>OY744534.1:5288759-5306259 GCA_963556195.1 Sepiola atlantica | reverse complement strand
GCTGCCGATTGCTGACTATGACGGCGCTGGTAGCAGAGCTATTCGAGTTAATGACCTGTTATCTTTATTATGGTGATTATGTTGTTAGCAATGATGTATTGCGCTGAATACAGAGATCAACAGAGCCAGTTTAATCACAAATGGCTTCTCTCCTCGTACAGAATGCATGTCCATGATTAATGCAGGCCTGTATCTATTACATGCGCCGTACGGCGCGGATTCTCGATACATACGTACATCTACTGCGTACTAGCGAATATACCCGTCAACGCCAGGATAATATATCTATATACTACTAAAGTTCCCTGAATCTTCTTTGTTTCCCGAGCACAGTTTATGATGTAATAATTTGGTGACGTTACAGAATGATAACTTCAGTAAAATATTTTATTTACCTCCTCTCCAGGATGGTGAGACCAGAGGTCAGGTGTGGGTTTTGATCGAAGTGTTTTTGTGGAACGAACTGGATTCGAACCCGACACAGCGAGGTGATCAGTCCGCTTCGTTAACCACTTAAGCATCGTGCCATAAAAACAGTATGATGTAATCCATTAAAACAAAGATGCGAAATAACCGGGCACATTTTATGGCGTAATCATTTTATGACATCATACTTTAGTGACGTAATCATTTTCTGACGTTAAAAATAATTACGTCAGTAAAGTATGATGTCGTCCATTAAAAAAAAGATGCGAGATAACCGGGCACACTATATGACGTCATCATTTTATGACATCATACTTTATTGACGTAATCATTTTCTGACGTTAAAAATGATTACGTCAGTAAAGTATGATGTCGTCCATTAAAAAAAAGATGCGAGATAACCGGGCACACTATATGACGTCATCATTTTATGACATCATACTTTACTGACGTAATCCTTTGCTGACGTTAAAAATGATTACGTCAGTAAAGTATGATGTCGTCCATTAAAAAAAAGATGCGAAATAACCGGGCACACTATATGACGTCATCATTTATGACATCATACTTTAGTGACGTAATCATTTTCTGACGTTAAAAATGATTACGTCAGTAAAGTATAATGTCGTCCATTAAAAAAAATGCGCGATAACCGGGCACAGTATATGATGTCATAAAATGATGACTTAATCTATCAAATATCAAAGAGAGGAGAAGAACAGGTCCTTTACATGACGGGTCACGGGTCGTCTACTAGACAAATGTCTAGTAGACTACTAAAACATTGTGGATCGAGCTAGATTACTTTTTAATTTGTTTACTTGTTTGTTTGCACACTGGATGACGTAATCGTTTACTTATGTCATCCAGTAAACGGATTGTTAGAGTAACCATGCACAGTGGATGACGTCACCCATTAAAACAGGTGCGGGATAAAATAATGACGTAATCCATCAAATCGAAGGGAGAGGGGTTAGAGATTCTTTATGACGTCATGTTTAAATGAATGACGTAATCCTTCAGCGACGTAATCCACCGTGCACAGTTAGTTTTATCGAAGGATCGTCTACATGACGAGTAGAAAGTGACTGGTGGGTTTACTTTCGGCAGCCTCATAACTCTGCTTTTGTTATTTTGTCCTTTAGTCCTCACATTCCATGAGTGATGTTCCTGACAAAGGGGGAGGAATTGCTGTTTCTGGGTGGAACATATCAAATATAACACTTATCGTTGCCTTCACCTTCAAGTAGCATTTTTTAGATCCTTACAGCAAGTGGATCCGTGCCTTTTCTGGAGCGGTTTCCAATAATCAAAAAAAAACAAAACATATAGGCTTATCTTGGTCTAAGTTTTGTTGTTTTATTCTACGGCATATCAACCCTTTTCGGGTTATTTAATGCCAATCCGGCTATTTTGGTAAAGGTTTTTATGTTTCAAGTCATTTATATCTTCAAATATTTATTCATGGTGTTTGGTTTGGTTGTTCTGTTTTACGGCATATCGACCCTTTTCGGGTTATTTAATACCGAATCCGATCATTTTGGTAAAAGTTTTTTTATGTTTCGAGTTTTTTTATATCTTCAAATATTTATTCATGGTGTTTGGTTTGTTTGGTTTGTTTGGTTTGATTTACGACATATCAACCTTTTCCGGGTTATTTATATGTTCAAGTATTTATTCATAGTTTTTTTGGTTTTGTTTTACGGCATATAAGCCCTTTTCGGGTTATTTGATACCGAATCCGTCTATTTTGGTAAAAGTTTTTATGCTTCAAGTTCTTTAAAGCTGCAAATATTTATTCATAGTTGTTGGTTTGTGTACTACTGATGATAACCCTAACCCTAACCCTAATCCCTAACCCTAACCCCTAACCCTAACCCTAAAATTCTGATGATATTTTCTTGCTTGCTTGTTACTTTGCTCACCTCATAAGATAGGGTAAGGGTTAGGGTTAGGGTTAGGGGTATCACTAGAGGAAGAGCAGATAACGGAAATAAACAACGAATGATAAAAGAAGAAATGAATAATACCAATAATTAAAAGAGAGAGAAAGAGAAAGTGGAGACGGAAGAAAGAGGGGAATAGTGGGAATAGAAATAGATAGGGGTTATATTATGACATCCCAATGTATTCTGACTTCGTGAAATTCTTTTGTCCAAATAAAAACATCATTACCAACCAATATCAAAGTTTATAAATTATACATTTAATAATAATATATATGTCTGTGTGTGTGTGTGTGTGTGTGTGTGTGTGTGTGGATAATATATATTTATTTATAAAAAATAATTATATATATATATATATATATATATATATATATATATATATATATATATATATATATATATATATAGTTTTGGAAGTTTCTCAACCATTAAAACTATATTAAAAAAAAAAATTTAAAAAATTAAAAAAATTATAGTCTCAAGTCTCTCACTGGAAATTCACTCATGTAAGTCAATTTATTTTTTACAGTTATTATATTAGTTTGTTTCTAACACTATTTTAAGGGATCATCAGTTGTTTACCATGAAAAACTGTTTCAAAGCATGTTGCCACTGTAGATGTAAGGGGTAACTTAGAATTAGGGTGAAAGTTTTGGGGATCATCCTAAATTGGGAGCTATGCAGCGAGATACTTATTCACATTAGTTTTAAATGTCTGCATGTCGGTACAGTTGGGGAAACAGGGAGCAGGGAGGTGGTTCCAAAGGCCGGCAGCTCGAGGAAATCAGCTATTGGAGTAGAAGACTCTCCGCCTCCACACTGAATGGATGGGATCTAACAGATTGTAAGGTTGGTCGAGTGTATTTACGTCGAGGGGGCACCAGAGCAGCAAGTTCATCGGAGCAGGTTCCATTGAAGTTCTTGTAAAACAAGCACAAGGATGCAACATTGCGGCGATGGGAAAGGGGCTGGAGTTTCGTCGATAGTGAGGAACCTATTAAATTAGCGCCTCTTTTTTGCACCTTGTCTAAGAAAGAGACACGTGTGGATGGTGCACCAGCCCAGATGTGACAACAATACTCCGTGCATGGGTGGATGGTGGTTTGGTAGGGATATAGGATACTGTCAGGTGTGAGAAGTTTTCTAGCACGGTATAGGGTGCGCACTTTCTTTGCAACAGCCTTGGCAATGTCTTCTATGTATTTGTTCTAATTTATCTTACATGCGAATGTCAGGCCGAGATTATATATATATATATATATATATATATATATATATATATATATATATATATATATATACAAACATTGTTAAAAATAACAGAATTCGTTTGTTTAATTATACCTTTTTTATTATTTCAATTTTCCTGATGGTCTTTTTTTGTATTAAAATCAAAAAAATTAAATGTTCCATAGGTTTCACAGGTTTCACGAACGTTTTCGATTCTTCGTCGAATCATCCTCAGGTGTCAAAAGCAAATGAACAAAAAAGCTGGAGAAAGAAGAGAATTTTAAAAAGACGGCGGAGAAACGCGCATAGAACGTGTTTCGCATTGTTCCAGGAAGTCGCTGACAATTTAAATTCAGCAACGCTGGATGGCATCACAGAACAAAACAGCATTAAGTGAAGCATTTTAAAATGTTACCACTGGTTTCATATGTGATGTTGTTAATTTTAGATTGTTGTGTTTTATGTAGATAGCTTTCAGTATTTTTAATTTTTTTAATTGGTTTCGGAATGTATAATTTTAGTGTTATTAACTAGAATTTGTCTTAAATCAGAGGGAAGGAGGGCAGTTATGTTTTTGTAGATGTTGATAAATTGAGCTAGAGTTTACAATATGCATGGTGAGGCGGCGGGATAGGGTAGGGCTTGTAAACCCAAATTAGCGATTAGCTTTATTATTAGTATTATGGGAGTTACATTTTCCCAAAAGACATTTAAACTTATAAATAACATTGATTCTTTCTAGTGGTTTTTGAGTTTGGGAGGGGTTGTTTTTTACTACAAGATTTTGGGTTTTAAATTTCTTATAGTAAATAATGAGTCTAATTTTATTGTTATTGTCAATTGGGGATATGTATCTGTGTATAATATTTTTCATGGCTTTTTCTTCTAATCTGAAGTTTGGTTGTATTTGATTACAATAGTATATGTTTATATTGTTTGAGTTGTGATGTTTAATATTATTATTATTTGTACTGATGTTTCGAATCATTAATTTTATTTGTTCATCAACGATATCATTAGGGAATTCGTTGTTAATAAGTTGATAATAACTACTTGTTTTATATTTTTTAATTCAATGAATAGGATTTTCTCAGATGAGGAGATTAATTTGGCACAGTTTAATAGATGTTTAACAATAGTCATTTTGTAGCGATAGGGACACTCGTTCTTGAAATTTAAAAGACTAGATAATGAGTTCGTCAAAAGGATAGAATAGAATGAGTTTAAGAAGACTGAGTTTGCTTGAAGAAGCTTTATTCGACAAAGATCTACGCAGGGATCTAGTCTCCACGAGAAACAATGGCTGACTAAAAAAGAAAGAGTGATCAAGGGAAGTAAGCATAGAAGGGAATAGAAGAGTTCTATTTTCATCACAGACTAGAATTTAAGCTGGTTGTTTTTTTATAAGTGGAAGTGTTAAACGATTTATTTGAGGCGTCAATAAGAACATCTAGGAATGGGAGTGTGTTGCATTACCCGTTCTTTCAGGGTACCCGTTAAGGTCCAACAAGAATGACAAAGAACAGAACGTATATGAAAAAACTTTGGTTTTCTTTATTTGCCATTACCGGATGCTTTACGCCGGCTACGCACAAATATTAAACTATCTTTTGACATACTTTTGTCTCATGAAAGTCTTTTTCTTGCTGAGGTCACAGACTTGGTTTCCGCTAGAAACTCGTTCGTATATACATTCGATTGGAAAGCAATTTGCTCTGCATTGTCTATCCGAGCGTGAACTGAAGCAATTCTTCTACAAGCGCTTTGGTGAAGTATAAGTCAGGGGATTCCTTCAGTTCGCATTTTTAGTCAGCGGACACAAAACTCGCATTCTTCCGGTACATCGATAGTCCGATCACCAAGCGTTTCGGCTCTTCACGTTTTTGAAACCGTCGTTGTTCAAATTCCTCTTGCACTGCCGAACCTTTTCCTTTTTAACAGTTATCAAGTCGCCTTGTTTTTCTTTCTCGGCGTCCCACCCACAATGGACTCGTCCACAATTCATTTTTGCCACTCTTCATTATCTTACATTATTATTATTATTATTATTATTTACGTTTAATGTTATGGTGAATTTAAGAACAGAGTTTTTTGGGAAAAGGTTTTGAAGTTTGTGTATTTGTTCATTGTTATCAATTAGAACAAGAATATCGTCGCACGTAAATAATCTGCACCACCGGAAACCTTTTTATGACTTCAAGGGAAACATTTACACTCAAATTGACGTATTGTAGTATCGAAAAAATATTTTGAAACAGAGACGCCTATTAGTATGTTACGTTTGTGAACAGATATTGATCTATCCATTGTAATCAATTTTGTCCAACTAATCAACGAGTAGACTAGATAGCGCCTCAATCCTAATCATCTCGTATAGCCTCATCTACTGAGGCGATGACGAGAGAAAGAAAACTCAACTCATAACGACGATTCTTTACCATATGAGCCACGGACTGTGCCATATTTCAGACGACGCCATTTGCTTTTAAGGGAGAAATACCGATTTGCTGGATCAAATCGATTTCATCTCAACACCGATTTCGGCGGGACTGTTATTACAAACAACGATTTGAAATTGGATGAAGACACGCGGCGGGAACCACACCTCTATTATTTGCGCGTGTGCACGTGTTAAAACCGACAAATTAAGGCGGGAAACGACCAGAATTTATTTATCGACTGAATCAACAAGTTTTCTTCCATGAAGGTTCAATTACGGTTTGTTGCCTTGGTCGAAACCGCACATTTTGGTTAGGGTTACGGTTAGATTATAAGACTTCAGCGTGGTGTTATGGTTAGGGTAAGATTATAATACTTCGACGTGGTGTTATGGTTAGGGTAAGATTATAATACTTCGGCGTGGTGTTATGGTTAGGGTAAGATTATAATACTTCGGTGTGGTGTTATGGTTAGGGTAAGATTATAATACTTCAGCGTGGTGTTATGGTTAGGGTAAGATTATAATACTTCAGCGTGGTGTTATGGTTAGGGTAAGATTATAATACTTCGGCGTGGTGTTATGGTTAGGGTAAGATTATAATACTTCGGCGTGGTGTTATGGTTAGGGTAAGATTATAATACTTCGGCGTGGTGTTATGGTTAGGGTAAGATTATAATACTTCGGTGTGGTGTTATGGTTAGGGTAAGATTATAATACTTCAGCGTGGTGTTATGGTTAGGGTAAGATTATAATACTTCGGCGTGGTGTTATGGTTAGGGTAAGATTATAATACTTCGGCGTGGTGTTATGGTTAGGGTAAGATTATAATACTTCGGCGTGGTGTTATGGTTAGGGTAAGATTATAATACTTCGGCGTGGTGTTATGGTTAGGGTAAGATTATAATACTTCGGCGTGGTGTTATGGTTAGGGTAAGATTATAATACTTCGGCGTGGTGTTATGGTTAGGGTAAGATTATAATACTTCGGCGTGGTGTTATGCTTAGGGTAAGATTATAATACTTCGGCGTGGTGTTATGGTTAGGGTAAGATTATAATACTTCGGCGTGGTGTTATGGTTAGGGTATGATTATAATACTTCGGCGTGGTGTTATGGTTAGGGTAAGATTATAATACTTCGGCGTGGTGTTATGGTTAGGGTAAGATTATAATACTTCGGCGTGGTGTTATGGTTAGGGTAAGATTATAATACTTCGGCGTGGTGTTATGGTTAGGGTAAGATTATAATACTTCGGCGTGGTGTTATGGTTAGGGTAAGATTATAATACTTCGGCGTGGTGTTATGGTTAAGGTAAGATTATAATACTTCAGCCTGGTGTTAGGGTTAGGGTTAGATTATAATACTTCAGCGTGGTGTTAGGGTTAAGGTTTGATTATAATACTGAAGTGTGGTGTTAGGGTTAAGGTTAGATTATAATATCGAAGCGTGGTGTTAGGGTTAAGGTTAGATTATAATACTTAAGCGTTATGTTAGAGTTAGCGTTAGATTATAATACTGTAGCCTGGTGTTAGGGTTACGGTTAGATTATAATACTTAAGCCTGGTGTTAGGGTTAAGGTTTGATTATAATACTGAAGCATGGTGTTAGGGTTAAGGTTAGATTATAATACTGAAGCGTTGTGTTAGGGTTAAGGTTTGATTATAATACTGAAGTGTGGTGTTAGGGTTAAGGTTTGATTATAATACTGAAGCGTTGTGTTAGGTTAGGGTTAGATTATAATACTTCGGCGTGGTGTTATGGTTAGGGTAAGATTATAATACTTCGGCGTGGTGTTATGGTTAGGGTAAGATTATAATACTTCGGCGTGGTGTTATGGTTAGGGTAAGATTATAATACTTCGGCGTGGTGATATGGTTAAGGTTAGATTATCAGACTTCAGCGTGGTGTTAGGGTTAGGGTTAGGGGTAGATACTTCAGCGTGGTGTCCAACACAGTATTAGTCGTAACGTAGGTATCTTTCTAATCGGAAAGAAAAGGTTAACTTAAAATATATCTTTAAAACACATTTCAGACAAGAAATCATCACAGTGAAACTTGAACGTAAATATCTTGTCTTGAGTCATGCATCAATTGATGGTGACGTTGGTGCGCCATGATGCCCACCCACTCATTTCGGCCAGAAGTTCTAATTTAAAGAAGGCCAGTCTCTTTCTCCACAAAAGTGTTGATTGTAATGTAAGGCCTTAAAATCGATCGTACGCCAAAAATATTGTTGATGTTGAATTTTTCGAACTGGTGTAATAATTTTGTTTATTTCAATTTATTATATAATAGCTCCGTTTGACCCAAAGGCTCAAACATTGATCTGAGTTGAATTATTTCTGAATATATTCTACTATGAGCTTGACTTAACCGCCCGTATATCTTAAGGCGCGTGTAAGCTTACACTTTAAGAAAATTATATATATATATATATATACATACATACATACACACACACAGACACACACATTGACTTTCTGTAAGACCTTTTGCTAAAGGCGCTGATGAAGTGACGTTTTGGATTAGCTTTATTAATTTATAAAATAAAATAAAGTATTTCCAAAATGTGTTGGAAACGATCGTACGCCATACTGGACTTGATGTTCTTATTCTTGGAACAATTTTAATGTTTTAATTTATTCAATGTTTATATATATATATATATATATATATATATATATATATATATATATATATATATATATTATTTAATGTTTATATATATATATATTATTTAATGTTTATATATATATATATATTTATTATTTAATGTTTATATATATATATATTTATTATTTAATGTATATATATATATATATATATATATATATATATTGTTTAATGTTTATATATATATATATATATATATATATATTGTTTAATGTTTATATATATATATATATATTGTTTAATGTTTATATATATATATATATATATATATATATTGTTTAATGTTTATATATATATATATATATATATATATATATATATTTCTGTTGATTTTGTAATGTTGCAGAGACGATATTAACATAAAAAGTTGTTTGGCGTAAGACAAATGAAACGGACTGTAAAAAATATATCTCACAAAAATGTTATGTTTTTTGGAAATGTGAAAAAATAAAAATTAAAAAAATAAATAAAACATGGTTATTGGAATATAATATGAACCTGACTTATGTATATATATATATATATATATATATATATATATATATATATATACATATATTGTACGTGTATTGTGTTTGTGTATCCACTATACATTTATATGTGCGTTCGTGTGTGGTGTGTGTGTGCGCCGTTACATGAAGCCTTGTGTGGCCACCGTAGAGTTTTCAGAGGCGAACATAAATCTATCACGAAATATTGTTAACTACAGTGTCTTTACACTAATCTATATTTAAGTATGGCTGTTCGAAAGACAAACTGACAACATCCTGTGCGCATGCGTACTGCGCAAACGTGCAATCAGACACACCCACCGATTCATCCGGTCCAGACTAAATCGGGGGGGGGGGGGGGCTTTAACAACAGTCACCTCTCCCCTCTTCCTCTAACAGCTTGTTTTTATATTTTGTCACTGCTCATCCCCTTTAAATACCGCATCCCCCCTACACCTTATTAATGTTTTCTGCGGAGATTGGAATATTAGAACGAAAGGGGATAGACTTTTGTGAGATGTTGTGAAATTTGACCGGGAAGTGAAGCGCTTCTTAGACAGCCTACTTACTAAAATACTCTTGTGATAGGATAACCTGACTTCCCCATTCACGAAATAGATGGACTCGTCGAACTATAAGTACGACTACAGCGAGCAGTAAGACATTTGAATTAAGACACATGCAGTCTTAACATTCTGCCTTACGTATTCTCTAGTCGGTCTGCGCTATTCTGTATTCTGTTACATATCTTGTATGTACAAGATATATATATATATATATATATATATATATATATATATATATATATATATATATATATATAGTCTAAAGAAGCTACTGTCTGAGGCGCCCCTACCGGGGAATGCCGACGGGGCTGCCCAGGCATTTTTTAAATGGCTAGATTGCTCACCTCTCGAGCGCTGGCTAATCTAATCCCACTTTCCCGACCTTGTGTCACATTTTACCTTGTGGGAGGTAGATAAATAACAGCCTAAAGAAGCTACGAGTCATTTTAAACAAAAGTTTTAAAAAAAAAAAAAAGAAGGAAAATGTAGTTTAAATTCCAAGAGAAACTAACTAAATCCAAGATATCGCAGACTAAGCATTCGTTGGAAAATTCATAAATAAAAAAGGGGATTCAAGTATCTGACAGTGAAACAAAAACAGGGGACCTTAACTTCAGCGTGAAATATTAAAATGGGGATCATCAGCTGTTTACCATGTAACTGTTTCGGAGATTTAAAAACAGGACAGTTATAATATTCATGGCTCTTCAATGGTACTGATCAAACGACCATTTCCCCAATAATCTCTCTCTCCCTCTCTCTCCCCCCCCTCTCTCTCTCTTTCTCTATATATATATATATATATATATATATATATATATATATATATATAGTAATCCAGGTAGGGTAAAAATCCACAGGGTAGAAATCCGAAGGGAATCAAACCGGGCTTATAAAAGAGTGCTCAATAAAAATATAGAGCTGTATTGTGAATGCTTTTATTCAAACATGTACAAGGTCTGCTACACTGGCATGTCGATGGTATCGATCTACAGCTATCGAGAGCTGAGGTCTCATCAGGCAGAAATGTTTTGTGATCCGACCAGGTCGCTATTCTTCCTGGAATTCAGCGACCGGGTTGGATCACAAAAATATGTCTGCCTGATGAGACCTCAGCTCTTGATAGCTGTAGATCGATAACATCGACATGCCAGTGTAGCAGACCTTGTACATGTTTGAATAAAAGCATTCACTAATATATATATATATATATCCGGAAATAAACCTATTTTTTTTTTAACTTTCCACTCAGGTTATTTGTCATTATACATTCAACAAGATATATCAAAAACAAATTTCAAAAGAAAAGAAAAACATCTCAAAGTTGTGGATGTTACGTAAGCAAGAATCGATTATGTTATTAAATCACTTTTCTTTTGTTTTATTTGTAACTTTCAAATTGTCAACATTCTACCCTAAGACTAGCTTGTTCATTACGCGTTCAAAGCTTAAATGCATCATTTAAAACCCGAGTTCAACAGAAAGATTCCCGAGTTCGACAAGATACACCTGAAGAAGATCGGAGGTAACATCGGCCGAAACGTTGCGATAAAAACACCCAAAATGAGAACAGTAGTCCGAATATACCAAATTCTACAAATTTTAATTCTAAGTTTAGCATTCTTAATGTAAAGATCAGTTTTTTTTTAATTTGAAGTTGTCTGTTTTTAATATTGATTTCAACTTTTCGGATTTAAAGCTAAGCTTATATAATGTAACGCTCCACTTTTTAATTTGAAGTTGAACTATTTTAATGCAAAGTTCAACTTTTTAATTTGACCTTTCTTTTTCATAATGCGATGGTTTCATTTCTTATTTTGCCATTGAGCCTTTTTAATTTGAAGTTCAGCTTTTTTAATCTGAAGTTATGTATTTTAATTGAAAATTGAATTGTTTTCTGTCACGCTCCATATTTGAAGTTTATACATTTTAATGTGCAGTTCAATTTTTTTAATTCAAAGTTGAGTTTTTTAAAATACAAAGCTGAACTTTTTAATTTGAACTTGATAATTTTTTTTAAGATGGCGCTCTACATTTTAAGTTGAGCTGTTTTTTAATGCAAAGTTCAAACTTTTTAATTTGAAGTTCAGCTTTTTTTAATATGAAGTTATGTATTTTAATTGAAAGTTGTGTTGTTTTCTGTCACGCTCCATATTTGAAGTTTATACTTTTTAATGTGCAGTTCAAATATTTTTATTCAAAGTTGAGCTTTTTTAAATACAAAGCTGAACTTTTTAATTTGAACTTGATAATTTTTTTAAGATGGCGCTCTACATTTTAAGTTGAGCTTTTTTTAATGCAAAGTTCAAGCTTTTTAATTTGAAGTTCAGCTTTTTTTAATATGAAGTTATGTATTTTAATTGAAAGTTGTGTTGTTTCCTGTCACGCTCCATATTTGAAGTTTATACTTTTTAATGTGCAGTTCAATTTTTTTATTCAAAGTTGAGTTTTTTTAAATACAAAACTGAATTTTTTAATTTGAACTTGATAATTTTTTTAAGATGGCGCTCTACATTTTAAGTTGAGCTTTTTTTTTTAATGTAAAGTTCAACCTTTTTAATTTGAAGTTCAGATTGTTTAATGCGAAGTTCTACTTATTTATTTTTTTAAAAGTCGAGCTCTTATGAATTTGAATGTAAAGAGGTGTGTATTCAGACACAAAGATTATATTTGTGTTTCTCCCGGTTGACATGCATTATTCCAGCAACTGCTAATTCATTGTTTCAAAGAAGAAGATAAAAAAAGACACAAAGAAAATGATGAAAACGTTAATGTCTACTAAAATCCATTGAAGAATAGGGATTCTTCAGATTTTCGGATGGAACCGTTCCAGGCTGAAATTAATAGTTATGTATTTAAGTCTTCGGAAACTTTCGAAGGCGTTTCCAATTTCAGTTGTCGGTGGTGAAATGACTGGGTATTAATGGAGCGATAGATGTGAGCCGTGCCATTCTGAGAGGGTCCAGGTTGTGGGCGAACGTTGACAATCAGCCTCGCAGCTATATCTGACTTCCAACCCTCACCCCCTTCTGGATGGCCATTCGTGAAAAGAACCCCCAAATTATTTATTCATTTCTTGCCGTGATTCCTCTTCGCTGGGAGCAGAGTGTGGTGTCTGTTCTGATGCCACACTTCGCCTTTTCTGCACTCAAGAAGTGAGGGGAGCAATTTTTATTTCCCTCACAACCCAGAGTGCCCCTTTATGAGGGAGCTGGATTTTCCCACATTAAAAACCGACCTTGTGTCAAAACCTGCCCTAGTTGGAAAGCAAGTAAACGGGGTCTTCTGTGGTTCACTCGTTTTCTATTTCTGGCCCCTCATTTGTTAATTTTGACTTAACCCTAACCTTAACCCTAACCCTAACCCTCTTTCTCCCTACCCCTTCACCTTCTCTTTATTTCTCTCAGGGGTAGAAGAACCTACTGTCAGCTCGACGGTTGAGTTTCAATCCCGGCTTGAAGCACTAACTAGAACTAGAACTGTGATACAGCGAAACAGTCTGTATGTGGATGACTATATGAAGCTCCCTTTCTTGGGTAGAACTTATTTTTTAAGGATATTGCCAATTACCATTAACTTTAAGGCATAACTGATTGGGTAAAACTAATTCGAGCTCCGGCACTTGACAATGTTTACATTGAGATATCACTTACATTCAGTCAGTGTCGAATGATAGCGCAGGGGTAGAGGCGCCGACTGTCAGCTCGACGGTTAGGTTGCGATCTCGGCCTGAAGCGTAAATGGTCTAGTCGCACTGAAGAGCTATGATACAGCGAAACAGTCTGTATGTGAATTACTAATATATATATATATATATATATATATTTATGCAAACATTGTTAAAAATGACAGAATTAGTCTGTTTAATTATAATTTTTTTATTTTTTTCAATTTTTCTGATTGTCTTTTTGTATTAAAATTTAAAAAAATAATAAATGTCCCATAGGTTTCACGAACATTTTCGATTCTTCGTCGAATTATCCTCAAGTGTCAAATGAAAATGAACCAAAAAGCTAGAGAAAGAAGAGAATTTAAAAAGATGTTAGAGAAACACGCAGAGAATGTTTTTCGTATTGTTTCAGGAAAGTCGTTGACGATTTAAATTTAGCGATGCTGGAGTGGAATATATATATATATATATATATATATATATATATATATATATATATATATATGTGTGTGTTTTCTATTTCAACACTCAAAGTTCTTCAAATATAGGATTATTTCATAAAGTCAGCTGTGGTTCTATAGTGTGTGACGTGACTAGAGCTATTTTACAAAGTTTTAATTATTTTACTCTGAAAAATGATGATGAAAGATAGATGTTCACAGGAAAAAAAAACGTTTTTAATCAAGGCAAACAATTGTTTCAGCTAAAAACAAGGATATCGTTTGCAAAGATTGTAAAATATTTCAGAATATTTCCAGATGTGTGTTTTAAAGTACGTTTTAAAATACATAAAAATACGTTTCAAAAATACGTTTAAACACATTTTAAACCACATTTAAAAACGCCTCGGTGTGGCTATCGTCAGTGCCAAGTGCGAAAAGTACAATAAGTAAAAACACTGACAATACACTTTAGACATTTCATAAGAAAGTATCAATTTTTCAAGCTGCTTATATATATATATATATATATATATATATATATATATATATATATATATATATATATATATATATATATATATATATATATAGTGTTAGAGTGAAATGAATTCCAGAAGGAAATCTGAGTAAGAGAGCTCAATGTAATAAACAGAATCACCGGTGCGATAATTATCGCAGCAGTGATTCCGTGTTACTTTATTTTATTATATATATATATATATATATATATATATATAGATATATATATATATATATATATATATATATATATATATAGATATATATATATATATATATATATATATATATAGATATATATAGATATATATATATATTATAATATAAAATGAAGTAATAAAATAAGGTGTCAATCAAATTTTATTAGAATTCAAAGTTCATGCAAAGCATCCTTAAGTCCTTAGCTCATGAGTTTTCAAAGATAATTCTTCTCTTCAGAGGACCATTACCGCAGTTATACTACTACAGGCAATAAAATTACGCTTTGAAAATATATAAAATTATATACACAAATATATAAAAATACATAACATCAAACATATCAATCCAAAAACATACTTTTGTTGAATCCATACAGTCCATCCAAAGGACTTAAGGATGCTTTGCATGAACTTTGAATTCTAATAAAATTTGATTGACACCTTATTTTATTACTTCATTTTATATTATAATATTAATGCTCTATCCAGTATATTGAGCTTCAGTTTTTTTATCCGGATGTTTCACTAATTATAAGATATTAGTTGACGCTTATATCTTTTGTTGGATTGCTTCATATATAGATATATATATATATATATATATATATAGATATATATATATATAGATATATATAGATATATATATATATATAGATATATATAGATATATATATACATATATATATATAGATATATATATATATATATATATAGATAGATAGATAGATATAGATATATATATATATAGATAGATATAGATATATATATATATAGATATATATATATAGATATAGATATATATAGATATATATATAGATAGATATATAGATATATATATATATATATATATATATATATATATATATATATATATATATATATATATATATATATATATATATGAAGAAGAATGGAAAGGAATTAGAGAAGCAAAAGCCAAATCAAAATTCAATTCAATTGCTCAGAGCAAGGTATATTCCGCAAAAAGGCAATTTATTCAAGTTAAATTTTCCTTAAGCCAGGCTTTTCAAAGATTAAAATCTTATCATCAGAGGAAGTCGCTGGGATAGATAAGTTGGCAATGGCCAAGATTTAAAATTTAGATTAAAATTGGATATTGAGCTGTATACTTTTCACAATAGGTTTTACCTCTCCTAAAAGTTCGCTTTTAGTACACCTTTTTTATATATATATATATATATATATATATATATATATATATATATATATATATATATATATATATATATATATATATATAAGCTAACTTGTTTAAAATAACATAATTCCTCTGCTTGATTATACTTTTTCTTTTTTTTTGCAATTTTTCTAATCATCTTTTTAGTGTCAAAATCACCTGAAGATAATTCGACGAAGAACCGAAAGTACTCGTGATCCTTATGCAACATTCATTAAATTCTGTTATGTTTAACAATGTTTGCTAACATTAAAGTTCTGGCGACAGTTACAGTTCGTGCGAATTCCATTTGTTCAATTTTGAAGAGTTCTTGCGAACAAGGTCAGAAACTTTTTTGCTTTTGGTACATGACTGCTGGCAGAGTTAGCAATATTTCGAAACGTCTAACACCCGACCTTACTTTTATCTACAAACTACCCCTTGGCGTCGAAGAAATGTTCGACACATAAGATATGATAGGTTGTATAAGTTTGGTTATTCGGACTAAATTTCTCATCTTCAGTGTTATCATCACAACGTTTCGGCCGCTGTAAACTCCGACCTTCTTCATGTGTATCTCTTTGAACTCGGGAATCTTTCTGTCGTACTCGGGAATCTGGACGGAATTTCGAACGGAACCCTTTATTTAATCCACGGGGGTAGCATGCTCTTGTTCCGTCAGCCATGACTGGGAGAAGTATTCAGTAATTCGCAATTCTTCGTATCGCCCGCACCGAGGATTGAACCTTCAACCTTTAGATGACTATCACTTAGAACTGAATTTAACAAAGTACTATATCCACTACAGATAATTCGCCGAAGAATCGAAAGTGCTCGTGATATTAATGCACCATTTGTTATTTATTTTGATTCTTACACACAAAAAAAGATTATTAGAAAAATAAAAACACTGAACAAAACACTTTTCAAGCCAGTAAATAACTTCGAATATCTGGGCAGCCACATCGCCTCGACAGAAAAAGACGTGCTCGTTAGAATAGCCAAGGCTTAGAGTGCACTTAAACGGCTAAGAGTTATTTGGAAATCAGCACTGTCTGAAGAATTTAAAAAATACTTTTTCAGAGCCGTAGTGTTGTTGCATTACCCGTTATTTCGGGGTACCCGGTAAGATCCAACAAGAATGACAAAGAACAGAATGTATATGGAAAAACTTTGGTTTTCTTTATTTTTCCATCACCGGATGGTTTACGCCGGCTACGCACATATATTAAACAATCTTTTGGCATACTTTTGTCTCATGAAAGTTTTTTCTTGCTGAGGTCACAGAATTGGTTTCCGACAGAAACTCGTTCGTATATACATCCGATTGGAAAGCAATTTGCTCTGCATTGTCTATTCGAGCATGAACTGAAGCAATTGTTCTACAAGCACTTCCAATTGTCTGTTTGATGAAGTACAAGTCAGAGGATTCACAGTAGCAACTTGCTTATCAGCCGCATTTTTAGTCAGCGGACACAAAAGTCTAACAGCAAGACGGGCTTTGGTACCATAGGCAATAAAGCTTCATCGTTGCCGTAAACATCGGTAAACTCCCATTCTTCCGGTACTTCGATAGTCCGATCACCAAGGGTTTCGACTCTTCGCGTTTTTGAAACCGCCGTCTTTCGAGTCTCTTTGCACTGCGGAACCTTTTCCTTTTTAACAGTTATCAAGTCGCCTTTTTTTCTTCTTTCTCGACGTCCCACCCACAATGGAC
>OY744534.1:5276259-5286259 GCA_963556195.1 Sepiola atlantica | reverse complement strand
ACACATTGCAACTGTCAGCATTTATAATTTATTACGACTTCCTAGTCTATTCAGAATACTAACGGGAAAGCTACACATGTTTCCAATATGTAGGTGTCCCGTTAGTATTCTGAAGAGACTAGGAAGTTAGAATATATTATAAATGCTGACAGTTACATTGTGTATGTGAATTTTTCTACATTGAGATCTCTTACTCGGATTTCTTACCAAAATTATTCACTTTAACACTAATATATATATATATATATATATATATATATATATATATATATATATATATACTTTCTCTTTCTTTTACTTTTTTAATGTTTCTCTTTCTCTTCGTGTTTTTTTTAATTTTTATTACATGATCCATTTGTCTCTCTCTCTCTCTCTCTCTTTCGCCCTCTTACTTTCTCTCTGTCTGTCTGTCTGTCCCCCTCTCTCTCTCTCTCACTCTCTTTGTCCCTCTTACTTTCTCTCTGTCTGTCTGCACCCCTCTCTCTCTCTTATATTCCTTTTTATCTATTTTTAAATTTGTCTTTTCTATTTCTGTTTCTGTCTTTAGTCTTTGACACAAAGTAAGATTATTAGAAAATTTGAAATAATAAGACAGGTACAATCAGGTTAGAGTTAGGGTTAGAATACTGTAAAGTTTAACAATGTTTGCTTAAATGAAAGAATGGTGCTAATACACACAAATATATATATATACATATATATATCTTTCTTTCTGTTTAATTTTATTTTTCTCTGTCTTTATTTCTTTTGAACCATCGCTTTGTCATCCTCTCTCTCTCTCTCTCTCTCTCTCTCTCTCTCTCCGCATCTAATTTCCCCTCATCACTCCCCATGTCTCTCTCTACGCATTTTTATAAGTTTCATTTATTTTCGCACCATCTTTCAAAAACGCTAAACACTATTTATTCTCGCTCCCCTTCCTGCTCCCCCTTCCTCTGTGAACCCGGCTTCCATCGCAGCAGTAAAATGACCGCTCAACCGGGCGAGTTGAGAAGAGTATAATTACTATGTCTGTTCAGCGTCATCGAGCCACTGTCGCGTCTCGTGCGTCAATTCCTCGTCGCCACTCGACGCGATATGAATTCTATCAAAAGCCACTGCCGCTCTTGTTATGGCCTGGTGAAATTGACGAACGAGTCTGCAAATACAGCCACGCCTTCCCACTGGCCCAGATGAGCAAACGCGATCGTCAACTAACAGTTTTCACAATTATCATGTCTACTTAGATGCTGTAAAAAAGATTTTCTTTATATACTCATGGCAAGTAAGCTACACAGAAACGCTTGTATTTTATTCCCGATTGGAAGTTAATAAAGCTAATTCAAGAATGAAAGAAAACAGTCTATATTGAAGCTATGATTGTTCAAACTTTCATGAATCGGCATTTCTTTAGTCCAGTGACAAAACGAAATCCACAACGACTGGATAAAAAGCGTAGATATAAAGAGTAAAAGGCCTAGATAAGCAGAGTAAAAGGCCTAGATAAGCAGAGTAAAAGGTCTGGATTAGCAGCATAAAAGGCCTAGATACGCAGAGTAAAAGGTCTGGATTAGCAGCATAAAAGGCCTAGATGAGCAAAGTAAATGGCCTAGATAAGCATAGTAAAACGCCCAAGATAAGCAAAGTAAAAGGCCCAAGATAAGCAAAGTAAAAGGCCTAGATTAGCAGAGTACAATGCATAGATTAGCAGAGTAAAAGGCTTAGCCAAGCAGACTAAAAAGCCTAGATACGCGGAGTAAAAGACCTAGATTAGCAGCGTAAAAAAACTAGATAAGCAGCGTTAAAGGCATAGATTGGCAGAGTAAAAGGCTTAGATAAGCAAAGTCAAAGGCCTAGATAAGCAAAGTCAAAGGCCTATATTAGTAGTGTAAAAGGCCTAGATAAGCAGAGTAAAACGTCTAGATTAGAAGCGTAAAAGGCCTAGATACGCAGAGTAAAAGGTCTGGATTAGCCGCGTTAAAGGCCTAGATTAGCAGAGTAAAAGGCTTAGATAAGCAGAGTAAAAAGCCCAAGATAAGCAAAGTAAAAGGCTTAGATAAGCAAAGTAAAAGGCCTAGATAAGGAAAGTCATAGGCCTAGATTAGCAGAGTAAAAGGTCTAGATTAGCAGAGCATAAGGTCTAAATTAGAAGCGTAAAAGGCCTAGATACGCAGAGTAAAAGGCATAGATGAGCAGCGTAAAAGGCCTAGATAAGCGAAATAAAAGGCCTAGATTAGCAAAGTAAAAGGAATAGATTAGCAGAGTAAAAGGCATAGATAAGTGGAGTAAAAAAAACTAGATTAGCAGAGTAAAAGGCCTAGATACACAGAGTAAAAGGCCTAGATTAGCAGCGTAAAAGGCCTAGATTAGCAGAGTAAAAAATCTAGATTAGCAGAGTAAAAAGTCTAGATTAGCAGAATATAAGGTCTAGATTAGAAGTGTAAAAGGCCTAGATACGCAGAGTAAAAGATTTAGATAAGCAGCGTAAAAGGCCTAGATAAGCGGAGTAAAAAACCTAGATAAGCATAGTAAAAGGCCTTGATTAGCAGCGTAAAAGGCTTAGTTAAGCAGAGTAAAACGTATCCTCGAGTAGCACAACCTAGTTTACCGTACTATTTAACCCATAGCTGGAGAGGGAGATATATGGAGTAATACCTTTCCCCACGAGTATATACAAGATGTTTGGAAAATCGATGGCATAGCTTTGGGACAATAGCTTCTATATGTTCTGTTTCTGAGATATAAGCCATTGAAACAAATACTAATCAACATTATTTATTGTAAACATCTACCACGTACAATGTGTGTGAAAGTTAGGGTTAGGGTTAGTTGTATGAAAGTGTACTCTTATATCTACACATGAGATAGATAAACACTATTCCTGTGACAGGATCACAGATAAAATAAGTCTGGACCTGGTGTTGATACATCTAGAAACAACAACATGAAAAATGACACCTAACAAATCTAAGCGTCATGCTTGGCAGCAGGCTCCTTTGATGGCCAACAACCTGGTCAGCATCCTCCGAATGCTGGACGTAGAACGTCACGAAAATGCTACTTTTCTGTCGTCAATGCATGACGAGATAATAAACGAAGACAAACATGGAGTTGAAGTCGACTCGGAATACTTTGATGATATATTTTTTGTTCGCAGTTGGTATCCGAGGAATTAAAAATGGCGTTTAAAATTTGTATCGGCCATGCTGCATGAAAACGAGCTGATAGTAAACCACCCTAAAACAGACGGGTATAACCTCTCAATTGATGGGGATGACAGTGGGGTAACAAAAAAGTAAATTAGTCGACCATAATCGAAGGCGAACCGAAGGCTCCTTTTTCATTAGAGACTACACCGACGTTACTCCACTTACCCTTGATACATCTTTCTTAGGGTTACTCCACTTACCCTTGATACGCCTTTATATATATTATATATATATAGAGAGAGAGAGAGAGATATATATATAAATATATATATATATATATATATATATATATAGATAGATAGATCGATAGATAGATAGATAGATAGATAGATAGATAGATAGAGTGAGAGAGTTAAAGAGATATATATATAGAGAGAGAGAGAGGGGGAGAGAGTGAGAGGGGTGCGGGGGTAAATGTTGCCTTCTTACCTTAACCCTAACCCTAACCTGTGTTTCCGTAGACATATTTTATTATTATATAAACGTATAATGATGCTGAAACGGACACAAATCATCTGACACCTAAGACGCTTAGAAGATTTGAAACCGTGCCGAATAATCCGGACTGCTTTAAGCAAGCGTCGTCGTTAACGGCTATACAGGTTTTTGGGAGTCCCCATAATATTAAATAATTTGTCTTTCAAAATTGAATTGTTAAACCCGAATAACTCAGATGCCGCCATTGTTTTGTAAAACACATAACGAAGAACCGAGTTTTAGTAAGTTTACTAAACAGAACCAACTGTTAGGCCCGCGCTGACATTGTAGACCAAAGCCTTTCCCGCGCCAATCCCGAAAGTGAATGAAATTATCTATCGTACAATCTAATTTCTCGCCGTTTCATGTGGGTTTTAATATTTATGAATTATGGTAATTAATTTTCGGCCGCCCCCCCCTCCCCACCCGTAATTTAAAATGTAACAAAACTCCCTGGCTCTTCGGGGGGGGGGGGCGAGGATTGAAGGAGGGGGAAGGAAGGGGGGTGAAATGAGATTTCTACCAATTGCAAGTGGAAACCTTTTCGATGTGCATTACGAAAAGCCATTTTCTGATAAAGCCCGACTGATTTGTTGAAAAACCTTTGACATTTGCGCCGTTTAATTCGCCGAGATTCGCGCCAAAAGTTTTTAACTTTTCATTTGATTTTTCAGCAATTTTAATTAAAAGACGGGATCTCGGATGAAAATCCTTTTAATTAATTCATTCAAGTATTAGAGTGACTAAATTAACATATATGTATACCTATATATATACATATATATACATATATATATATACATATATATATACATATATATATACATATACATATATATATACATATATATATATATATACATATACATGTATACATACATATACATATATACATATACATAGGTGTACATATACATGTATACATACATATACATATATACATATACATAGGTGTACATATACATAGGTATACATATATATTAATATATATATAATATATATACATATACATATATAATGTATATACATATACATAGGTATACATATATATGAATATATATGATATATGTTTAAATTTACATATATATGTGTGTGTGTTTATAATGAAGGATGTTGTATTGATGACAAATCGAAATAGAATATCAACATATATGCATAATTGTTTATTATATATATATATATATATATATAAAGATTATGATGATATAAATTAAATTCTATAGATCAGACAGATTCACGAAGGAATCTAATTTCAATTACAAAAGACTAGCTCAATATTTAGAATTAAATAGAGATCATACATACATATTCATTTCAAGATTTATTATTATCTAATTTTATAATAATAATTCATACCTAACGCAAGACATTGGATTTACAGTTGTTTCAAAGAAATCCGTATAGTAAACAAAAAATCCAGGCAGTTTACCATAAAATTGCTTTTCGTCAGAATCCCAGGACAGAAATGTAAACAAAGAAAAATTTAGGTTCATAAAATGGAGAAATAAAAAATAAAATACCATTTCATTATTTACTCAAAAGATTATGTAGTGAAAATGGACGTGAAAAATGTTCAAAGGATCAAACATTCAAGATAAAAAATGTTAAAACAATCTGAAGGAAAATGGCAAAAGACACTAAAATCAATTAATTATTACTTCCATCCCGATGTGATTTATTTCCAGAATTATTATTATATCATGTTATCATAACTTATACCGAAAGTAAGACATCGGGGTTACAATTGCTTACAAATAATCTGTATAACTGTAGAATCGGATAATTATTATTTCGATCATTACTAAATTTTTATATATGTTTAGATTTTTTGAAAAAAAGTTAAAATTGGATATAAACTATTATAAAATAATGCATCTTGATACATTATATATATATATATATATATATATATATATATATATATATATATACTATAGATTATATATATATATATATATATATATATATATATATACTATAGATTATATATATATATATATATATATATATATATATATATACTATAGATTATATATATATACTATAAATTATATATATATATAGATTATATATATATATATATACTAAAGATTATATATATATATATACTATAGATTATATATATATACTATAGATTATATATATATATATATATAGATTATATATATATATATACTATAGATTATATATATATATACTATAGATTATATATATATATATATACTATAGATTATATATATATATATAGATTATATATATATATATACTATAGATTATATATATACTATAGATTATATATATATATATACTATAGATTATATATATATATATACTATAGATTATATATATATATATATATATATATATATATATATATATATATATATATATATATATATATATATACTATAGATTATATATATATATACTATAGATTATATATATATGGGAAGAGAAGGATGAAAGTAATCCGACGTGATGGGAAAATGAAAAAGGAAAACCAAAAAATGGATGTTTTTTATGTGTACATCAACGTTTCATCTTTATTTATAAGACTTCATCAGGATGATAAAATAGAGAAAAAATGTCATGCAAGTACAGATACATGTAGGGTAGACATATTGGGAAAAATAGAATGTAGCGGTGTATTGGCCTGCCTCTTTTTCGAATTCTTAGAATCCGGTCCTTTCAAATATAGACTACCCCCTAACATCGAATACTTTAGATACATAGATGACATTTTAATTTTCCTCCCCACAGACATACAAATCAATCATGTTAAAGATAAACTCAACACAGTAGAACCCTCCATAAAATTTACCCATGAGACTGAAATAAACGGCTCTATTCCCTTCCTTGATACTCTTATAATTAAGTCCAACAACAAACTAGAATTCAAGGTACACCGCAAAAATACTCACAAAAATGACTACATACATTTCTACTCCCACCACCATAGCAAGATCAAAACAGGTATAATTATAGGCTTCTTCCTACGCGCCCTTAGAATATGTAGCCCCCCTCACATAGATGAAGAAATAAAGTACATTTTTAACTCCCTAAAAACATTGCAATACCCCACACATTTTATATTAAATGCCAAGAAAAAAGCCTTCCAAATATTCTCCAGAAACACCACACAAAAAAATCAAACTCCTAACACCTCTCTAATAGACAGACCCCTTCTCCTACCCACGCACTCCAATAACACATCCATATGCAACACGCTTAACAAACTAGGCATTCCAACAGTACAAACCACATCTCAATCCATAAAACAAACTTTAAACACATCCAGACATTTCCAAAAAACACCCACATCCCATGCCGGCTTATATACTGTCCCTTGCAATGACTGCCATCAATTTTACGTGGGAGAAACACAACGTGAATTAAAGAAACGATTAAATGAACACAAAAGGGACATAAAAAACAACAACCCTCTTAGTGCACTTTTCTCCCATGCACTAGAACATGGTCATGCGTTCAAATTTGAACAAGCCAAAATCACTAAATATATCCACAACAAATCTCGGCGAAGATTATTAGAAACTGCCCTCATCACCGCCTCCACCACCATCAAGCAACGTAATGGTTTCTTTAACCTATCACCCTTAATAAGCAAGATCATCCTCACAGAACAAAGACTCTTGCCTGATCACGGTTAACTTTGTTCATCTCCAACCTCTATAACACTCTCCCATTTACTTTTCCCTTTCTTTTTTTCTCCTTGAATCTTCATTTTCTCCTTACTTTTTCCTCACACTTTTAATACTGCAGTCCAAATAAACTTTCTCATGTTCCAAATATTTCAAATATTCCATACCCACCCTTTCAATCACCGCCCTCCTCCACCCCCACCCCCCAATCCCTCACTCATTGCTATCATTTTCCAAATATTTCAAATATTTCACACCCTATCACAACAAATCCTCCCTCTCCCCCACTCAACTATTTTCTCCCATACCCCTTCTTAAATTCCCTCATTTTCTCAAAACGCTCTCTAAGACCATAACTTTCGCCCATCCACCAAAATCACAGCCCCCCCTTCCTCTCTACCCATCCTCCTTTCCTTGCATACACCCCCCATACACAAACATTCCGACTTACTTTTTCCCCTTCAATCTTGAACCGCAGCCATCTGGTCAAACACCTCCCTCCCCCGCCTCCTCCTCACCTCCATCTCTGCCATCCACTTTACCCCTGCTCATCCCCCACCTCTTTCTCTTACCACCAGCCACAGTAGTCCTGGCTCACCCCATCCTTCCATTTTTTCCTCACTCATTCTTTTCTACATTCATTTCTATTTCTCCAACAAATACGGACGTCCACCCAGCAGTTGGCCACTATTTCATTCTATTTTCCCAATATGTCTACCCTACATGTATCTGTACTTGCATGACATTTTTTCTCTATTTTATCATCCTGATGAAGTCTTATAAATAAAGACGAAACGTTGATGTACACATAAAAAACATCCATTTTTTGGTTTTCCTTTTTCATTTTCCCATTATATATATATATATATATACTATAGATTATATATATATATATATATATATATATATATATATATATATATATATATATATATATATATATTTAATTTTAAAACATTTGTAGACAAAGAAAATAACCAAGGGAAAAAAGGGGGGTTATTATAATGGAATCATCTAACTCTATAAAATAGATGTTCTGTAAAATAGTAAATACCCACTTTGAAAGGAACAACACAGGTAAGAAAACTATATTTTAATACTTTAGAAAAACAAATCTGGAGGCAAAACTAAATTAAATATTTGTAAACTTTTTAAATTAAAAAATAATTATTAAATAGGGAGGTGGTGTCTGATCAACACTGCTGGGATGCCATGATAAAGAAATACTGTTTTGTTTTTAAAATCCCGAAACAGTTTTCATGGTAAACAACTGACGATCCCTTATATATAAAAACATATATAAAAATATATTTATATTAGAGTATATTCTTGGAAGTAAACTAAAATAGTGATTGCAGTAAATTGATTGACTTACTAGACTAAAATCTTTCAACAAATTTTTTTTTTTTTTTTTTTTTTTTCCCCAGTTTTGAAGGTTAAAAGAACTTCCGAGACTATATATATATATATATATATATATATATATATATATATATATATATGTATTATAGATTATATATATATAATATATTTTAGTTCTCCACTTTATAGTGGAGAACTAAAAGCAAACTTTTAGGAAAGGTAAAACCTATTGTGTAAAGTGCACAGCTCAATATACAGGATAGAGCAGATAGAAAGCTAGAAGGATGAAAAAATTTTCATCTTTGAAAAGACTGGCTTAAGGAAAAAAATAACTGAATAAATTGCCCTTTTGCGGAATATACCTTGCACTGAGCAACTGAATTGAAAAAAGATCTGCCTTTCGATTTTCTAATTCCTTTTCAGCCTTCTACCTTTATAATATATATATATATATATATATATATATATATATATATATATATATATATATATATATATATATATAATATACTATACATTATATAATATATATATATATAATATACTATACATTATATAATATATATATATATAATATACTATACATTATATAATATATATATATATATATATATAATATTTTATGAATAAATATTAATTAACAGGCATCAATGTTTCATGCTTACGTAATCTTCAGTGCAGGAAGTTAATTCCCGACGGTCGGAAGGTGCGAACTTAGATCACAAATCGCCACTGATATTTATATATATATATATATATATATATATATATATATATATATATATATATATATATATATATATATATATATATATATATATATATATATATATGAAGCAATCCTACAAAAGATATAAGCGTCAACTAATATCTTTAACGGATTTAACGGGTTTTCTAATTGAACAACGAACTTTGATTTGATTTGGGTTGCGCATATCGGGATTTTGGAATTTTAGTTGAACTTTCTATATTATTTGATTTATTTATCATTAACATTGAATATTGACACATTTCGGGACTGGATAGCTTTGTCAGCCCCTTCAATTACACGTATTTGGACTTCTGTTTGTAACTTGGAGTAATGTCTTTCCTGATTATGCTTCTCAATATGTATGACCTGGATGGACTGTATGGATTCAACAAAAAGTATGTTTTTGGGTTGATATGTTTGATGTTATGTATTTTTATGTATTTGTGTATATAATTTTATGTATTTTCAAAGCGTAATTTTATTGCCTGTAGTAGTATAACTGTGGTAATGGTCCTCTGAAGAAAAGAATTATCTTTGGAAACTCATGAGCTAAGGACTTAAGG
>OY744534.1:5258759-5271259 GCA_963556195.1 Sepiola atlantica | reverse complement strand
AATATGAATTTAACATTAAAAAAGCTTCTCTTTCAGATAAATAAAAATAAACTCCAAATTAAAAATGATTAACTTCAAATTAAGACATCAACTATATTTATAAAGTATATTCCTATTTATTACAGATCGACTTTAATTTTTTAAATATGAATTTACCATTAAAAAAGCTTCCCTTTCAGATAAATAAAAATAAACTCCAAATTAAAAATGATTAACTTCAAATTAAGACATCAACTATATTTATAAAGTATATTCCTATTTATTACAGATCGACTTTAATTTTTTAAATATGAATTTAACATTAAAAAAGCTTCCCTTTCAGATAAATAAAAATAAACTCCAAATTAAAAATGATTAACTTCAAATTAAGACATCAACTATATTTATAAAGTATATTCCTATTTATTACAGATCGACTTTAATTTTTTAAATATGAATTTAACATTAAAAAAGATAAACTAAAATTAAACAACGGTTAAATTCAAATTAAAAAAGTGGAACTTTAAATTGAGTAAGCTAATTTCAAAGTTAAAGTAAAGTATGGGACAAAAATAAAACCTAAGACGCCTCCAGAGCTGTACTGAAACTGCTCTTCTAGTTCCTTTCAGCTGACGATTTGTGCCAACCGAAACATTGTTTAAACAGATTAACATCGTCAAATTCGCACATCACCATCAAAGCAAACCCGTATGAAATGGAACCGGCATGCGCAGACAGGATATAAATAATGCGTTTTTAAACAGGAAGTGAGATGGGGTTACTTCCGGTTTAGAAAACCGGCGGGAAATGATGGCGATGATATTAATCATTCTTTATTTGTTTCGTGTTGTCGCATTGTTCACCTCGGAAATAGAAGATGTTTCCACTCAATCTGCAATGAAAATGCTATTTATCTAAAAGATTTACACCTAAACTAATTAACTGACTATTATGAATTTTCGAACACGGCTGATAGGACGAAGAGGTCGTAATGAGGGCTATATCAGGTTTAAATCAGTCTTATAAAATTAGGGTAAAAAGCGGGAAAGTCTGTCGTGAAAGTTCAGACACTTCCGATTTTTGTGAAATGTTTAGGCGCGAGAGCGCTCTATCCCTTAATAGACTTCACGAATGGCCAATGCTGGAAATCTCATTTCTTTGATCAATCATAACTCGAAAACCAATACACCAAATTAGTTAAAACTTTGCACAAAATTTTTATTTGATAGGTTCTATAAGTGTGTAGAATTTCAGCATCATTAGTCAAGGCAACCCAGAGATCCAGAAAGTTCAATCATGAAATCATGTTATCTGTGTGTACGTACGTACGTACGTACGTATGTGCCACCCTGTATCTCATCAGCTATTTGATGGAATCAGCTGATTTTTGGCAGAGATAGAGGTTCTAGGGTCTAGTTGATGGCATTTTAATTTCAGTTTACCATATACCTTAGTTTTCCAGAAAATTCAAAAAAAACTTTAAAATGACCAGTATTCGTACACTTTATTTTATATCTTATCGACCATTCGATGGATTCAGCTGATTTTTGGTAAAGATAGAGGTTCTAGTGTCTAGTTGATGGCGTTTTAATTTCAGTTTACCATATACCTTGATTAGTCAAACTACCAACTATATCAGTTATGAGAAGACATTGTATTGAGGCATAGCCTTTACAAAAATAGTGACATTCCATGAAAAATTGCCAGTATACGGAATTCATATGCCCTTAATAGGGTTAAGATGAAAATTCATGTACACTAAATGTACAAAAGCAAGAAAATTCCCAAATTTTTACACTTTTATTGTCATTAAGGGTATGCGAGCACAACAGGGCTATGTATTTTACTGGTAGGAATTTTTCTTCAGCGCACCTCACACACTTCATCCACTCATGCATAGAGATTTATACTGTAGTGATGTGATAATGAAATGGTTTGGTTGATATGTAGTCATACCCTTAATGACAATAAAAGTGTAAAAATTTGGGAATTTCATTGCTTTTGTACATTTAGTGTATATGAATTTTCATCTTAACCCTATTAAGAGCATATGATTTCAGTATACTGGCAATTTTTCATGGAATATATGTTAGACATCAATTAGTAAATATTACCCAAAATCTTTGTGTTTTTTGTCATATTCTAAAGGGTGTTAGGGAGCATAATAAGCGCACAACTTCCCATTTGAAAATTCAAATATTTCAGATTTGCATTAAATTTAATCCATAGTAATTAGACATCAATTAAGCCAGATTCCCTGAATTTAAATTTCTACTTAAGACCTCTTTAGCTAAAGACTTACATTTTAGACATTTAAAAAAAATGAAAATCAATTAATGTATTTTGATAAAATTGAAATAAGGTTTCTAGACATATAAAACTAGTATATTATACATATGTGTGTGTTGGTGTGTATTTGTGTGTGTATTTGTGTAAATATATGTTTTCTTTATTTCTCTTACGAGCACTGAAGATAGCTACCCCCTGAAAATAAATGCATAGGATACTAGAGCATTTTATCGGTATCTTGGTGGTAAGCCGAAACAATTGTATGATTGAAAATAAATACAGTTTTTTTTGTGAAATCGTGTAAATCTGTTCTTCCTAACATTTGACGTGGTTTAAATTAAATAAAAATATTTTTATACCATAGCTCTAGCCTCACACTATTGAGCTATTACAATTGTTTTATGTTATAAAATGTATATTCTAAATATAAAAACTTTTAAAATGCATATATATATATATATCTCTGCCATCCATTTTACCCCTGCTCATCCCCCACCTCTTTCTCTCATCGCCAGCCACAGTAGTCCTTGCTCCCTCCACCCTTCCCCTTTTTTCTCCCACTCATTTTTCATTCTCTAACAAGTACGGACGTCCAGCCAGACGCTGCCATTATTTTTCATTTTATTTTATTTTTCTTCCCAACATGTCTACCCTACATGTATCCGTGCTTGCATGATATCTTTTCCCTATATCATCATCCTGATGAAGTCTTATAAATAAAGACGAAACGTTGATGTACACATAAAAAAACATCCAGTTTTTGGTTTTCCTTTTTCATTTTACCATATATATATATATATATATATATATATTTAAAGAAGTGAGGCTGCCAACATTTGTAAAAACGATTTTGAACAATTATTTGTTATTTTATTATTTTATAATTTTATAATTTTATGATTTGATAACGCGTGTCGAACCTCGTGCGGCTCTCTTCAGATATGTTTTCTATTTTAAAAAATGTTTTTGTTTTTAAGTTTGATGTTTCTGCGCGCGCGCGCGTGTGTGTGTGTTTTCATAGTTTTTTTGCTCTGGGTCAAAGTTATGTGTTAATATATATATATATATATATATATATATATATATATATATATATATATATATATATATATATATATATATATATATATATGTGTGTGTGTGTGTGTGTGTGTGTGTGTGTGTGTGTGTGTACGAGGCTTGTATCCAACCTAAGGCCCCCAAAAATTCAAATACGTGACGGGGTTGGGACCCTAATCGTCTTTCAAAGTAAGCTCCTTGTGCTTGTACCGATCCATCCACTGCCGGAAACATCTCTGGAAGTCTTCTTTTGGAATGGTGTTCATCTCCGCTGTCGCGTTTTCCATTATCTCTTTTTTTCACACCCTCACAACGATAGTATCACTCCGAGGAATAAATGAATGAATGAATGAATGAATGAATGAATGAATGAATGAATGAATGAAAGGAAAAAAGAAAGAATAAAGGAAAAAAGAATGAAAGAAAACAAGGAAGAAAGAAAAAAGAATGAAAGAAAGAAAGAAAAAAAAGGAAGAATGAAAAGAAGAAAGAAAGAAAGGAAGGAAGAAAGAAAGACAGACAGAATGAAAGAAATAAAGAAAGAAAGAAAGAAAGAAAGAAAGAAAGAAAGAAAGAAAGTAATACGATAATATAGATCGAAATATTATTCACTCTTTTTCACGTGTTTCCTATTTTGTAAAAGAAAACAACGGAAGGATGAGGGTGGGTCAGATTAATATGGAAGCAGTTATAAAAACGATGCATGGAATAAGGAATATCAGAATTGGACGAAACGGTAGACAAATCAGCTCGCACTTGTCTGGACATTCATCATTTTGGCCGAATAGACGAACGATAGATGAAATATGTAAACGAGGAACGGTCAAGCCACGCGAACTCGAGACGAAAAGGATGTTTTGTTTCTTTTATTCAAATTGCTGTCATCGGTTCGAAGTGGAGTAGGGGTCTATGCTAAAGTGGTCAAAGGGCGAGGACCGGAGAGGGATTTTAAGGAAAGAAGAATCTAATGGTGTTTGACCGAGTAAAACGTGTGCGGTCCACCCCAGAACTTTCTAATTCGTTAGAGAAGAGAACTTTCTGCATCATTCTGGATCAAAATAGATGGGTGTATAAGTTTGGACCATTTCAGTCTTGATACAATTGATGTCCTCTGTAAAGGTACCTGTCTAAAAAGTGTATAGTTAGGCAAGGACTACGCAATCCATGGACGAGTACGGAGAGTACTGGGACCTATGGAAGGCTTATTGCCACCCAAATCCAAGAGGAGACCAACGGTTGTTACCAGCGAGAAATCAATGGTAAACGGCTATTGCGATACCGCAAAGTCATTTGCAATGGTTATCGAAAGCAGGTGGAGAGTACTAGAAAAATGGGGAGGCTTGTTATCACTCAGACTCCAGGGAATTCCACCGATTATTATCAGTAAACAATCACTGACAATGTCTTGTGTGAGAACTCTAGTGAGTAAATAATAATAATAATAATAATAATAATAATAATAATAACAACAACAATAATAACAACAACAATAATAATAATAATAATAATAATAATAATAATAATAATAATAATAATAATAATAAAAATAATAATAATGCATGGATACCCCCTGTAAGAGTGGCTGCGCGTGTAATTGAGAAGCAACGGTTGCGCAATCCTAACCCTAACCCTAATCGCACCTCTCCTGAATCGACACTGCTTCATTCAAGTGGCAAGGAGAAATCCAGGACGACTGGAAACACTGCCGGGATAAGCGGAGAGCACATACACACCTGGTGTTCTCAATTGGTCACCCATTTTAGTACTGACCAGGCTCGACGTCCCTTAACTTCGGTTATCTAACGGGAACCGGTGTGTCAACGTGATTTTGCCTGATGATGATGATGATGATGATGATGATGATGATGATGATGATGATGATGATGGTGGTGGTGGTGGTGGTGGTGGTGGTGGTGGTGGTGGTGGTGGTGGTGATGCGAGACAGGCAGGCATAGATGAGCGCTTCAACCGGTTTCGTCTCGAACAGGCTTTAAGAAGTGCAAAATCAATTACTTCCCAAAGAAAGGAAGAAAAAAGTCTTATACGGAACGCAGTCAAGAAAACCGCAGTAGATGCGAATATGATACGTTTGAAATAGAAAGCGGCACCGGAAGAAGAGGATGGAGAAGATAAGGCCGGGGAAAAGAGGGATAGATAAAGTGGCGTAGGAAAGAAAGAGGAAAGTGTCGGGAAGACATTGGCGGAGTATGTTTCTTGTTGCCGACGCAGAAGATTAATCGGGATTCAATAATATTTTGGATGGGGAGGGGGGGCGCTAATTTACCAGTTAAGCTGGGAGCAGGCGCAATGGCAGACAATAGCGATGATACGATTGAACTTGAAAAGATACAACATTTGTAACATCCTCCCTCCTATCAAATCATATATATGTATACATGTATATATATATATATATATATATATATATATATATATATATATATATATATATATATATATATACATATATATATATATACATATGTATATAATTGTCACACATATATACATATATATATATACATATATATATATATATATATATATATATATACATATATATATATATATATATACATATATATATATATACAGAGAGAGAGAGAGAGAAAGAGAGAAAGAGTGTCAGGTTGTATATGAAAAGTAATTGAATAAAGTGCTCGATCATATAAGAGAGCTAATATAATTTCTTTAGATACTGTATATTACATATTTCAGTAATGTACCGCGGTTTCATCCAATGTATATTACATATATTAGATGTCTAAATCTGCCCTTTTGGATAAAACCGCGGTACATTACTGAAATATGTAAGATACAGTATCTAAATAAATTATATATATATATATATATATATATATATATATATATATATATATATATATATATATATATATATATATTATTTATTTATTTATTTTATACGTACATAAAAGTAATCTATGGACACATGTTTCTGGCTAACAGCCGTCATCAGCATGGCTAACTTATATATATATATATATATATATATATATATATATGTATATATATATATATGTGTGTGTGTGTGTGTGTGTGTGTGGCGTATTAGTGGCTTCCGCTACGTGTGAGTTTGCTCTTTTCTTTGTTTGTTTTTTGTTTGGTTTCACCAAAAAATGAACGACTGTATAGTGTAGTTTTTTGCAAGACACCTCAATCCAATAACTTTTTAATCTTTGTGAATTTTTTCTGATGATTTTGGAATGTTGCAGAGACGATATTGACATAAAAATGTTGTTTGGCACAAGACAAATGAAACGGACCGTAAAAAATCTCACAGAAATGTTATGTTTTTGGAAATGTGAAAAAATAAAAATAATAAAATAAAAACATGGTTATTGGAATATAATATGAATCTGACTTATATATATATATTTATATATATATATATATATATATATATATATATATATATATATATATATATATATATATAATTTATTTAGATACTGTATATTACATATTTCAGCAATGTACCGCGGTTTCATCCAAAAGGGCAGATTTACTAAAGATGTCTAAATCTGCCCTTTTGGATGAAACCGCGGTACATTGCTGAAATATGTAATATACAGTATCTAAATAAATTATATTAGCTCTCTTATATGATCGAGCACTTTTTTGATTTCTTTTCATATACAACCTGACACACTATATATATATATATATATATATATATATATATATATATATATGCAAACATTGTTAAAAATAACAGAATTCGTCTGTTTAATTATACCTTTTTTATTTTTTGAACTTTTCTTGTGGTCATTTTTGTATTGAAATCAAAAATAATAATAAATGTTCTATAGGTTTCACGAACATTTTCGATATGGGGATAGGAAGGTCGGTCAGGTAGTTTCTCTCTTGGGCGTCTGAGAGTCAGTTTCGTTTTCTGCGGTCATAAGCGGCTCTCAGAGAAAGATGGGGATTTTGTGGCTCTGAACTATGGGACTTGTGTTTTGATTTGGCCGGGTAAAAATTACTCAGATGCAGGTGGGTTATTCAAGGGAAGAAAACGAGCATGAGGAAAGGTCTATAATGGCTCTGAAGTTTATTATCAGTTGTAGAGCAATTGGTAAAAAAAAAGATTAAAGTAAGCATTAGAACCACTTTATCCAAAAGATTAGAGAAGAAAATTGATGGTGTATACATCAGAATGCTGCTATTAACATCTCTTGGAGACAGCACCCCATGAGAGAGAAACTCTATGTACACCTCCCTCAGAATTCAACCCTGATCAGACAGAGGAGAACCAGATTTTCTGCAAATTGCTGAAGGGTTAAAGATAACATCATCAGCGATGTTCTTCTGTGGATGCCAAAACAGGGATTTGGCTCAGTGAGTAGACCGCACATTACCTATATCAAACAACAAACAGAAGACTCACAATGCACCTATGAAGACCTACCAGGTGTGATGGAGGATCGTGAGAAAGTCAGGAGGATCCGTTACACTACCACGACTAGATGATGATGAAAACAATAATGTTGTTGGTCTTTTAATCAGAATGAAATATGCTTACCCTTCGAAATCTAGTGGAGAATGCTCTCTTCTCTTCCCTACAGCCATTTTCTCACATTTTTTTATGATAATTTTCATTTTTTTACAAAGAAATTCAATGAAATAATTTCTTTGTCACGGGATAGTTAAAAAGTTTGTTTTTTTAATTTTTATGATAATTTTCATTTTTTTTTTTTTTTACAAAGAAGTTTCTTTGTCACGGGATAGTAAAAAAGTTTTAAAACATTTTTGATCATTTTCATTTTTTTTACAAAGAAATTCAATGAAATAATTTCTTTGTCACGAGATAGTAAACAAGTTTTAAAACATTTTTGATAATTTTCATTTTTTTTACAAAGAAATTCAATGAAATAATTTCTTTGTCACGGGATAGTAAAAAAGTTTTAAAACATTTTTGATAATTTTCATTTTTTTTACAAAGAAATTCAATGAAATAATTTCTTTGTCACGGGATAGTAAAAAAGTTTTAAAACATTTTTGATAATTTTCATTTTTTTTACAAAGAAGTTCAATGAAATAATTTCTTTGTCACGGGATAGTAAAAAAGTTTTAAAACATTTTTGATAATTTTCATTTTTTTTACAAAGAAATTCAATGAAATAATTTCTTTGTCACGGGATAGTAAAAAAGTTTTTTTTAAATTTTTATGATAATTTTCATCTTTTTTTTTTTACAAAGAAGTTCAAGGAAATAATTTTATTGTCACGGGATAGTAAAAAATTTTTTAAATATTTTATGATAATCGAATGATTAATTAAAGGATATTGTGTATGGTAAAAAATACCCATAGAAATAATTGTGTCACAATGTTGAAAATTTGCAATTAAGAGTAAAGTTATCATTTCAATGAGCTTTTGGAAATTATGCTTAGGCGTCCAATGTAGATTTTATAATTATGGGGCCCTAGGTTTCGGCAGGATCAGTGGTGAGTGATAGGAATGATCAGTGATAGAGCCTCCAAATAAAACAGTGATCAATAACGATGGGGATACATTAATTAGCAATCTAGACAAGATAGTCAGTAGTTTAACTAAAATAGGAGAAAGAATTTAACACTAAGGGAACAATTATTCTGTCGAGTAAGTAAACTTGTTCCAGAGTTCACCCTACCCCGGCGCCAGAAAAAAAAACAGACCCGCTAACGTCACATCTCAAAGTATATCCACCAGAGTTGATAGTTATAGGCCTAATGAAATGATAGTTATCGACAAAATCGAAAAAAAAAATTAATTTAAAAAAAAATTTTGAAAAATGATTTTTCCAAAAAAAAAAAAAAAATTTGAAAAGAATTTTGAAAAATGATTTTTCCAAAAAAAAAAACTAATTTTAAAAAGAATTTTGAAAAATGATTTTTCAAAAAAAAAAAATTAATTTTAAAAAGAATTTTGAAAAATGATTTTTCCAAAAAAAAAAAATTAATTTTACAAAGAATTTTGAAAAATGATTTAAAAAAAAAAAAAATTAAATTCCCGACTATTAAGACCTAGCAGTTTTAATTTGAAAAGATCTATATAGCACATTACGAAAAGAGCACATTTTATGTAAATACATGAACAGTGAATCACTAAAATAAAGGTAAGTTCAAACATAAATACAGCACAAATATTGATACAAATTATTGTGCTCCGATGAACTGGCTGCTCTGGTGCCCCTTCGAAGTAAATACACTAGACCAACTCGTCAATCAGCAAAATCCCATCCATTCACTGTGGAGGTCCCCAGATGCCAGAGAGCCTTCTACTCAAATAGCTCGTTTCCTCGCGCTGCCGGCGTCTGGAACTCCCTTCCTGCTCCCTGTTCCTCCGACTGTACTGACATGCAGAGGTTTAAAACTAATGTAAACATCTCGCTGCAAGGCGACCAACTTAAGATGACATTTAAAATCTACACCCTAATTCTCAGTAACCCCTTACGTCTACAGTGGCGGCCTGTCTTGTTTGGGGTGAAATATATATATATATATATATATATATATATATATATATATATAGGTAGCATCTTCTCTTGCAAGCAAGTATTGTTGAATTATCACAAATAATTCTTCCCCCTCGATTAGAATTTTTGATAAGACAAACCTTGTTTATGAGTTTAAATGTCCTTTGGGAGACTGTATCTCTGACAACCAAGAAAAAAACATATACATAGGTTTGACTACCACGACTTTGTCGAGAAGATTTACGATGCATTTGTCTGATACTAGCGCCATAGCCCAACACTTTACTAACAACCACTCCTACCCTGATCGGAATTCAGAAAACTCTTAGTAGAAAATACCAAAATCTTAGAATTTAGTGCTAACAAACAAAAACTCCATATATTAGAAACCCTATATATAAAAACCAAAAAAACCCTAATTAATAGAATTAACTTTTATATCAGTAATAATATTATAAAATGTTTATAGCTCCAATATAGTTTCGTACTTAGTACATAATTCCCGCCAAAACCCTTCTATATATGCTAACACATGGTCTATACCTGATTAACCCCATTCCCCCGAAGATGGACCCAGATGGGTCCAAAAGTACTTGGGAGACAAATTCAAACTATGGCAAATTCATCAGCCAATTCCCCTTCGAAACTAAGATCCTGATTCGGACTATTGAAAGGATCTACCAAAGGATATCTAGACATGAGGTGTCTCTTATATTCAACAATATATATATATATATATATATATATATATATATATATATATATATAGAGAGAGAGAGAGAGAGAGAGAGAGAGAGAGAGAGAGACAAATCCATACACACCTACACATATAGATGCTAAGCTGCACATCTATACACAGACCTATATTAACAATTCAAGTGATTTAAGCATCTTTTTCTTTGTTGCCATCCTCATGCGTATTCCAATATATAAGCGCAGTTATTTTTTCTTTTTGCCATCCCTGTTATTCTGCTGTAGGAAGTGGCGCCTGCCTTTAGCGATGAGATATGCAGGCGACAAACACACGTCGACCATCGGAGGGCGACACGCAAACTGCGCGAGTAAGTATTGCGCGCCGCCGAGAGGTTTCTCTCGAGAAAAGACACGACGAAGCGCAGGGTCCTAAATTTTCGCTTACCCTCCTCCTCCTAACCCTGTCTTTTTTTTTTCAGCCCCATCCACACACACACACACGCTCGAGCAGTAGTTAGCTGGCGGAAACTGTCAGATTTCCCGGCCCGTGAGTTTGCCGCTTTCACGCGATCGCTAATAACCCATAAGGTAACACGCAAGATGGCCGACCCTGTGACCTCCAGAGGAGACGCTACGGCTATCGGCGCTCGTGTCGTATCCGCGCTGGAACCGCGATTACGGGAGAAAAAGCGGGGAAAATAGCGGCTACGCACAGCCAGGTGGCGCTGGTGTAGTTTTTAAATGGCGTTCTCTCTCTCTGATCAAAACTGAACCTTCTCTTGCAGTTATCCAATTCTACTACTACTACGACGACTACTACTACTAATATTATTATTAGTAGTAGTAGTAGTGGTAGTAGTAGTAGTAGTAATAGTAGTATAATAGTAGTAGTTGTAGTAGTAGTAGTATCATTAAAACAAGAATACTCATGCAGCTCTTTATAAATATGCGTCCATTGGTACACATTTTTGCAAACAACATTAAACAACGCATCAAATATATATATCTATATAATGGAAAATGAAAAAGGAAAACCAAAAAAATATTATTTATGTTTTCACCAACGTTTCGTCTTTATTGTAAGACTTCCTCAGGATGATTTGTCTGAAGAAATATATAATATAGTAGAAGAATGCCTGTCCCGGGACGAGTCCACTTAATTCCTCGATCAAAATAATCAGATATAATCCTACTAAACCTTATGTCTATAATCCTTATTCCAATTTTGATCTAAATCCTTTACATGATTTTAATTCTAGAATATGTCTCCAATTTAAGGCGTAAGCTTAAGCGGTCTTAAGAAGAAATTCAAATTCAGGGAACTTTAGTCAACTGATGTCGTCGTCTTCTTTCGTGTGAATCAGATGATTCTGGTGTTGGCATTAGTTTCCCCGATGTTTTTCTAGTTAGAAATCTTTCTGGAAAGACACCGGGGAAGGACCACGAGAAAGTTGCCAACATGCCTAAGTGAAAATGGTACTGTGGAATCGACTGGATTCGAACTTGGAACACACAGGTATTCAGTTCGTGTAGATATCCACTTAACCCCCGTCACCTCCCGCCTTAAAAACTGAAAAGCCTAATGCTTCCAGTTTACTGAGAATGGAAGAGTCCAAATGTTCGTTATAGGTACGGCACCATAACACTAATGAGCATGCACAATGCACTAACCCGAACCCTAACCTCGAACCTAATCCTAACCCTAACCCTAACCTTAACCTAACCCCGAACCTAACCCTAACCCTAAGCCTTACCCCGAACCCTAACCCTAACCCTAAACCTAACCCCGAACCTAACCCTTACTCTAACCCTAACCCCGACCTAACCCTAACCCTAAGCCTTACCCCGAACCCTAACCCTAACCCTAAACCTAACCCCGAACCTAACCCTTACTCTAACCCTAACCCCGAACCTAACCCTTACTCTAACCCTAACCCCGAACCTAACCCTTACTCTAACCCTAACCCCGAACCCTAACCCCGAACCTAACCCCGAACCTAACC
>OY744534.1:5251259-5253759 GCA_963556195.1 Sepiola atlantica | reverse complement strand
ACTGTACCGACATGCAGAGGTTTAAAACTAATGTAAACAGACATCTCGCTACACTGCTCCCAACTTAGGATGATACCCAAAACCTACACCCTGATGATCAGTAATCCCTTACATCTAGAGGGGCGGCCTGCCTTGTTTGGGGTGAAATATGTTAAAAAAGAAAAAATTAAAATTATTCACCAAATTCAGTTTCATTTGGGTTCAAGGGGTATTATATATGCAACAACTTCCTATTTGAAAATTCAAATATTTTAGATTCCTATTAAATTTTATCCATAATCATTAGACACCAATAAAGCATGATTCCCTGAATTTAAATTTAGTCTTAAGACCTCTTAGAATGTGTAGATGTTTATATGTCTTGAATTAATTAACCGATCATTATGAATTTTTGAACACAGTTATTTAGCGTAGGGGTACAAATGTGTATCATAGTTAGCTTGATTTAGTTTTATGTAATGTCGGCAAAGAGGAGCCGAAGACTTCGTCAAAATTCAGATACCTCCGATTTTTGTGAAATGTTTACAATGGGTACTTGACATTTTTTTATATTTCGACTATAATATATGATCAAATAATATCAAATATATGATCTTAAAATGATTTATGAAATTTTTTAGGCACTGCATATTGCCTTTTCAAAAAATATTATCTGTCACCCAATCTACACGTTTACCTGACGTGCTAATGATAAGGTATCATATATGTATATATATATATATATATATATATATATATATATATATACATACATACATACATACATACAGATAAGATTTTTTGAAAAGGCGATATGTCTTCTGGCATCCATTTTGGCAGATTCTCTGCACTGACGGAGTTTTCCTCTGGTGTTTATTATTTTTGACGAAGGGAAGTTTCTTTTCCCGAAATATTAAATAAATGATTTTTATAATCATCCGGACATCACACAAACAGATAACACCACACTTGCTGTCATGTAAGATTTTAAGAAAAAATAAATAGTAAGTCACATTTCGTATTCGATTTATTATTTTTGTTCCTTCCAGCTTACATCTTACTCGGAATTTGCATTGCCCACACACTACTAATATATATATATATATATATATATATATATATATATATATATATATATATATATATATATATATATATATATATATATTGATTTTATTCCATTAGTTGCGGCAAAACAAGTTCTGTTTCATTGGCGCAAACAGAACTTGTTTTGTCGCAACTAATGGAATAAAATCAAAAAAATATATATATATTTTGCTCTGAATTTTGATTGAGCACTCTTATAAACCCGGTTTCAACTTCCTTCGGATTCATACCCCCTGGATATTTGTAACAAGTTAATTATATATATATATATATATATATATATATATATTATTTTTTATGAATAAATATTAATTATTTATTACCTACAGACATTTATGTTTCATGCTTACGCAATCTTCAATGCAGGAAGCTAATTCCCGACGATCGGCGGGCGCGAACTCCGATCATAAATCGCCGCTGATTCGCAGTCAAGAGCGTTGCTCGTTGGCCATCACAAATTAGCCTGGAAGTTAGGAGGAATTTAACTCTGTATATGCCAACAAGCAGCGAAGAGTGATCATCAACAACAAACCGTGTTGGATCTCGCAATTAAGTGGTACTGCTTGTTATTAAACTCTCTCAGAGTGCCCGGCTTTAGTAAAGAGGGGTATATAATAATCATTTTTTTTTCGCAAACATGAACGGGAAGACAAGTTTTATCGTTCATGATTAAAAGTTAATAAAAAAAATGTTATGGTGCCGTACCTACCTACGGAGAACTAATGGACTCGTCCACCTTATAAATACGGGAAGCACGTGACACTTGTTCTCTTCTTCCCCGGCAAACCGGCAATGGCGGTTGAGAGCACCATCTCCTTGTATCTCTTTCTTTCTATTATATAATATATACCTTTGTTCATTTAAACCATGTGTTCCTGTGCCATTCATTCGGCCTTACCTAGGTCCACAACAAAAAATATTTTAAAAGCCAGTCGACCGGTTTCGTCCTCTTTTAACAAAGGCTGTATCGAGCGATTTTTTAAAAAAATGAGGTTACTCGTCTTTATTCTGCTTTCTTCGTCGACGGCCAGAAACTGAAGCTATATTCATTTGTGTGCTCTGGACCCAACCTTCACCGACTTCGTATTCAACCGCTGAGCCTTGTTGATCTCGGTGTCGGGGGGGGGGGAGATGAACCCTGCAATCTTGCAGGTCAACAAATAGCCGCAACCAACAATCTTTGTGAGCTGAGTCCCGATTGACCATAAAGACCAAACACTATCAACGCCCGCAAAACATTATATAATAATACAGCAAAGTAGGTTAAAATTCTACACAACAAGAATTTCAAGCTGTTTAAATAAATATCTTCTTTGTCATCTGAGCCTCGATTAAGTTATAGATTTTCAAAATAAAAACCAAACAAGTATTAGCCACGACATAAAAAGCAGCACATAATAACTAGTAATGTAAA
>OY744534.1:5243759-5246259 GCA_963556195.1 Sepiola atlantica | reverse complement strand
GGAAATAACACGGATGAATGTAAGTCCAGTGGGAGGACTTAATGACATTAGAGCGAAACACTTTGCTACCTTTTTTGTGTGGGAGTACGTATTTGAGAGAAGTAGTATATTTAGAATAAATGTAATTATTTGTAAACGGGGACGTAATGTACACATAGGTTCGTGGAACACGCTTTAGGAAGATTTGTTGGTGTTGAGTTGAAAAACTTGCATAGGAAGTGTGATTTTCCTATTGTGCCTAAACTGACACCGGGAAAATCCGCTCTAAGCTATATTTATAGCTAAGTATTGAGCTTGTTTTCTTTGCAAAAGAAATTCAATATCATCGGGAATCATTTTGCTATATATAAAATTAATTTATATTGACATAATCTCTTATATATATATATATATATATATATATATATATATATATATATATATATATATATATATATATATATATGAGAATATCCCAACACATACCACGTGATATTCGTTTACACAAGGTTTCGAGATCATCCGGGAACTTTCAAGCACATGAATCTGCCATCAGTAATCAGCTGGTTGGTACAAATAGTTGTTCTGACCAGTATTCCGGTGGGTGGTTTTCTGTTTTACACAGTGCCGGGTCGAACTACCATCTCAATATTATTGAGGTGTTAGTTAGTAACAATTCTTGACCTAGCCTGTGTAGACAAAAGATTTTCAAACATCAGTTGGAGATTTTTAATGATTCAAATCCACCATAACGTTCAGAAATTTACAGTTTTTTTTTAAATTCCGTTCTCAATAGTTTTCTCCGTAGTTTTCCCCTCATATCTCATTCGATTTTCTTAGTTTTTAATTTATCATTCTGACGTTTCCTCTTAGAGGGTCAGACGATAATGTCTTAAAGAAAATTTTAGCAATTTTCTTTTTTTATATCCATTCGCCCGTTTCATTGATTAAAAGAATGTTTACTCTGAAATGTATCCTACCATTTAGTTGTACGCAAAATCTACTATATATATATATATATATATATATATATATTATATATATATATATATATATATGACGGTTTATAACTAAAAGGTAACTTTTAGAGAATTAGACCTATTGTGAGATGAGGAAAGCTCAATATACTGGATAGAGCAAAAATAAGGTGAGTCAATGAAAAATAGTCAGACCTACAAATGGAAACAGATCAAAATCTTCAGTTGTCCAGAACAAGGAGTATCTGTATGAAAATCCAACGGCGGCGATTCCACCCAAGTTCCCAGTCCTGGATTTACCAATTACATTTGAACCCCATACAACATGGATCTCCTTGTTTGATGACTTTCATTTACATTGAAACACACCCGTTTGAACTTTTAAAACCTTTTAAAAAAAACTTTTTCTAAGGAGAACTTTAAAAAAAAAGAAACCTTTTTCAAATTTTGAATATTGACTGTTCTTATCTGTCAACTTATCAATCACTATTTCCTCTGATGATAAGATTTTAATCTTTGAAAAGCCTGGCTTAAATAATTAAATTGAAAGAGAAGTGTAAGGGTAGTTTAATAAGTTTGGAAAAACAGGGAGGGGGTGAAATGTAACAGTTGAGATTTTAAAATGGAAAAGATTTAAAAATATAAAAAAATAACAAATATTTCTATACATTTCACCACCTCTTTTTATACTAATTTATACTATATATATATATATATATATATATATATATATATATATATATATATATATATATATACATATATATATATATACATATATATATATATATATATATATTTATATATATATGAGGGTTTATAACTAAAAGGTAACTTTTAGAGAATTAGACCTATTGTGAGGTGAGGAAAGCTCAATATACTGGATAGAGCAAAAATAAGGTGAGTCAATGAAAAATAATTAGACCTGCAAATGGAAGCAACTCAATATCTTCAGTTGTTCAGAACAGTTGTTCAGAACAAGGAGAATTTAGTAAATAAAAATATTTATTCTTCTTCTCTTTCAATTTCATTCCCTGGTAAGATTTTGATCTTTGAAAAGCCTGACTTAAGGAATGAAATTAAAAGAGAAGAAGAAGAAATATTTTTATTTACTAAATGCTCCTTGTTCTGAACAACTGAAGATATTGATCTGTTTCCATTTGCAGGTCTAATAATTTTTCATTGACTCACCTTATATATATATATATATATATATATATATATATATATATATATATATATATATATATATAATTATTTCCACAATCAGACAATGCATCAGCCCACACAGACCATAACAGCCACAGACTAGAAATTCTAGCCTCGATATATATATATATATATATATATATATATATATATATATATATATATATATATATATATATATATATGACAACATAAGCTGAAGAGAGCCGGATGGCTAAATCCTTCTGATCTCGGAACCGACGGCACTAATGTTGTACTATTTTTTCTGTACCTAAAAATAAATAAATATTACGCTCTTAACTTTAATTCTCAATTAATCGAGCACTCTGCTGGGA
>OY744534.1:5236259-5241259 GCA_963556195.1 Sepiola atlantica | reverse complement strand
AAACTTATCATTATACGAATATTTAAATGAGGTGTTTGGCTATGAGGCCGGCACCAAGAAAACCAAAACTTAAAAACAAAAGAAACTCCCACCTCGACGCTAAGTGATAACATCTCTGTCTGTATCTATTCGCATTATCCATCAAGATATTTGTGTGATGATATCAACTGATCTACATGACAAGGCTAGAAAAAGGTTATCAATAACGGGATTGAAGCTTGTCAAGACGAGATTTCCACAACTCTCGTTCTCGCGAGATTAGCTTGTAATAATATAATAAGTGAAGAGGTCGGACACCGCCATTGATTTCTTCCCATTTTACTTTTGATAGAATTATTAGAATCGCTTAAAAAACAGAGTGTGTAATGGAAGATTAGATATATTTTGTTTGATTCGGGAAAATAGACAAAACTGTCCCCATAAAATATCTGGCATAATCGCCTTGAATCTCACCGCTTGCAACCATTATTTATCATATAAAATGGCAGATTTATGTGTGTACGTGTGTGACTACATAAAAGTCACAAACTACACAATACACACACACGAAGCTGACATATATAGAAGGCGCAGATAGAGGTGTTACTTTTTATAGAAATATGTCATACTATTGCCCTGGGCCACGTAGGAGAAATGGTGGGGAAGAAACAGCTTTCGCAAAAGACAAAATTAGAAAGTAGCGGTGAAATGAGGCGACCAGGGAAGAGAAAGGTAGAAGGATGAAGAGACGGCTATAGAGAGAGGGGGAGGAATAGAAGTTTGAATATAAAGATGTTACACACGCGATTTTTCTTCAATTATATGTTTTTATGACCCCGAGCACCGCCGGGTAGCCCCGCTAGTCTATTATATAAAGGGCAATTGTTTTTTTTTCTTTTTTATTATTTTTCTTTTCATTTTCTTTCATTTGCTGGGGACGGGGCATTCCTCCAAATGCCATACTATCACCCGTTATTTAACAGATCCCAACCAAGAGCTCTTTTCAGGATTCTAGCTGTTCCCTTGAGTGGAGTTGTTTGGATTTCTCTTACACTTGGTTCACCAGGTATACTTGCCAAATACTTTTTCAAGTTCTTCTTCATGAGTCCAGTGACTTCTATGATAACTGGAATGATGGAGATCTCTTTGAGGTTCCAGTTTCTTTTCATATCATACATTAGACCTTGATATTTTGTTATGTTCTCCCTTTCAGCTCTGTTTAGGACCCCATCATTAGGGACACTGACCTCAACCAAAGTTGACTCTCTCTCTCTCTCTCTCTCTCTCTCTCTCTCTCTATCTATCTATCTATCTATCTATCTATCTTCTTGTTCCATATGACAATGTCAGGTTTGACAGTTGTTGTTTTTTTTTTTTGTTTTTTCATATCTTTCTGTTTTTGCTGGAGATGGGGCATCCTACCGGATGGCAGACATTCACCGGCGATTTTAGACACTCACACCTAGAGATCTTTTTCAGATTCTAACCGTCCCTTTAAGTGCAGTTGTTTGTATTTCTCTTGGACACGGTTCAGCGGGTATACTCGCCAGATAGTTTTTGAAATTCTTTTTCATTAGTTCTGTTGCTTCTATAATTACTGGGATGATGGAGATTTTCCTAAGATTCCAGTTTCTTTTCATGTCGCACATTAGACCTTGGTATTTTGTAATCTTTTCCCTTTCAGCTCTGTTCAATCCTGCATCATTAGGGACACTGACTTCAACTAGGGTTGCTACTTTCTCCCTTTTGTCCCATATTACGATGTCAGGTTTAACAGCTCTGTTTTCTAGATATGTAGCTGTAGGGATTGCATAGTCATAGTGGATGGTGTATAACTAATTTCCAACTGTTTTTCTTGCATATGCTCCCAGGACTTGCTGCTACACTGGATATTCAACTTTTTATAAATAGTCCAGTGAAGATATTTACACACTCCGTTGTGTCACATTGTATAATAGCCATCCACCAGGAGAACCTTACAACTGGATGTCAGGTGGCTTCTTTTTTTTTTCTTTTTTTCTCTTATCTTTCTGTTTTTGCTGGAGATGGGGCATCCTAGCGGATGCCAGACATTCACCGGCTATTTCAGACACTCCAGCCTAGAGATCGTTTTAAGATTCTAATCGTCCCTTTAAGTGCAATTGTTTGTATTTCTCTTGCACTCGGTTCACCGGGTATACTCGCCAGGTAGCTTTTATGTGTGTGTCAAGCTAAAAGTCTAAAACTACAAAACAAACACACATAAAGTTAGTATATTTTTAATCACTGTTGCCCTCGTTGAATAATATTTAAAATGTAGAAAACAATATTCATTCTTTGACCCTAAATTGGCGCAGATTACGTCAGCGAGATTGGTTTTTTCAGCTTATTAACTAAAGGTAAGTAACTCTGATTTTTTTATCAAGGAGTTACTTCTCTTATGTCGACTCTTTTCTTTGAGGAATCTATGTATAGGTGTATCCGTGTGTGGGTCTAGAAATAGGAATGGGCTGGCTGGGCGGAAGAGAAAGAGGGGGGGGTGAAGGAGAGGGAAACGGGGAGGGGCAAAGAGAGAAAGATGGAGGGTCGGATAGAGAGAAGTAAGTAGAAAAAAGTTTTAATAGAAATATATTACACTTTTAGCCCGGGGAACGCCGGGTAGCACTGCTAGTTTTATAGAAATTCCACCGTTTGCGTTATCTAAATGAATAAATCCAAAAGTTTCGTCCATTTCTCGCACTAACGGTAAAGTTAAAACGTTCTATTTCAAGTTAATTCATCTTTATACAATTTATTTACCTCCCCATGAGGTTAGGCACAAGGCCAGTTTTATCTTACCCCCACAAGGTAAGATGTGACCCAAGGTCGGGTCGAGAAAGTGGGACTTGAAAAGCCAGCGCCCGAGAAGGTGAGCACTCTGGCCATTAAAAATTGCCTGGGCAGCCCCGTCGGCATTCCCCGGTAGGGGCGCCTCAGGCAGTAAGCAATAAACTTACTCCTCCCCAAAAGTGGGGAGGCAAAGCCTGGGAGGGTGGACCTCCTAGAACTGCACAGGACAGACCCATAGACCGGCGTAAATCAAGACCCGAAGGCCAAGACAATACCGGTCTATAGGTTGCAGTATCCATCGGAACAGATATTTATTTACTCCTCGCGGAGTTAGGCACAAGGCCAGTTTTATCCTACTCCCACAAGTAAGATGTGACCCAAGATCGGGTTGAGCAAGTGGGGTTAAAAGCCAGCGCTCGAGAGGTGAGCACTCTGGCCATTTAAAAATTGCCTGGGCAGCCCCGTCGGCATTCCCCGGTAGGGGCGCCTCAGACAGTAAGCAATAAACTTACTCCTCCCCAAAGAGGGGAGGCGAAGCCTGGGAGGGTGGACCTCCTAGAACTGCACAGGACAGGCGTGCAGTATCCATCGGAACAGATACTACACTTTCTACCTAGCCAAAAGGCCGAGAAAATATATATAATGCTTATGTATATACGACATCAGTCGCAAGGTTAACTAATTTGCATATTTTTTTGAAAAAGGACATTTTATTAATTAACTACTATTAATTAACTACTATTAATTAACTACTATTAATTTACTACTATTACTTATTGTATTTTTTAATTCAATGATTGTTTTGCTTTTAATCTAACGGATTATTGTGTTTCGCAATATTGTTTTATTTCATAGACAAATATTTAGCATTTGTGTTCAAATGTTCCCTTTTTAGGGAGACTGACTTGATTTTCAACATTTTGCAATCCATTTCTAAATTGCAAGTGAAAAGGCAAATTAATTTCTTCTTTCTTTTCCTTTCTTTACGATCACATTTAAAAGATAAATAAATCTGTTTCGAGATTTTGGGGAGGGCCATACTACCCACCACACTTAGCACTTAATTGTTCAATCTCTGTTTTTAGCACCCCCACCTCCATCCCAAACCGATGATTTTGTGCATATATTTTATTTAAAAAAACAAAAGCGTCGAACCATTTGGGATAATGTTAAGTAGGTTTTGCCCATAGAGTGAATGTGGTATTTTGGTGGCTGAAACTAGTTTAGATAATAAACCGAGAAGACAACAACCGACCCCATCCCACCTCACCCTATTTCGGCCTTGTACCACATTTTGATCAATAAAGAAAATTTACTACAGTGTGAACTTTTTTTTTTCTTTCTTTGTGTTTACGTTTAAAAGATACATGAATTTGTATCGACATTACAAAAATGTTAATGTTTATCTATTTATAAGGATTTTTTTAATGATATTTCATCCCAAACAAGACAGGCCGCCACTGTAGATGTTCGGGGCTACTGAGAATTAGGGAGTAGGTTTAGGGTGTCATTCTAAGAAGGGAGCTGTGCAGCGAGATGTCTGTTTACATTAGTTTTAAACCTCTGCATATCGGTATGTCAGGGAAACAGGGGATAAGGATGGAGTTCCAGAGGCCAGCAGCACGAGGAAATAAGCTATTGGAGTAGAAGGCTCTCCGGCATCTGGGGACCTCCACAGTGAATCGATAAGCTGATTTTCGAGTTGGTCTAGTGAATATACGTCGTGGAGGCACCAGAGCAGCAAGCTCATCAGAGAAACGAAACAAAGAGACGAAATTTTAAGAAAAATCTTCGAGTGCGGAAACCAGACCACATAGCAAGAATCCGCTGATTATTTGGTAAATTTAATGGCGCAGAAGAAACACAATTAAAAATATAAATGGAACTTTTCTTTCCAGGAAAAAAGTGTAAACAGGACGATATTTGAACCTAGTGAATATACGTCGTGGGAGGCACCAGAAAGAATTTGTTCCGTGTTTACAACAAGGTTATGAATGAAATGTTTATTATTTTAAATGAATCTTTTAAGTATTCCAAGTAGTAAACTTTGCGCAGCGATGACGAGCCGACAAATCCAGATATATTTATTTTTTGTTGAATTTCTTCTTAGTCTTCACAATACATTTAAAGTGTGCGAATACATATTAAAATAAATCTCACTGAAAAAAAGAAGGAAAATAATTCAACTCAACAAAAATCGAACGTTGCAAAGC
>OY744534.1:5223759-5233759 GCA_963556195.1 Sepiola atlantica | reverse complement strand
AAAAAAATAAAAAAATGTTTGACTTTGAGAACTTAAATGCGTCCAGGGGAGAACTTGAATGCCTCCAAGAACCTGATTCATGCCCTGTGACCGTCTGAGATTGTCATTTCCCTCGATGTTCGAAACGACGTCGTACGTAGGTAAAATATTAAAAAATATAATTAGGAAATTTTAAAAAATGATGATTGTCGTAGTGTTATTTGATATATTCAAATGTGGGGGAAATATACTGTGCATGAACATCGTAAGATTTTGCTTATAGGAAAAAAAAAAAAAAAGGTTTATTGATATGGTCTTCTCGAGTGTCTACAGTCTCTTTGTACAAGGGTTTGTCAGGAAAACCTGGCATGATGGTACTTCCCCCTATAAGTAAACCCTGACCAAATATTCCAAATAACATAGTATTCGAATCACAAATAAGATCCACTCGGTATGTCTACTCTGACTGATATGAGGACTTCTTGGCCTTTTGGCTAAGATCAAAGTGTAGTATCTGTTCCGATAGATACTTCACCCCATAGACTGGTATTGTCTTGGCCTTCGGGGCTTGATTTACGCCGATCTATGGGTCTGTCCTGTGCAGTTCTAGGAGGTCCACCCTCCCAGGCTTCGCCTCCCCTCTTTGGGGAGGAGTAAGTCTATTGCTTACTGCCTGAGGCGCCCCTAGCGGGGAATGCCGACGGGGCTGCCCAGGCAATTTTTAAACCCCACTTTCCCGACCCAACCTTTGGTCACATCTTACTTGTGGGAGTAAGATAAAAACTGGCCTTGTGCCTAACTCCTGGAGAGGAGTAAATCAATACTCTGACTGATATGAGGATTGGTGCACCTTCTCCAAGTGATGTGGTCTCTAGTAACAGCACTAAGCTAGATACTCCACCAGACCAGATGAATTCTTGTTCTGGAATCCGGTAAGACTAATAGATCAGATAAAAGGTATACTATGAAATAGCTAACTGATCAATTTGGGGGGAGGAAAATCAATGTTCTTCATTTCTTTATTAACTCAACTTTTGAGAAATAAAGTAAAACTATAATGGAACACTCGAATATTTATCTACCTCGTATAGAGATCAAGTGTTAGCTCCAGGAAAGCGGCCCCTCGATTTCTGAGAACCTAAGTAAAATGAAAAAAAGAGATGTTTGAATTAACTGCTAGACACCATCCACGATTGTCTTCGGTCTCTTTGTACAAGAGTTTGGCAGGACACGCTGCAATGAGGATACTTCACCCTACACGTAAACCCTGAACAAATATTCAAAATAACATAGTATTCTAAGCCCAAATAAGATCCCCTCAACCCGGCTATACACTGGCTCACACAAGGAATGGTACACCTTCTCCAAGTTATGCTACCTCAAATAACAGCACTTAGTTGGATACTCTACCAGACTAGATGAACTCTTGTCCTGGAATCCGGTATGACAAAAACACCGCAAGAAATATATGACTAACACGCTGAATGGTGAACCTTCTCCAAGTGTTGTTACCTAAAGTAACAGCACTTAGCTGGATACTCCACCAGACTAGATGAATTCTTGTCCTGGAATCCGGTAAGACCAAGAGACCAATAGAAAGATATAATATAACATAATCAACTGGTGATTGGGGAGAGGAAAATTAATGTTTTTAACTTCTTTACTAACTCAATGTTTGATAGGAAACAAGAACTTTAATGAAATATTCGAATATATATGTATCTCATATAGGGATCAAGTATTAACCCCAGGTAGGATGACCTTTGATTTCTGAGAACTTCGCCTAGAGGAAAAATTTATATATATATATATATATATATATATATATATATATATATATATATATATATATATATATATATACTAGCAAAACATACTTTCCTTATAAAAACAAAATAATATATATATATATATATATATATATATATATATATATATATATATATATATATATATATATATGCTGACAGAAACATGTCTAATTTTTGTTCCATCCGCCAAGAAACACGTGTAGGTCTACGAATAGATTGGAAAAACTGATGGTTTTGTATGTAAGAGGAAATACTGATTCTCCACTGAAGTGCGGAAATAAAGAATTTGAAGGAACTGATATGAATTATGTTTTTGGATTGCTTTTTTATATGAACTTTGGAATTGAATTAATATAATATATATGCTCTGAATGTTTTAATAAATCTTCATTGAGCTTGTATTTTGAAATGTTCGGATACTGTAAGGAATATGAAATTGATAACATATTTTCCTTATAAAAGCACAATGAATATATATTACTATTGTTATAAAGAATTTTATTTGATATGCAAATTACCATATCGCACGGTAGTCTTAAGGGTAGTATATTATTATTATTATTATTATTATTATTATTATTATTATTTTGATTATTATTATTATTTATTTATGTATATATAAGTAACATTTTAAGCTGAATTATTTCGACACTTGATTGGGGAAATGGTAGTTTGATCTGTACCATTGGAGAGCCATGCATATAACTGTCCTGTTTTTAAATCTCCGAAACAGTTACATGGTAAACAGCTGATGATCCCCGTTTTAATATTAGATGCTTACGTTAAGGTCTCCTTTTTTTGTTTCACTGTTAGATACTTAATCCCCCTTTTTATTTTATTTACTTACTATTATATATTTTATTTATTTATGAATTTTCCAACGAATGTTAAGTCTGCACTATTTTTGATTTAGTTAGTTTCTGTGGGAATTTAAACTGCATTTTCCTTCTTTTTTTGTCTTTTTGTTTAAAATAACCCAAAGCTTCTTTAGACTATATATATATATATATATATATATATATATATATATATATATATATATATATATATATATATATATAATCCAGGTAAAACATCCACAGAGTAGTAATCCAAAGAATTTTAACCGGGTTTATAAAAAGTGCTCAATATCCAATAGAGCTTTTATATATAATTATTTTTATTTACACAGACATGTACAAAATCCGCGACACTGGCATGTCGATGTTATCGATCAACAGCTATTACAAACTGAGATCTCATCAGGCAGAGTTAGAATCCTATCTTAACCTTAGATTCTTCCCAAATATGATCTAGGGTAAGGATCGGATTCTAACTCTGCCTGATGAGATCTCAGTTGGTAATAGCTGTTGATCGATAACATCGACATGCCAGTGTCGCAGATTTTGTACATGTATGTGTAAGTAAAAATAATTATATATATATATATATATATATATATATATATATATATATATATATACGAGGCCTTTCTAAAATGTATCCGACCTTAGGCCAGGAAAAATATTTTAAATACGTGACGGGGTTGGAACCCAAAGTAGACCCCTTGTGCTTGCACACACTTAGCGCACCGATCCATCAACTGCTGGAAACACCTCTGGTTTATTATTTTATGATTGAATCTTGGACATACAACTATACAAACATGTTCATATACCTAACTTTCTAATGAATAGAGATATAGATTTCCCGCCATTCTACACACGTACATTTCAAGAAGGTCGGAGCCCATGGAAAATTCTGCCGTCATTGTTTTTTTTAATTAGTAAAGAAGTTTTTCAATTATTTTATCAAATGCCTGTATGGGTTTTTATTTAGATTACTGTTATGGTGCCGTACGACGAACAGTTGGACTCGTCCATTCCTAATGAAAGACTGTAAGAATTTAGGCTTCTCGTAATTATTGGATTGAACTCCAGTCCAGTTTAGGGAGGGCCTGTGGACGAGTGGTTATAGCACTTTGGGCTGGACGACCCGGGTTCGATCCCACTGCGAATTTTCGGGTCTGAAAACTCTCTCTGTCCACCCAGCAGTAAATGGGTACCTGACTAAAACTCAGTGACGGTTCAAGGCAGCGGAAGGAGAGGGATGGGCTCCGCCTTCCATATGCTGTGCTCTAGACACGGTGATTCTTAACAAATCACCGCCGCTACGGCCATGGGCAGTGTGCGATGTCGGCAACGACACTCGTGTGCGTCCAGGCTATGCGACCTTTACCCTTTTACCAGTCTACTCTTGCAGCCAGGACTGATATACCACTTCTCTTGTTCTCTGTACATATCTTTTCTTCAGTATATATTGTTCACCTAACCCTGTGTTCCGTGTCTTCATTTCGGCCCCTAAACAGGGTCACAACAATTACCAATCATTGTTTCCGCTAATTTTGTGTCAACGGCTCCATACGGTTAACTAGCAATTAACTTCTTTATCAGTATGGAGTACTGTTGTCATATTTGGGCTAATGAATCTCTGTCCCATTTGAGGGTTATTGATAAGGTGCAGAAACGTATCTGTAATTTGATTGGCCCCACTCTCTCTTCTTCTCTACACTTTCACAGACGTAATGTTGCTAGTCTCAGTCTTTTCTATAAATACTATAATGACATGTGTTCTTCAGAATTGTATAATTTATTCCCTGCTTCTTTTGTATCAGCTCGTTTGACTCGTTGGTCTAGTGGTCTCCACTGATTCGCTGTTTAGATACCCCATTGTAATACAGCTACCTATTCTAGTAGCTTTTTTCCAAGAACTGCAGGAGTGTGGAACTCTCTCCCTGCTGACTGTTTTCCTCCTACATATATCCTTGGTCTTTTAAAGACTAGGGCAATAGGCACCTCCTGTTTTTGCGATAATCATATTTCGTTCGTTTTACATTAAGTGGCTTCATGCCTTGTCTGGAGCAATTGCCATAAAAATAAATAAATAAATAAATAAACAATGGCATATAATTTCAACAATATTCCAGCCCCGTGGATAATCATAAAATGTGCGTATAAACCGTCTCCATGAAAACCAAAGATTTTAGAAACTTTTTTCTTTTTCTTTTTCAATTTTGATTCACCCCAAACGAGGGATCTTGTCACTAAATCATAATGGGATACTATGATAGCGGCCAGATTTATAGGGGGTAAACTGGGTGGGAAGTAAGGTAGCAAGATATTTGTTCACATTAGATTTAAATTTCTACATGTTGGTACAGTCGGAGAACAAGAGAGCAGGGAGGGAATTCCAAAGGGCGGCTGTCCGAGGAAGAAAGCTATTACGGTAGAAAGTGTTTCTGTATCTAGCGACAATTACAGTGAAGGGGTGGGATTTTGCTTTTTGCTGCTAGTCGGGTTGGTCGGGCACTTTTACGTTTCGAATAGGCTATTTTGCCGGGACCGGCAGAATAACGACTCCCTTGTTATTTTGCTGGTCCCGGCAGAATAACGATGGGGCTGTTATTTTGCCGGTTCATGTTTATTTAACCTTTTACAGTTACAGTGAAGATTTCACGAGTCAACTTAACTGCCGGTTTATTTTTATTTCAACATTTTTCCAATAAAAAAGAAATAATTAAAACTGACTATTTTTTTTAATTAAATAAATAATTCATACAGCGATTTTCACCACGACTTACGAAAAAAATAAGTTTTATTTCACCATAGACTTAGTAACTACGATGAATTTCTATGTCCATTTAAATGCATTTACGTATTGTTTTTATTGTAAAAAAACATACAAATTATGTTTTTAAGTACAAATAATTCGCTTTGAACCCCGTTTATGTCTACCTTTTTAATATAACTCTCTACCGGATTATCTCACAATGTTTGTTTGTAAAAGAATTCAACTTTGCATTAAAATTCGTCGTTACATGTAGCAGTTGAAATTATTGACAATTACTACTGTTGTTATTTTATCGCAAGAAAAACATTCAATTTAATGGTTACTTTAGTGAAATGATGAGAAATAGTCCTAACATTTATCTTAAAAGATAGTGAAAAATCAGTTTTAAAATTGCTGTTTAGACTGTTTATAAAACTGAAATTATATAAACGTACACATACTGTTGAAAAAAAAAGTATATCGTATTTAATTTCTTTAGGGACTTATCTTTAATTATTTTTAATAATCAGATTTCTTAACAAGAGTTCATTTGTTATATCAATGAATTAAAACTTCTTTTTTTCTTAAATAACTAAAACATTTTTTATCCGACGCAAATTACTTCTAAATCCGACTTAAGAATCTAATTGTTTAATATTTTCGTTCATTTAATTAATTTTTACTTTTAATGTTTTTGTATTAAAAGCAGATATTTCTTTTATATTAAAAAAAAATCATTACCCCTTCTTTCACAAGGCCATAACAGTTGGGTTAAAAAAACATTAGCCGGCAAAATAACGAGCCCTCGTTATTTTGCCGGGACCGGCAAAATAGCGAGCCCTCGTTTTTGTGCCGGGACCGGCAAAATAGCCTCTTCCTTTACGTTTAGGGCGTACAGGTGCAGTAAGTAAGTACTTGTCGGGTTAGGGTTAGGAATAGGCACAGCGATGCAGCACTGCGGCGATGCGACAGGGGTTGCAGCTTAGCAGACAGTTCGGAACTGATTGGGTTAGAATTTATTTGTTTGCACCTTGTCCAAGAGGTAGAGGCTTGTGGTTAGTCATCATTTTAAATCCTCTCATGATATTCTTCGTCATTAAACTGATAATCCTGTAACCCTTATCCTCGAGTAACTGTTGATCTTGATAAGAGATGACGTAAGCAAAAAAAAATGGTCTAACAACTGTGTCGCTCAATGATTCACTGTCAGCCATTATTAAAACCTTCTCTACCAAGTATCTCTCCTTCGACTTTTACTTGTAATGGAATATTTTTCGTAATTTTAACTTATGTAGAAATTTCCTAATCTAACTTTTTTTTACACAAACGCATTTAAATATTATGCAAATAAACTTCGTCAGTTTTCAGCAGTTTTACTTATTTCGGCATTCGCTCCAACGGTGTCTGCGAGTTATTAATCTTCTTAAGCTAGTGATATGAAATATCATATATATCAAGGGAGCCGCGAAAACGCTCTATCCCTTAATAGACTCCAAGAATGGCCTATGCTGGAAATCTCATTTCTTTGATCAATCATAACTCAAAAACCAAATAAACAATTAGTTAAAACTTTGCACAACATTTTAATTTGATAGGTTCTATAAGTGTGTAGAATTTCAGCATCATTAGTCAAGGCAACCTAGAGATCCAGAAAGTTCAGTCATGAAATCATGTTATATGTGTGTACGTACGTATGTGCCACCCTGTATCTCATCAACTATTTGATGGATTCAGCTGATTTTTGGCAGAGATAGAGGTTCTAGGGTCTAGTTGATGGCATTTTAATTTCAGTTTACCATATACCTTAGTTTTCCAGAAAATTCCATAAAACCTCATGAGAAAACATTGTATTGAGGCATAGCCTTTACAAAAGTAGTGACATTTCATGAAAACTGCCAGTATACTGAAATCATATGCCCTTAATATGGTTAAGATGAAAATTCATATACACTAAATGTACAAAAGCATGGAAATTCCCAAATTTTTACACTTGCTCGATTAATTATAAATTAAAGTTAAAAATCAAAAATTAAAAGCGTAATATTTATTTATTTTTGTACAGAAAAATTAGTACAACATTCGTACCGTCGGTTTCAAACACGGAAGAACTTAGCCATCCGGCTCTCTTCAGCTTCTGTTGTCATCTGTTTCGGAAATGTGAAGTCACGTATCACTCTCGTTTGGACGCGTTATTTGCTTAGAGTGTTGTGTATGTTTGTTTAAATTTAGTGTAAGGAAGGTTTAATAAGGTTTGAAAAAAAGGGGAAAGGTAAAAAGTAACAGTTGAGATTTAAACCGGAGAAGATTTAAAGAGATATGAAAAAATAAAATAATTTAAAAAATATTTCTATATGAATCCCGTGAGCCAATATTATGAGTATCGTATATTTTGCCGTTACTGAGCCGAATGGCTAAGTCCTTCTGTGCTTGAAACCGACGGTACGAATGTTGTACTAATTTTTCTGTACCAAAATAAATAAATATAATATAATATATACATACATACATACATACATACATACATACATACATACATACATACATATATATATATATATATATATATATATATATATATATATATATATATATATGTGTGTGTATCGAGGCAGCATTTTTTCTTTAAGACACATATTATTAAAAATAACCGACAATTTTTGTCTGGTTATTTTAGTGTTGATCCCTTCAATTTTCCGGATTAAAATCTTAATCTCGGAAGGAAATTAGCTGATGAAACTGCCATAGTGTACATGTTGGTCCAGAGTACTTTCTGACCCGTCTGGGTCCATCGTCAGTGGAATAATGACAAACAGGTAAAGACCTGGAGTGAGATTAATAATTAATTATGGCGGGAAAATTTAAATATGTTTATTAGGTATTATAAGCATTTAAGTATATTAGTACTAGTGTTAAAATTAATCTTGTTAATAGCAGGTTTTTTAGTTTTAATGAGTAAAGCTTCTAGTATGTGGAGTTTTTGTGTATTAGTATTATGTTCTAGGATTTTAGTATTGTCTTATATATATATATATATATATATATATATATATATAAGCGACTATTATATAAATCATCTTTATTTAATATGTATTAAATAAGGTATACATTTCATTGAAATTGAACCTATTTGAATTTTCGGTGGTTCAAATTTCAGTGTTTCCTGAATTTTTGGGAATAGACATAATTTTTAGTCATTTACTTATGGTTTTAATTTCATTTGAATCAAAGGAAAAATAGTTTTCAGGGGTGGGAGTTGTGCCCCCAGGACCCTCTTAATATTCTCAAAATTTCCTGAAATTTTGGGAATATACATGATTTTTAGTCATTTACCTATGGTTTAAATTTCATTTGAATCTAAGGGAAAACAGTTTTCAATGGAGGGTGCCACCCAGAGACCCCCAGCGTTGAAGTGATATATTATTTATATAGCCTTTGGCCTTCACTGAGAGGTCAGTAGTCCACAAGCGAATTTTCAAGCAATTCTGTCCAGCGGTTTGGGTGAACATAAGACACAAATATCAGACGGACACACACACACACAGTTACTATTTTATATATAGATAGATAGATTAGAAATATTGCTTAAAATAACGCCTGTACATTTACTTCTCACGCTCTTTCACTTTCCACCCCTTTTCTCTCTGACTGTCTGTCATATTTTCTGAATTAGAATTTTGTTTAAAACAGCAGCCTGTTGCGCCGGTCAAAAAACCCGCAATCATGTCAACTGCTTACCCGGCGGTATTCTTACAACGATGCCAGTCGCTTTGGGAATGGCGTCAGCATTGTACAGGGAAACTTCTTAGAAAACAAAACAGAAAATAAATAAATAAATAAATAAATAAACAGGGGAGGGAAACCTCTTATTATCTTACGGCTTCGTGTCGCCATATTTTCAGCTGGTTCGGTCAGTTACAGCTGCGTCCATTCCCTCGTCGACGGTCGTTTTATGACTGTAAGCCTTTTTTTTTTAATATTTATTTCGAGGGAGTTAGTCGGCCTGGAAGAGATGCAGTTTGTTGCGACTGTCAGGATTGACGCTTGCGGCGACTAGACTACTGGATTTTGCGTCTCCATGTGCGAAGCAAACTGCCGTTGCCGATCCACGCGGATCCCGACTCGAGGTCTCCATCTTCAAAGATGGCGGCCCATCAGACAAAATTGTATCTGACATAAGTTGAAAAGGTGGTCAGTAACTCCGTTGGTCAGTGTCAAAAACCTAGTCTAGGAGATTCATCCACGGGCATGGTCCTCATCGATAATTGAAACTGACTGAAGCTGATTGGAAGTATACATTTCTTTTCTATACAGATATATATATATATATATATATATATATATATATATATATATATATATATATATATATATGTATATATATAAACTTTATATATATATATATATATATATATATATATATTAATTCTATACGTACATAAAAGTAATCCATAGACACGTGTTTCTGACTCACAGTCGTCATCAGCATTGCTAATTTAAACAAGGATCGAACCTTCGATATTGATGTAATTTTCAGACCCAAAAGTCCATTTCAATCGGACGATGACAAAAAAAAAGAAAAACACTGTTTTGACAAGGATAAATTTATATCTCGAAAGCTCAGG
>OY744534.1:5213759-5216259 GCA_963556195.1 Sepiola atlantica | reverse complement strand
CTTTCTTTAAATAATGGTTACATAATTCGATTATTTGACTTTAGGTTTCAGAAGCTAATTTTTTTACAGAAAATACACCACGAACATTTGAATCAATTTTTATATTTTATTTCCTACTACAGTTTATGAGCGAAAAGAAAGTATAAATTTACAAGAAAGCAAAGGAACATATTATTTCCTGTTAAAAAAAATCTCCCTCTTACACTGTGTATTCAATCGCCCGATCGACTGGTCATGCATTCAGAGACTGATTAAGTACACCGGACCTGTGTTACCATATTTAGCAGTAAGTTTAACTGCCCATATAATCCACCTACGCTCTCAGTCACGCGACCAACAGCTATATAAGTTCTAAAAAGTGAGAAAGGGACACGTCATTAACACTTTCTTCTTGGCATCGGTCGGTGTACGTCTTTCTCTCATAAATGTAAATGTGTTCTTTACTCATTGGCTGAATATAGTCTTTAAATCCATTTCTCCATATTAGATTTAAATCTTTTTTCATATATATTTCTCTCATGGATTTTATGTGAATAAATAACTTGGTCGTCTTGTGTTATTCCTCACTTTTCTGTGTGTTGCTTTTCTTTCATTATTGTATTTGCGTGTAAGCTTCCGTAATCCCAACGGAAGTGGAGTATAACATTATTTACATCTTTCTATTTCTCTCACGATTTCTCTTTTCATTAGCCCTTTGATTAAAATTAAGTGTGCACTGTGACAAGATAACAAACAAGATTCACATAGTTTTAGTAGTAGGTATTTACCGCCTCCTACCGCAGGAAGATGTGACATAAGGTCGGACGGTAGGAATTGAAAAGTCAGCTCACAAAAGGTGAGTGCACTGGCTAACATAAATGCCTGAGTAGCCCCGTCGGAATTCACCGATAGCAATAAACAAACTTCTCAAAGATAGAAGGGTAATGCCTGGGAGAGTTTTAGTAGTATATAGATTATTCATGGTTAAAAGCAAACATGTCCGACTTTTATTGAACCCCGAATCGAGTATTGTCTGTATTTGATTTATTTACCTCCTCTCCAGGAGGTTAGGCACAAGGCCAGTTTTATCTTACTCCCACAATGTAAGATGTGACCCAAGGTCGGGTCGGGAAAGTGGGGTTTTAAAAGCCAGCGCCCGAGAAGTGAACACTCTGGCCATTAAAAATTGCCTGGGCAGCCCCGTCGGCATTCCACGGTAGGAGCGCCTCAGGCAGTAAGCAATTAACTTACTTCTCCCCAAAGAGGGGAGGCGAAGCCTGGGAGGGTGGACCTCCTAGAACTAAACAGGACAAACCCACAGACCGGCGTAAATCAAGCCCCGAAGGCCAAGACAATACCAGTCTATGGGGTGCAGTATCCATCGGAACAGATACTACACTTTCTTCCTTTGATAAAGTAAACAGAGAAAATAAATAGATGTTATAATGGGGGAGAAAGATCCCGCCAAGGGAGGGGAGGAGTAGATAAGCAAGCGAGGGTTGCTTTAGATTTTCTTTCTGCGTTTTTTTAGGGGGGGGGGGTAAGGCGGCCATAGTCTGACAGAAACCAGGAGCTGTACGTTTTTTCTTTCTTTTTTTCATTCGGGGACGGGGAGTGGGGGGGTCGTTGTTGTTGTCTTCGTCTATAAGACGCGATCACGAACTGTTCGAGGAGGTACGTCTCGGGCGCGAGGGATCAGATATCCTATACATGTTCCCTGACGGAATTACTTTAATTGTCGATCACAATACCGCCTATAAGCGTCCGATTCGCGCCTCGGAACGACCTCTGGAGACGTGCCCTGTCCCTCTGTCAGCTTATTGGCGTCACTCGAACACACACACACACATATATATATATATATATATATATATATATATATATATATATATATATATATATATATACAATTATTCCTATCTATATACATATATGTATATACATACTTATATGCATCCCTATATTCATGTACATAGTGTATAGGTGTATTTATATTATATACATATCAATGTAAGTAAATACGTATATTCATATATATATATATATATATATAATATTTATAAATAAATATTAAATTATTAATACCTACGGACGCTAGCGTTTCAAGCCTATTGCTCTCATCAGTGCAGGAAAGTAACAATTTCAGACGGTCGGAAGGCGCGCACCCGGGTCACAGAGTCGGCCTAGAATCTGCAAGCAGTCGCCATATCAACTCGGCCAACGGAAACTTAATTAAGGGAAATTAAGATAATTAAACAGACGATTCTGTTATTCTTAACAATGTTGGCATCAATTTATATATATATATATCGATCACTGTTATATATATATATATATATATATATATATATATATATATATATATATATATATATCGAAAATGAAAAAAGAAAAACTAAAAGAATAGTTATGTATTCATCAACGTTTCGTCTTTATTGTCAGACTTTCTCAGGATGATTGGTTTGAAGAAAAAATCATACACGAAAACTGATATTTATCTTTCCAGCGAATTTTAAACATG
>OY744534.1:5191259-5211259 GCA_963556195.1 Sepiola atlantica | reverse complement strand
GTATATTGAGCTAATCCTCTTCACAATAGGTTCCATCTACTAAAAGTTTTACTTTGGTTTATATTTGATCATATATATATATATATATATATATATATATATATATATATATATATATATATATATAAGAAAGGAAGGATAAGAGTAATACGACGTAATGGGAAATGAAAAAGGAAAAAGCAAGAGATTTTTTTTATATATTATCAACGTTTCGTCTTTATAAGACTTTCTCAAGATGATAATTTTAAGAAAAATGTCATGCAAGTACATCGAAATATTGGGTTGACATGATGGGTTGATGAGAAAAAGTAGTAGCCGTGGCTACTGAGAGCACTTGACCATGGTCCGGGCTGAGAGAAGTCCGTGGTAGAGAGTGACATGAATGTGGATGGCTCTGCCACTACCCAATATTTCGATGTACTTGCATGACATTTTTCTTTTCATTTCCCATATATATATATATATATATATATATATATATATATATATATATATATATATATATATATATATATATATATATATATATATATATATATGGTAAGCTATGAAAATATATTCATGGCAATTAAGCTACACAGAGGCCCCCGCGTTTCATCCCCGGGGGAATCTTCAGGCTAAAATGCATTTTAGCCTGAAGATTCCTCCCGGGGATGAAACGCGGGAGCCTCTGTGCGGCTTAATTGCCATAAATATATTTTCATAATTTACTACCTAGCTCTACTTACGTATCGAGCACTGTTGAAGTAAATACTGAAAATTGATACATAAAAAATTATGTCTCTTTATAAAATTGTATGTATTTAAATTAGTTTCGGAATGTATTATTTTTGTGTTCATTACTAAGATCTGTCTCAACTCAGATGTAGGGCAGTTGTGCGTTTGTAGGTGTTTTTATATTGAACTAGTGTTGGCGAGGTGCATAGTGAGACGGCGGGATAGAGTGGTTGTTGTAAAACCAATGTAGCTATTATTATTTTGGGAGGTACATCCTCCTAAAGGGCATTTAAATTTATAAACTACATTGGTTCTTTTTAGTGTTTTAAAAAAATTAAAAATACTTGAGGCCGTATACATAAAAACGCAGCAACCTAAAATCAATAACATTTCATACGAGACAAGTAAAATTATTTTAAAATGCTTAGCCTAGTTTAGTGATATCAACCGGTGTAGCCTAATTCAATTTAAAAAATAGGGACATCTTATTAAAATTACTTACTGCCTATCCCCCCCATTGTCCTTCTCTATAATTATTAGACGAGACAAAATTAAATCAGCCACTATTTTAAATTAAAAATAATAAGAATAATAATAAATAAAATTAATAAATAAACGAAGAACTGTTTCAATTGTCACATTTTAAAATGTAGACGTCCGTATTTTACGCGAACGGTTTGCCGGCGTATCTTTTAAGAAATTCCATTCTTTCTCTCGCTTTGTATTCATTTTTGCCATTAAAGACCTGAAGATGATTCCTGAGAGAATCGAAAACGTTAGTCAAACACATGGATCCTTAATCAATTCATTCCATCTACACGTCAAAAAGATCATTCGACGAATGGAAAAAATAAAAAAAAGGAATCACTAAACAGAAGATTTCTGTCGTCTTCAATAACACATGCCTTAGTATATATATATATATATATATATAGATAGATATATATATATAGGTACAGAAAATTAGTACAACATTAGTACCGTCGGTTTCAAGCTCAGAAGGACTGTGCCATCCAGCTCTCTTCACCTGTTTCAACATAAACTGAAGAGAGCCGGATGGCACAGTCCTTCTGAGGTTGAAACCGACGGTACTAATGTTATTCTAATTCTTCTCTACCAAAAAAAAATATTACGCTCTTAAATTTGATTCTCAATTAATCAAGCACTCTGCTGAGATTTGCCCTAAAGACGTTTTATATATATATATATATATATATATATATATATATATATATCTTTCTATAAAAAAATATGTCTTCACCGTTGAGTTTTTTTATCATTATAACGTCCAGTAATTTACAACTTAAATGGAGCGTCTATAATATTGAGATGTTAGATGAGTGCGTGGTTACGTTCTAAGATTTTTGTTCATTTAAATTTTTGCAGTCACGGAAACAGTGAGTAGGTTTGCGATTCCAATAACAAGGAAAGACGCTATTAGAGTAGGAAAGTTCCCCGGAGTCTGGGGACGTCTACAGTGAAGGGGTGGGATTTTGCTGCTAGTCGGGTTGGTCGGAGAGTATTTACGTTTGTGGAATAAAAAGTGTTGAAAGTTCGTCACAGCACATTTTGTGGAAGTGACCAATTTGATACTTACCAGGCTCGACGGCGATTAACTTCTATGTTTTCTAGCGAGAATCGGTTTGTCAACGTGATTATGGTGCATATGGAATCAGGGCCTCACAAGAGGGACCACGTGCAGGGGCGGGCAACCTTTTCAGAGTTAGGGCCAGATGAGACTTTTGGAAGGAGATCGCGGGCCGGAGTGAAAAACGAAATCTCAGAATTACTATATTTTGTTTACATGAATAAATTGTACAAAAATTGCATTGAACACTCGACAAATCTGATATTTTTTCTCAAGAGACTTCTGTATGTGATGTTATAAAAGACGCCGACGAAGAACCATTTTGGAATCATAAAAAATAATGACGGTGGAAGTAGCAAGTTGATCCAGCATTCTTTTTGACACATCTCACATAAGTTCTCTGTTGTATGCCCTTTCCTCGTCTCCCGTTTCCTCATTGCCTCTGTCTTTCTCTTTTTCTATTTTTATCTCAAGCCAAGGATTTGAAATTAATAGTTAAAAACAAAATGAAATATACATGCATCATCGCTCGCTGATATTTATACATTTTTATCCCACTGTAAATCTTAATTGAAACCTACTTTTACGTCTATGTCACAAAATGATATGATATGAGTTTTACTGGGAGGTCCGCGGGCCGGATTGCAATAATAAAGCATAACAGGGTAGCGGGCCGGACGCTAAGCCTTCGCGGGCCGGATGTGGCCCGCGGGTCGGAGGTTGCCCGCCACTGACGTAGAGGTTTCTAACATCCACGGTGAACGTGGTGCTATGGAAACGACAGGATTCGAACTAGGAAGGCTGTGGTCGTCAGTCGACCTCGTTTGCCACGACGTCGCTCCAAACACCTTCTCACACCTGAGGCTATTCTCTATCTCTACAAGTCTACTATCAGACCAGCGCAACAGAAAAAAAGGCCAACACACTTACTGTCGAGGACGGATCCTCTACTGGTAATCTAAACGTAATAAAGGTTTTGCAAATGGACCCCTTTTTTTCTAACCAATAACTGACATTACGCGTTCAATTTAAGCAAACGTATTTCGTCTATTAACCCAGTTAGTTTGAAGCACCGCAGACTTATGGCTTGTGTCTGCGTTGGAAAGAGGACAGTAGTTATTTTATTTTTTTATTTTTTTAAAGCTGTTGTATACAAACATCCGGAAAAACGAACTGAGTCAAATACGGTTATGCAAAGGATCTTCTTTGCTAACCAATAAATGACAGAAGCAGACGTATAGCGCCTATTCGATCAGTTAATTCTGTGAGAGCGTGTTGAAACGCGACAACACGTCTTTATAGTAGGCTTGGTCTGGCGGACGGTCTGTCATCCTTATGTCTTATATAACATTCGGATCACTAATTCCGTAGATCGAACAGACGCACGTTAATAATATCTATCCTTATACAAGGTGACCTCTACCCCCTTCCCACAAGCTACAGCTCTCTCATCAAATCTTTCTCGGAGTTCATACATTAGATCCATTGCTCTTTCTACTTCTCATAAAGTCACTTCTTTCTATCGCTCCAAACAGGCTATTCTCTATCTCTACAAGTTTACTATCAGACCATTTATGGAGTACTTTTGTCATAGTTGGGCTGGTGAATCTCTGTCCCATTTGAGGGTTCTTCATAAAATGCAGGAACGTATCTGTAATTTGATTGGCTCAAACCTTCTTCTCTTCACCCTATTTTTCACATACGTGATGTTGCTAATCTTAGTTCTTTCTATAAATACTATTATGACATATATTGTTCAGAATTATGTGATCTATTCCCTGCTTCCTTTGTTCCAGCTCGTTTGACTCGTTGGTCTAGTGGTCTCCATCAATTCACTGTTTTGATACTTCATTGTTTGTCATACAACTTCCTACTCCAGTACCTTCTTTCCAAGAACTGCAGGCTTGTAGAACTCTTTTCCTGTTGACTGTTTTCAACCTACTTATAGCCTTGGTCTTTTTAGGCCGCCACTGTAGACGTAAGGGGCTACTGAGAAGAAAGAAAAGGAGAGAAAGTTGGGGGGGGGTCAACCTAAATTGGGATCTGCGCAGCGAGATGTCTGTTTACATTAATTTTAAATTTCTGCATGTCAGTACTGTCGGGAAAACAGGGGCAGGGAGGGAGTTCCAGAGGCCAGCAGGACGAGGAAAGAAGCTATTTGAGTAGAAAGCTCTCCGGCATCTGGGGACCTCCACAGTGAATGGATGGGAATTAGGTCGATTGTCGAGTTGGTCTAGTGAATTTACGTCGAGGGGGAACCTGCGCAGCCAATTCATCGGAGCATAATCCATTGAAGTATTTGTAAAACAAGCACAAGGATGCTACATTGCGGCGATGGGACAGGGACTGGAGCTTGGTTGACAGTGAGGGACATATTAGGTTGGCGACTATTTTTTTAACCTTGTCAAGGAGGGGGAGAGTAGTAGATGATGCACCAGCCCAGATGTGGCACCAATACTCCATGCATGGGCGGATGGTGGCTTTGTATTGATTTACTCCTCTCCAGAAGTTAGGCACAAGGCCAGTTTTTATCCTACTCCCACAAGTAAGATGTGACCGAAGGTCGGGTCGAGAAAGTGGAGTTTAAAAATTGCCTGGGCAGCCCCGTCGGCATTCCCCGGTAGGGGCACCTCAGCAGTAAGCAATAAACTTACTCCTCCCCAAAGAGGGGAGGCGAAGCCTGGGAGGGTGGACCTCCTAGAACTGCACAGGACAGACCCATACACCGGCGTAAATCAAGCCCCGAAGGTCAAGACAATATCAGTCTATGGGTAGCAGTATCCATCGGAACAGATACTACACTTTGATTGGCTTTGTAGAGATACAGGATAATGTCAGGTGTGAGGAGTTTACTAGCACAGTTCTTGTTAGCTTCTTACATCAAGTGGCTTCATGCCTTGTCTGGGACAATTTCCATTTTTTAAAAAAAAACTCGCTGCCATCAATAATCTGGTCGAATATTGCACACGCCCGGTGATTTTGATTGGCTGACCCAAGGTTTTTGTCCTTGGTACTCTTCTCATAAAACGTGCTAATAAATAACGCGTTCTTTTATATTGTCTCGTAGCCCATCGCGATACGATCGCTTATCGGAATGTGGTTTCCGAGATCTGTTGAAATCTAAGAAAACCTTAATCTAAAACTACGGCCCATCGGCGTGACTCCTCGGGAAGGGGAGGGGCCGCTCGTATTGTAAGGGAATTTATTTGCTCTTTCTAAGTAGATAATCACTGTGGAATTATAACGAAATTAGTCCCGTGGGACTGGCGAGTTGGAGGATCGGGGATGGAACTGCCTGTGTGATATACGCACCGCGAGATAAAGAAATTGGGAGAGAGGGTGTGTGTTGGGTGTTGTGGAACAGTGCTTTCAAATACGTAGGTAGGTTTCCATTTATTGTAGACCCACAAACAAAAGTCCCGTTTCTAAATTCTGTTTACCTCTGTTGTCACTGATATTCTCACTTTTACAGAAAAACACACACACACATCATACATATATATATATATATATATATATATAATTATAAAAGGAAAAACTATACACACATTAAGGTTGTACACATAATAACTTATTTCGACCTAAGTTCGAAATAAGTTATTATGTGTACAACCTTAATGTGTGTATAGTTTTTCCTTTTATAATTCTGTTTTGCTGTTTAAATTACATTGAGCTCTGTTATTCAGATTCTCTACACAAAATTGAAATCTACACACTATATATATATATATATATATATATATATATATATATATATATATATATATAACAAATATGGGAAGAGAAGGATGAAAGTAATCCGACGTAATGGGAAAATGAAAAAGGAAAACTAAAAAATAGATGTTTTTTATGTGTACATCAACGTTTCGTCTTTATTTATAAGACTTCATCAGGATGATAAAATAGAGAAAAAATGTCATGCAAGTACAGATACATGTAGGGTAGACATATTGGGAAAAAAGTGGCCAACTGCTGGGTGGACGTCCGTATTTGTTGGAGAAATAGAAATGAATGTAGAAAAGAATGAGTGGGGAAAAAATGGAAGGATGGGGTGAGCCAGGACTACTGTCGCTGGTGGTAAGAGAAAGAGGTGGGGGATTAGCAGGGGTAAAGTGGATGGCAGAGAGGGAGGTGAGGAAGAGGGGGGGAGGTGTTTGACCAGATGGCTGCGGTTCAAGATTGAAGGGGAAATAACAAATATATATATATAACAAATATTTATTATTATTTGTCGCTCTTCGAAAAAGTAGAGCACTGTATGTGTAGTATTAACACAGCATGACGTCACTAGCTTTAAATGTATCGCTCCTTCCTAAAAAAAAGTAGAACACTCTGGACGCTATAGCCGCCGATAACGTGTTTAAATTATCACAGTTTATTCGCTATTTAAAATTGGCCGTGTGGTTAAGGCGTCGGATTTGAGTTGTATAATACTCGTCATCCGGGGTTTCGAATCGCATGACCGGTAGTGAATAGTCATATCTCTATGCTGATGAGTCCCGGTTTAAGGATGAAACGTATACGTACATAGATAATAAACAATAACAAATATTATATATATATATATATATATATATATATATATATATATATATATATATTGTGTGTGTGTGCATTTAGGCAGCATTTTCTCATTTATGGTAACCTTGTTAAGAATAACAGAATTCGTCTTTTTTTGCATTTTTTCAATTTTTCTGATGATCTTTTTTGTATTAAGATAAAAAATAAAAATGTTCCATAGGTTTCACGAACATTTTCGATTCTTCGTTGAATCCTCCGCAGATTAGTTTCGCTGAGTGCTAGGATATCTGGGGAGTTTACGAGGAGGAAGAATTCTCCATTATCCAGATTCGTTCTAATATTTGTGAAAGAGAGCTTCAAGAGAAGAGGCGATTTAGTTGCTTCTTCTTTTTACTCTATCCTCCTCCTCCTTCTTTTTCTTTTTTTTTCTTCTGCTTCTTTTTCTTCTTCTTCTTCATCATCTTCTTCTTCATCTTCTTTTTCTTCTTCTTCTTCTTCTTCTTCTTCTCCTCCTCCTTTTTTCTTCTCCTCCTTTTTTTTCTCTTCCTCCTCCTCCTTCTTCTTTTTCTTCTTCTTCTTCATCTTCTTCTTCGTCTTCTTTTTCTTCTTTTTCTTCTTTTTCTTCTCTTTCTTCTTTTTCTTCTCCTCTTCCTTCTTTTTTCTTCTTCTCCTCATCCTCCTTCTTCTTATTCTTATTCTTTTTTTCTTTCTTCCTGTTCTTCTTCTTTTCCTATTTTTCCTTCTCCGTCTTCTTGTTTATCCTCTTCTTCTTCTTCTTCTTCTTCTTCTTCTTCTTCTTCTTCTCGCCAACCAGTCCTTCTCGCCCACTAATTCTTCTTCTTTTCCTTTCCTCTTCTTCGTTTTCTTCTTCTTCTACTTCTTCTTCTACTTCTTCTTTTTCTTCTTCTTCTTTTTCTTTTTTTTCTTCTTCTTCTTCTTCTTCATCATTATTCGTCCGATTTGATCGCTTTACTGTTTGTTCTGATTTCCTTTATATTATTTTCAGAGTTGTTTAGACAATGTGATTATTTGTGAATGTCAGAAAGCTTTCTTTCTTATGAGATTGTGACCTCGGGAAAGCCAACCGGAGATAAGTGCAGGATCCATTCGTGCGCGATATGGCACTACACTTATCCCAATATTATACAACTGCTGATAAAACCGCAGATCTCAATGCTATCTATGAGTTAGGGTCCCTGTACTACCAGTCGAAAACAGCAGCCAGACAATCTATCAAAGCTGTACCCTCAACCTCTCAAATCAATAGCGGACCAGACTAGTCATGCGAAACTAAGAAACAAGCAAGTGTCCCCAACTACCCAAGATAAAAAAGGGGTGGAACGACGTTTATCGTTCTAGTCAGGAAACAAAGCCAACACTGAATGTCTTTAAAGTATATCTGTGAATGTAACTAGTCTGTAGAACACATTACCGCGAGAGTACTTCCCTGTTGATTGCAACTTAGCTGTCTTCATTCAATGTCAACAATTATTATCGAAAACCGCCCCGTAATTAATAATCAGTCGATACCCTTGAGCAATGTTAGTACTCCCATAGTATTCCTCATCTTTCTGCTGGCAATTATTTCCGTCTCATTAAGCCTTATCCTTGAGTGGCTTTTAGACTTGATAAATGGTGATCACAAAGTAAAAAACACCGCCAGTGACCCGTTGAGTCAGTATTGTCGACAGTCCGGCAGGATTACTGTAACACACGCATATACACGGCGAACGATAAGATAACACGGTATGCAATTTATAAGTCAACTAGCATGGTTACTTGGCATTGCTCGGGAACATGGAAAACAAAAATAAAAGATTTAAAAACTATGTATAACATCTTTCTATGTCAGTAACGGCGGCGTCACTTCCGTTCTAATCGTCATCTGTTGACTCTCTCTTTCTTTCTCTCTCCCTCTCTATCTACTTATGTCTGTATCTGTCTCTTTGCTTCTCTCTCTTTCTCTCCCCCTCTCTATCTACTTATGTCTGTATCTGTCTCTTTGCTTCTCTTTCTTTCTCTGACAATTGTTTCAAGCCTTAAAAAAACATCTTTCTTTTAAAACTTATCTCCAACTCTACCTTTCTCTCAGTCTTCTTTGGCCTTTTGGCTAGGAAAAAAGTGTAGTATCTGTTCTGATACTACACTTCATCTTTTTCTGGCATCGGTCAGTGAAGAGGAGATTCTTCAGGGCTGAGTTAATTTTTATTTTTGTTCCAATTCATAGTACCCATTTTCGGATAGCTGGATTTTCCCCACATTAAAAACTAACCTTGTGTCTAACTCTGCACTCGTGGGGAGGCAAGTAAATAGGAACTCTACCTCTCTATACCCCCTCTAGATATATAGGTATGTCTCCTCCCCTGCGCTTCTTTCACTCCCCTTCTCCCCCTTCCCTCTTCCTTTCTCCCCCTCCATTTCTCCCCCTCTCACTCTCCTCCTCTAACTCTCTTCTTCTCACTCTCCCCCTCACTCCCCCAGATAATGCTGAAAAGCAATATGTTAACTTTGTGGGTGTGTCTTGTGGACGCACACGCAGACACAGACAAACCCCTTTTATATAATGGAGGACGGTTACGTGGGGATCGGAGAAAAGACGAGTGCGTTGAGTTTTACAAAGGTACAAATGTGTTGGTTTGATTACAGCTACAACATTGTTTACAGTCCAGCAAGATCATTACAGCACATGTGGACACTGAGACGCCGACCAGAGAAAACAAGGTATGACCTTTAATTACGAAATCAAGTTTATTAGTAAATGGTTACGTGGGGATCGGAGAGAAGACGAGTACGTCGTGTATGTAGCAATTCGAGATCTGATATGATTTAAACTTGTCATTGTTTTACTATACTATAGGGGTAACCGATTATCAAGGCTAAGAGCAACTCGAGGATACGGATTATTAATGAGATCGAATGATTGCCAGTCTCAGGATAAGGAACACTATGGGAGTACTAACATTGCTCAATGATATGAACCGCGTTTGATTACTTTTCGGGCAGTCCATAAAAATAAATTGGTTGACATTGTATTTGAGGACGATAAAGTTGTAATCAGTGAGGAAACAGTCCCGCGGTAATGTGTTCTACAGGTAGAAAAAGCTTTTGCAAAGGAGCTCTGTCCATTAAAATTAAACTCGACGCGAGGCACGTGGAGGGAGAAAAGAACATTTGTTTTTTTTGTTTTTTCGTTGTTGATAGCCGATTCTATAATCCGAGACTGTTCGAAGCGGCTTCCTCCATTTCTCGGGGAAAAAATGACCTTCACATTGTGAAATGCGCAGTTTTATTAATTACTGATTGGAAAAAAAAACATCACCTGCTCTCAGCCAACAATTTAAAAAAAAAGGAAAAATAGAACTCTAAATCCATGAAGTATAACTGAAAAAAAGAGAAACACGAGAAAAAAGAGAGAAAAAAGAGAAAAAAAGAGAAAAGAGAAAAAAAATGAAAAAAGAGAAAAAAAGAGAAGAAAAGAGAAGAAAAAAGAGAGAGAAAAAAGATAAAAGAGAAAGAAAAGACAGAAAAAAAGAGAAAAAAGAGAGAAAAGAGAAAAAGACAAAAAAAGAAAAAAGAGAAAAAAGAGAAGAAAAAAGAGGAAAAAGAGAGAAAAAGAAGAAAAAAGAGAAAAAAGAGAGAAAAAGAAAAAAGAGGAAAAAGAGATAAAAAAGGAGAAAAAAAGAGAAAAAAAAGAAAAAAGAGAAGAAAAAAGAGGGAAAAAAAGAGAAAAAAGAAAAAGAGAAAAAAGAAAAAAAGAGAAAAAAGAGGAAAAAGAAAAAGAGAAAAAAAGAAAAAAAAAGAAAAAAAGAGGAAAAAAAGAGAAAGGAAAAGAGAAAAAGAAAACAGAGAAAAAAAGAGAGAAAAAACAGAAGAAAAAGAGAAAAAAAGAAAAAAGAGAAGAAAAAAGAGAGAAAAGAAAAAGAAAAAAAGAAGAAAAAAACAGAGAAAAAAAGAGAAAAAACGAGAAAAAAAGAGAAAAAAAAGAGAAGAAAAAACTGATGGCAAAAACTCTCATCGGATCCTCAAAATCCAATTTGAACTGCGTCAATGAACGAAGTAAATCGCGAGGATCGATCGACCTGCAAATCCAGAATCCATTGCAGCGAACGCGACGATTTAGAAAAGGCGAGAAAAAAGGAAGAAATAATCCACTAATGTTCAAAGGAGAAACACATTTCAATTAATTATCGAATTTTCCGTTCAAGAAGTAAAACTGCCTTCAAAATGGGTTATCGATCTTTTAACGGATTCGTCTGTTGGTTTTGGTTTTCACATTAAGGTGATTAAGTCGTAGAATACCTTTTTGTATCTTATAGCACGGCTTATTCTCTCCCCCCCTCTTTCTCTCTCTCTCTCTCTCTATCTATCTATCTCTCTCTCTCTCTATCTCTATCTATCTATCTATCTATCTACCTATCTACCTGGGTCAATATAAAAGAAACAAAGGAAAGAAGCAATAAAGAAAAAAAGGTCATCAGCAGCTGACTGGCAGTATCTTATGACATAGATTATTCTATCTCCCTTCCTGTCTCTCTATCTATCTACCCCCTCTCTCTCTATCTATGTATATATATATATATATATATATATATATATATATATAGGGTGGGCCAAAATAAGGGTCCTATCTTTAAATTTGAATAACTTGAATTTGAATAACTTCCACAAAATAAAAGTTAAACTCACCAAACTTTATGTGTGTGTAGACTGACCCTTCCGAGATTTTTTGAAATAAACAAAACAAATTTTAGCCGAAAAACACTTCTTAAAACTTACAAAAACTAAAGTATTGTTTTTTACACTGTTTTGAGTTTTTTAAGCAAAAATAATGTTTTCTAAATGAGGGTACGTTCCTTAGGGCTAATACGGCTCATGCTTGCTTCGGAAGGGGTTCTTTACTTATTCTAAAAAAAAAAAAAATAATCAATAAATAAAAAAGTTATGAATTTTTAAAAATAGGACCCTTATTTTTGCCCACCCTGTATATATATATATATATATATATATATAGTTTGAAAAGTCACACATGGAAACGTTGCTGAAATGGCAATAATAAGGAGAATATTTTTTGTTAATATTTTGAAAACCTCGACAACGCAATTTATTTATGTTTTTTAAAATAAATTATTTATTTACTTTACAAACTTTTATTTTATTTTTTATATTTTTATATATATATATATATATATATATATATATATATATATATATATATAGAGAGAGAGAGAGAGAGAGAGAGAGAGAGAGAGAGAGAGAGAGAGAGAGAGAAAAGAGTGATAAATATGCGACGATTGTCCAAATTTATTTCAAATTTCAATTGTTCAATGCAAGGTGTATTCAGTAATAAACTAGTGTTTATTCTTTCCTTAAGCCAAGGCTTTTCAAAGATCGAGATCTTATCATCAGACGAGAAATACAGATGGATAAGTTGGCTTTCGAAAAAAACAAATATATATATATATATTGAGTGTATTTAGGCAGGATTTTCTCATTTATGCAAACATTGTTAAAAATAACAGAATTCGTCTGTTTAATTGTACCTTTTTTTATTTTTCAATTTTTATTTTCAAAAAATATGAATAAATGTTCCATAGGTTTCACGAACATTTTCGATTCTTCGTCGAATCATCCTCAGGTGTTAAAAGCAAATGAACAAAAAAGCTTCTCCCCCGTTTTTTTTTTTTAATTCTCTTCTTTCTCCAGCTTTTTTGTTATTTTGCTTTTGACACCTGAGGATGATTCGACGAAGAATCGAAAACGTTCGTGAAACCTATGGAACATTTATTAATTTGTTTTTATTTCAATACAAAAAAAGACCATCAGAAAAATTGAAAAAATAAAAAAGGTATAATTAAACAGACGAATTCTGTTATTTTTAACAATGTTGGTATAAATGAGAAAATGCTGCCTAAGTACACACACACACACACACACACACACACACACATATATATATATATATATATATATATATATATATAGAGAGAGAGAGAGAGAGAGAGAGAGAGAGAGAGAGAGAGAATCATCGTCAGGTGTCAAAAGCAAATGAACAAAAAAGCTTCTCCGCCGTCTTTTTAAAATTCTCTTCTTTCTCCAGCTTTTTTGTTCATAATAAGAAAAAAACATTTGTCCCCTTCTCTCTTCCTCTCTGTATCCCTATCTCCTCTCTCTCTCTCCACCTCTCTCTCTCTCTCCCTCTCTCGCTCTCTCTCTCTCTCTCTCTCGAGCCATCTCCTCTTCTCCCCTCTCTCTTTCTCTCTCTATCCCTATCTCTCCTCCTCGTCTCTCTATCCCTATCTCCCTTTACCCCCTCTCTCTCTCTCTCTCTCTCTCCCTCTCTCTCTCTGGAACACATAACTACGGGACTGCTTTCCGACAGACTACCACATGGTCGTCTTCAAGTCCAATGTACACAAATACTTGTCGAGCTGTCGTCTTAAGTAATTAAAATGTGTCCATTACATCCAGTGTGTTCAATCCTCAATTCAATTATCCAACTGACAATCTCATTAACCCTTATCCTCGAGTAGCTTTTAGCATTCAAAAGTGGCAACCTATTAACACAAAATCCTCCGTGGCCTTTTGCCTAAGATCAGAGTGTAGTATCTGTTCCGATGGATGCTCACTCTGTAGACCGGTATTGTCTTGGCCTTCGGGTCTTGATTCCGCCAGTCTGAGGTACTGTCCTGTGCAATTCTAGGCGGTCCACCCTCCCAGACCTTTCCTTCTCACCCTTTGAGAAGGGGTTAGTTTATTGTTAATCTCCTGAGGCGCCCCTACCTGGGAATGTCGACGGGGCTGCCCAGGCATTTTTTGATGGTCAGAGTGCTTTATTCTTCTAGGGCGCTGGCTTATAAACCCCCACTTTCCCGACCTTGTGTCACATCTTACCGCTGTGGGAAGTTGATAAATACAAAATTGTGGCTTATTAGTATAAAAAGAAATCACTAACTATCTTATATAAATAGCCATTTTATCCGTCTGTCCGTCCGTCACAATTTGTTTAAACGTAATAAATACATTGCAGAATTTGTCTCATTTCGAAATATACGAGATCTTAAATTTTACAAATGGACATTAAATTTGTTAATAGTAAATAATAAATTTACAACAAATAATGCGGATGCCATGACCGGAGATCGAAACCGAAACCTTGAGATCTTCACTCTGAGGTTCTGCCAACTGACCTATTTGGACTTTCTTATAGAGCTTAAAACATTACCTTAAAAATAATTATAGCTTTGGCGTGACGTCATAGATTTGTGATTTACGTCATGTTTCAAAACATGAATTCAAACGTAAGCGATAATAAAAAAATAAATAAATTAATAACGTTCAAAATTATTTGAATAGTCTAAAACAATGTATATTGTTTTAACTACGTATTGTATGTAGTTCTTTCACAATTATATAACCCCCTCCGCCAGACTAGCAAAAAAATATGCGACTGTGGGGGGAGCATAATTTTGCAAGGAAATAAAAAGGAAATAAATAAATATTTCAGCAACTCTATAAAAAATATACTTTTCGAGTTTTCTTTAAGAAACTTTTCAATTTTCAAAGTATACTTTTTTATTTATTCGTTATCAGAGTTCATCCCAAACAAGGCAGGTTGCCACTGTAGATGTAAGGGGTTACTGAGAATTAGAGTGTAAATTTTAAAAAGACGGCGGAGAAACGCGCATAGAACGTTTTTCGCATTGTTCCATGGGGGCGTTGGCGATTTAAATTCAGCAATGCTGGATGGCATCACAGAACAAAATCGCATTACGTTAAGCATTTTAAAATATTACCACTGTTTTCATATGTGATGTTATTAATTTTAGGTTGCTGTGTTTTTATGTAGATAGCTTCCAGTATTTTTTAAAAATTTTTTAATTAGTTTCAGAATGTATAATTTTAGTGTTATTAACTAGAATTTGTCTTAAATCAGAAGGAGGGCAGTTATGATTTTGTAGATGTTGGTCAATTGAGCTAGAATTTACAAGATGCATGGTGAGGCGGAGGGATAGGGTAGTGCTTGTAAAACCAATGTAGCTATTGGCTTTATTAGTATTATGGGAGTTTTAAAGGACATTTAAACTTATAAATAACATTGCTTCTTTCTAGTGGTTTTTGAGTTGGGAAGGAGTTGTTTTTTACTACAAGATTTTGGGTTTAAAATTTCTCATAGTAAATAAGGAGTCTAATTTTATTGTCATTGTCAATTGGGGATATGTATCTGTGTATAATATTTGTCATGGCTTTTTCTTCTAATCTGAAGTTTGGTTGCATTTGATTACAATAGTATATGTTTATATTGTTTGAGTTGTGATGTTGAATATTATTATTATTTGTACTGGTGTTTTTGAAGTTTCGAATCATTAATTTTATTTGTTCATCAATGATTTAATAAGTGAATTTGTTGTTAATATGTACTTTTTTAATTCAATGAATAGTATTTTTTAAGAGGAGGAGATTAATTTGGCACGGTTTAATAGATTTTTAACAATAGCCATTTTGTAACAATAGGGACACTCGTTCTTGAAATTTAAAAGACTAGAATTTAAGCTGGTTGGGTGTTTTTATAAGTGGAAGTGTTAAACGATTTATTTGAGGCGTCAATAAGAACATCTAGGAATTGGATGTTATTATTTACGTTCAGTTCTATGGTGAATTTAAGAAGAGGGGTTTTATTGGAAAAAGGTATTGGAGTTTGTGAATTTGTTCATTGTTATCAGCGAGAATAAGAATAGCTGATAATAGAAAACGGATTGAATACATATACCGCTAGAATTGTTATCTAGTGTAAGTATTAGAACTGTTAGTGTAGCGGTTCTTGACTGCTAGTCACATTCAAATGTGATCAGCCGTTCGGGTTTCGAATCCCAACGTGGATACATGTGTTACATTTAGCCACACTGATGAGTCGTAGACGACGAAACTGCTTTCCGTGGATGACTAGATATATAGTCCTCTACATAGAGAGCTGTTTTTCCATCGTGTCATGACTCTTCTGTGTGGCTAGACGTGGCAGTTGTATCCACGTATACATGCGTATGTGTGTTCGTATACGAAATGAATTTGACGATTTTTTTCTTTGACATCCCAGAAACTTGCAGATCTATCTGCCAAAATCTCCCTTTTATACTTCCATCTATCTCGCTGTCAACTCACAGCCTCCAGACATCTTCTCCCGCAACGACGGTCCGATCCCTATTTCTTGATTTCAATACGATTTCTCTCAGAAAGCGGCGTCAGTTTCTCGTCAACTTCCAGCAGATAAAGCCCTGTCAATCTCCCACCATCTCTCTCTCTCTCTCTCTCTCTCTCTCTCTCTCTCTCTCTCTCTCTCTCTCTCTCTCCTCTCTTTCTCTCTCTCTCTCTCTTTCTCTCTCTCTCTTTCTCTCTTTCTCTCTCTCTCTCTTTCTCTCTTTCTCTCTCTCTCTTACTCTCTTTCTCTCTCTCTCTCTTTCTCTCTCTCTCTTTCTCTCTCTCTCTCTACTCTCTCTATCTCTCTATCTCTCTCTCCCTCTTTCCCCCTTTCTCTTTCTTTCTCTCACACATTTTCTTTCCCCACCTTTATCTCCCTCTATTTTTATTCTCACACACAACCTCTTTCTCCAACCTCTCTCTCTCTCCATCCCTCCCCCTCTCTTTCTCTCTCTCTCTCTCTCTTTCTCTCTCTCTCTCTCTCTTTCTTTCTCTCTCTTTCTCTTTCTCTCTTTCTCTCTCTCTCTTTCTTTTTCTCTCTTTCTCTCTCTCTTACTTTCTCTATCTCTCTTTCTCTTTCTCTCTCTCTCTTTCTCTCTCTTTCTCTCTTTCTTTCTCTCTCTCTTTCTTTCTCTCCCTCTTTCTCTCTCTCCACCCTCTCTCCCACTCTCTCTCTTTCTCTATCTCTCTTTCTCTTTCTCTCTCTCTCTTTCTCTCTCTTTCTATCTTTCTTTTTCTCTCTCTCCCCCTCTCTCTCCCCCTCTCTCCCCCTCTCTCTCCCCCTCTCTCTCCCTCTCACCTCTCTCTCTCTCTTTCTAATCGGTTTACATTGTGTGTTCCGTTGTGCGCGCTGTCGAAACGTGTTTTAATCTAACGTTTAACTTTTGTAGGGACAACAAAAAAGAAACAACACTCAACATCTACAGAAGCTTCAGATTGAATTGCTGGCAGAGCCGCCCTCGGGGTGAAAATTAAGTTACCCTATAGAAAAGGGTACCGTTTTAAAAGCTAACATGCGTGATTACTGGGGTATAATAAGATTAAATTGTATCTACCCGACAGGTGTCTTCCGGGTGGTACCCAAAAATCACGGAAATGTCGGACACCAAAGGATCTTAATTATATATTTAAATACCTATGTATATATATATAATAGTAAAAATAAGAATTAATAAAATAAATGAATAAACAATAAAACCAAACATACAAACGATAGAATAAAATGAACTCAACCACACACCCTCTTCTCTCTTTCATTCGCTCTTAACGATAACTATAAAACATTAACTAAAGTCTTATTATTATAAAAAAAAACCTACTCCTGAAGACGACTAAAACAGTCGAAAGCGCTCGAGAAAAAAATGGCCGCATCAAGAACAATCAGGGAATACGGATTGCCACCTGAAACCAGAAGAATAGCTCGACGGTTTGAGAACCTCACGAAGAAGATTTACAAATGGGAAAGTTCCGTGACATTCAACAACGCTTGCTTTGATAATTACTTGCTGCCTAAGTATATATATATATATATATATATATATAGCATAATATAAAATGAAATAATAAAATAAGGTGCGAATCAAATTTTATTAGAATTCAAAATTCAGGACTTTAAGATACTTTGCCTGAATTTTGAATTCTAATAAAATTTGATTCGCACCTTATTTTATTATTTCATTTTATAGTATGCTATTAATGCTCTATCCAGTATATTGAGCTTCAGTTTTTATCCGGATGTTTCACTAATTAAAAGATATTAGTTGCCTCTTATATCTTTTGTTGGATTCACTTTATATATATATATATATATATATATATATATATATATATATATATATAAAATAAAATATGAAACTAAAAGTATACTTTTAGTAGATAGAATCTATAGTGAAATGGTTTAAGCTCAATATACGAGATAGAGCAATTATAGATATAGATGAAAGAAGAGGGATAAACATGTACGAATGACAAATTTATTTCAACTTCGATTGTTCAATGCAAGGTGTACTCGGTAAAACATGTTTATTATTCTTTCACGGAAACTATTCTTTTCCATCTGTAAATCTCCTTTCACTGGACACCTTATCAACGGACATTTACTAACTGGATAGACCCCATATTTTTTTACACGCACATTCTCACTCTCCATTACTTAATATTATTTCAAATTTTGAATTTTGGCTTTTCCACTGCCAACTTATCTATCTATGTAATTCCTCTGATGATAAGATTTTAATCTTTGAAAAGCCTTGGCTTAAGGAAAGAAAAATAAACATGTTTTCCCGAGTACACCTAGTATTAAAAAATCGAAGTTGAAATATATTTGTCATTCGTACATGTTTATCCCTCTTCTTTCATCTATTTATCTATATATATATATATATATATATATATATATATATATATATATATACATGTATATATATACATATTCAATATATAAATATTCAATATATATATATATACATATATATTCAAAGCTCTTGTTAGATTGAGCACTTTAGTAAGTAAGCATAATGTGATACCCTAGGTCTCCGCCTATTGAGTTGTCGTGACGACTTACTGATATGGCCGCTTAATTTGCCATTGCCTAGGAATGGGAGAGTAAATTAACGTGTACGTTAATTTACTCTCCCATTCCTAGGCAATGCGTGGTGGATACGTCGGTACGCGCTCCGATTACTGAGCTAAATATGAGTTTCGTATTGGGGTTCAAACCGTGTGGCCGACGGGGATTGTCACCTCCCATACTGATACTTGCAGGTTTAGCATTAATATCGAACAGGAATTGTGTTTTGAAGCCAAACAACGCATATATTTTGTTTTAAATGAATATTTATTTATGTAAATTCAACCATGTTTCGACTTAAAACGTCCTCTTCAGAGAATAGTAACATTTTTTTTTGTGACATGATATCACTAGAAAATCCGTGTGGTCTTACAACGGCTATTAGATTAGAGACTCTTTTTTTATTCTGTCTAAGAGGGAGAAACTAGTGATTAGGGTTAGCATTAGGGTTAGGGTAAGGGTAAAGGTTATGGTTAGGGTTAGGGTTAGCATTAGGGTTAGGGTTAGGGTAAGGGTAAGGGTTAGGGTAACGGTAAGGGTTAGCATTAGGGTTAGGGTAAGGGTTAGGGTTAGGGTTAGGGTTAGGGTTAGCAGTAGGGTTAGGGTAAGGGTTAGGTTTAGCATTAGGGTTAGGGTTAGGGTTAGCATTAGGGTTAGGGTTAGCATTAGGGTTAGGGTTAGGGTAAGGGTAAGGGTTAGGGTAAGGGTAAGGGTTAGCATTAGGGTAAGGGTAAGGGTTAGGGTAAGGGTTAGGGTTAGGGTTAGCATTAGGGTTAGGGTAAGGGTTAGGTTTAGCATTAAGGTTAGGGTTAGGATTAAGGTTAGCATTAGGGTTAGGGTAAGGGTAAGGTTTAGCATTAGGGTTAGGGTTAGGGTTAGCATTAGGGTTAGGGTTAGGGTTAGGGCAAGGGTTAGGGTTAGGGTAAGTGTTAAGGTAGAGACAAAAACAATTGTCTTTGACTTATTTTTCAACTAAATAATTTAAAATAATTTATTTCGGTAATAGTAATGTTTACCCAAAAATGTAATAATTGTTATTAAGTACCTGCTTTCTACACTAATAGATTCTTTCTCGAATTGCTAGCATTTAGAATTCCCTCTATGCTACCTGTTTCCCTAACTGTAGATATTTAAATGTAATGTGAACAAACATCTCGCTGCACAACTTCCCAATTAGAACGAGTCTATGAATATGGCCCTTCTCGCGTCTAAGTAGCAATGTGCCTCGTTTGCGGTGAATAAAGTAATTTTTTTCAAGTTTTAAGCCAATTTACTTTACTATACATCGCTATTGAGTAAGTACACAACCGAATTGGAAGCGTGTAAAATCCAAGCGTTTTATTTGCGTGTTTTGTCGGTAGGAGGCAGCACCGTTCATATTATGGCGAGTGATTTAAAACCACAGACCTTTTT
>OY744534.1:5116259-5186259 GCA_963556195.1 Sepiola atlantica | reverse complement strand
TTCAAAACGATGCCTGCATATTTTACATTTGTTTACGGAGGCTGTCGTCGTCGTCGACGAGAAGTCATAAATATTTATACATTGGACTCCAGCTTCGTGCCCTGTCGTGACCCCCTCTCTCACGTCGTAGAATATATTGGCAAGGGAGATGAAATTGCATTTAGGAGAAAGAAACAAAATGTTAAACGTCGGTTGATTCTGTTTTGGGTGTCAGTCCGTAGTGTAGAAAATGGTACTTTGGACTTTTTTTGAGTCGAGTAATTTCGTTTCGGTCAATTTACGTTTTTGTATTGCCTATACGGTGTTATTTTCTCAGAGTAACGAGATAATTTGGGTTACATTTTGAAGAAATAAATATTTTATTGGACTCTAGTTCCATCCCCTATTGTGATCCTATTCTGTTTCAAAAGGTAAACGTTCCTTCTCGCTTTGCTCCCACGTTACATCACATTTGTGCCCTCCCCTCTCATTCGCATATCGTTCTGAATATTGGCCTTTTCTGATCCTACCAGGCAAATCTCATCCTGGTGTTATCTCACTGTAGAGCAGGGCGGGCAACCTCCGGCCCGCGGGCCACATCCGGCCCGCGAAGGCTTATCGTCCGTCCCGCCACCCTGTTATGCTTTATTATTGCAATCCGGCCCGCGGACCGCACAGTAAAACTCATATCATGTGACATAGACGTAAAAGTAGGTTTCAATTAAGATTTACAGTGGGATAAAAATTAATAAATATCAGCGAGCGATGAAGCATTTATATTTCATTTTTCTTTAACTATTAATTTCAAATCTTTGGCCTGAGATAAAAATAGAAAAAGAGAGGCAAAGAGGAAACGAGAGACGAGGAAAGGGCATAAAACAGAGAACTTATGTGAGGTGTGTCAAAACGAATGCTGGATCAACTTGCTACTTCCCCCGTCATTATTTTTTCTGATTCCAAAATGGCTCTTCGTCGGCGCCTTTTATATCATCACATACAGAATTCTCTTGAGAAAAAATATCAGATTTGTAGAGTATTCAATGCAATTTTTGTACAATTTATTCATGTAAACAAAATATAGTAATTCTGAGATTTCGTTTTTCACTCCGGCCCGCGATCTTCTTCCAAAAGTCTCATCTGACCCTCACTCTGAAAAAGGTTGCCCCCCCCCCCTGCTCTACATGTATAAAAGTCAACTACGTCCGAATATGGAGTACTGTTGCCACATATGTGAAGATTCCGCTTAGAGCATCCTTTCCTGCCTTCTCAGAGTACAAAACTGACTTTGAAATATAGTAGGTGTGTATACTTCTCTTCCCTACAGCCACACTCTAACATAAGATATGTTATTAGTCTTTCTCTGCTCTATCGTTATTTTCCTGGTTAGATTAGTGGTCAGTCGAGCACTATAGTTCCTCACCTGTAGAAAACTGACAACAAAACCTTGTCTGTTACAAGCACTGTCGATAATTTATCTTTCTCTCTCTGTGTACTTAAATCGAAACAGAGCATCCATGGAGCACAATAACGCAGGGCTGCTTCCCAGTTGAACACAACAACACTTTTAAAGTGCAATGTAAACAAGTAATTGTTAAGCCGTCCTCTTAAATAATCGAAGAGGTTGCCCGCCCCTGCTGTAAAGTATATTCTGTGACCTATATTTGTTTACGCATGGGCAACGTCAATTTGCTTGTTTTTTTTATTGCCTATTACTACGATGTTATTTACTTACCATAACGCGATTATTTTGGTTACATCTGGAAGAAACAAATATTTTATTGAACTCCAGTTGCATACCCTATTGTGATCTTATTCTGTTTCGAAATCTAACCGACCCTTCTCGCTTTGCTCCCACGTTACATCACATCTGTGCGCCCCCTTTCGCATATCGTTCTGAGTCTTGACCTTTTCTGACCCTACATCTCGATGTTATCTCACTGTAGAATACATTCTGTAGCCTTTATTTGTTAACGCACAGGCAAGGTCAATGTTAGCGTACCCATTTACTACCATATCTACCATCGATTACCAAACACAATTACAAACTAGCCAAATAACTCATTATTGTCCTGCAGCAACCTTTTTAGATTTTAAAGCCTAAGGCATCTTCCCTCAAACTTTAGCAAAACCAATAAATAATAACAAATTCACTTTTAAGATCTTAGAAGCTTTTCAAAAACGCAACACTCGTCTTCACCAAATGTGACACAATGGAGTATGTAAATATTTCCACTTGACCATCTGTAAAAAGTTGAATATCGAGTGTAGCAGCAAGTCCTTGGCACATACACAAGAAAGAACGATTGGAATTGCCTTTTGACTAAGATCAAAGTGTAGTATCTGTTTAGATGGATACTACACCCCATAGACTGGTATCGTCTTGGCCTTCGGGGCTTGATTTACGCCGGTCTATGGGTCGGTCCTGTGCAGTTCTAGGAGGTCCACCCTCCCAGGTTTTGCCTCCCCTCTTTGGGGAGGAGAAAGTTTATTGATTACTGCCTGAGGCGCCCCTACCGGGGAATGCTGACAGGGCTGCCCAGGTAATTTTTAATGGCCAGAGTGCTCACTTTCTCGGACGCTGGCTTTTCAAGTCCCACTTTCCCGACCCGACCTTGAGTCACATCTTACCTTGTGGGAGTAAGATAAAAACTGGCCTTGTGCCTAACCTCCTGGGGAGTTAAATAAAAGTAATACACTATCCACTATGACTATACAATCCTTGCAGCTCCATATCTAGAAAACGGACCTGACATAGTGATATGGGACAAGAGGGAGAAAGTAGCAACCCTAGTTGAAGTCAGTGTCTCTACTGATGCTGGATTAAAAAGAGCTGAGAGGGGCAAGATAACGAAATATCAAGGTCTTATGTACGATATGGAAAAATACTGGAATTTTAGGAAGATCTCCATCATTCCAGTTATTATCCGTGCAACCGGACCCATGAAAAAGAATTTCAAAAACTACCTGGTAGATATACCCGGTGAACCAAGTGCAAGAGAGATATAAACAATTGTGCTTAAAAGGATGGTAAGAATCTTTAAAATATCTCTCGGTTGGAGTCTCTGAAATAGCGGGTGAATGTCTGGGATGCAGTAGGATGCCCCATCCCCAGAATAAAAACAACAAGATAAGAAAATTGAAAAAAAAGAAGATATAAGATTAATAAGGAAGATGTGTTTAATCCTGTATCTCTACAACCCCACCATCCGCCCATGCATTGAGTATTGTTGCCACATCTTGGTTGGTGCATCATCTACTAGTCTCTCCCTCTTTGACAATGGTCCAAAAAAGAGTCGCCAACCTAATAGGTCCCTCACTGTCAACCAAGTTCCAGTCCCTGTCCCATCGCCGCAATGTAGCATCCTTATGTTTGTTTTACAAATACTTCAATGGATTATGCTCCGATGAATTGGCTACTTTGGTGCCCTCTTCGACGTAAATTAACTAGACTAACTCGACAATAAACTAAATCCCATTCATTCACTATGGAGGTCCCCAGATGCCGGAGAGTTTTCTACTCAAATAGCTTCTTTCCTCGTGCTGCTGGCCTCTGGAACTCCCTCCCTGCCCCCTGTTTCCCCGACAGTATTGACATGCAGAAATTTAAAACGAATGTAAACAGACATCTTGCTACGCAGATCCCAATTTAGGTTGACCCCCCCCCCAACCTTCTCTCCTTTTCTTTTTTCTTAGTAGTTCCTTACGTCTACAGTGGCGGCCTGCCTTGTTTGGGGTGAACTATGTTTAAAAAAAAAAAATTTAATCAGTGAATGTGTTTTCGCTTTCGAACATTTGTGTCGTTAAACTTTCTTGTAAAAAAATTGCTGATTTTTATCGATTAAGCGCTTGACATTTCGGCTAGGATCAATGTTTAGTATCTGTTCTGATGCCTTACTCCATCTTTCCTGACCTCGGTCAATGAAGGAGAAATTTCTCTAGATTGAGGCAATTTTTATTTCTTATAAAACCCAGGGCAACTTTTTTGATTTAGAAGAATTGATAAAGAGAATGAAAGTATCCCTATTAATTTGACTCCCCACGAGCGCAGAGTGAGATAAGAGGTCGTCTTTTAAAGGGTGGATCCAGCTTCCCAAACAGGGGCACTCTGGATTTAGAAACAAGTGAAAAAAAGACCTTCTTGAGGAGAGAAAAGTTGAAGTGTAGTATCAGAACCCATACTACATTTTGATCTTAGTGAAAAAAAATCAATTTTGTTTAATGAAATGTTTGAGTTAAAAGATTTTACCTAAAATATAGACATTGGACTGACGGTGAGATTAAAATGCTAAATTCATAATCGAAATAGGATATCGCTAGCTGCCTAATATACTGATACGGTTGACCTACTTAGGTTAACTAATTTGCATATTGCTTTACAAAATAACATTTCATTTATGCACTATTTGTTTTTTTGTTTTCTAATTCAATGAGTGTTTTCATTTTATTATTATTCATAATTCTATGAACGCATACTTTTTTATATCGCGGATAAAAAATAAACATTTTCGGTTAAATACTATTGCTAATGTTTTCAGGTCAATTTATTTCTGGGGAATACAATCCGGTTGTACATTGTAAATAATAAATATCCCCACCTAAAAGAAAACACATACACACTCACTCAACTCGGCCAAAAAAAAACATCCTTTCCCACAAATTAAATTTCACCATAATGCATTACGTTTTTTTTAATAAACACGTCAGCCATTTTATTATTTTGTTACATTGCGAAATTAAACAAAAGCCTACCTCCAAAACATACACACCCACACATACACAATGCGACCAAGTAAACACGTCAGTGAGTATCCTCTCCCCAAAGTTTTCCAAATATTTTTTTGTCGCGGATAAATGCTTAGCATTTTAGGTGAAAAAAGTTTTTTTCCGGTCAATTAACTTCCGCGGGTTGCAATTCTTGGTTTCTTCGGTTTTTCCGGGCAACGTCGGGACACAGGCCCTGCTAGCATGAAACTATAATCGCTATTTCCGCATACGATTTTGACACGCAAAATTAGTGGAGATCTTTCAGAGAAAGCATGAGAAATGGCAGAAAACGGTTCGAAACTGATATTCGCTTTTAAATAATTCGTGTGCGGTCGAATTGAAAGTGTTTTTTTTTGTTCTCCTTGTCTGCGAGGATCTGACGGAATTCTTCATAATGTATAGGAAGTCTTTTCATTCTGTATTCTTCAAACGACTTGGAATGCAAAACAATGCATGCGATATGGGGAAGACAGTTTCTGGCATAATCCAAGAATAATCCCTTGCAAATCCGAAGACGGAAACTGTCGCCCCTTGAATAACATTTGAGGTAATTGGTAAAAATTCGGTTACGATTGTGGGTGATGTTTTAAAAAAAATGTGTTAACCCCCTCTCGCCCGCCCGAACGCACACACACGGGACGACAAAGAAGAAACAGTTAAGTGTGTTTTTTTTTCTCTTCTTCGCGTTTGGTAGTTTTCAGAACCGAAAAGATTATTGCAGAACGGGTAACCATTTTCTTCTACTATCGGTAGTAGTAGTAGTAGTAGTAGTAGTAGTAGTAGTAGTAGTAGTAGTAGTTTCGCTGGGCAAGCGAGGAGCTGGACCTAGTAGTCAGAGGTTGTTGGAGACGGGTCCTGTAAGGGGCATGTTTTAGACAATGGGGGCTTGCCTCTGTGGCCACCCCTGGACTAGGTGAAACCAGTGAAATATATGTACGACATAAAATTTGTAATAGATAATATGATAGATCTGTGCAAAAATAAATGTTGATAATCTTGCCGTATAGTTAACTGCCGAGAAATATTCAGAAAAAATAATAAGGAAACATATAAAAAGTAACTTGAACCGAACGTATCAGAATTTAATTTTCTACCGACCTGTACATTTTTAACATTCTGAAATTATTTTAAAGTTTTTTTCATTAACATGATTATTATTATTTTCCATTCAAATCTCTTTCTTGTCACACGAGAATCAAAAGGGCTGCCTCTTGATCTGTTGTTGTTAAGGGGGGGGCTTCATTCTAAAAAGAACTAGTGAAAAGATGACTTACCTACCACTAAACCGAAGTTCGAGTTACAAGCCCACCCCGGGTGTAAGGTTAGTGGTAGGATAAATATGTTTTTACTATATTTTCAGTCTGAAATTATCCGAAAATAAGCGACTTCCTAAAAATAAAAATAGATCGCCATTTTTGTTATTTTTTGTGTTTCAATAAATCAACTTAACGATTACGAATTCAGAGATAATAAATCTTTCGATCAGTTTCCACACTTAAAAAGTATACAGGTCGGTAGAAAATGTGTTTAGACAAGCATGGAATTAATTCGTGTGTGTTGGTTTTAGAAACACGTGGTTGTATCATACTTACATTATATTTCTTTTACTTCTGCCACTTCCTCTTTTTCTCTCAATTCTTCTTCTTCTCGTTCACTTTCTTCTTCTTCTTCTTCTCCTCCTCCTCCTCCTCCTCATCATCATCATCCACAAGACAAGCATTATCATCATTATTATTATTATTATCATTATCATTATCATTATTATTATTAGTAGTAGTAGTAGTAGTAGTAGTAGTAGTAGTAGTAGTAGTAGTAGTAGTATGTACTCACAATGTTCACTCATAATCACCAGTGATGTTTCGTGGAGTCTGAGTTACAACAAGTCTCCCCAGATGTCCAGTGCTCTTCAACTCTTTCGATAACTACTGCAAATAAATTTGCGTTATCACAACAGACTCTTACCATCGATTTCTTGTTGATAACGACCATTGGCCTTCTCTCGGATTTGGATGGCAATAAGCTTCCCCAATGTTCCAGTGCTCTCTTCACTCTTCCAGCGGGGGTCTGGTTAGTGCTATCCCCCCTCGGTCTTTCTATCCTCCTTGACCCTTCGCGACTGTTTTGTGCGGTATCAGCCGGGGCTGGTGCCATCACTTGGAGGGGGGATGGGGATGGGGATGGGGATGGGGATGGGGGTGTAGTTTAAATTTTTTTGTAGTTTCTGTTCTTTGAGTTTTTGTGGTGCTCTTTATGTGATTTTATTTTCTTCATAATTCGTCATCCTCCTCTTTCTTTTTCTTCTTCTTTTTTTTCTTTCTTCTTTTCTTCCTCTTTTTTTTCTTTCTTCTTTTTCTTCTTCTTTTTTTTCTTTCTTCTTTTTTCTTTCTTCTTTTTCTTCTTTTTTTCTTCTTCTTTTTCTTTTTTTTCTTTCTTCTTTTTCTTCTTCTTTTTTTCTTACTTCTTTTTCTTCTCCTTTTTTTTCTTTCTTCTTTTTCTTCTTTTTTTTCTTTCTTCTTTTTCTTCTTTTTTTTTCTTTCTTCTTTTTTTTCTTCTTTTTTTCTTTCTTCTTTTTCTTCTTTTTCTTTCTTCTTTTTCTTCTTTCTTTTTCTTTCTTCTTTTACTTCTTTTTTTTCTTTCTTCTTTTTCTTCTTTTTTTTCTTTCTTCTTTTTCTTCTTTTTTCTTCTTTTTCTTCTTTTTTCTTTTTCTTCTTCTTCCTCTTCTTTTTCTTCTTCTTCTCTCTTTCTTTATTCTTACTGTCTCTTTTTCTTTCATAACCGTTGAACAAAAGAGAAATCTATTAAAAATAAACGAAACCAAACTCCTTTATAAAGCAACATAACCCTTTACCCTAACCCTTAACCCTAACTCCCAACATAGGTTATGCCACTTTATAAATCTGGTTCTTATCACAGTAGCCTCTTACGCTTCTTCTATTGCTCTAATAATTTCTCTTCTTCTTTTAATTCTTTTTTATTTTCTTTCTTTTCTGTTTTCTTCTTCCTCCTCTTCATCTGCTCCTTTTCCTCTCAAGTCTTCGTCTTTTTTTTTCTTCTTTTATTTTTCTCTTCCTCTCTTTCTTTCATAACCGGTGAACAAAAATAAAATTAACAAAAAAACCGCGCCCCCCTTATAAAACAGCATTAGAATTAATTGAATTTGAAAAAAAAACCCTAAATCTGTCAGATAGCGTGCTTCATCACAAAGCATGGACAACCCTTTCTTGTGTATCATCAGGAACAAGAAACGTTAGACAAATGACGCCAAGGGCATCCGAGACTGACTCCAAAGGTTTTAACCATTACATGGAATGTGACAATAGCAATAGAACACTTTGTTGTCGCTTTTTCAAAACAAAAACAAAAGACAACCTCAAATCCTTTAAGCAAACAACACGATAAAAACCCACGACCACGTAACTTACACAATTATACAAAAAAGAAACATCAAAATAAAAAAAAAAGGATCCACTTCTGTTTAGGTAGACACGACAATCACAAAAGACAAGCATTATCAACGTCTCTTTTCTGTTTAAACAACGCTATCAGGAATCGAAAGAAAAGATGGCGTGGGAACGATTAAAAACAGGAACATCCTATCAGCAAGGGGAGAGAACTCTGTCTGGAGAAGTTTGGTAATCGCGAATTAGAAGTAAAAAAAAAGCCGATTTGTTTAGAAATGTAAACAGACTATGTCTTCCTGACGTACTTCACACTTAGGGCGGTAGTACTACGCTGGGTGTGTCGTTATAGAGGGCGCTGTAGTTGTGACAGTTAATTTCAAAGGGTCTGTTTTGTTCGGACAGGGAAAACTATTGTGTCTTTTTAAAAGATTGTTTAATGAGAAAAGGCATTGGTGTGTCAGGCAATGAATCAGAACAATTAATTGGCGCCAATAATTACGTAGAATAGTAAGAAGGTGAAAAGGCGGCTGTAGAGATCGAACCTGGATCCAAAAATGAAATTGTGCAGCACAGTCGGTTAGGAAAGATAGACAGAAAGGGGAAGAGTGAAGGAAGAAAATAAGAAGAAGAGTTGAGAGAGAAGAAGAGAAAAGATGAAAAAAATGAAATAAAGAAAAAGAAGAAGAAAAAGAAGAATTGAGAGAGAAAAAAAGAAAGAAGAAAGAACAACAAGAAAAAAGAATTGAATGAGAAGAAAAAGAAGAAAGAAATATTAGAAGAAAAAGAAGAATTAGGAGAGAAGAAGAAGAAGAAGAAGAAGAAGAAGAAGAAGAAGAAGAAGAAAAAAAAGAAGAAAAAGAAGAAGAAGAAAAAGAAGAAGAAGAAGAAGAAGAAGAAGAGAAAGAAGAAGAAGAAGAAAAAGAAGAAGAAGAAGAAGAAGAAGAAGAAGAAGAAAGAAGAAAGAAGAAGAAGTAGAAGAAAGAAAAAAGAAGAAGAAGAAGAAGAAGAAGAAGAAGAAGAAAGAAAAAAGAAGAAGAAAGAGAAGAAGAAGAAGAAGAAGAAGAAGAAGAAGAAGACGAAGAAGACGAAGAAGAAGTAAAAAAAAAGAAGAAGAAAAAGAAGAAGAAGAAAAAGAAAAAGAAAAAGAAGAAGAAAAAAGAAGAAGAAGAAGAAGAAGAAGAAGAAGAAGAAGAAGAAGAAGAAGAAGAGAAGAAGAAAAAGAAGAAGAAGAAGAAAGGCGACAACCCCGAGAGATGTTTAAGATATGTGTACGCATTCAATAAGCCACGTAAAATCTCCAAATTCGTGGAAGTTGGCAGCTCTGCTAGTGAAAATAGATTTGAAAAAGTAGACGAAAATATTTGATTTAAAAAAACCAACATGGCGGTCGAATACGGAAGTAAGAAAATAAATTCTTAGACATTGCAGAAAATAAGTAAATAAGAAACGAAAAGGGTGTGACGATACGCATTACTTGTAGGTTTAGGAATTTCCCTTGATAAGAGATGTTCGCCTCAAACGAATGGCGGAAACTTAAATAGAATGGTCAGTATTTTTTGCTTTGCTTTTTGGCTGTTGCGACGAGTGGAGAAAGATTCTTGCCCTCTACCCACCAGCCACGCCCAACCCCAGCCCCAGCCCCAGCCCCAGCCCCAACTCTCAGATCAAATATCTCGTCAAGATAGTTTTGCGTCGCGTTAATGCATCCGATGAAAGTCCGAGTAATTATCGCTAGATGTCGCCACTGTGGCTGGTTTTGTGTATACGTTGAACCACCTCGAAGGCCATAACACGGCGCTCTGTTATTTATAACTCTTGCTCTCTCAGATTTTACAGGAATTAGTGGAACATTTGGGAAACCTCAAAGGTCGCATCTTTGACCACGAATTCAAATATGCGACCCTTAAAATATGCGACCCTTTAGGTGTCTACGCGAGCTACGGAAAAATGGAGAAATGTAGAATGGTGAATGTGTACGAGTATGGTACCGATATGCGTCGGCTGCGGAGCAGCGATAACGTGATGTTGGTCGCACCGTGAAATATTAATAATAGGTAGTACATATCTATTAATAAATATTTCCCAAATTTCGGTTACTTTGGAGTATTTTAAAGGGTTTTTAGGGGCCATACTATCGGCACAATTAATATATGGTCATTAGACACCAATTTAGCAAGATTCACTGAATTTCCATGAATTTAAATTTCTTCTTAAGACCCCTAAAGCTTAATAACGGTGTTACAAAAATATGTGTCTTAGAAAAAATCATCCCGGTGTACGTTAGTGACAGCGGTAGTAGATCTTGGTGTGAGTGAAAATTCCTCTTATTATATCGATCAAGACTGACTATGAATTTAAGACATTTTCTAGAATCAAAATCATGTAAATTTGAACAAGGGTTAATATCATTATATCTTGATTTAATTATTCGTAAGGGTATGATACTATGGACGCCACCCTCTCCAGAGCCGAGGAAATGATTCACAAAAAGTGGAAGTGCGTTCGGAATTAGGATATATGTGGAATTTTGCTTTGATGCTAGGGAATTAGTGTCAATAATAATACTAATTTATGTAATTATAGAATTAAAAAAACTAATTAATGTTTACCAACTAACTTTATATCTAATATATAAAGTAGAGACGTTTTTTCCCCTATACCTTCTCGGAGTATAGGAAAATAACCACATACATCACAGGCTACTAAACTCACTGCTATACTACACTTATTCACTCGAGCGTGTTTTAGTAAAGTTGTTATTATTTTTTCCAACCTAACACTCAATGTTACATTTGGCCCACCATCAACGTCTCTCCGAAAAACCAACTCCATATAGGTGGTAGCAAAGACTTTTCCCCCTAACAATTGTGTACTGTGACTACACTCATCGACACCGGGTACTAATAAACACAGTTTACTTTTCACAAAACAGTCCGTCCTTATTTATTATTTGCCTGGTATTAATTTACTACATAATATAAAGCAATACGCAAAAAAATAATGACCACTCCCGTTGAATCCGATGATATTCCGCGAATATCAGATTACGTTTTTCATATTTCTAACTATGATTTCCACACTTACATTCATTCCGGGATTAAGCGAATGACATTAACGAACACAGTTCCTGCAACATTTATTCTTCAAACATGGCAGCTACAATTCCTTCATTAAATCGACTTCCTACTTAATTCAATAGCCGCTAAGATACTGTTAGACCCCGACACATTTATATTTTCAAAATCATATACTTTTAACCCTTCTCAAATAAATGACCTAAACCGTGTCATTGTTGAACTTTATTTTTCGTCGCCAGAAGCTGCCAGTTAACAAGCTTACGTTAACTAGCCTATTTTCACATGTATTTTTCAAGTAGTAACTGTGGCGCAACGGTTAAGAATGGAGCTTTCATTTTCGCCATTATCGCCAGTATCGGCGTTCGATCCCATTCTGCTCTAAGTTTCCTTTTCACTTTTTAAAATTTAAAACATTCACCAACACGGTATGGGGGGAAGAACAATAGGCCGTTTATTTTTTATGCAATAGGTAGTACTTTCTCCCGCGCAACGCCGGGCGACGGGTTCCACTAGTATGAAATAAAGTGAGATATAACTTTCTAACTAAAGTCTACATATAGTATTCTGCTATAGCAACGTAGTAGACCGATTATTTGTGCGTGCTTTCAGAAACTATGAATTTAGTTACGCTCAATTTCATAGTCAGTCTTGATCGATATAATAAGAGGAAGGTTCACTCTCACCAAGATCTACTACCGCTGTCACTAACGTACACCGGGATGATTTTTTCTAAGACACATATTTTTGTAACACCGTTATTAATTTTAGAAAATTCCTCCTGCTCTCTGCAGGAGGAATTTTCGCTCTCACTTAGATCTACTACTGTAACCACCAACGTACACTCGGAAGAGATTTTTTATAAAATACGTACTTTTGTATTTTGTTATTATTTATTCATATTTGAATTTTGTAATTATATGTTACATACTCTACATTTTTAAACTAAACAAAGGACGCAATCTTTTTTAGTGCCCTAGGCGCGTTTTGATTGGATAATGTAAATAACATATTCTACATTTCCATAATGCCTGCGTTTAACAGATTAACATTTATCGAACACTTATTATTCATGTTTTAAGCTCGCTATTGTATGTAAACTTATTTACATTTTAAATGAAACAAAAGGCACTCCCTATAGCTATACATTTCTTGCTCAGACGTGTTTTAATTAAATAATCAAAATATTTTTTTTTACATTTGTATGATGTCAGCATTTGGTATTCTCGCTTACCAGAATAAAAGATTAACAGATATATTTTGACGACACTATTTACCTATGCTCATTCTAAACAAATTCGCTCTTTCCAAAATGTAAACAATAGGGACATCATTTTGTTTTCACGTACATTTCACATTTGAAAGAAAAGTATTAATTTATTCTAATCGGTCTTTCTAATGCTGGTGTGTTCTTGAAAGAAAATCATTGTAGTAGTAGTGATTTGCGTTGCGCCTGTTCTCCCGTTCCTCGCATCACTGTGAGTTCAACAAGGTTCGATGTTACCGAGGCAACTTCTTTGCTTATAAAAATTAAATTTAAATGCGCGATTATTCTCTCCTTTCTTTATTATTATCAGATATTATTAGGATAAATGTTAAGCATCCCCTTCTTTGCTTATACTAATACATTTGCATACGTGATTATTGAGGCAAGCCGGACACACGTAGGTTCACTTTTATAAAATAGATAACGAATCTATAATCGTTTTCCTGGTTTAATTCGGTGAAATTTTGGGGTGGCGTTGAATGATGCATGCGTAGTGTGAACGAGGCCAAGAAAATGGCGATAATGGCATTGCAACCAAAATGGCGATAATGGCATTGCAACCAAAATGGCGATAATGGCATTGCAACCAAAATGGCGGTAATGGCAATAACATATAAAAGACATGAAATTGATTCGAATGAAGAAGGAAAAAACTTATTTTTCCTCCAAAAAGTTTGCAGTGCAGTTCGGCATTTAGGATTTGCCAGATATTTGGAATAAATGCACTTAACGCGCGACTCAGACGAAGTCGATTTACACTGATACGCTTCAATGGCGATACACGCTCATTTCTTGTGCGTGCTAATCCGATGATTAGGAATACGATAAACGGGAGAGGCTGAATCACTCTCTCTCTCCTCATTCTCTCTCTCTCTCTCTCTCTCTCTCTCTCTCTCTCTCTCTCTCTCTCTCTCTGTATATATATATAGAGAGAGAGAGAGAAAGAGAGACAGACAGACAGACAGACAGACAGACAGACAGAGAGAGAAGTGAGAAAGGAAGGATGATAGTAATCCGACGTAATGGGAAATGAAAAAGAAAAAAAACAAGAGATATTTATATATATATATATATATATATATATATATATATATATATATATATATATATATATATATATATATATATATATATATATTCATCAACGTTTCGTCTTTATTGTAAGACTTCCTCAGGATAATAATTTGAAGAAAAATGTCATGCAAGTACATCAAAATTTTGGGTTGACATGATTAGGAATACGATAAACGGGAGAGGCTGAATCACTCTCTCTCACTCTCTCTCTCTCTCTATCTCTCTATCTATCTATCTATCTATCTATATATATATATATATATATATATATATATATATATATATATATATATATATATAGGGAGAGAGAGAGTTGAGAAAGGAAGGATGATAGTAATCCGACGTAATGGGAAATGAAAAATAGAAAAACCAAGAGATATTTTTTAATATATATTCATCAATGTTTCGTCTTTGTTGTAAAACTTTCTCAGGCTGATAATTTGAAGAAAAATGTCATGCAAGTACATCGAAATTTTAGGTTGGCATGATGGAGAGATGAAGGAAAGTAGTAGCCGTGGCTACTGGTAGCGCTGGAGGAGAGTCCACCACTGACTTCTCACAGCCTGGACTCTCCTCCAGCGCTCACGGTTCAATTCTGATTCTAAAATCGCCTAATCAGCTATAAAGTAGAATTTCATTTTTAGGGGGTGAGGGGATCTAGCGAAATGTCGTTATCTACTTTAAAAAATGTAAATATACTTATCTTTCTAAGTTGACAAACCTCTTTTGTTTCCCCTTAATATGTTGTATCTAAGATTTTGATAAACTCATTGTGATATTTTCATCTCTATTTTTAACTTGTCATTTTCTTTCTATTTATTTACTCTCGACATTTTTAGCTGGCTTTTTTTTCTGGCGCCATTTTAACCTAATTTCGTTAGATTTTAATTTTACTGATAGTTTAAAATCAATAAATATTCATCATTTTTTTTTTCAATAGAAAATTTAGTTTTAAACAAAATAAGTAAATAAATAAAAGAATCGTTTTTGGAATCAGAAATTAGGCTCAAATGTTTCTGTTTTCAAAATTGAAAAATCTTAGCCTTATCTCCGATTCCAAAAACGATTCTTTTACTTTTTGTTTGTTTAAAACTTTATTTACCATTGATGGTACTAATGATAAAATGATGAATATTTATTGATTTTAAACTACGACATTGAAAAGAAAGGCTGGTGCACGATCCACTAGTCTCTCGCCCTAACATTCACATGTAACATGAATTGGAACAAATACATAGAAGACATTGCCAAGACTGTTGCAAGAACGTGGGATCTCTCTATCGTGCTAGTAAACTTCTCACACCTGACATTATCCTATATATCTACAAAGCCACCATCCGCTCTTGCATGGAGTATTGTTGCCACATCTGGGCTGGTACACCATCCACTTGTCTCTCCCTCTCTCTTAGATAAGGTCCAAAAAAGAGTCGTTAATTTGATAGGTCTCTCACTATCCACCAAGATCCAGCCTTGTCCCATCGCCGCAATGTTGTATCCCTGTGCTTGTTTTCCAAGTACTTCAATGGAATGTGCTCCGATGAACTTGCTGCCCTGGTGCCTCATCGACGTAAATAGAGTATTGATTTACTCCTCTCCAGGAGTTAGGCACAAGGCCAGTTTTTATCTTACTCCCACGAGTAAGATGTGACCCAAGGTCGGGTCGAGAAAGTGGGGTTTAAAAATTGCCTGGGCAGCCCGTCGGCATTCCCCGGTAGAGGCGCCTCAGACAGTAAGCAATAAACTTACTCCTCCCCAAAGAGGGAAGGCAAAGCCTGGGAAGGTGGACCTCCCAGAACTGCACAGGACAGACCCATTGACCGGCGTAAATCAAGCCCCGAAGGCCAAGACAATACCAGTCTATAGGGTGCAGTATCCATCGGAACAGATACTACACTTTGATCTTAGCCAAAAGGCCAAGAACACATGAATAGAGTAGACCAACCCGACAATCAGCTAAATCCCATCCATTCACTGTTGAGGTCCCCAGATGCCATAGAGCCTTTTACTCCAATAGCTTCTACTTTCGAACTGCCGGCTTTTGAAACTCCCTGTCCAACTGTACCGGCATGCAGAAATTTAAAACTACTGTTGACAAGCATCTCGTTGCACAGCTCCCAATTTGAGGATGACCCCTAATTCTCAGTAGCCCCTTTCGTCTATAATGGCAATTGCCGTGTTTGGGATGAACTAGGTTAAAAACACAAACAAAACTACAAGTAAAACTTACATTTAAATATCATAATAACGAATTTAGGTAAAAATGGCATTAGAAAAAGTGACACAGTAAAAATGACACAGGTAAAAATTGCACGAGTTAATAAATAGGAAAAATAACACGTGGATAAATAGAAAAAATGGCACAAATGATAAATAGGAAAAATGGCACAAATGATAAATAGGAAAAATGGTACAAATGATAAATAGGGAAAATGGCACAAATGATGAATGGGTAAAATGGCACAAATGATAAATAGGAAAAATGGCACAAATGATAAATAGGAAAAATGGCACAAATGATAAATAGGAAAAATGGCACAAATGATAAATAGGAAACATGGTACAAATGATAAATTGAGAAAAATGGCACAAATGGATAAAAATGAAACAATGGCACACGTTGATAAATAGGAACAATTGCACAAATAAATAAATAGGGGAAATGGCACAGGTGGATGAATATAAAAATCGCACGAGTTGATGAATATGAAAAATGGCACAAATGGTTAAATAAGAGGAAATGGCACAAGTGAATAAATAGGAAAAATTGCACAAATTGTCAAATTAAAAAGAGAATTATATCTACATTTGAAAGTAGTGAGGACTCATCGTTAAATACCCACAAAAAAATTATACTTTTTAGGCGATTTTAGAATCAGAATTGGAATCAGTAATTGTATTGTGATCGGGAATTTAGAACAGAATCGGTAATTGTATCGGAATTGGGACACATATTGAAATCGTCCCATCACTAACCAATACAGATACCTACTTTCATATAGATAGAGACGAACCTATACATTTTCCCAATGATCTACGCGAAGTTGATTCCGTCAAAGAATTCGACAATGTTTTCAACACGTCAACAAGATGGAGTGAATCGATTGGTGGCGGGTTCGCACGTCGACGTCTCTACACAACCAACAAAAAGCAAATACCAAAAAAGAAGCCGAATCGGCTTTTAAAGTGTAATGTCAGTCTTACACCAATAAGTCAAGTCATGTCTGGGAGAATGGGAAAAAAAGAAACAGTCGCGTTTCGATTTATCAATGTTGCAAAAAATATATCGATTAAATTGACAACTGACATCGTACGAAGAGATTAACAGATTTACAGAGAAGGGGGCACGTAAGTAAAAAGGGGGGATAGGATTAACGGCGATGATAAATTGGCAGACAGGAAAAGTATATATATATATATATATATATATATATATATATATATATATATATATATATAAACTATATATATATATATATATATATATATATATATATATATATATATGTGTGTGTGTGTGTATTAGTCAGTCTTTCTAGATATGCCGCCCTTCGCATAAATAAAACTTAAATTCCCTCCTTGAATGTGGTAATGTCTTGCTTACGGAGTATAGGTGTACTCTGTGGCAGGAGTTCGAACCGTGCAACCGTCTGAGATAATCATCCATGCACTGATGAGAGCGAAAGCTCGAAACGCTAGCGTATGTAGGTTAAAATAATTTAATATTATTTATTCAAAAATTAATATTGTTGTGTGTGTATATATATATATATATAGAGAGAGAGAAGGAGAGAGAGAGAGAGAGACCGACAGACAGACAGACAGACAGACAGACAGACAGACAGAGATAGAGAGAGAGATCTAACTTTATAAATATAGAGAAATTCTAAATATATGGCCATACCTAACTTTGTATATTTAGAGAAGATTTATATATATATATATATAGTAAGTTGTGAAAATATATTTATGCCAAATAAGGTACACAGAGGTTTCTGCGTTTCATTCCCGTAGGGAATCGTCAGGCTAAAATGCATGGAGTTTGTGTTGCCGGGTGTTTGTATATACACACGTGGTGTTTAGTCATGCTAGTTAACTAATCATATTCTTTGTTTTTCACTCCCACGGATTAATCTTTCCATTAGGCAATCGTTGGGCTTCTCACAAACCAAGCTTCGGTCGATTTTGCTTCCTATTCTAGTGATCTGTTTTGTATAGGGGAGACCCACCCCTGTTTCTTTGTTGTGTCGAATTAATAGGTGACCTTATTTTAACACGTGCGTGTTTGTATTTCTAGTTTGTGGTGTTAGTTTAGTTTAGTTTTTTTCTTTTATTTATTTATTTATTTATTTATTCATTCATTCATTTATTCATTCATTTATTTATTATGTATTTTTAACCTAAAGTGCAAGCAGTTGTTTGCTATTTCACTTCTATAGTTTAAGAGGTTTTGGGGTCTTTAAAGTTTAGGATTTACTTTTTATTATATATATATATATATATATATATATATATATATATATATATATATATATATATATATATATATATATATATATATATATAAATATATATATATATAGGGGGTGACAAAAGATCTAGTCGACAAAAATTACCAATATGAAAGACGATTATGTGTATGTTTATAAACTCGAATAATTATCGGATTACCTTAAAGACGTTGCGTGTTAAGGTTAGGGACGTTGCAGGTAATTACAGATACGTGAGTGTTGCCATCGTCCAATTTTGGTCACCCTAATAACAATGGTTTTGGCCGTGGATAAAATCTTCGGCGCTTTTCTCCTGCCAATCTCACCCTAAGCCAAGGAAACAAAGATGGGCAAAACGTCGGTGAAATGAACAGGTGCTGGATGGTGGGTAGACAACTCTTACTAATTTGCGCTCGAAAAAAAACACAAGAATGTTTTAAATAAGCAATAACAAACGATGAAGAAGAATACTTTAATTGAGCAAAAGTGCGAAAAAAAAGCAAAAGAATAAGAGAAAGGGGGATGGGATGATGATGTGGGAAGCTAAGAAAGAAAGAAACAGATGTAAGGAAGGGTTGAAAAAAGAAGTAAGGAGGCGAAATAAAAGAATGTTAAAGGAATGGATAATGGAAAGCGTGATTAGAATTAGGGGAAAAAGGGAAAGCCAGAGTCAAAAGAAAAAGAGATGAAAAGAAAACAAGAAAAGAAAAAAATAATTCAGTAATGGAGAAAGGGATATAAAAAAGAAGAAAAGTAAGAAACAGAAGAAATCAGAAAAGAAAGAACAAAGGAATGAAAACAGAAGGAAATCAATAAGGAATAAAAGACAGACAAAAAAGAAAAAGAGAAAAGAAAAAACAAAGAAAGAAAACAGAAAAGAAAAAAGAAGTAAAGAAAAAAAAAGAGGAAAGAATGAAAAATGAAAAACAGAACAGAAAAAACGGAAAGAAATTTTAAAATAGAGAAAAGAAAGAAAAAAGAAAGGAAACAGAAAAGAAAAAGAAGGAAAGAAATTTAAAAAATAGAAAAAAAAGAAAGAAATGAAAAAAGGAAAAAATAAAAGAGAGAAAAGAAACATACAAAGAAAGAAAACAAAATAGAAAAAGAAGGAAAGAAATTTTTTAAAAAAAGAAAAAATGAAAGATATTTAAAAGCAGAGAAAAGAAAGAAAAAAACAAAGTAAACAGAAAAGAAAAACAAGGAAAGAAATTTAAAAGATAGAAAAAAAAGAAAAAAGAAAGAAAATAAAAAAATAAAGAAGAGAAACGAAAGAAACAAAGAAAGAAAACAAAAAAGAAAAAGAAGGAAATAAATTTTTAAAAATAAGAAAAGAAAAGAAGGAAAATAGAAAAGAAAAAAGAAGGAAAGAAATTAAAAAAGAAGAAAATAAAGTAAATAAATAAAGAATAAATGAAGAACGAAAAAAAGGAAAGAAAAAAAGAAAATAACGAAAGATTAAAAAAAAGAAGAAGACAAAGAAGAAAAGAATGACAGAAATAAGAAAGAAAGAAAGAAAAAACTAAAGAAAAAAATAGGCAAGGAATGAGAAAGAAAAGGCAGATAATTAAAAAAAGAAAAAAGAGTAAAGAATGAATGATACAAATGAAAAAAGAAAGAATGAAAGCAGAGGAAAAAAATGAAAGAAGAAAAGAACAAAGAACCGAATGAATGAAGAAAATAAAGGAAAAATGTAGAGAAAGAAGGAAAGAATGCCGGAAAGAAGTGATGGAAGAAATGGCGTCATTAAAAAAAAACTTGGGAAGGAAACAAGAAAGAAGAAAAAAAAGAGGAAAAAAAGGCGGGAAATTTTAACACCAAAAATACGCTCTTCTGGTGATTTTCTAGCTGACGTGCGCACGAGGGATTATTTTGGATTCTACCTCACCCCTTACTCATTATTCGTCAGGTAATGACGCAGTTCTACCCAAAAAATAAACAAATAACGGCCACCTCAGACTTTTTTTATCACACAGTGCGTGCATGTAGATAGCCGTCTGTCTTTGTATTTGCGTGCGTGTTTGTGTGATTTTGTGTGAGATGGTGCGTACGTGTATTTGCGTGAGAGTGTTCGTGACTGTATGTAATGCACGGCAGGTCGCTTTCGCAACCTTTTTAATGCAATGGTTTTGATACTTGTCGTTTGATATGATCAATGACGACAAAATCTTTTGTTCCTTAACCATTACCGTTAGGTTAGGTTCTATTTATTTGCCTCCCCAAGAGGGAAAATTTCGACGGTTATTTATGGTTGAGGATATCCAGCTCTCCCCAAACTGAGCACTCTGGGTGGAATAAAAAAATTTTTTTAAATGATCAAGTCAAGAAGGGTTTCTCTTCTTCTTACTTAGGACAGAACATACATGGACGGCGGCACCGGGGGGCAGCAGGGGCTCAAGCCCCCCCCCCCCCACACACACACACACTTTTTAAATTTGCCCCCCCCTCTTTACGGTCATCAATAATGAAGTTATATATGCATGTGTTTAACCGCCCCCCTTTTTAGGAGAGCCCCCCCCCCACACACACACACTTTTATAACTGTCCCGCCGGTCCTGACATATACTACATTTTGATCTTAGCCTGAATGCCAAGATACCACGAAAGGGGAGAAAATAGCATTTAAGGTTTTTGAACACTAAACAGATACTACACTATCTCGCTATATTGAGGAGGTAATGCCTGTGAGGATGGTATCATAGCGAACGAACAAAGAGCAATGAATCTATCGACGATGGCTTCGTTTCTAGGGCTATAGCTCTTGACATATCAAAAACATTCGACAGGGTCTGACACAAAAGTTTTCCCCAAAAGCTTTTTAGCTATGGAATATCTGGAAACGTCATCTCAATCATCGAATCCTTTCTCTCCGATAGGATCTTCTCCATTAGCCGAATCAGGGTCTTTATTTCGGTGGGGAATTGCCCGATAAATCTGCCGTAATCGTTGGGGTCCCAAGTACTTTCGAGCCCTTCTGGGTCAATCTTCAGGGAAATCAGGTAAAGACCATGGTGTTGATATTAATAGGTAGTTTTGTCGGGAATTATATTATTAATACGGAACTAAAGTTAGCATTAAAAATATTTTAGAATTATATCGCTAGTATAAAAGTTAGTTCTGTTAATGGCTGATTTTTTTTTTGCTTTGATGTCTAACGCTTTTTTTTTGTTTATTATTAGTATTTTCTAATTTTGTGGTGTTTTTTTAACAAGAGTTTTTGAAATTGGGAGCAGAAACAAAGACCCTGATTCGGCTAATGGAAAGGATACTCCCAAAGATATCCAGACGTAAGTTGTCTGTCATATTCAACGCTATTTGTCTTAAAGAGAAAATGCTGCCTAAATATACACACACACACGCACACTGCGTTCGATCCCATGCGACTGCCTGCAACCACCACTCCTGCACCGATGAGGGCAAAAACCCGAAACGATATCGTCTGTAGGTAAAAAAACACTTTAATATGTAATAAAAAAAAATATTTATAGTTAAAAGCACCTTCAAAGACGTAATAGTCTTAAAAGTAGAGCACTATAAAATTGATCAAGTCTGTTGTCATTTGCGACAAAGCGAGTTCTGCGCGAGTGGTAGAACACTGTGGGCAGCAATAACGCTTCTCCTTGTCCCTCCGGGTAAGTGTATTTTTATTTCAATTACTGTCTATGCTAATTGCCGGTAGCTGTGTGGTCCCGAGCGTTTTTCTTGTGATGTTAGCCTGAATATACGAACTGCGTTCAGTCCCATGCGACTGCCTGCAACCACCACTCCTGCACTGATGAGGGCAAAAACCCGAAACGATATCGTCTGTAGGTAAAAAAAAACTCTTTAATCTTAAATAAATAAAAAAAATATTTATAGTATATATATATATATATATATATATATATATATATATATATATAATTTAGACGAATCAGCTTCTGGAAATTGTATTATTTGGATAATTCAGATTACTGTTCTCATCTTGGATGTTATTTTCACAACGTTTCGGCCGATGTAACCTCCGACCTTCTTCAGATACGTCTTGTCGAGCTCGGGAATCTGTGCAGAATTTCGAAATTAATTAAACTTCCATGGATATGTTTCTATTATTTTATAATATCTCATCCACAAAGACGACATCGGGCCACGGATCGTCTATGTTCTCCGTTTTCATGGATGGCGTCATAATTTTGTTACTTCAGCATTTATGACGCCATAAAAGTATTTAACCGCTGTCATCAACTTGTTTTAGCGGATGACGTGACTTCTTTGGGACCTCACTAAATTGTGACGTCATCCATTGTGCACGGAGACAAACAAACAGAGAAACAAGCAAACAAGATTCAAAAAGTGTTAGTATATATATAATTTAAATTAAGGTAGCGTATTTTTGTTCCATCAGCCATGACCCGGTAGAAGTCTTAAGTAATTCGTAATTGTATTTGTAATATCGCTCCGCATCTTTCTCTCTCTCTCTCTCTCTCTCTCTCTCTCTCTCTCTCTCTCTCTCTCTCTCTCTCTCATTCTTTGCCTGCCTCTTTCTATTCCTCTCTTCCTCCTCCCTTTCTTATAATATTTTCTCCTTGTTTCTTTCTTTGGTCGATAGCCGTTTTTTTCCAACCATTTTTACCAACCATGTATTACCAACCCTTTTTTACCAACCATTTTTACCAACCATTTTTTACCAACCATTTTTTACCAACCCTTATGACCAACTATTTCTCACCAAACATTTTTACCAACCATTTCTTACTAATCATTTACCAACCATTTTTATCAACCATTCTTACCAACCATTTTTTACCAACCATTTTTTACCAACTATTTCTTACCAACCATTTCTTACTAACCATTTTACCAACCATTTTTACCAACCATTCTTATCAACCATTTTTACCAACCATTTTTACCTACCATTTCTTATCAACCATTTTTACCAACCATTTTTACCTACCATTTTTTCCAACCATTTTTACCTACCATTTCTTACCAACCCTTTTGACCAACAATTTTTTACCAACCCTTTTTTACCAACCATTTTTTACCTATCATTTCTTACCAACCATTTTTTACCAACCATTTTTTACCAACCATTTTTTACCAACCATTTTTTACCAACAATTTTTTTCCAACTATTTCTTACCAACCATTTTTTATACACATTATTTTTCTCTTAATTTGTCTTTCGTGTTTGTCATCTTAAAAAACATACACACACACAGAGCAAACAAACAAAAAACTCGGGCGCCAATAAAGGTCGCAATTTAAAACAGCGCCATTGCCATCGACTGGCCGTGGGGTCCGGCGAACTCACGTACCCCCGACCCCTAACAACCTCATCTGACTGATCCGTTCAGAGCAAATCGGTAAAGATTAACAAGATTAGATTAAAACTGTCCGAATCCCAGTCAAAACAAATCCAACAAAACAAAAATACAAAAGTCGAGAATTCGAATGTTAGACGTCGCCATTTTAAACGCCGTTGTTGACAACAAGAACGACGTCGACGGGTGACAGAACCAAAAAAAACAGCTCATTAGACGAGAAGCCACAGATAGAAGACATGAATCACAGTTACATATAAAACTTTGTAGATTGTCAGTAAGACGTAAGGGGCTACTATGATAGACGCCAGATTTATAAAGACTAACTTAAGTGGGGAGTTGAGTATTTATTTACCTCCTCTCCAGGAGTTAGGCACAAGGCCAGTTTTTATCTTACTCCCACAAGTAAGATGTGACCCATGGTCGGGTCGGGAAAGTGGGGTTTGAAAAGCCAGCGTCCGAGAGGTGAGCACTCTGGCTATTAAAAATTTCCTAGGCAGCCCCGTCGGCATTCCCCGGTAGGGGCGCCTCAGGCAGTAAGCAATAAACTTACTCCTCCCCAAAGAGTGGAGGTAAAGCCTGGGAGGGTGGACCTCCTAGAACTGCACAGGATAGACCCATAGACCGGCGTAAATCAAGCCCCGAAGGTCAAAACAATACCAGTCTATGGGGTGTAGTATCCATCGGAACAGATACTGCACTTTGATCTTAGCCAAAAGGCCAAGAACGTTAAGTAGTAGTGAGTTGAGTAGCAAGATGTTTGTTCACATTACATTTAATTCTAATGCATATACGGTCTGGAAAATAGAGAGCAGGAAGGGAAATCCAAAGGCAAGCGATCCGCGGAAAGAATATATTAGATTAATTTTTCCGGCATCTAGGGATCTCTAGGATGAGGGGTGGGGTTTTTTCTGCTAGTCGGGTGGGTTGGGGGTATTTTTGTTGATAAACAATAAGTTCAGTAAATTCGTCGGAACACATTTCGTAAAAGTACGTATAAAACAAGCATAGGGATGCAAAACTGCTGCGATGTGACAGGGGTTGAAGCTTTGCAGACAGTGCGGGAACTATCAGGTTAAAGACTCCTTTTGATACCATGTCTAAGAGGAATAGGCTAGTAGCTGGTGCATCAGCTGATATGTGGCAACAATACTCCATAAATTTGGCGGATGGTGGTTTTATAGAGATATAGGATACTGACAGGTGTGAGTAGTTTTCTAACCCGGTAGGGGGAGGTTACCTCCTTTGCCGCAGACAAGGGTAGATTTCCTATGTATTTATTTAAAATTGCCTGAGAATGATTGGCTGAGAAAGTCTTAGTTATTTATTGATCTTTTTCAAGAAATTTATTTTCCCATTTACTATCGATTAAGTTCTAAAAAATCAAATTGAGATTTGATCTATGGGTACGAATTCAAACATGGTCACCGCAAGTTTAAACAAATCTATACCTGTAACAAAAAGGATGTATATATATATATATATATATATATATATATATGTATATAGCTTTAAATTAAATATCCTTTGGACCCCTTTCTGCTCTTTATTTTCTCCTCTTCTTTTCCAATGCTACTTCTATGTATATTTGATATATATGTATATATATATATGTGTTATATATATATATATCGATCATATATATATATATATATTTATTTCTATTTTTTTTTTTTTTTTTTTTTTTTGCATACCCTTCATCTCAACATGAACCCAACCACTATATATATTCCCCGATAATTTACAGACTTTCTCGTCTTTTGTCATTTTTGTATTCTTCGTCCGCTCTTGACAAAGCCCACGTGAAATTTGGGCGAAACGTTGAGCGAAAAAGGTCTTCCGCTTTTCCATTTTTAATTTCATATATATATATATATATATATATATATATATATATATATATATATATATATATATATATATATATATTAGTAGTAAGTTTTTGAAAGGCTGTGGGCAATGCAAATTCTGGGTAAGATGCAACTTGTAAGGAACAAAAACAATAAATCGATCGAATACGAAATATGACTTACTATTTATTTTTCCTAAAATCTTACATAACATCAAGAGTGTTTTAAGCTGTTTGTGTGATGTCCGGGTGATTAAAAATCATTATTCAATATTTCGGGAAAAGAGACTTCCCTTTGTCAAAATAATTAAACCAGAAGAAAAATGTTTTCTTGCCGACAGCCTTTCAAAAACTTACTACTACTATACCCAGCAATGCTTCAAGCAAACTACCATTCTCTACTAATATATATATATATATATATATATATATATATATATATATATATATATATATATATATATATATATAATTTGTAAAAAGTTTTTGTCAACCTTTATTTATTATTTTATTTTATCATTTTATAATTTCATATAACGCGTTTCAAGCGGTGGTCCGCTATCATCAGATATGTAAATCCATTTGAAGAACTCTCTTTCGATTTGAAAGAGTGTTGTTTCATTTGCCGAAATGTGTTATTGTTTGGCGTTTTTGCGCATGTGTGGGTTTGCGGGTGTGTGTACGTGTTTTTATATTTTCATATCTTTCATTTTTATTCTTTTTTTTCTGCTTCTCTTGGTCAAAGTCGTGTGTGTTTATTAAGTACGTGTTATTTTGACCTTTATTTTATCGGTCATCTTTGTTTCTTTGAGTGCTTGGATTTTCTTTTGAAATGTTTATTTTATTTTATTGCCCTGTAGTTAAATTGGCTGTTCTGCTCGCGTGTGTATGTGTGTGTGTGCGTGCGTGCGTTGTGTGCGTTGTGTGCGTTCTGAATCTTGTACAGAGGTGAGCGATACACATACACACCCACACTAACACGCACACAGATACACATATATGTGCACACACACACCGGCGTATGGTTAGATAGATGGTAGAGAAAAGTTGAGAAAAGTGCGGTCCGTATATATATATATATATATATATATATATATATATATATATATATATATATATGATAATTTTATTTACACAGACATGTACAAAATCTGCGACACTGGCATGTCGATGTTATCGATCAACAGTTACTATAAACTGAGATCTCATCAGGGAGAGTTAGAATCCGATCTTAACCTCAGATCATATTTGGAGAGACTATATATATATATATAATAAAGTAAGGTCGGTCTATTTCTCGAATTTTGTTATTGATAGCTTCCGTCCTACAATGTTAATATTTAATTTTCTTTTCTTTAACGTTGATCAATGATGTTAAGAAAAATGAAATATAATTCGATTGAATGCCCTTGCAAATATACTTTATCCTGCTCGGAATATTTTCAGAATGAAGCACCCTTTGTTACTAACAGAAAATAAAAATAAAAATTATCGCCGCTTGTAACTCACCTCTTTCTTAGCATAATTGTATTCTCGGCCTTTTGGCTAAGATCAAAGTGTAGTATCTGTTCCGATGGATACTACACCTTATAGACCGGTGTCGTCTTGGCCTTCGGGCCTTGATTCCGCCGGTCTGTGGGTTTGTCCTGCGCAGTTCTGGGAGGTTCACCATCCCTGTCTTTACCTTCTCACATTTTGAGAATGGTCAGGCGTTGGCTTTAAATGTCACAAAGACCCTCGACCCCCACTTTCCTCCTTCCACAGTGGGCTTTCATGCCTAAGGGTGGATGCATTCTGGGAATATAATTTTAATTCTCTGAATTAATGTTTTCCGGGATGTATTGCCCTAAATACAATCTGTTTCGATGGATACTGCACCCCATAGACTGGTATTGTCTTGGTCTTAGGGTCTTGATTTACGCCGATTTGTGGGGTTGTCCTGTGCAGTTCTAGGAGTTCCACCCTCCCAGGCTTGGCATCTCCTCTTTGGGGAGGAGTAAGTTTATTGCTTACTGCCTGAGGGTGAGTTATTTTTTTTGGGGGGGTCAACCTAAATTGGGAGCTGTGCAGCGAGATGTTTGTTTACATTAGTTTTAATTTCTGCATGTCAGTAACGTCAAGAAAACAGAGAGCAGGAAGGGAGTTGTAGAGTCCAGCAGCACGCGGAAAGAAGCTTTTGGAGTAGAAAGCTCTTCGGCATCTGGGGACCTCCACAGTGAATTATAGGAGTTGGCTGATTGTCGAGTTGGTCTTATGAATTTACGTCGAGGGGGCACCAGAGCAGCAAGCTCATCAGAGAAACGAAACAAAGAGACGAAATTTTCAGAAAATCCTTCGAGTGCGGAAACCAAACCACATAGCAAGAATCTGCTGATTAGTTGGTAAATTTAATGGGGCAGAATAAACACAATTAAAAATCTAAATGGAACTTTTCTTTCAAGTAAAAAATTGTAAGCAGGACGATATTTCAACCTCACCGGGTGGATACAGCTAGTATTTATTAAAGGTAGAAAGTCAACCTCTACCCTAGCGCACAATCATGTGGGGAGTGTGGAACATTGGGGGAGTAGGAAAGCGATCGTGGGCAGTCGACTCAGCTACTTGTTCGCCGAATGAAAAGCGCAACTTGCTTAGTTTATTCGCTCCAGTTTCTCCTCTTAATTTGCAAATTTAAAATAATTTAATTAAATTCGTCCTTGACGTGTTCAGCTTTATAGTAATGAGTTGCGCGCGCAAACACTACAGACTGGTGGGAAGGAGGATGGACTGCGTGTATTTTTTTTTTTTTTTAATATGAGCGTAGGTGTTGAAGTTGTATAAAAAAATAAAACATGGTTACAATCTGCACCCGCGTGTGTGCTTACCTAATTCCTGTCCACACCGACTTTCTTAATGAAATCGTCCGATAGACAAAGTAGAATTGCAAGATGAAAAACTAGTTTCGATCCCGTCTTGAGGTACTAGCTTGTCTAACCGCACTGAAAAGCTGTGGTACAGCGTAACAGTCTGTTTGTGGATAACTCTCTCTCTCTCTCTCTCTCTCTCTCTCTCTCTCTCTCTCTCTCTCTCTCTCTCTCTCTCGGTGTTTCGAATCGGATGACCAGTAGTGAATAGTTATATCTCTATGCTGATGAGTCCCGATTATAAAGGACGAAACGTATACGTACTTAGATAATGAACAAAACAAAAATTTATTATCTGTAGCTCCCAGAAAAACACTCTAGATGAGCACTATACGTGTAGTATTAACACAGCATGACGTCGCTAGCTATAAATGCAACGTTCGTTTAATTAAGTTGAACGCTCTTATGACGTAAAGCCACCCGATAAAGTGTTAAAATTATCACTGTTTATACCCTATTAAGCGGTGGCCCAGTGGTTCTACATGTCGGGATTTGAGTTGTTAAATACTGGGAATCCGGTGTTTCGAATCGCATGACCGGTAGTGAATAGTCATATCTTTATGCTGATGAGTCCCGATTATAAAGAACGAACCGTATACGTACATAGATAATAAACAAAAAAATATTATACATATATATATATATATGTCAGGTTCATTTTACATTCCAATAACCATGTATTTATATTTTATTTTCACATTTCAAAAAACATAACATTTCTGAGAGATGTATTTTTTACGGTCCGTTTCATTTGCCGTGAGCCAATATATATATATATATATATATATATATATATATATATATATATATATATATATATATATATATATGGGAAATGAAAAAGGAAAAAACCAAGATATATTTTTTTTATATATTCATCAACATATCGTCTTTATTGTAAGACTTCCTCAGGATGATAATTTGAAGAAAAATGTCATGCAAGTACATCGAAATTTGGGGTTGACATGATGGAGCGATAAAGGAAAGTAGTAGCCGTGGCTACCGTGAGCGCTGGAGGAGAGTCCACGCTGTGATAAGTCAGTGGTGGCGAAGAATGAAATGAATATGGAAGGCTTTGAGTGGGTACTATTAAGGCAGCAGTGAAATGGGAAGGGGTGAGAATATTAGTGAATTTGCCTTAGGGTGGAAGAGAAGAAAGGGGAGCTGAGATTTTTGTCGTGGTGTGGCATGGATTTTAAGAGGCTGCGAAAGGAGGAGGGAAGGGGGAACTCTGTGTGTTTAGCATGTAGGTGGTATCATAGTTTTACGTCGGATTATATATATATATATATATATATATATATATATATATATATATATATATATATATATAAGGAGATTGTAGTTTGCTTGAAGCATTGCTGGTAAATGTAAGTGTAAATTAGTCGTCCAAGGCTATAGCAATGCGATGTGGTTGCCACATCGCATTGCTATAGCCTTGGACGACTAATTTACATATATATATATATATATATATATATATATATATATATATATATATATATAAAGGATGATTTAATGGATCAGAACATTCCAATTGTTCAAAGAATTAGAACAACAAGTCTAGTATGGCGTACGGTCGTTTCCAAAACATTCTGGAAATACTTTAATTTTTTTTTTTTTTTTTTTTTAATTAAAATTTTTTTTTACTCCAGAACGTACTTCATCAGCGCCTTTAGCAGCACATCTTACAGAAATTAAAGGAAAAAATAACAAGCTCGTCCTAGAGGAACATCTATTGACAGGAGGAGATGCAGGGACAAATATTAGAAAAAGGAATAATTTACAAATATAAAATAAGAATATAAACATAAACCGATAATAATAATGATACAAAGACATTATAAACATTATCAAAATGAAAATAAATATAAAAATAAAATAAGAAATAAAATAAAGTAAAATATAATGTAAAATATAAAAATAATAATAGAATATATAAAGGAAAACAAAGGATAAGAGATAAAAATAAAAAATAAAAAATAAAAAATAAAATATACAATAAAAAAGAAAGAAAAAATTATGAAAAAATAATAATATAAAAAATGATAGAATTTTAAATAAATAAGAAACAAAAATATAAGAGAGAGAGATATTATTTTAGTATCAATTATTATTTATACAAACATTTTTGCATCATCAAACTGACAGATAAGATTCTATGAGGACGAATCGGTTTTTTTTTTAGAATCTTATCCGTCAGTGGCAATTGATGATTATCTGTTGTCGCCAGTATCTTTTAACGTAAGTTATCCTTTTTAAGAAATCTAGTATTATCTGGGGTCACTATGTGAATTTTTTTAAAGATTTTACACGTCTTGAAACGAATGTTCTAAAATCGAATACGACACCATAAATAAAATCCTGTCGTCATCGTCAACTTCAAATTGACATTCGTTTCATTTATTCAGCAGATATTAAGTTGATAATCTTTCGTTTACGGAAAGAAGAAAGGGTTAGACCGTGGATAACCACCGTGGAAATGTCCACGGGTTTCGTGCTCCTCCGAACGGATATGATATTATATGTTGAATCTGAACGTAGTAAACGCTGATAGAACAATCAAAGTGTAGCATCTGTTCCGACGGATACTACACTCCATAGACTGGTATCGTCTTGACCTTCGAGACTTGATTACGCTTGTCTATGGGACGGTCCTGTGCAGTTCTAGGAGGTTCACGCTCCCAGGCTTTGCCTCCCCTCTTTGGGGAGGAGTAAGGTTATTGCTTACTGCCTGAGGCGCCCCTACCGGGGAATGCCGACGGGGCTGCCCAGGCAATTTTTAATGGCCAAAGTGCTCACCTTCTTGGGCGCTGGCTTTTCAAGCCCCACTTTCCCGACCCGAGCTTGGGTCACATCTTACCTTGTGGGAGTAAGATAAAACTGGCCTTGTGCCTAACCTCCTGGAGAGGTAAATAAAGAAATTTAAAGATAAAAATTAAAAAACGCTGATAGAACACACAAAGCTATGAAATTATGAATGTAGTGCAAGGAACGCTGCGGATGTTTTCTTGATTTCATTTCAATGAGTTCGTCTTCTGATTCGTCACGTCAGTTGTGTCCGTGAGCCGTGATCCCTGTTAGTTGAAAAGCGCGTCTTAACGGCTTCGACGAGTGAAAAGGTTTGCTCGTTCAGGCGAGACTGTCGGTGGCGACGTGGTAAGGCTAGGGATGATTCGCTAATGAATCAGAAGGGAAAGTAGCCCAGTGTGTAATCAACTTAATTACATCTGGATTTAAGAGTGGAGAGTGAGTGTGGCAGTGTAGAGTGGTGCGATGGAGAAGCTTATGTGAAGGAGAAATATGAGAGATAATTATGAAGAGAATTATATATATATATATATATATATATATATATATATATATATATATATATATATATATATATATATATATATATATATATATAACTTTTTAGATAATATGGTGGGGAAAATCCCAGCAGAGTGCTTGATTAATAAAGAAATAAAAATTAAAAGCGTAATATATATTTTTTTGGGGTACAGAAAAAATTAGTACAACATTAGTACCGTCGGTTTCAAGCTCAGAATGACTTCACCCTCCGGCTCTCTTCAATTGACAACATAAGCTGAAGAGAGCCGGGGGGTTTAGTCCTTCTGAGCTTGAAACTGACGGTACTAAGTTTGTTCTAATTTTTCTGTACCAATATATTATATATATATAGATATATATATATATATATATATATATATATATATATATATATATATATTTATATATATATATATATATATATATATATATATATATATATATATATATATATATATATATATATATATATATATATATATATATTAAGTTAGCAAAAAATTAATCTGAAACAAAAAACTAAGTCTAATATCCGGAACATTTTTGTTCTTTTTTTGTTTTTGTTTTTGTTTTTGTTTTTGTTTTTTAACGAAAGTGGTGTGAGTGATCAACTCTGCTGGGAAGCCATGAGATAAAATACTGTTTTGTTGTTAAATTCCCGAAACAGTTTTTCATGGTAGGCAACTGATGATTTTCCTTTAAGTAATGTTAAAACTAGTGTAAATTGGAAGCAAACTAATATAGTGACTGTAAAAAGTAAATTGACTTACAAGAAAAGTAGGTTTCCAACGAGGGACTTGGGACTAAAAGAGTTTGTTTTTTTTCATATAGTTTTAATGGTTGAAAATTTTCTAAGAGAATATATATATATATATATATATATATATATATATATATATATATATATATATACATATATATATATATATATATATATATATATATATATATATATATATATATATATATATATATATATTAGGGCAACTATGTAAAAAAAGGGGTATTATATATTTTAAATACATAATTTCCCCCCTTTTTGACATAGTTGCCTTTATATTTGTGAAATTATTAATAAATCGTTTTGAGTTTCACTTTCTCCCTGCGTTTATTTCGTTTCACTTTTCCATCTTACGGCAACCACATCGCATTGCTATAGCCTCGAACGACTAATCTGCACTTACATTTACCAGCAATGCTTCAAGCAAACTACAATCTCCTTTTATATATATATATATATATATATATATATATATATATATTAGGTAAAACTAATTCGAGCTCCCGCCACTTGACAATTGAGATATTACTTACATTCAGTAAGTGTCATATGATAGTGCAGAGGTAGCAGCGTTGACTGTATATATATATATATATATATATATATATATATATATATATATATATATATATATATATATATATATAACTTTTTAGATAATATAGTGGGGAAAATCCCAGCAGAGTGCTCATCCCCCACCTCTTTCCCTTACCGCCAGCCACACTAGTCCTTGCTCCCTCCATCCTTCCCTTTTTTCCCACTCATTTTCTTCATTAATTTTTATTCTCTAACAAGTACGGACGTCCACCAAGACGTGGCCATTATTTTCATTTCATTTTATTTTTCCTCCCAACATGTCTACCCTACATGTATTTGTACTTGCATGACATCTTTTCTCTATATCATCATCCTGATGAAGTCTTATAAATAAAGACGAAACGTTGATGTACACATAAAAAACATCCAGTTTTTGGTTTTCCTTTTTCATTTTACCATCACGTCGGATTACCTTCATCCTTCTCTTCCCATATATATATATATATATATATAATTTCCCTCTTCTTTAAAAATCTAGTTAGTGCTTTCCCTCCTCAGTCTTTCCATCCTCCTTGGCCCTTCACGACTATTTTGTGTTTCCATCACTTCTGTGGGAGAGGGTAGTTTATGAAATTTCCTGCATTTTCTGTTCCTTGATTTAACGTGAGGTTTTCTTTTCTGTGTTTTTGTTTTCTTCCTATTACAACTTCCATGTGACTGATTAGCATTCGTAGTTTATGTGGGTTGGTTCCCGCATTCAAGGATTTTCCTTCACACAGCTCATCATCAGAAATAACTTACTGATAATAACCGGTGGTATTCCCTTCTCGATCTTTCCATCCTCCGTGACCCTTCACAACTGCTTTATGGAGTTTGATTTTTAGGGATGGGGGGGGGGGCTATGACAGTTTCAGTTCCCTTTTAATTTACGTGGTGGTTTTTCCATTTGTCGTTGTTGTTTTTGTTGTTGTTGTTGTTGTTGTTGTTGTGCCTTCCATGTGGCTAGTCATCGTTCGTAACTTACGTGGGTTTGTTTCTGCATTCGAGAATTTTCTTTACGATTTTTGCCGTATTCCTCATTTCCGTCCGCTGTATAGTCTCACTCTTCCCTTTGATTCCAATTTCACCTAGTCTTTTCCCAAATTATTATTATTATTAGTAGTAGTAGTAGTAGTATAACTAGCTGAAGTAGTAGTAGTATAACAAGTTCTAGTAGTAGTAGTAATAGTATAACTAGTTTCAGTAGTAGTAGTAGTAGTATAAGTAGTAGTTTTACTAGTATATGGAGTTGTAGTTGATTTAGTAGTTTTAGTAGTTGTAGTGGTAGTATAAGTAATAGTAGCAGGAGTATACATAGTTTTTTGTAGTAGTTGTAGTATTAGTAGTATACGTAGTATTATTAGTAGGTGTAGAAGTAATTATATATGTAGCAGTAGTGATAGTATAAGTAGTTGTAGTAGTATATATAAATAGATGTAGTAGTACTAGTTGTAGTAGTAGTATAAGTTGTTCTAGTAGTTGTAGTAGTAATAGTATAAATATTTGTAGTTTTAGTGGTTGCACTAGTAGAAGTAGTTGCAGTAGTATATATAGTTGTAGTTGTTGTGGGATATCTAGTAGTTGTAGTAGTAATTATAGTAGTTGTAGTAGTAATTATAGTAGTTGTAGTAGTAATTATAGTAGGTGTAGTAGTATAGATAGTCGTAGTTGTTGTAGTAGTTGTAGTAGTATAGATAGTTGTAGTTGTTGTAGTAGTTGTAGTAGTATAGATAGTTGTAGTTGTTGTAGTAGTTGTAGTAGTATAGATAGTTGTAGTTGTTGTAGTAGTTGTAGTAGTATAGATAGTTGTAGTTGTTGTAGTAGTTGTAGTAGTATAGATATTTGTAGTTGTTGTAGTAGGTGCAGTAGTATAGATAGTTGTAGTTGTTGTAGTAGTTGTAGTAGTATAGATAGTTGTAGTTGTTGTAGTAGTTGTAGTAGTATAGATAGTTGTAGTTGTTGTAGTAGTTGTAGTAGTATAGATAGTTGTAGTTGTTGTAGTAGCTGTAGTAGTATAGATAGTTGTAGTTGTTGTAGTAGTTGTAGTAGTATAGATAGTTGTAGTTGTTGTAGTAGTTGTAGTAGTATAGATAGTTGTAGTTGTTGTAGTAGTTGTAGTAGTATAGATAGTTGTAGTTGTTGTAGTAGTTGTAGTAGTATAGATAGTTGTAGTTGTTGTAGTAGTTGTAGTAGTATAGATAGTTGTAGTTGTTGTAGTAGGTGCAGTAGTATAGATAGTTGTAGTTGTTGTAGTAGTTGTAGTAGTATAGATAGTTGTAGTTGTTGTAGTAGTTGTAGTAGTATAGATAGTTGTAGTTGTTGTAGTAGTTGTAGTAGTATAGATAGTTGTAGTTGTTGTAGTAGGTGTAGTAGTATAGATAGTTGTAGTTGTTGTAGTAGTTGTAGTAGTATAGATTGTTGTAGTTGTTGTAGTAGTTGTAGTAGTATAGATAGTTGTAGTTGTTGTAGTAGTTGTAGTAGTATAGATAGTTGTAGTTGTTGTAGTAGTTGTAGTAGTATAGATAGTTGTAGTTGTTGTAGTAGTATAGATAGTTATAGTTGTTGTAGTAGTTGTAGTATTAAAGATAGTTGTAGTTGTTGTAGTAGGTGTAATAGTTGTAGTAGTTTGGAAAGTAGTTGTAGTATTAGTAGTAGTCTTTCTGCTTTTTTTTATTTGATGTTTTAAATTAATCTTTAAAACTATGAATTAATTTATTTTATTTTTGAATTTATTTATTCATATTTTACCCTTTGCGTTCGTCCGTCTGTATTTTGTTTGTCTCTTTGTTCTTTTGCGCTCGTTCGATTTACTTTGTTTTTGTTTGTTTTGTTCTTTTTTGAGTGTGTTTGTGTCTTTGTTTTTTTTAAATTGGTCTTTTTTTTTCACAATGGTGAATATGCAAAAATCTGTTTTTAATTAAATTAAATTCCATTTTTAATTCCGTCTCGTGTAATTCTGTCCGCCGGTTCACGCAGATCGGATGCGCATTTCGTCTCCGCCGTTGGCCTTCTTAATTAAAAACACAATAACGAAACGAAGAGAAAGTTAAAGAAAGCAAATCATTTAAATAACGTTTTCGATGCGTTTTAAATAAAATTAATCGCAGAAAACAAAAACGTTCAACGCATTCGTTTTGTATTTTGTATTTCATATAAAACAAAGACACAAAAAAGGGAAAAAGTAAATGAGAGAGTGTGCCGAGAGTTCATTAGTTTCTGCATCTTAAATAATGTAATTAGTAACAACGGAAAACATGGCGTCAATATGCATCGCTAAGTTATTAAATAAGGTGTGCTAGTTAAAATGCGAGTCTCGGGTTCGCTTCCAGGTGCCGAGTGTGTGAATCTCGTTACCACACGTTTAAACGATAAGTAACTTTTTTAAAAAATCTTTTACAATCTTATTTTCTTTCTTGATAAAAAAAATCGTATTTAACTTCCTTGATAAGAATTAGGTTAGAGTGAGTTCGTTTATTTAAAAACAAGACTTAGAGGCCATAAGGGTTACAAAGATCGTCAGTTTGACCATAATTTAGTTTGACGAGAAGTGATACGTGGAATAAGGGGAATTTGATTATCCAAGACGACGGTTCAACAAGTATTTGTTCACATTAGACTTGAAAACAACCATGTTGTAGTCTGTTGTGAAGCAGACTCGTGGTATCTTGTTCCACGGATGGGATGTTCTAGGAAAGGGGAGTAGAAAGTGACTAACCTTGAGTTTACTTTCGGCAGCCTCGCTTCCCTTATTTTGTCCTTTAATTCTCACATTCTATGAGCGATATTTCTGACAAAGGGAGAAGAATTGCTGTGTCCTGGTCGAAATCTATCCATCTAATACTTATCGTTGGCTACTTTTTTTTAACTTAAAATAGTTTTTTTTAGCTCTTTACATCAAATGTACTTCATGCCTTGTCTGGAATGATTTCTATTAAAGAAAGGTTAAAAAACTTTCTTTATGGAAGTTTCGTTTGGGTTTATGGAAAAGGTAGACAGAAAGGAAAGTTCTTTGCTCTGGTTGTAGGTTAGGGTAAGGGTTAGGGTTAGGGTTAGGGTTGGTGTTAGGGTTAAGGCTGGGGTTAGGGTTTAGGGTTTAGGTTTAGGGTTAGGACTAGGGTTAGGATTAGGGTTTAGGGTTAGGGTTTAGAGGTAGGGTAGATGTTATGATTAGGTTATGGTTTATGTTAGGGTTAGGATTAGGGTTAGTGTTTACGGTTAGAGTTAGGTTACGGTTTAGGGTTAGGGTTAGAGTTAGGGTTAAGGGGTAGGGTTAATGTTTAGAGTTGGTGTTAGGGTTAAGGTTAGGTTTGAGGTTTAGGGTTCAGGGTTAGGGCTAGGGTTAGGTTTAAGGTTATGGTCTAGGTTAGGGTTAAGGTTGGGGTTTAGGGTTAGGGTTAGGGTTAGGGTCAGGGTCAGGGTTTAGGGTGAGAGGTTAGGGTTAGGGTTAGGGTTAGGGTTTAGGGTTAGGGTTAGGGTTAGGGTTAGGGTTTAGGGTTAGTGTTAGGGTTAGGGTTAGGTTAGGGTTAGGGTTAGGGTTAGGGTTTAGCGTTAGGGTTAGGGTTAGGGTTGGGTTAGAGTTAGGTTTAGGGTTAGGGTCATGGTTTAGGGTGAGGTTACGATTTAGGTTACGGTTTAGGGTTTTGAGTTTAGGGTAAGGTAGGGGTCAAGGGTTAGATTAGGTTTAGGGTTAGGGTTATGGATTGGAGTTTAGTCGAGCACCTACCATTAAGATAAAGATACAGTAGAGAATATAGAAACATCTCTTCTGTGTGAAAGAGGATGTGGGGACGAGAAGAAACCCCTCTCTAGATTGCGAAGTCGATTTTGCACTCTGATAAACAAGAAAGGGTGACAGCACTACTCTATCTAAGGACGTATCTGGCTCTTACACGGTTAGATGATTGCGTCAAAGTTGAGATACTTTCTGGAGCGGTAGAATGATCCAACCATTTTCCCAGCAAAAGATTTAATGTAAGTCTTCCATTTTAAGTCTGAATCGAAAAGTAGGGGAGGGCTTCCTCGAGAAAAAAGCCGTTCATTTCGACTGTGGAGAAGTAAGGATCCGAGCGTTGGTGGTGAAAAGAGAGAAGTTTGGTTATAGAGGTCTTAAAAAAATTTAAAAAATAAGAGCGTTAATATTAAATAATGTTAGTATTACAAAACATCAGAACAACATCGGTACTGTCGGTTCATATCCTCTTTTCCGGACTCTCTTCAGCCTCTGGTCATTTTATTTTGTTCTTCTTCTTTCGTGTGAATCAGATGATGCTGGTGTTGGTATTAGTTTCCACGATGTTTTTCTAGTTAGAAATCTTTCTGGAAAGACATCGGGTACTTACGGGAAGGACTACGAGAAGGTTGCCAACATCCCTAAGTGAAAGTAGTACTGTGGTACCGACTGGATTCGAACTTGGGACACCCAGGTCTTCAGTCCGTGTCGTTATCCACTTAATCACTGTCACCTCCCTTTATTTTGTTATATATTGGTGGATCCAACAAGATCAGAGCAACATCGGTACCGTCGGTTTCATATCCTCTTTTCCGGACTCTCTTCAGCCTCTGGTCATTTTATTTTGTTTATATTGCTGGATCCAAACAATGCCGGTTCAGCAGATGAGCGGTTAGTTATTGTGCAACCCTTGCTTTACTATATAATTCCGTCCCACCATTGTCTCTCGAAGCTAAAAAGAGACCTTTTTTATATGGGGATATTACTTCTTTTTTTTCCACTGCTCGTACTGACAGACATGGGACGGAGTAAAACTCGACCGGCTATTAAGGAGACGGACTGGCGTCTCCGAGCGAAATAAGTGTCACAACAAGGACCGTGTGTATCTTCGAAGCAAATCTCAATGTTTACATCGATTGATATACATATTGTCGTCAGTCTGCCGTGTTCAGGGATAGGGGGGGGGGTAAAGAAAATGGGCCACACACTTCGAACCTGGGCTTTTGCTGTCAACAACCGGCGAACCCTAATGGAAACTCCAATAAAAAAAAAGACTACATTTTTGTGAGTGCTGATAAAAGGAAGATGGCGGCCGTCTGAAGAGGGACGATTCTCACACCTACGACGGGCATGCTAATGACAGAGCGGGGGTCAGTCGTGATCAGCGATCTTGGAAGATGAACGATGGCATCCAGGGTGGAAGAGATAAGACCCACGTTTGGTCATTCGACTTTTATTGTCCTCACCTAATAGAAACCCCCTACTCCTAACCACCCCACTAGGGGCATCTATCATCTGCGGCCGGTTGACCAATGTTTTAAGTAGTTGATGATGACGTAGCAGAATTCTTCGAGATTGTAAGCAAGAATTAAATATACAAGTTAAGATTCCAGGCATTTAATTACCATGTATATCTGAAGATGTTGTCGGGAATGGGGCGATCAAAAGTTGCTATGAATAGATGGGGCTACAAAACTGACCCAACCATCTGTGAATGTGGAGAGGGGGGGGGGACCATACGATGCAACATTGCCTGGTATGCCCTCTACTGCCCAAACCGGTGTAGTTTGAAAGATATTGCAAAGTGCAATACTATTGCAAAGGACTGCATAAAAATGTGGGTAACTGTCATATAAAAGACACGAGAAGAAGTAGAAGAAGAACAAGAAGAACAAGAAAAATGAAAAGAAAGAAGAAGAAAAAGAAGAAGAAGAAGAAGAACAACAAGAAAAAGAAGAAGAACAAGAAAAATGAAAAGAAAGAAGAAGAAAAAGAAGAAGAAGAAGAAGAAGAAGAAGTAGAAGAAAAAAAAGAAGAAGAAGAAGAAGAAGAAGAACAAGAAAGAAAAAGAAAAAGAAAGAAGAAGAAAAAGAAGAAGAAGAAGAAGAAGAAGAAGAAGAAGAAGAAGAAGAAAAAGAAGAACAAGAACAAGAAGAAGATAAAAAGAACAAGAACAAAAAGAACAAGAAAAAGAAAAAGAAAGAAGAAGAACAAGAAAAAGAAAGAAGAAGAAGAAAAGAACAAGAAGAAGAAAAGAAGAAGAAAAAGAAAAAGAAGAAGATGAAGAAGAAGATGAAGAAGAAGAAGAAGAAGAAGAAGTGATGATCTTTAGTAAGCACAAAGGTATTAAATGTTTATTTAAAGTCATATTATGAACCATATTATTTTAAACATCGGATTTCTTCAGAACATAAATTTTCGCAAGCACCTAGAAAAATAAACCAATCAACACTCTCCAAAAATGTTTAACTTCCACAAAAAACAACAAAAATCAAAGCTCACGAGAATAGATTCATTGTCAAATACCTCGCTATATTGTTAAATTTAATCTACATCACAGTACATAATTACTTGACCCAAGAGAGACGAAACACCAAATTTCGGCAGTTTAGAATTTTTTTAAATACATTGTCATTTACATGGCCGTTACACTAATCATCTTTTTATCAAGATATAGGTTTAGTAATATTATTTCTATATAGACATATACAAACACTAGTAAAATATCTCTCCCATGACGTGTATTTTACTAGTGTGTATATATCTATCATATATATATATATATATATAGGATCAAATATAAACCAAAGTGAAAACTTTTAGTAGATGGAACCTATTGTGAAGAGGATTAGCTCAATATACGAGATAGAGCAATTGTAAAGATAGAAGAAAAAAGAGTGATAAATATACGACGATTGTCCAAATTTATTTCAAATTTCAATTGTTCAATGCAAGGTGTATTCAGTAATAAACTAGTGTTTATTATTCTTTCCTTAAGCCAAGGCTTTTCAAAGATCGAAATCTTATCATCAGAGGAGAAATACAGATGGATAAGTTGGCTTTCGAAAAAAACAAAGTTCAAATATTTGAAAAATATGGAAATTATTATTAAAAGCGACAAAAATTCTTTTAATAATAATTTCCATATTTTTCAAATATTTGAACTTTGTTTTTTATGTACTTAAAAAAAGAGAGTTATCTGCCCCTTACACAATTGGAACTCTTCTAAAATAAATTTCGACTCGTGTACCCGATCTATACAAGTGCCGGTGCCATTATTAGTATGTGTGTGTCTGTGTGTGTCAATGTGTTTCGATGTCTATGTGGGTTTATACGTTTTTTTTGTTTTTGTTTTTTTTACTTTCTCCCTTTGTTTGGTATGGATAATAAAATGGCTTTACTCGGGCGCGGTCCACAAATTAGACTCTGAATTTATGACATCTCCAAGAAAAGGGTCCCTTGTTTTTTGTCTTGTTGTTTTTCTCCCACCCCCATCTCGATTTCCCTTCCCCCTGGCGACTGCCTATGTCTCGCATCGACATCGTAGATGATAGAAATATACGCTCGCCGAAGATAAGGAGACAACAAATAAGTGACGATTCGTGTCGACTTGATTGAACGATAAACAATGGCTTCCCCGATTTCTCGTTGGAAACTTGTTAAACTTTCGCAGCAATGACTAAATATTCAAACATTCAGAGTTTATATTAAAAGGCCCACCCGGGGTTTCCCGATGAATAATGAGAACCCCTTTACAATTTTCAGGTTATAAATAAAACATTGTGCCTGTTTTGTCGAATGTGCCCGAGAAGAATTGCTACATTTTTTTACGAAATGTCAGTAGGACATTAAAAAAAAAATAAGCGACATTTTTTTGTTTTCAAAATAATATATGTTCATATTCAAACAATGAACGTTTTAAATAACTAGTTTTTCTCAGATCAAAGGGGATAACTTTGAATGAGTTATCTCCCCTGGTTTCTTCCTTGGTTTAGAGATTACACATTATCAAGGAAGGTAACTCTATAAAAAATTATCTCCAATTAAGTCTGTCAAATATGCAACGTACTCGGAATGTTAGTATTATATATATATATATATATATATATATATATATATATATATATATATATATATATATATATATATATATGAGACTAAAAGTATACTTTTAGAGGATAGAACCTATATTGAAATGGTTTAAACTCAATATACGAGATAGAGCAATTGTAAAAGATAAATGAAGGAAACGAGATAAATATGTACGAATGACAAATCTATTTCAACTTCGATTGTTCAATGCAAGGTGTACTCGGTAAAAACAAGTTTATTTTTCTTTCCTTAAACCAAGGCTTTTCAAAGATTAAAATCTTATCATCAGAGGAATTAGATTTTTGGTATTTATTCAATTGTTTTTTTTTTGTATTTATTCAATTGTTTTTTTTTGTATTTATTCAATTGTTTGTTTTTTGTATTTATTCAATTCTTTGGTTTTTTTTGTATTTATTCAATTGTTTGTTTTTTGTATTTATTCAATTGTTTTTTTTTTGTATTTATTCAATTGTTTTGTTTTTTTTGGTCTTTATTCAATTGTTTGTTTTTCGGTATTTATTCAATTGTTTGTTTTTTGGTATTTATTAAATTCTTTGTTTTTTTTGTATTTATTCAATTGTTTGTTTTTCGGTATTTATTCAATTCGTTGTTTTTTTGTATTTATTCAATTCTTTGTTTTTCGGTATTTATTCAATTCGTTGTTTTTTTGTATTTATTCAATTCTTTGTTTTTCGGTATTTATTCAATTCTTTGTTTTTTGTATTTATTCAATTCTTTGTTTTTGTATTTATTCAATTGTTTGTTCTTTGGTATTTATTCAATTGTTTGTTTTTCAGTATTTATTCAATTGTTTGTTTTTTGGTAATTATTCAATTCGTTGTTTTTTGTATTTATTCAGTTGTTTTGTTTTTTTGTATTTATTAAATTTTTTTGTTTTTCGGTATTTATTCAATTCTTTGATTTTGTATGTATTCAATTCTTTGTTTTTTTGTATTTATTCAATTCTTTGTTTTTTGGTATTTATTAAATTCGTTGTTTTTTGTATTTATTAAATTGTTTGTTTGCTTTTTTTTAGTATTTATTCAATTGTTTATTTTTTTGTATTTATTCAATACTTTGTTTTTTCGTATTTATTCCATTGTTTTGTTTTTTTGGTATTTATTCAATTCTTTGCTTTTTGTATTTATTCAATTGTTTTGTTTTTTTTTGTATTTATTCAATTGTTTGTTTTTTGGTATTTATTCAATTGTTTTGTTTTTTGTATTTATTCAATTGTTTGTTTTTTGGTATTTACTCAATTGTTTTTTGGGGGGTATTTATTCAATTGTTTGTTTTTTGGTATTTATTGAATTGTTTGTTTTTTGTATTTATTCAATTGTTTGTTTTTTTGTATTTCTTCAATTGTTTGTTTTTGGTATTTATTCAATTGTTTGTTTTTTGTATTTATTCAATTGTTCGTTTTTTTTGTATTTATTCAATTGTTCGTTTTTTTTGTATTTATTCAATTGTTTGTTTTTTGTATTTATTCAATTGTTTGTTTTTTGGTATTCATTCAATTGTTTGTTTGTTTCTGTATTTATTCAATTCTTTGTTTTTTGGTATTCATTCAATTGTTTGTTTGTTTCTGTATTTATTCAATTGTTTGTTTTTTGGTATTTATTCAATTGTTTGTTTTTTGGTATTTATTCAATTGTTTGTTTTTTGTATTTATTCAATTGTTTGTTTTTGGTATTTATTCAATTGTTTGCTTTTTGTATTTATTCAATTGTTTGTTTTTTTGTATTTCTTCAATTGTTTGTTTTTGGTATTTATTCAATTGTTTGTTTTTTGTATTTATTCAATTGTTTGTTTTTTTTGTATTTATTCAATTGTTTGTTTTTTGTATTTATTCAATTGTTTGTTTTTTTGTATTTCTTCAATTGTTTGTTTTTGGTATTTATTCAATTGTTTGTTTTTTGTATTTATTCAATTGTTTGTTTTTTTTGTATTTATTCAATTGTTTGTTTTTTGTATTTATTCAATTGTTTGTTTTTTGGTATTTATTCAATTGTTTGTTTGTTTCTGTATTTATTCAATTCTTTGTTTTTTGGTATTTATTCAATTGTTTGTTTTTGGTATTTATTCAATTGTTTGTTTTTGGTATTTATTAATTTTTTTGTTTTCTTGGTATTTATTCAATTGTTTGTTTTCTGGTATTTAATCAATTATTTGTTTTTTGTATTTATTAAATTGTTTGTTTTGGGGGTATTTATTCAATTGTTTGTTTTTGGTATTTATTCAATTGTTTGTTTTTTGTATTTATTCAATTGTTTGTTTTTGGTATTGATTCAATTGTTTTGTTTTTGTATTTATTCAATTGTTTTTTTTTGTGTATTTATTCAATTGTTTGTTTGTTTTTTGGTATTTATTCAATTGTTTGTTTTTGGTATTTATTCAATTGTTTGTTTTTGGTATTTATTCAATTGTTTTTTTTGTATTTATTCAATTGTTTGTTTTTTGGTATTTATTCAATTGTTTGTTTTTGGTATTTATTCAATTGTTTGTTTTTGTGCACGTCTTAACTGACGCTCAAATAACTTTTGTTTATTTTTAGAATCTAACAATATAGTATTCGAGTCTCATCAACGAATCATTCACCAAATTTCACAACTTGACCTCGTACACTTTTCGTCACAATTAGTGCCCCCCCACATACACACACTTACCCCCATGGGCAATATCGTTACATGGGTATCATATTTAATGATAATTTAAAATGATTTTCGTGAGACGTTTATTTGCCGTCTGGTTTTGCTGAAAAAACTAAGATGGCGTCTCCGTTATGTGGCGATGTTTCAAAACTGAGTAATTATGCGGATTTTCTTTTCTTTTGCGCTCGGATGCGGGCGGCAATGTCTAGATTAATGCAAGCATTTTAAACACTGTCGTCGCTTTCCGCATCAATATAGAAAGTATCCTTTCTTGTCTTCGTGTCTGTTCGTCATCTCTTCAGTCGCGTTGTCACACATGATTGGTCGAACGGGACTACACATGCGCAAACACACACAATTATTTCTTGCCATCACCATGACATAACCAGATATCTATTTATAGCTCAGCTACTAAACATTTTTAATGGACCTCATCTCAATATAATAGAGGACAAATTCTTGATCAATGGTCGTCCATTTAACGGGTGTGTCATTTAATGATAGTCCTGGGTATGACTTTAAAATACATTCGGTGGTGAAGCCCCAATTCGAGAGTTTTACGGATTGTAGAGCTTGGTCTTTTGGCTAAGATCAAAGTGTAGTATCTGTTCCGATAAATACTGCACCCCATAGACTGGTATTGTCTTGGCCTTCGGGGCTTGATTTACGCCGGTCTATTGATCTGTCCTGTGCAGTTCTAGGGGGTCCACCCTCCCAGGCTTCGCCTCCCCTCTTTGGGGAGGAGTAAGTTTATTGCTTACTGCCTGAGGCGCCCCTACCGGGGAATGCTGACGGGGCTGCCCAGGCAATTTTTAAACCCCACTTTCCCGACCCGACCTTGGGTCACATCTTACTTGTGGGAGTAAGATAAAAACTGGCCTTGTGCCTAACTCCTGGAGAGGAGTAAATCAATACTCCCAGGCCCACTCTGATCCCGAGTGATATACAGGTCAGAGTTCCATCTATCTATGAGTTTTGCCGGACAGACCACTAAACTAACTCGGACGCCCTTGGGCAAGGTGTTTGCCGTAACCCCATTCCATCACCTCGAAATCCATTTTTCTCATCCCCTTCCAAATGTTTTCCCATCTAGCAAAATGGTTATAGCGTTCTCCACTAATGGGATGAGAGACCGTGGTTCAATCCTCGGTCTAGTCACACGAAAGACTAACCTCTATTGCTTTAACACTCAACATTGTGAAGTGAAGATCAAGGGTAAGTGGATAAATATTGTGAAAATATGTGTAGTGACCAATGAAATCGAAACCTTTTGGTCGCCCTCGACTATGGTCGACCATTTTACTTATTTTATTTCGGTCTATTTTCGCCTACCCTCATTTTCAAACCCTATCGCTAACCCTAATCCTAACCTTCATTTTCTAACTATCCCTAACCCTAACCCAAACCCTAAGCCTAACCCTAACCCTAACCCAAACCCTAACCCTAACCCTAACCCTAACCCTCATTTTAAAACTCTATCTTATACCCTAACCTTCATTTTCCAATCCCTAACTCTAACCTTAACCCTTACCCTACCCCTCATTTTCCAACTCTAACCCTAACCGTAACCCTAACCCTACCCTACCCCTCATTTTCCAACCCTATCTCTCATTTTCCAACCCTAACCCTAACCCTAACCCTAACCCTCATTTTCCAACTCTAACCCTAACCGTAACCCTAACCCTACCCTACCCCTCATTTTCCAACCCTATCTCTCATTTTCCAACCCTAACCCCAACCCTAACCCTAACCGATTTAGTTCTGTGATGCCATCCAGCGTTGCTGAATTTAAATCGTCAACGACTTCCTGGAACAATGCGAAGAAACGTACTATGCGCGTTTCTCCGCCGTCTTTTTAATATGTTTATATTGTTGTTTTTTTTATTCATGTTTATTTTTTCCAAAGACAATGTTTTTCTACATCTTACGTGCGTTTCGCAACAGAATCAAGAGAAAAACACACTCTTCATCTCAACTTTATTGTTAATAGAAGGTTTTTTAACATCACATATGAAACCAGTTGTAACATTTTAAAATGCTTAACGTAATGCGATGTTGTTCTGTGATGCCATTCTATTTAATAATTTGAGTAAACACACAGTAAATCTTCTAATTATAAATGTGCCTATTAGAACCCAATTAAAGGTCCTGGGTATGACCTTAAAAGAGATCCAGTGGTGAGGCCTCCATTTGGGAGCTATATGCAATGTGGAGTATCCCCTTAGTTGCCATTGCTTCCAGGTCCACTCTGGCCCGGAGTGGTAGTACCTGTAAGGGCCCCATCTATGGGTCAAATAGAACCTACTGGAGCTACCACACCAGGCTGTCTGAAGTTATTGACTTGCTGACTTAAAATGCACCAAACATTGATGTTTTATTGTTTTTTATTTCTTTGCAAAACTCAATCATGTTCTGCATAATCCAAAACAAACAAAAAACAATTTCCCTCCCTTCCCATTCTTCCTTTCCCGCCCTTTCTCACTCTTTCACTCTACCAAACACCATGAACAAATATTTGAACATATAAAGAACTTAAAGCATAAAAGCTTTCACCAAAATGATCGGATTTGGCATTAAATAACCCGAAAAGGGTTGATATGCCGTAAAACACAGCAACCAAACCAACCTAGAACCCAGTTTAAGGGTAATAGTACATTTAATTCGAGATAGATATTTTCTTAAACTTGCTTATGATTATATGAATTCAGTAATATAAATGCGATTGTAATGAGTGAATGCGCGCACGCTATTGCTCATTGTTTCCCTATGTCGATGCAAATATTTGATATACGACGGAATGTATGCGGAAGGGGCGGTTTTACATGTGTCTAGATGATCGGTGTGCGTAAATTTTAAGTTGGTTTGGATTGCTTGCGGTAGATTTGAGTATACGTATTGTCTGGGCGGTTAAAGAAAGGGGGTGGTAAAGAAAGGGGGTGATAAGGAAAGGGGGTGGTAAAGAAAGGGGGTGGTAAAGAAAGTGTTATGCATCTCGCGTGACTTGCGTGTACATGCGTTCCTCAAATGTTTTTGATAGGTAGAAAGGGGTTGTCTTGGCTAAGATCAAAGTGCAGTATCTGTTTCGATGGATACTGCACCCCATAGACTGGTATTGTCTTGGCCTTCGGGGCTTGATTTACGCCTGTCTATGGGTCTGTCCTGTGCAGTTCTAGGAGGTCCACCCTCCCAGGCTTCGCCTCTCCTTTTTGGGGAGGATTAAGTTTACTGCTTACTGGCTGAGGCGCCCCCTGCCGGGGAATGCCGACTGGGCTGCCCAGGCAATTTTTAAACCCCACTTTCCTGACCCGACCTTGGGTCACATCTTACTTGTGGGAGTAAGATAAAAACTGGCCTTGTGCCTAACTCCTGGAGAAGAGTAAATCAGTACTCGTAGGAAAAATAAATGACATGTTTAATGAGGTTAATTTTCAACTGGCCGATTTTACGCTGTCTGGTTTCTTTTGGAAAGATTTATTTTTTTAATTTCTTAGCTTACTTTGCAGAACCGTCGGGATGTGTTAACATCGAACCCTTTGTTGATCCGCGTAGACTGTTTCTAATGTTTATATATATATATATATATATATATATATATATATATATATATATAGCATAATATAAAATGAAATAATAACATAAGGTGCAAATCAAATTTTATTAGAATTCAAAGTTCAGGCAAAGTATCTTAAAGTCCTTAACTATATATTATATCCAAGAGGTTGATTGAAGATTTTCCTGAATTTGTTTTAAATTGTATGATTTGGATTGTATAGCTTTAACAAAAGTATATTTTGGGCTGATATATTTGATGTGTTATATACTTTTATGCATTTTTGCATATATTTTTATATATTTTCAAAGTGTAATTTTATCACCTGCAGTGATGTCATTGCGATTATGGTCCTCTGAGGAGAAGAATTATCTTTGAAAACTCATGAGTTAAGGACTTTAAGATACTTTGCCTGAATTTTGAATTCTAATAAAATTTGATTTGCACCTTATTTTATTATTTCATTTTATATTATGCTATTAATGCTCTATCCAGTATATTGAGCTTCAGTTTTTATCCGGATGTTTCACTAATTAAAAGATATTAGTTGCCTCTTATATCTTCTGTTTGATTAACTTTATTTATATATATATATATATATATATATATATATATATATATATATATATGCAAGTACATTTGGGTTGACATGATGGGTTGATAAGGAAAAGTAGTAGCCGTGGCTACTGTGAGCGCTGTATATATATATATATATATATATATATATATATAGAGAGAGAGAGAGAGAGAGAGAGAGAGAGAGAGAAAGAGAGAGAGGGGGGGGAGGGAGAGAAATATTGAGTGAGTGGTAGAGAAATATATATACATAGAGAGAGAGGGGGGTAGAGAGAAATGGAGAGTAAATATATATATAGAGAGAGAGAGAAAGAGGGAGAGATAGAGAGAGACTGAGAGAGAGAAATATATATATATATATATATATATAGATAGATAGATAGATAGATAGATAGATAGATAGATAGATAGATAGATAGATAGATAGATAGATAGATAGATAGATAAAAATGAACGGATAGATAGATAGAGAGAGAGGGAGAGGGGAGGGGAGATAGAGAGAGACGGAGAGAAATATACTGAGAGAGAGTGAAAGAGGGGGATATATAGATAGATAGATAAATAGATAGATAGATAGATAGATAGATAGATAGATAGATAGATAGATAGATAGAGAGAGAGACAGAGAGAGAGAGGAGATAGAGAGACTGAGAGAAATATATATAGAGAGAGAGAGAGAGAAAGAGGGAGAGATAGAGAAAGAGTCAGAGAGAGAGAAATATATAGATAGATAGATAGATAGATAGATAGATAGATAGATAGATAGATAGATAGATAGATAGATAGATATTATTTGAGTGTTGAAAACAGCCTCCATGAATATGGTTAAGTCCTACTTCAAAACGAATCAAACTTTTTAGCCTCAGCTTTTTGTCAGTGCATCTGCGGGGATCTTTAAACGGCTCGCCCAAGAACAGACTGGAAAGATAAATCCGAATCTGTCAGTAACCCATCCGGATGGATTTCGACCAGTAGATGCGAGATGTACACAATCGTTCGTGCTTCAGTGGACAGCGTGCACACTGCAACGAGCCACCGGTAATTTCTAAGCCTATTATCGCTTTCCCTATCCCCCCCCCCTGCCCCACGACAACATCTTGCTCGTCCGCACTCCTCTCCCGGACCGGCGGGAAGTCGGGGATTCTTTTCAACGGTTTTTACCATAGACGGATCTTTTCCGAATGTCTGGTTAGGTAGACGTCTGCGTGAGTGTTTGGAAAGGTGAGTGCATGGGGATATCGGGTGACGGGAGAGTTTTGTAGTGGCGGTAGTGGGTGTTTCAAAAGATCTAACACGTGGTGTCGATGGGATGTAGGTTTCTACGGAAGAATTAACAGACGCCCGTTTTAGCATATTTCAATCGACACAGATCTATACACAAATGGTCAGACCCTTTAAGTTGCATACACACATGACCATACTAGCGGGTAAGCATTACTATTACCGACATAAATAATCTTAAATGAAATCAAGGGAGGCGCGAGAGCGCTCTATCCCTTAATAGACCCAAGAATGGCCTATGCTGGAAATCTCATTTCTTTGATCAATCATAACTCAAAAATTACGTACTTATGTGCCACCCTGTATCTCATGAACTATTTGATGGATTCAGCTGATTTTTTTGGCGGAGATAGAGGTTCTAGGGTCTAGTTGATGGCATTTTAATTTCAGTTTACCATATACCTTAGTTTTCTAGAAAATTCAAAAAAAACTTATGAGAAGGCATTGTATTGAGGCATAGCCTTTACAAAAGTAGTAACATTAGGGTTAAGATGACAATTCATATACACTAAATGTACAAAAGCAAGGAAATTCCCAAATCTTTACACTTTTATTGTCATTAAGGGTATGACTACATATCAACCAAACCATTTCATTATCACATCACTACAGTATAAATATCTATGCATGAGTGGATGAAGTGTGTGAGGTGCGCCGAAGAAAAATTCCTACCAGTAAAATACATAGCCCTGTTGTGCTCGCATACCCTTAATGACAATAAAAGTGTACAAATTTGGGAATTTCCTTTCTTTTGTACATTTAGAGTATATGAATTTTCATCTTAACCCTATTAAGGGCATATGATTTCAGTATACTGGCATTTTTCATGGAATTCCGTTGAAAATAATTAGACAAAAACATTCATATATCTTGACCTACTTATTTGTGACCTATTTGCGTTAAAAATTAATATTTAATATCTAAAAGAATTTTTAACCACAATTTACTTTGGCGTAATAGTCATTGAGTGAAAAAAAAAACCGTCGTTACGCGATTTCGATTCTTGACAAAAACTAAGCACATAACCGGGGCGGAAGCAAGTAATGGTCGAAAATGCAGAAGCCAATTATTTTTTTTTTTGAATTGTCATCTCTTTGCTTCCTTCTTCTCTTACTCGTCCTCTTTTGGCCAAGATCAAAGTGTAGTATCTCTTCCGATGGATACTGCATCCCATAGGCTGGTATCGTCTTGGCCTTCGGGGCTTGATTCCGTCGGTCTATGGGTTTATCCTGTGCAGTTCTAGGAGGTCCACCCTCCCAGGCTTTGTCTTCCCTCTTTGGGGAGGAGTAAGTTTATTGCTTAGTGCCTGAGGCGTTCCTACCGGGGAATGCAGACGGGGCTGCCCAGGCAATTTTTAACGGCCAGAGTGCTCACTTTCTCGGGCGCTGGCTTTTCAAGTCCCACTTTCCCGACCCGACCTTGGGTCACATCTTACCTTGTGGGAGTAAGATAAAACTGGCCTTGTGCCTAACCTCCTGGTGAGGAGGTAAGTAAATACTCGTCCTCTTCTTTCTCCTCCTCCCAAGCGAATAGATAATATTAATCACCTTGCTTCATCCTCCTCCTCTTCCTCCTCCTCCACCTCCTCCTCTTCCCCTTCACCCTCCCCTCCCCTCCCTACTACTCTTCCTTCTCCTCTTCACTGAATAGATAAGATTACTACTACAAATTCTATTTCGCCTCGAAGAAATTATTTCCAAACTGTTTCCGATTTGTGTGTGTACTATTTGTCTTCATATCCAAAGTGTAGATGTTTGCATAGTTCTCAGTTGACTGTTTTCCCCATGCAGTTGTGTTTGTTTTTATATTCCTTTAGACCAGGGGTGGGCAAACTTTTGAGAGCAAGGGCCACATTAAAAAGAAATCAAATTTTACTGGGTCGCATAGTGTTATGGTGCCGTACCTACCTACGGAGAACTAATGGGCTCGTCCACCTTATAAATACGGGAAGCACGTGACACTTGTTCTCTTCTTCACAGGCAAACCGGCAATGGCGGTTGAGAGCACATCTCCTTGTATCTCTTTTCTTTCTATTATATAATATATACCTTTGTTCATTTAAACCATGTGTTCCTGTGTCATTCATTCGGCCGTACCCAGGTCCACAACACATAGTATATTTTCCAATATAATTGATATCTGAAATAGCCGAAATAAATGGATTTCAAAGCGAAAATGCAATCATTTTTCATTTATTAGCATCTTAAAGTACTCTAGAGGATTCACATGAAACGCATTTGAAAAAAACAACATTTATTTGAAAAAAAAAAGAAAAGTAACTCTGGTTAAGAAATAGAAAAATAATTTTTTTTTTTTATTAATCAATAATTTTGAGTAGAATTTCAAGGTACACATATAAATTAACTAAAAAAAAATGTTTATATGTTAAAAGAGAAACTTTTGGACATGTAATATTCAATACTTTGGAGGGCCGCATAAACTCCTTTGGCGGGCCGCATGTGGCCCGCGGGCCGTAGTTTGCCCACCCCTGCTTTAGACCTAGTTTGTTGATGATGCTTACCATATCCATGTTTAAAGTCGCCTTGGACAAACATTCAAACGGTATAAAAATGCAATATTTTCTAACTCTCTTTGTACATGGCTTGTTGAACTTTGGTATTTTTGTGCCAATGAAATTAATCGATTGATTGATTGATTGATTGATTGATCATCCAATTCCTAAACTTGTCAAAGAGCATTTTATCCCAACAAACTGATGCAAAACAAGTGATGCAAAACTGATGCGATGTGACAGAGGCTGAAACTTGAAAGACAGTGTGGGACGTATTAGGTTAGATACTCTATGTTTCACCCTGTCTAAGAAGGAGAGGCTAGTGGTTGGTGCACCAGCCCAGATGTGGCAACAATACTCCATGCACGGGCATGAATTACATAAACGTTTCAGAGGTTCCCAAAATAGGGTATTCGGAGTCGGAGGTATTGTGTTCCGACTCCACCTCCCTGTGTTTGTCGTTGTTACACAGTGACGTGTAGGGTGAGGGGTCCGGGATTGGGAAGTGGACTATCACATTACCAGAGCGGATTTTCCCTTGATTGTAAAGACGACCCAACATTACCGGATTATCTTGTTGGGTTTTGATTTAGATATTGAACCCCATCTTTAAATCCCCTACATCAACATCACCCTTCCCCGGGACACTGTACGCTGTACCCCGTCCCCTGCTGCCGTCAATCTGGACCCACATCTTCACTTCTGTTGCCCGTTTATCTTTTCATTGTACTCATTGTTTCCTCTCATTGTTTCCTCTCATTCGTTTCAGCTCAGTCGATGGTCGCCCGCTTCTATCATTCCCGCGTTTACTTCTGACTTTCGGATATTATAATTCAATTAAGCCCCATTTCCACTCATGTTTGCAAACGTTTTCTTATTCTTATTCTTATTCTCCTCCTCCCCTTTCTCCTTCTCCGTCTTATTATTATTGTATTTCTCCTTTTTCTTCTTCTTTGTCTTCTCCTTCATCTTCTTCTTCTTTTTCTTCTTCTTTTTCTTCTTCTTCTTCTTTTTCTTCTTCTTCTTCTTCTTCTTCTTTTTCTTCTTCTTCTTCTTTTTCTTCTTCTTTTTCTTCTTTTTCTTCATCTTCTTCTTTATCATCTTCTTTTTCTTCATCTTCTTCTTCTTCATCTTCTTCTTCTTCATCTTCTTCTTTTTCTTATTTTTCTTATTTTTCTTCTTTTTCTTCTTCTTCTTTTCCTTCTTCTTTTTCTTCTTCTTCGTCATCTTCTTCTTCATCTTCTTCTCCGTCTTCTTCTTCATCTTCTTCATCTTCTTCTTCTTCTTTTTCTTCTTCTCTTCCTCCCCTTTCCCCTTCTCCGTCTTATTATTATTGTATTTCTCCCTTTTCTTCTCCTTCTTATTCTTTTTCGTTTTCTTCCTCGTCTTCTTCTTCTCCTCCTCTCTTTCCTCCTTCTTCATCTTCTTTATTTTCTTTTTCGTTTTTCTCTTTTTTATTCTTTTTCTTCTTATTATTATTATTATATTTTCTTTTTTCTCCTTCTTTTTTCTTATACTTTTTCTTTTTTCTTCTTTATTTTTCTCTTTCTTTTCATGCGTTAGTGTTTCTATATTTTTATGTACTTGATTCTACTCCTAAACTAATTAACCGATCATTGTAACTTTGGGAACACAGCTCCTAGCGGTGAGAAATATAGATTATATTTAGTTTTATTAGTTTTATATAAAGGGATAAAAAAAATGGTTGAAATCCCTTCAATAAAATTCAGATATCTCATATTTTTGTAAAAATGTTTACAATAGTTATTACACAGTAATTAATAAATATTCACCAAATTTCAGTTCTTTTTCATGTTAAAGAGATTTTAGGGGTTATTATATGGGCACCGCATCCTATTTGAAAGGGAGAAAATCAGAATTTTTAGGGACAAACACAAGAACATATTAAATCAAAGAAACGAGGTAAACAATTGATGTAGACACAGAAATAAATTTAGAATACTAAATCGTCAATAGAAGTCCCACATTTAAAATTAAAAAATAAATAAAAAGTATTAGACAAGTAAATTTAAAGAAAATTCTACGCAAGACATACGACAAAATCCAGTATAGCATTAAGTTATATAAGTCTCTTCAACGCATTAAGTTATATAAGTCTCTTCAACCCATTAAGTTATAAAAGTCTCTTCAACCCATTAAGTTATATAAGTCTCTTCAACCCATTAAGTTATAAAAGTCTCCTCAACCCATTAAGTTATAAAAGTCTCTTCAACCCATTAAGTTATATAAGTCTCTTCAACGCATTAAGTTATATAAGTCTCTTCAACCCATTAAGTTATAAAAGTCTCCTCAACCCATTAAGTTATAAAAGTCTCTTCAACCCATTAAGTTATAAAAGTCTCTTCAACCCATTAAGTTATATAAGTCTCTTCAACCCATTAAGTTATAAAAGTCTCTTCAACCCATTAAGTTATATAAGTCTCTTCAACCCATTAAGTTATAAAAGTCTCTTCAACCCATTAAGTTATATAAGTCTCTTCAACCCATTAAGTTATATAAGTCTCTTCAACCCATTAAGTTATATAAGTCTCCTCAACCCATTAAGTTATAAAAGTCTCTTCAACCCATTAAGTTATATAAGTCTCTTCAACCCATTAAGTTATAAAAGTCTCTTCAACCCATTAAGTTATAAAAGTCTCTTCAACCCATTAAGTTATATAAGTCTCTTCAACCCATTAAGTTATAAAAGTCTCCTCAACCCATTAAGTTATAAAAGTCTCTTCAACCCATTAAGTTATATAAGTCTCTTCAACCCATTAAGTTATAAAAGTCTCCTCAACCCATTAAGTTATAAAAGTCTCTTCAACCCATTAAGTTATAAAAGTCTCTTCAACCCATTAAGTTATAAAAGTCTCTTCAACCCATTAAGTTATAAAAGTCTCTTCAACCCATTAAGTTATATAAGTCTCTTCAACCCATTAAGTTATATAAGTCTCTTCAACCCATTAAGTTATATAAGTCTCTTCAACCCATTAAGTTATATAAGTCTCTTCAACCCATTAAGTTATATAAGTCTCTTCAACCCATTAAGTTATAAAAGTCTCCTCAACCCATTAAGTTATAAAAGTCTCTTCAACCCATTAAGTTATATAAGTCTCTTCAACCCATTAAGTTATAAAAGTCTCCTCAACCCATTAAGTTATAAAAGTCTCTTCAACCCATTAAGTTATATAAGTCTCTTCAACCCATTAAGTTATAAAAGTCTCCTTAACCCATTAAGTTATAAAAGTCTCTTCAACCCATTAAGTTATAAAAGTCTCTTCAACTCAATAGCAACTCTTAAAAATACAAATAATATAATAAATAATAGATAATTTCGCCTATTATAATAAAATCGAATTTAAAGACATTGGGTTATTAGCTAATTAACTAAGGTATTTTCTGTTTGCAAGTATGAATTCTTATTTGGTCCTTGTTCGAACAAACACACCCACTTTTTTTACTCAGCCCTGGAGGAAGAAGTATGACTTTTGTCACCTCTGTAATTTGATTTTTTATCAATTTTTTGCCAATTCTTTCAGGACATATTTTTTAGTGATTCATTTCACTGCCAACGAACTTTCACCTTGGATTTGAATACTTCTATCTCATAGAATGGAACCTTTCACAACTTCAAATGTCTGGATTCCCTTCAACCAATCACCTACACTTGCTTCATACGTTGAATCCTCGGATTTGATCAAACGAAATATAAAATATAAAAAAATATAAACAATTTAAAAAGTTTTAAATATGCAAAGAAATACAAGAAGAATTCCCCGACTATGCAGAGAATCTGACAGTTCTTCTGGTATTGATTATTGTTGACAAAGGGAAGTTTCTTTTCCCGAAATATTAAATAATTATTTTTTAATCATCCGGACATCACACAAACAGCTAACAACACTCTTGCTGTTATGTAAGATTTTAGGAAAAATAAATAGTAAGTCATATTTTGTATTCGATTTATTGATTTTGTTCCTTACAACTTGCATCTTACCCGGAATGTGCATTGCCTACAGCCTTTAAAAAACATACTACTACTATTCCCAGCAATGCTTCAACCAAACTACCATTCTCTACTATATATATATATATATATATATATATATATATATATATATATATATATATATATACGAGGTCAGTCTAAAACGTATCCAAACTTAGTCAAGAAAAAATATTTCAAATACGTGACGTAGTTGGGGCCGTAAGATTCAGCAGGTGTTTGGGGAAGATGCGATGTGTAATACAAATTAAGGAGTAGTTCAACCGATTCAAAAATGGCCACACATCAGTGGAGAGTGTCCAGCGTTCTGACAGGCCTAAAACGGAACGCGAAGGCGGAGATGAACACCATTCCAAAAGAAGACTTCCAGAGGTGTTTCCGGCAGTGGATGGATCGGTGGGCTAAGTGTGTGCAAGCGCAAGGGGCCTACTTTGAGAGGGATTAGGGTCCCAACCCCGTCACGTTTTTTAAATATATTTCCATGGCCTAAGTTCGATTACTTTTTTGACAGGCCTCATATATATATATATATATATATATTTATATATTTATATTTATATTTATATTTATATTTATATATATTTATATATATATATATATACTAATTTTTCTGTACCAAAAGAAATAAATATATTTTATAAATAAATATTAATTATTTATTACTCACAGACATTGATGTTTCATGCTTACGTAATCTTCAGTGCAGGAAGCTAATTCCCGACGGTTGACGGGCGCGAACTCCGATCACAAATCGCCACTGATTCGCTATCAAGAGACTTACCCGTTGGCCACCACAAATTAGCTTTGAAGTTAGGAGGAATTTAACTTTGTAAATTGCAAGTCGGCGGGTATTTACAGCAAGCAGCGAAGAGTGATCAACAACAACAACAAACTGTATTGAACCTCGCAATGAAGCTAGTGGTATTGCTTGTTATTAAATTCATTCAGAGTAGCCAGCCTTAGTAAAGGGGGCTATATAATAATATTTTATGAATAAATATTAATTATTTATTATCTACAGACATCGATGTTTCATGCTTACGCATATAATATATATATATATATATATATATGATTAATTATACATATTTTTTTATCTACATGCGTATATGTATCATCATTACGGGAATCGTCCGTGTATAAAAGAATTATTCACACCGGTCGCCGGAACCCGAGTTATGTTTCAAACTGAAATTCTAACGTCTTTAAATTTATTTAAAGGTATCTGTCGCAGAGAGTTCGACTTTTGAAAAGAACATTGCATTTAAGCCCTTATGACGGCTGTGTTAATACTACACGCTACAGGGCCCAGTCTAGTTTAGGGGCGACAAATAATCAATTATAAATATTTGTCTTTTCTCTACATACGTATACCTTTCATCTTTACAGGAATCGTCAGTGTAGAGAAGATTATATATATATATATATATATATATATATATATATATATATATATATATATATATATACTCTGTGAAAATACTGTATTATTATGAGAAAAAGAGATTTTTTAAACATATTTCACCCCGAACAAGGCAGGCCGCCACTGTAGACGTAAGGGCTACTGAGAATTAGGGGGAATTTTTTGAGTGTCATCCTAAAATGGGGAGCTGTGTAGCGAGATGTCTATTTACATTAGTTTTAAACCTCTGCATATCGGTATAGTCGTGGAAAAAAGGGAGCAGTGAGGGAGTTCCAGAGGCCGGCAGCACGAGGAAAGAAAGCTATTTAAGTAGAAGGCTCACCGGGATCTGGAGACCTCCACAGTGAATGAATGGGCTTTAGCTGATTGTCGAGTTGGTCTAATGTATTTACGTCGAGGGGGGCACTAGAGCAGCTAGTTTATCGGATCGCAATCCATTGAAGTATTTGTAAAACAAGCACAATGAAAATAAATCTGCAAATAGAGCCGCCATCTTGAATTGCTTACAGAACCGATTTCAAATGGTAAATCAGACAGATCCGTTTTCGAAAGAAACAAAAGATAAAATGGATATCAGCATTAAACCAACTAAAAGTAACTGCTCGATTGAACAGGGGAGAAATCAAAACTGTTTCTTTTTTTTATTATTATTACGAGGGGGGGTAGGAGTTTCTCGTTGCAAGACGAAGATAAAGAGATTTACAGAAAGAGAAAAAACATTAAACAAATTATTAAATTAATAAAAGAAAAAGGCGGAAAGAAAGTCAGAAGAAAGATGTTTGTTTGTTTGTTTTTAGAGAAGTCCATTATAAACGTTAGGATTATTCGTTGGGTGAGGAGGAGGGGGGGCGTAGTAGGAGGAAGAATGGGTTAGTAATAGTTAGAGGATGAGTGGTGGTAGTAGTAGAAGAAGAAAGAGAAGGAGGAGTAGAGAGTAGGCAGAGGAACAGGAGGAGAGGGGATGTAGTGGTAGTAGTAGGGTTAAATAGTTATTGTAGTTGTAGTAGCAGGTATTAGTAGTAGTAGTAGTAGTAGTAGTAGTAGTAGTAGTATAATGAGTAGCCGGTGTTAGTAGTAGTAGTAGTAGTAGTAGTAGTATAATTAGTAGTAGTAGTAGTAGTAGTAGTAGTATAATGAGTAGCATGTGTTAGTAGTAGTAGTAGTAGTAGTAGTAGTAGTATAATGAGTAGCAGGTGTTAGTAGTAGTAGTAGTAGTAGTAGTAGTATAATGAGTAGCAGGTGTTAGTAGTAGTAGTAGTAGTAGTATAATGAGTAGCAGGTGTTAGTAGTAGTAGTAGTAGTAGTAGTAGTAGTAGTAGTAGTAGTAAGAGGGTACTATTAGAAGAAGAAGGTATCGATGAGTTGGTAGAAGTAGGAAGATTAAGACTAGTAGTAAGAGAAGGAGGGCTTTTTTAAGAAAGTATCGACTCCATTATAGCAGGGGAGGAGGAGGGGGTTAGTAGGAGGAGAAAACCAAAGAATTGGGAGTAGGGAGTAAGAAGGGGAAATGACGGTTAGTAGTAGTAGAAGGGTTTAGTAGTAGTAGTAGTAGTAGTAGTAGTAGTAGTAGTAGTAGTAGTAGTAGTAGTAGTAGGAAAGAGGGTGGTAGTATAATGAGGAGCAGGCGGCAGTAGTAGTAAGAGGGTATTAGCAGAAGGAGGAGAGTTGAGTAGTAATAAGAGGGGTTGCAAAAAGAGGAGGTATGGAGGAGCTGGTAGAAGTAAGAGGAAGGTTGGGAGTAGTAATACTAGGTGGAGGGGTTATTAATAGAAGGAGTAGATGGAGGAGGAGAGGTAGTAGAAGTAATAGTAGTAGTGGTAGGGGCTTGATAAGAGAAGGAGAGGTGGTTAGTAGTAGAAGGAGGGGGTTTAGTAGTAGTAAAAAGGGGGTTGCAGAAAGAGGAGGTGTAGAGGAGGTGGTAGAAGTAAGAGGAAGGAGAGTAGAAAATGGACGTTGGGTTTACTTTCGGCAGCCTCGTAACTCTCGCTTCTTTTATCTTGTCCTTTAGTCCTCACATCCAATGAGCGATGTTTCTGACAAAAGTGGAAGTATTGCTGTTTTCTGAATCGGAATCTATCCATCTAACACTTATAGCTGGCTGGTTTTTACCTTTAAAAAGAAGAATAAGAATTGAAGAATAACACTGAGAATAAGAATACAGATAAAAGAATAAGAATCAGAATAGAAGAATGAGAATTGAAGAGAATAAGACTGAGAATAAGAATACAGATAAAAGAATAAGAATCAGAATAGAAGAATGAGAATTGAAGAATAAGACTGAGAATAAGAATACAAATAAAAGAATAAGAATCAGAATAGAAGAATGAGAATTGAAGAATAAGACTGTGGAGGTCCCCAGATGCCGGAGAGCATTCTACTCAAATAGCTTCTTTCCTCGTGCTGCTGGCCTCTTGAACTCCCTCCCTGCCCCCTGTTTCCCCGACAGTACTGACATGCAGAAATTTAAAACTAATGTAAACAGACATCTCGCTGCTCAGATCCAAATTTAAGCTGAACCACCAATCCTTCCCCCTTTTCCTTTTTCTCAGTAGCCCCTTACGTTTACAGTGGCGTCCTGCCTTGTTTGGGGTGAACCATGTAAAAAAAAAAAAAAAGAAAAAGACTCAGAATAAGAATACAAATAAAAAGATAAGAATCAGAATAGAAGAATGAGAATTGAAGAATAACACAGAGAATAAAAATACAAATAAAAGAATAAGAATCAGAATAGAAGAATGAGAATTGAAGAATAACACTGAGAATAAGAATAAGAATAGAAGAATAAGAATCAGAATAGAAGAATGAGAATTGAAGAATAACACTGAGAATAAGAATAAGAATAGAAGAATAAGAATTGGTGTTTTTAATTGTGTTGTTTGTTTACAAAAAAGAGAAAATTGTAGAATGAAAATTAGTACCAGATAAAAAGCAGAAAATAATAGTTAATTAATAAAATGTCTCTAAACAAGTATACAAATATCAGCTCTGTTGGTTTGGCAGGCCGAGAGCAGGCCCAACACGAAGAGTGGCGACGAAGAGGCGCTCGTAAACCTAAGTCTGTTCACGTTGGAGAAGAATTGCTGTTTTCTGGGTTGTAATCTATCCATCTAACATTTATCGTTGGCTAGTTTTTACCTTTAAATATTTTTTTTAGCTCCTTACATCAAGTGGCTTCATGCCTTGTCTGGAGCGAATGCCATAAAAAAATACTAGGCAGAGAGGTTATTAATAGAAAGAGTAGAGGGGGGAGTAGTAATAGTAGGAGTAGTGGTAGGGGTTTAATAGGAGGGGGAGGAGGAGGAGGAGGAGGAGGACGAGGAGGAGTGGCAATAGTAGGAGAAGAAGGATAAGGGAGGAAGAAAGAGAGTGTAGTAATAGTAAGTGTCAGTAGGAGGAGGGGGAAGGGAAGGAATAGGAGAAGGAGGAGGAGAGGGAGAAGAAAGGGGAGAAGTGGGGGGGAGATGCAATTAATGTAGAGAAGAGAAAAGAAAGAAAAATTCAACGAAAAACATAAAATAGTTTATAAAACAAAAAACAGGAAAATTAACTATAAACTAGTTCAACCCTTGATCCGTTGTGTTAGTTTTTATTATGTGTATTATTAAATACATGTGAGAGACCGTGCACCGACGTGGATTGATATGATTGAAGAACCCACGAAACTCCTGCTCTCACCCTTGAACCTTATATAAGTATTTTCATCGAATTTTGAACTAACTGCTGAACTGGCCCCTGTCCTCTCCAAACTCTACAATAAATGCCTAGCTGAATCTTGCTTCCCCGATAGCTGGAAAATTGCCTCTGTTGTACCAGTCTACAAGAATTCTGGGAATAGAACCGATCCTCACAACTATCGCCCAATCAGTCTACTGCCGATCTTTGCTAAAATCTTCGAATCCTTAATCAATCTAGCGATAGTAAGGCACTTAGATAATGCTAAACTTCTATCTGACCGCCAGTATGGATTTAGACAAGCACGATCTACTGCGGACATCCTAACGGTCATCTCTGAACGTATGTATCATACACTTGACAAGGCAGGAGAAGCTAGGGCAGTAGCGCTTGATATATCCAAGGCCTTTGACAAGGTATTGCATAAAGGGCTTCTCCTGAAAATACGCTCATACAGTATTACTGGGCAATTACTTAATATAATCATATCTTTCCTAGACAAAAGAAAATTCCAGGTTGTCCTCGATGGCCGTTCATCTAAGCAACATGACCTAAATGCTGGTGTACCCCAGGGATCTATCCTTGGACCTCTGTTGTTCCTGATCTATATAAACGATCTCCCTGATGACATAGTGTCTGAGATTGGTTTATTTGCTGACGACACCACGCTTTACTCTCGCCATTTGGCAAAACCGACGCGATCATATCCGAGGCATTGGCTGAATCCTTAGAAAATGACCTCCAGGAATTGGAACAAATACATCGAAGACATTGCCAAGGCTGCCGCAAAGAAGGTTGGCTCCCTCTACCGTGCTAGTAAACTCCTCTCACCTGACATTATCCTGTATCTCTACAAAGCCACCATCCGCCCATGCATGGAATATTGTTGTCACATCTGGGCTGATGCATCATCTACTAGTCTCTCCCTCCTTCGCAAGGTCCAAAAAAGAATCGTCAACCGAATAGGTCCCTCACTGTCAACCCAGCTCCAGTCCCTGTCCCATCGCCGCAATATAGCATATTTGTGCTTGTTTTACAAATACTTCAATGGATCATGCTCCGATGAATTGGCTACTCTGGTGCCCCCTCGGCGTAAATTAACTAGACTAACTCGACAATCAACTAAATCTCATTCATTCACCGTGGAGGTCCCCAGATGTCGGAAAGCCTTCTACTCAAATAGTTTCCTTCCTCGTGTTGCTGGCCTCTGGAACTCTCTCCCTGCCTCCTGTTTCCCCGACAATACAGACATGCAGAAGTTTAAAACTAATGTAAACCGACATCTCGCTGCGCAGATCCCAATCTAGGTTGACTGCCCCCTACCTTCTCCCCTCTTCTTTTTTCTCAGTAGCCCCTTACGTCTACAGTGGCGTCCTGCCTTGTTTGGGGTGAACTATGCTTAAAAAAAAAAATGTTTAATTATAAGTATTAAGTATTGCCTTATTTCAATCTTACTTTTCTAACTAATAATAAAGATTTCAACGTTCGTATTATTCCATAACCCATAAAGACACTAATCAGCATCTGGTGTTTTTCCAAAGCAAACGGGGCCTGGGGAGAGTCCACAAAAGACATGAACGGACGGTTTCCCTTTCATTCGGATTTGGAAACGACGGGATAAATGTGGTTCTGATATTTTGTATAACACACACAAACAAACACACACACATCCACACACACACACACACACACACACACACACACATATATATATATATATATATATATATATATATATATATATATATATATATATATATATATATATATTAGTACAGAAAAATCAGTAAACATTCGTACCGTCGGTTTCAAGCACGGAAGGACTTAGCCATCCGTCTCTCTTCAGCTTCTGTTATTATATGTTTAGGAAATGTGATATATATATATATATATATATATATATATATATATATATATATATATATATATATATCTCATCTCATGTAAAATTGTAGTTATAGGGTCGGAAAATATTTTTAAAATATATGGCATATATATATATATATATATATATATATATATATATACATGACATGATATTTTTATATTTGTATGTATGTATCTCAATATAAAAGTCCTATATATATTTTATTCATGGCGCTTTATTTTCACAAATATTTATCAACATACATATGTACATATGTTAATATTTATATATATATATATATATATATATATATATATATATATATATATATATATATATATATATATGTATATATGTGTGTGTGTGTAAATATCTATAAATACAGATATACATACATTTATACATGTATTTAATCATAGATATTTGTATGTATATGCATGTTTGCATACATATATACAAACCTAAATACATATATGTATATATATATATGTATATATATATATATATGTATATATATATATATGTATAAATATATGTTTTTATTTATTTTTTACGTACATAATTACATAAATATATATATATATATGTGTGTATATATATATATATATATATATATATATATATATATATATATATATATATATATATATATATATATATATATATACATATGTATGTATATACATATATGTGTGTGTGTGTGTGTGTGTGTGTGGTGTCCGTTTCTTCTTTTCAAGGTTGGTTTAATTTCTTAATGTTTTTATTTCTGCCTCGTAGAAACAAAAGAACATGATGCATGTTCCATTGATGTTTTCTCCTGAAAAAAACATTATTATATGACATCATTTATATTCTTCTTCATTTTTATTGTTATACTTTTTTTAATTTTTTTTTTTTGTTAGTATTTTTTATTTTATTTTTATTGTTTTATTTTTTTTCTTGCATTTTTAGGTGTATTTCGCCTTCATGTTTTGCCTTTTAGAGGCGTTTATTCTAGTTTCGTATCGGTCGCCATTTTTTGTAGTTTATTTAATGTTGTCGGCTTCAAGGAATCGAGGCTTTATTTTCATGAAAAAATAAATGTTTCGTTTCTTGACGTTGACCGTCCCCCGTCTCACTCTCTCTCTCTCTCTCTCTCTCTCTCTCTCTCTCTCTCTCTCTATCTCTATCTATCTATCTATCTATCTATCTATCTATCTTCAGAGTCTGCTTGTCTCTCTTTCACATTTTCGGTCTTTTTGATTCTAGAGTTTTCTTAGTCGTATCTCTCTCGTTCTCTATCTGATCTTATTATCTCCTCCCCCTTTCTCTGTCTCTCTCTCTCTCTCTCTCTCTATTTCTTTCTCTTTCTCTCTTTCTTTCTCTCTCTCTTTCTATCTATCTATCTATCTATCTATCTATGTATCTATCTATCTATCCATCCATTTCTATATCTCTTTATATATATATATATATAAATATATATACATATATATATAAATATATTCTCTGGATTACCACCCTGTGGATATTTTTTACCTGGAGTATTACCATTATTATATATATATATATATATATATATATATATATATATATATATATATATATATATATATATATATATATGTATGTTGTGTGTGTATTAAGGCAGCATTTTCTCATTATGCAAACATTGAGAATTCGTCTGTGTAATTATACCTTTTTTATTTTTCAATTTTTTTGATGTTCTTTTGTATTAAAATCAAAAAAATTAATAAATGTTCCATAGGTTTCACGAACGTTTTCGATTTTCGATTTTCGATTTTCGTCGAATCTTCCTCGGGTGTCGAAAGCAAATGAACAAAAAAGTTGGAGAAAGAAGAGAATTTTAATAAGACGGTGAAGAAACGCGCATAGAACGTTTTTCTGTGAGGCAATCCAGTGTTGCTGAATTCAAATCGGCAAAGACTTTCTGGAACAATGCGAAAAACGTCCTAACATATATTTAAAAATTAATTTTTACGTACATAAAAAAAATTTTTTATGGACACGTGTTTCTGGTTATCAGCCGTCATCAGCATGGCTAACCAGGGCAAGGATCGAACTCTCGCTATTATTGTCAGCCGATGCGCCATTACATAAAATTTAAATTAACTTATTTCCCATGTTAATTGATGGTGGCATAGGGGTTAAATACCAGGCTACAGAGTCAAAAGTGACTTTCTAGCTGGGGTTGAATACTTCGACTGGCAGTTATTATAATCCCTACACTGACGATTACGTAAACATGAAAGACATGTGTCTGTAGGTAAAAATAATAAATATGGTTATTTATATATATATATATATATATATATATTGTTTTGTTATTGTTTTCACTAGCGATAAGGCACCGGTGCGTTGTCTTTGTTGTTGTTTTTCGCTCCCTGAACGTTTTAAGAATATGCAAAGGACTGCATTCATTCGCCTTTAATCGGACATATCATAAATTTATATATATATATATATATATATATATATATATATATATATATATATATATATATAGTCTAAAGAAGCTTTGAGTCATTTTTAAAGAAATAAATAAAAATTAAAATTAAAACAATAAAATATATATATATATATATATATATATATATATATATATATATACGAAAGCTAAAATGAAAAAATAAATTTGTCTTGATTTTTATTTTTATTATTATATTCTGCATCCTCTGTTCTTGTAGGCGTTTGCCTCAATTTTATGCTAAATGTCTTAAAAGATGCTTTTAAAGAATATGAACTTCCCAATTTTTATATATATATATTTATATATATATATAAATATATATATATATATTTCTTCAATCTCTATTGATCACACTTTTTTCTTCTATCTCTACTATATATATATATATATATATATATATATATATATATATATGTGTGTGTGTGTGTGTGTGTGTGTGTGTGTGTGTGTCTGTGTGTGTGTGTGTGATTTTATGAAGGCTTACCAAAGCATTCCTTTCAGGACATCAATGATCACCATTAAAGATATTTTTTCTTACGAATATTATTTATTCAAATTAAATGTTTTTTCATACACGTGTTTCACTACCAAGCAGTTACTTGCTTGGCAGATCATCAGGGAAATTAAATGTCTGGAATACTGGTTTCAACTGCCGACAATACACAATAGTTGAGGTCACTTAAGAAGAGAAGAGGAAACAAATAAAAATTAAAATAAAAGTTAAAATTAAAAAAACAAGGAAGAACAACGATAAAAAATTACTAAGCAAGAGCCTTTCGAACTGAAATGGTCAATTTTAGGGAGGGCTAACAAATATAAACCGAACAAAAGGAAGAGATGCAACCTATTTGCATTGGAGTCGTACCACATCATGACATCTAGAGATAATTTACTGAACGCTAGGCAGGAAATACTACAATGATGTCTGCATAGAAACCGTTACCTGTTATCAAGCCTAAAACCTGGATAGGAGGGGAATTGGGGGAAGCATAAACTTACAGCAGAGATAGGCAGGATGGACCCTTCCTGAGGCAATCTGGGGCAATAATTAGTGTATAATATGGAGGATGAGAATTAGTAACACGTACTTATGCTAAGATATGTCTTGATTCAATTATTAGCGGAGGGACTTAGGTTGGGGGTGATAAGGTAGGAATATTCTATCGGAATAAGGCCCATTGATAGTCAACTATAGTAAATAATTATTCAGCAGAATAGAGGGGGGAAATTTTGTTACATATAAAAAGATAGTGGAATAATAAATAATAAATCACAATTTATTCTCAGAAATAGATATATTCTACGAAATGCATTGGGAATTTCAAGTAATTTTAAGTGAAAAATAAGAAATAGCAACCTGGATGCTATCACTATTTAATTAAATTAGGTTAAATTAAATTAAATTAGTTTTTAATTAGATTAAATTAAATAAAACAATGGGTGGCAGGAATGGGAAAAAATAATTAAGGAAAAAATAATTTAAAAAACATGCATGCCGACACGGACTTAATTTATAAAAATAGAAACAATTGGATTTTTATTAAAAGTATTTTGTACGGGATTTTAAATTAGTAATAACAAAGTCTCCTGTCATTTAACGAGTTAGAGTGATATTTTCCCGTAAAGTTGGCAAAAAATAACCCCATCCATTAAAAAAGTTTTTTTTCAAAATAGAAAATAGATTTCTGATAACGATATTCCGTAGTAATATTTATTTATGGAATATAGAATAATATTCTCCACAGAGAGTTGCAAACAGACACAGCCGTTAAGGAAATATTTTAAATTATTTAAAATAATAACTAGATTTTTGTAGAAAACTTTTTTATAATAACATTTTATTTTTTATATATGAATAATCTTTTAAAAACAAATAGGGATAGGCTTTTTTCGCTTCGTTAAACAACAAAACGATAATAATTCGGCAGTTAATTAAATGAAGGATATTTTCCCAAAATGTAAAATGACGTCCCAGACACTAGATAATTAATTTCTATAAAGAATAGGTTTAATAATAAAAATTTTTTAGAAACAGTATTTTGAATAAATAGTTTCTATCTACTAATTAAGATTTTTTCTTGATATAAAGGATTTTTCTGCGAGATTGACGTTCAACTCGTCGTGTGTTTGTTTCGAAGGGTAAGAAACCAGCCATTGAAATAAGGCTCTTCGAACCCGGACGAACATTTATGTTGATTTTTCTTTGTGAGAAGTTGGATTTAGAATTCCCATACTATCATTGGATTGGAATGATAACTTGTGAGCGGTATCTTGAATGATTTAGTTCTTTTGGTTTTTTTGTGGGTGGAGTGGGGGGGGATTTATTCATCATTGTGCCGGCCGACGGGAAAGTGTATTATCGCACATTGTTCCGTTTTTTTGGGTTTTTTTTAATGTATTTGGGACCGATTATTTGCTTGTTGGCTTGGTGGAAGAAATAATGCACGAGCTACTTTTCTAAGACTTTTTCTAGGACTTTCTTTTTTTATCGTTGTTCTTCCTTGTTTTTTTAATTTTAACTTTTTTTTTTTTTTTTTCTCTTCTTAAGTGACCTCAACTATTGCAACGCCACATTGTGTATTGTCGGCAGTTGAAACCAGTATTCCAGACATTTAATTTCCCTGATGATCTGCCAAGCAAGTAACTGCTTGGTAGTGAAACACGTGTAGGAAAAACATTTAATTTGAATAAATAATATTTGTAAGAAAAAATATCTTTAATGGTGATCATTGGTGTCCTGAAAGGAATGCTTTGGTAAGCCTTCATAAAATCACATATAAATGCTCTGTACTCTGTAATCGAGTATCATCGAGCTTGTTTTTATTGGAACAACCCCGGTCTTAACTGAATGATCTATTTTATAAGTGAAAAATCTAAATATATATATATATATATATATATATATATATATATATATATATATATATATATATATATATATATATATATATATATATATATATATATATATTGTTTTGTTATTGTTTTTACTAGCGTGTTTACCGGTACGCTTTTATTTGTGTGACTTCTCTGTCTTCTTTGGTCTGAAAAGGTTGACTCTCTGTGAAGAGTACAACCGAAAAATGTATGCACATATGTAACCAATAATGTTGGTATAAATATAAAGTTATACTTAAGCATAGCTCTACTTGTTATTGAGCACTTTTTATAAACACTAGAGTTTCAACAGATTTACATCTATAGAAACTAATACAATACGTGTACTATATATATATATATATATATATATATATATATATATATATATATATATATATGTCAGGTTTATATTATATTCCAAAAAACATGTTTTTATTTTATTATTATTATTTTTTTCACATTTCCAAAAAACATAACATATCTGTCAGATATATTTTTTACGGTTCGTTTCATTTGTGTTGAGCCAAACAACATTTGTATGTCAATAACGTCTCTGCAACATTACAAAATCATCAGAAAAATTCACAAAGAGTAAAAAGTTCTTGGATTAAAGTGTCTTGAAAAAAACTACACTATACAGTGGTTCATTTTTGGGTGAAACCAAAAAAAAAAAAAAAAAAGAGCAAACGCACACTAATACGCCATTAATAATTATATATATATATATATATATATATATATATATAACATAGACGGTGGCACCAGAGAGGCAGGGGAGTCGCTCAAGCCCCACCACTTTGTGACTTTCCCCCCCCCATTTTACGGTCATCCATAATGAAGTTATATATGCATGTATTTAACCGGACCCCCAACTTTTTAGGAGAGCCCCCCACACTTTTATAACTGTCCCGCCGTAAAATAAAAATGGAATAAAGGATAAGCAAATCAACAACTAGCAAAAATAATTTGATTTGCTTATCTTTTATTCCATTTTTATTTTACATTTTTTCTGAAACATTAGCACTGTAAGTGTAGTATTAACACGGCATGACGTCACTAGCTTTAAAATGCATCGTTCCTTCCACTAAAGAAGTTGAACGCTCTAGACGTTAAGCCCGCCGATAGAGTGTTAAAATTATCACAGTTTATTCGCTATTTAAAATTGGCCGAGTTGGTAAGGCGTCGGATTTGAGTTGCAAAATAATCGTAATCCGTTGTTTCGAATCGCATGGCCAGTAGTGAACAGTCATATCTTTATGCTGATGAGTCCCAATTAAAACGGACGAAACGTATACGTACATAGATAATAAACAATAACAAATATTTATTATATATATAATATATATATATATATATATATTATATATATATATATTATATATTAATATATATATAATATTATGTATATATATAATATATATATATAATATATATATATATATATAATATATATATACATAATATATATATATATATAAACGTATATAATTATATATC
>OY744534.1:5103759-5113759 GCA_963556195.1 Sepiola atlantica | reverse complement strand
CATGTGTATATATATATATATATATATATATATATATATATATATATATATATATATATATCAGGACCTTCAAAAAACGAATTAAATGGTTGAATATTCTCAGCGTTTTATGACTCGCCCGTTTTTTCTTGAAAAAACGAAAAAAACTGGTAAATAAAAATCGAGCGATGTAAACACGTCGGTTAAAAATCATTCATTCACCAAACACTTCGAATGTAAAATGTTATTCGAGGTAAATCGATAAGAAATGTTTATTTTGTTATGATTCTCGCTTTTGGGCGGGTTCGTCATTCTGAGACACATTTGCCATCGTTAATAATGGAACCATCATGATAATATGCAAAGGATTAAACCACAAAATACTTCAATGAAACGCAACACTTATTTACTCACCAGGCGGAGGTTATGTTTTCGGTAGAGTTTTATTTTAGTTTGTTTGTTGCGTCCACATCGCTTGACCAATTGTCACCAAATTTGCTCAAAATATCAGGAATGATCTAACTTTAGTTCCGTTCATTGTAGAGATTCGGTACTTCGTCCAAATTTTAGCCAATGAAATTCCGTATCTTATATGCTTAAGTTCCGTCGGGGTCCAAATTTTGACGGAGTACTTACTTCCGATTTTTCCAACTTTCGATGACGGATCTGATAATCGTGATATCTTTTATGTACTAATGAGTCACCGTTTACCAAGGCCCAAAGGCTACTCGAGGATAAGGGTATTCAGGGAATGTAACAACATGTTTGGGAAATGTGACGTAACATCTGTAAAATGTAAGGTAATATATTGGAAAATATGATGTAATATATTAGGGAAATATACCGTGATATATACGAGAAATATTACGTAATATATGTCAGAATGTGATGTCATATATTTGAGAAATGTTGCGTACTATATTTGGGTATTGTGATGTCACATATTTGATGGGAATGTGATGCAATATATTTGGGGTATATGACATAGTATATCTGAGAAATATGAGGCAATATATCTGTGAAATGTGGCATAATATATTTGTGAAATGTGATGCAATATATTTGGGGCATGTGACGTAAAATATTTTAGAAATGTGACTTACTATATTTGGGAATGCGATATAATATATTTATGAAACATGACGTAATATATTTGATAAATGTAACGTATTTCAGGCTAGACAGACACCAAATATCGATTATATTAAAGATAGCTACTTCCGTCGATACCAACGTGCGTATCACACTGTTTTAACTTCGCTTAATTTTCACAGGTACTACCACTTGATTTGCAGTAGCGCAATTAAACGGAACTTCGTTTATATAAACCTCGTTTTATTATCCTGCATCCGCGAGGGGGGGGTGCAGTTGCAGGCATGTTTGTGTTGGGATCAAGAAGAAATTAAGTACAAACACGCGTTTAAAACGCCAGTGTTGCGGGCAGTCGACAGGCCAATATGGCCTGATGAAGGGAGAGATTGCACAATTATAAGCACCTAATAACGATGACACTAGCCACTGATGGGGAAATGGTTGACGTACGATTTGGTGTCAAGATGGTGATGAGCTGAGAACTTTGGCAAAGCGGAAGAGCGGGCCGTGTTTCGTAATCAACGCGCATGCGCCATATAACATGGCGCATGCGCGTTGATTACGAAACACAAATTTGATTTGATCGTAACTAAACTAATATACCTTTATGGCACGTGGAATGCGTAGAAAGAATGGCCCACTTCGCCGTGCTTGATTAAGGGTTTGAAAGAAAGCCCATAAAATCGTGCAACCGCTTACCCTTTTCCCGCTATGAGCGCGCTTTATAGGGCACTCATTAAAATACTTGTTAATTTAAAAGTTTAACGCTGCAATGTTATCGAGAATGTGTAGCGGGAGCGGTGGCGTGTGTGAGATAGATTATTGCGGTTGCCTAGAAAAGTGGTCGCTAATCGGGAGGCCACGGATCATACATAAATGTTTGGTGGTCCGCAAAAAATCGGAGAAATTATTTAATTTTTATGAAATACTGTAAGCATGAACTAAAATTAAGCCTTAGGGTTAGGGTTAAAGTTAGGGTTAGAGTTAGGATAGGGTTAGGGTTAGGGTAAAGGTTAAGGTTAGGGTTAGGGTTAGGGTTAAGGTTAAGGTTAAGGTTAGGGTTAGGGTTAAGGTTAGGGTAAAGGTTAGAGTTAGGATAGGGTTAGTCTTAGGGTTAAGGTTAAGGTTAGAGTTAGGATTATGGTTAGGGTTAAGGTTAGGGTTAAGGTTAAGGTTAGAGTTATGGTTAGAGTTAGGGTTAGGGTGAGTGTTATTGTTAGGGTTAGAGTTGGGGTTAGGGTAGTGTTAGGGTTAGGATTAGGGTTAAGGTTAATGTTAGAGTTAGGGTTAAGGTTAGGGTTAAGGTTAGGGTTAAGGTTAGAGTAAGGATAGGGGTAGGGTTAAGGTTAGGGTTAAGGTTAGGGTTAGGATACGGTTAGTCTTAGGGTTAAGGTTAGAGCTAGGATTAGGGTTAAGGTTAGGGTTAAGGTTAGGGTTAAGGTTAGAGCTAGGATTAGGGTTAAGGTTAGAGTTAGGATAGGGTTAAGGTTAGAGCTAGGATTAGGGTTAGGGTTAAGGTTAGAGTTAGTATAGGGTTAGTGTTAGGGTTAAGGTTAGAGTTAGGATTAGGGTTAAGGTTAGGGTTAAAGTTAGAGTTAGGATAGGGTTAGTGTTAGGGTTAAGGTTAAGGTTAGAGTTAGGGTTAGGGTTAAGGTTAGGGTTAGAGTTAGGGTTAAGGTTAGGGTTAATGTTAGGGTTAAGGTTAGGGTTAGGGTTAGGATGATGGTTATTGTTAGGGTTAAAGTTAGGGTTAGAGTTAGGATAGGGTTAGGGTTAGGGTAAAGGTTAAGGTTAGGGTTAGGGTTAGGGTTAAGGTTAAGGTTAAGGTTAGGGTTAGGGTTAAGGTTAGGGTAAAGGTTAGAGTTAGGATAGGGTTAGTCTTAGGGTTAAGGTTAAGGTTAGAGTTAGGATTATGGTTAGGGTTAAGGTTAGGGTTAAGGTTAAGGTTAGAGTTATGGTTAGAGTTAGGGTTAGGGTGAGTGTTATTGTTAGGGTTAGAGTTGGGGTTAGGGTAGTGTTAGGGTTAGGATTAGGGTTAAGGTTAATGTTAGAGTTAGGGTTAAGGTTAGGGTTAAGGTTAGGGTTAAGGTTAGAGTAAGGATAGGGGTAGGGTTAAGGTTAGGGTTAGGATACGGTTAGTCTTAGGGTTAAGGTTAGAGCTAGGATTAGGGTTAAGGTTAGGGTTAAGGTTAGGGTTAAGGTTAGAGCTAGGATTAGGGTTAAGGTTAGAGTTAGGATAGGGTTAAGGTTAGAGCTAGGATTAGGGTTAGGGTTAAGGTTAGAGTTAGTATAGGGTTAGTGTTAGGGTTAAGGTTAGAGTTAGGATTAGGGTTAAGGTTAGGGTTAAAGTTAGAGTTAGGATAGGGTTAGTGTTAGGGTTAAGGTTAAGGTTAGAGTTAGGGTTAGGGTTAAGGTTAGGGTTAGAGTTAGGGTTAAGGTTAGGGTTAATGTTAGGGTTAAGGTTAGGGTTAGGGTTAGGATGATGGTTATTGTTAGGGTTAAAGTTAGGGTTAGAGTTGGGGTTAGGATTAGGGTTAAGGTTAGGGTTAGAGTTGTGAAATGGCAGAAGAACAAAAAGCAAATAAGTATTATATAACAGTCATCTTGGACGTTTTTTCTCAGAAATGTTTAATTTTTATGTGAAGGCGACACAAAATGTTAATCTTTTGATATTGATATCGTGGTGTATTATTTTAGTGTCGTTGACTAGTATGCGTCTATATACAGGAGGAAGGCAGTCATGCTTTTAAGTGTTAGCAAATGGAACTAGTGGCGGGGAGATGAAAGGTGAGCCTTTGTGAAAGTGTTGTGGTAGTGAAACCGATGTAACAATATATTTTATTATGATTGTCGTGGGGCATTTAAACTGATAAATTACATTAGTTCTTCCTTATAATACACCAGGATACCAACATCAAAAAATTAACAATTCTTAAAGCCCTCTACATAAAAAGTAAACATCCAACAATCAATAATGTGAATTACGAAACTAGTCACAACATTTTAAAGTGTCTAGCATAGAAACTAACATTACCAAATTCTTAGCCGTTAAGCAATCATACTTTTGAATCTTGCACGCGCTTAGAACGTGATCTCTATGTAATATTCTCTCATTTTAAAGTCGTATATTATTAGCCTTAAAAAACTCAACAGTAAAGAATCCTCGTACAGACATGAAGACTAACACTGCCTGATGATGATTTGATGAATCAAATCGAAAGTACTCGTGAAAAAAAGGACGCGTAAACAGCAACATTTCGATTCAGTTCACAAAATGTGGCTGTTTACGCGTCTGATGAGACCCAGCTAGGTCGAAATAAATCATAATGCGGACAGCCGTTATGTGTGTTTGAGTTATTTCCTTTAAATTTATATATATATATGTGTGTGGGGGGGGTGTAGATAGATAGATAGATAGATAGATAGATAGATAGATAGATAGATAGACAGATAGATAGATTGTAACACACTGTGATATATATATATATATATATATATATATAGAGAGAGAGAGAGAGAGAGAGCAGGAGAGAGAGATAGATAGATAGATAGATAGATAGATAGATAGATAGATAGATAGATTGTAACACACTGTGATATATATATATAGAGAGAGAGAGAGAGATAGATAGATAGATAGATAGATAGATAGATAGATAGATAGATAGATAGATAGATAGATAGATAGATAGATTATGCATCAAATAGCCTCTAACATGAGTCCAGCTCATGGCTACTCGTGTGGTTTACTTGGCCTTTTGGCTAAGATCAAAGTGTAGTACCTGTTCCGATGGATACTGCACCCCATACTGGTGTTGTTTTAGCCTTCGGGTCTTGATTTACGCCAGTCAATGGGTTTGTCCTGTGCAGTTCTGGAAGGTCCACCTTCCCAGGCTTTGCCTCCCCTCTTTTGGGAAGAGTAAGTTTATTGCTTACTGTCTGAGGCCTGATGAGTTACCTGGTTATAAGTCTGCAGTAAGTTTATATAAATCTTCACAGACCACAGATATTAACTATTAATTACTACTACTACTACTACTACTATTACTAATGATACTATTACTACTACTAATAATAATAATAATACTATTACTACTACTATTACTACTGCTATTACTACTACTACTACTATTACTACTAATAATAATTACTACTACTAATGATACTACTACTAATGATACTACTACTACTATTAATACTACTACTAATACTACTATATACTACTAATAAGAATACTATTACTTCTATTACTACTACTACTACTATTACTTCTACTATTACTACTACTATTACTACTAATAATAATTACTACTACTACTAATAATAATACTATTACACTACTATTACTACTACTATTACTTCTACTATTACTACTACTATTATAACTACTACTATTACTACTAATAATAATTACTACTACTAATAATAATAATACTATTACACTACTATTACTACTACTACTACTAAATTATTCAATTGTATTTTATGAATGAGTTACCTGGGTTACAGGTCTACTGTAAATTAATATAAATCTTCACAGACCACAGACAGATATTTTAAGGCTAGTTTTTTCATGAACTTCAACTTTTCGGTTTTCCCGCCAAATAAATTGGCAAATGCGGTTACACTGTCGATGATTATCGTAATCCAATTTCTGTAAACGCTGTCTGGCATCAGACAAAATGGCCGACTGTGATCAACGACCAACTTAATCGATGGATGCGATGTTTGATATTAGCTTAACACTAAATAGATCAATATCACCGAAGATCCCAATGCGATGATTGATGATTCATTTCGCAGACGCAACCAACATAGATCCGTCCCATTTCGAAGGGTCATGTTTAATGTGAAGACTCTGCCCGCATATGTATGCTATCATAATAAATCTGATCGTACGCATGAGCCAATTCTTGGTTAACATTACTCCTAGGTCTAATCGGAGTGGTAATGTAATAATAAAGAATGTTCCCACCCCCACAACCAGGACCGCCGGGGAAGATTATCGAAAAATTAACGATTTTTAAAAGACATTAGAGAAAGACATTTATTGTACGACGCTATGACAGTTAGTTGGTAACCTCCGGAAGGTGTAAAAAAAAAAATTCGGAAAGCGGTTAAAAAAAACGAACGTGTTTAGTTTCCGGTAAAAGTAAGCTGAGACAAAACGGACATCTCTGATTTTCGGAGAAAAGTAGACAACTTCGTAGGACACACTTGGGTGATATTCGCCCTGAGTCGCCTGGACCGGCTTCTGCCGAAGGAGGAAATTTATCGGGAATATTGATTCTAACTTCGGTCCACAGCTGCATGTATATCCAGATAAGGGGATATCTAGTATTCCAAAGTGTTACCCATCTGATACTGGCTAGGCTCGATGTCGCTTAACTTCGAATCAGCAGCAGCAGCATCACCACAACAACAAGCAACATTGTAATCATAACCACTACAACAACCACCATCATTATCAGCAGCAGCATCATAAATATCACCGTCATCATCATCATCATCCGCAAGATAAGCATACTCATCATCATCATTCACAAGACGATCATAATCATCATCATCATTATTATTATCATCCACAAGACAGGTATACCAATCATCATCATAATCATCATCGTCATTATCATCATAATCATCATCCACTAGACGAGCATAATTATAACGAGCATACCCATCATCATCATCATCATCATCCACACGACGAGCATACTCATAATCATCATCCACAAAACGGGCATACTTATCATCATCAGCAGCATCATCATCATCATCATCCACAAGACGAGCATACTCATTATCATCATCATCCACAAGACGAGCATACTCATCATCATCATCATCATCCACAAAACGAGCATACTTATCATCATCATCATCCACAAAACGAGCATATTTATCATCATCATCATCATTATCCACAAGACGAGCATACTCATCATCCTCATCATCATACTCATCATCATCATCATCATCATCATCATCTACAAGACGAGCATACTGATATACAATGCTAGGTCCATTTTTTTCTTTCCCTACGAATTTTTTAAGTTAAAACTATTTCAGTCATAGAAAAATCATCTTTTTATTCTTTTCCGCGGGAAGCAACGTCTGCAGAGTTACCTAATATTCCGTTGTATTTGGCGAGAAAACGACTTGGTCAGCGCCTAACGTGATCGTGCGTCTGAGTTTGGCGAGATCTCAGCCAGGTTTCATCCGACGCCCGGGAATAAAACCTGGCACTTTTGGAGCTCACGATGCGTGAGTGCGAGGCTTAGAGGAATGCGAAGAAAGGGATAAAAATTGGTGTCGATTGTCGGATAATCCGAAATCCTAATTCCGCTCAACACACCCTCTCCATCCTTATGATCCGAGCAACCAATACGCTATGAGAAGGCGGTCACGGTGATCCGGTTTGTGCGGAGAGGGAGCTTAAGGAAAGTTCTCAGCGTTCATATTTTCATTTCAAGGTTTAATGCCTTCACTTTGGAATGTCCAAGGATTTTAAAATGACATTTTGTCGTCTTTTTGTTATTTCACTTTTTTCCCGATGCAATTTTTGTTAATATCGATTCTAGTTAATAAGTGATATGTTGGCACTTTTTTTTTTAGATAGTCCATAAATTTCTAATAATATCACTACGCGATACGATATTACAAAAAAAAAGTGCCAATATATTACTTATTAACCTCTTACTTAGCCACGTGTGACACTTAGAAAGACTTTCAGACCACCCGAATTAACATCCGACGCTCTACTATTCATGTCACAAGAAATTTTATATCCCCGACGAAAATAGCTAAAAATTAAAAAAAAAAGTAAGTCGGTTGATAAGGACCTATTTTTTATGGTAATCGCTCACGACAAGGCATAAAGCTACTTGATGTAAGTAGCAAACAATGAGGAAATAGTATTTTCGCAAAGACAGGAGATGCCTATTGGCCTTAGTTTTGAAAATATCAAGGTTATAGGTAGAAGGAAAACAGTCAGCAGGAAGAGAGTTCCACAAGCCTGCGGTACTTGGAAATAAGCTACTAGAATAGGAAGCTGTATTATAACGAGTTATAAAAGCAGTGAATTGATGAAGACCACTAGACCAACGATTCAAACTAGCTGGAACAAAAGAAGCGGGGGATAGATCACACAATTCTGAAGAACACATGCCATAACTGTATTTATAGAAAAGACTGAGACTAGCAACATCACGTCTGTGAGAGAGAGGGTGCAAAGAAGAAAAAAGGGTGGGGGAAATCAAATTACAGATACGTTTCTGCAACTTATCAAGAACCCTCAAATGAGATAGAAATTCCAAAGTCCAAATATGACAAGAGTACTCCATGCATGGTATGATAGTAGATTTGTAGAAATAGAGAATGGCCTCAGGTGTGAGAAAGTGTTAAGGCTCAAAGCTAGATCACATCTTTAATGTAAATAAAATTTATTTTAAAGAAATAAAATATATATTGTTTTGGTTTTCCATAAATTTCTAATAATATATATTCTAGTATTCGAAATATATTTCTAAAACAGATTAAATGGATCCATAAATTAAATACCAAGAAGGGGGGTCCTTCAAGCCACACCCACCTACTGTTTCAAAAGACAAATCAAAGGTAATTCTTGATATCAAAAAGTACCCTAGTTTATTCATTCTTTGCTATAAAACAGTTATAATGATGTGTTAGGGCTAAATATATAGGCTTTGAGATGTGTAGATAATAATCACTTTATTACATAAAGTTAGAGTCAGACTGGCAAAAATAAATAAATAGAAGAGTCAAAGGTGTTGTATACCGACTCCACGGCCCTAGTAATTACGAAGTCATCTTTCATAATTAATAAGCATTAAGTTTACAACCTTATTGTTGTGGAACTTTGAAATGAAAAGTCGCACTGAATCAGTTCATCTTGGTTTCTCCATTTTTACGACAAATCAACCCTTTGTGTTTTTTAATGTTAAAATAACTGGTGTAAATGTTTAATTGAACATACGTTGCTATTTTGTCTTATTGCTGGGGAGAGGGAATTGTGAGTTCATGCCTACCACAAGATCTGCTTCAGGGAAAAAAATGTAATAAATAATAATACTTCCGTCTAAAACATTTTGATTATACTAGTTGACCAAAGGAAAAGTCCCTCAGGTCAGTGTACACAGTGTGATGATAAAACACAAAAAATAATAGATACATCCATTAAAAATAGTATTAAATAAGTCCCCATCGTGATACATGGTCATCTTACTGGCTTGCTTGTTTGCTTGTTGACTTCGTTGCTTGTTTGTTTATACATTGATTGTTTTAGATAGTGGTGGTGGGGAGCTAATGGCGCAATAAGGGGAATAGTAATAGAAACAGCTTAACGGGAGGAGAGAAAGAGGATGACATAAATAAATGATCTAAATAAAGAAGAAAATGAAAAGAAACAAAGACGAATAATAATCAAGAAAAGGTACAATAGGAAGAAGAGAATGAAAACTGTACAATGTACCAACGTTGACCCAACGCATCGTTATTTGCAGATTTTTATTATTTTTTTATGATTTGTCATAAAGCAATTATTTATTATTTATAAACAAATGCAATAGCGTAAAGTACTAAAACGAATGCTATCTAAAAAGAAAACAAATTTAATTACGAAATAAAATCCACCAGAATGCATTTCCGTTTCTTTGTAAATGTAAGATAATGAAGAGTGGCAAAAATGAATCGTGAACGAGTCAATTGTGGGTGGGACGTAGAGAAAGAAAGAAATCGGCTTGATAACTGGATGATGATGATGATGATGATGATGATGATGATGATGATGATGATGATGATGATGATGATGAAGAAGAAGAAGAAGAAGAAGAAGAAGAAGAAGAAGAAGAAGAAGAAGAAGAAGAAGAAGGTTCCGGCGGTTTGAGAAACGCGAAGAGCCGGAGTATCG
>OY744534.1:5091259-5098759 GCA_963556195.1 Sepiola atlantica | reverse complement strand
TTTTCTTCTGTTTCTCTTTCTTCTTCTTTTCCTCCTTCTTCTTCTTCTTCTTTTTTCTCTTTCTTTTTTTTTTCATTTTTCTCATTCTTTTTTTTCTTTTTCTCTTTTTTCTTCTGTTTCTCTTTCTTCTTTTTCTTCTTTTTCTTCTTTTCCACTTCCAACCTATATCAACTTTTCTGTCTCCTTCTCCCTTTCGTTACATTCTCCTTCGCCCCCCCCCCCCAAATATCTGGACATCTGTCCGTGCTGATTGTCCAGTCAGTCCAGCCGCTTTCGGACAATGATATTTACCCAAGATAACGAAGTGCAACCATGTGGGAGGATGAGGGGGAGGGGGGGGGGTCGAGGAAAGTTTGGGAAGGGAAGATGACCGCCGCATCCGACACTCCTAGATAACTATCAAAACGAAATGATGGGCCAGAGAAAAATATGGCTCTCCCCCGATCCGCACGACCACGCACTACCTCCCCACCAATAGTCGAGGGGGAGAGAAAGAGATAAAGAGATAGAAGAAAAAGAGATAGGCGAGTTAAAAGTTGCGAAAATGTCAAGAAATGTGGGAGAATCGAGGTGCGATTGAGTGGTAGGGGAGCTAAGGCGACTGGCGGGGGATAGAGAGAGGGAGAGATGATAGGGGAGAGTCATGAAACTATTGATATCATTGTTATTTTGAAGAAGATGGATTCTTCATAAAAATGTTATCACAATCGGAATGGACAAACGTTGTTATATTGTTGTGGCAAAGATGGCGGCGATTTTGAAAGAGGAGAAACAAAGAAAACAATAAAAAATGGCCAATGAATGAAAGAAAAAAGGAAAAGAAGAAAGGAGAAAAGCAAAGAGTATCAATGAATGAAAGAAAGGAAAAGAAGAAAGGAGAAAAGGAAAGGGAATCAATGAATGAAAGAAAAAGGGAAAAGAAGAAAGGAGAAAAGGAAAGAGTATCAATGAATGAAAGAAAGGAAAAGAAGAAAGGAGAAAAGGAAAGAGAAGCAATGAATGAAAAAAGAAAGAAAGGTGATACGGAAAGAAGTATCAATAAATGAAAGAAGGAAGAAAAGAAAGAAAAAGGGAAAAGAGAAGAAATGAATGAAAGCATGAAATAATGAATGACAGAAATAAAGAAGAAGAAAAAGAATGAGTGAAACAGGAAAAAGAGAGTAAAACAAAGAAATAAAATCAGAAAGAAGTATCGATGAATGAAAAAAAGAAACAAAACAGAAAAGAAAGAAAAAAGAAACGAAAAAGAATCAATGAATGCAAAAATTAACAAGGAGAAAAGGAAAGAAAAAGGATAAAAAGAATGAATGAATTACAAAATAAGTAAGAAAAGATGAAGAAAGAATGAAAGAAATAACGTATTAATGAATGAAGGAAAGAAAGAAATATAAAAAGAAAGAAAGACCGAAAGGTAAAAGAAAGAATAGAATGAAGTGAAAGAAATGAAGAAAGAAAAAAGTAAGAGAAGAAAAGAAGGAAGGAAGGAAGGAAGGGGCGAGGAAGAAAAGAAAGGAAGAGAAAGAAAGAAAGGGAGAAAGGAAGAAAGAATAAATGAAAGAATGAAAGGAGATGAGAAAAAAGAAAGAAAAAAAAAGAAAAAAGAAGAAAGAAATAAGATGAGAAATAAAGAAAGAAAGAAAGAAAAAAATAGAAAGAAAGAAAGAAAAAAAAGAAATAAGATGAGAAAGAAAGAAAGAAAGAAAGAAAAATAAAAAATAGAAAGAAAGAAAGAAAGAATGAAAAAGAAAACATAGAAAGAAAGAAAGAAAGAAAGAAAGAAAAAGAAAAAATAGAAAGAAAGGTGATGAAAAAGAAAGAAACAAACAAACAAACAAATAAAGAAAGAAAAGAGATGAGAAAGAAAGAAAGAAAGAATAAAAGAAGGAAAGAAAAAGAAAAAAAGAAAGAAATAAGATGAGAAAGAAAGAAAGAAAGAAAGAAAAAGAAAAAAGAAAGAAAGGAGATGAAAAAGAAAGAAAGAAACAAACAAACAAATAAAGAAAGAAAAGAGATGAGAAAGAAAGAAAGAATAAAAGAAGGAAAGAGAGTTAGAAAAAAAGAAAGAAAGAATGAAAGGAGATGAGAAAAAAGAAAGAAAGAAAAACAGAAAGAAAGAATGAATGAAAGAAAGAAAGAAAGTGCGATAGCGTGACAAGACAAGCAGGAGGTAGAGTGAATCGGTGCAGAGTCATGAAACTATTGATATGATTGCTATTTTGAAGGAAATGGATTCTTCATAAAAATGTTATCACAAACGAAATGGACAACCGTAGTTGCCATTGCTAAAATGGCGGCAGATTTTGTACCGAGATTCGCAGAACGAGTAAGTATCAGGTACCAAATCATCGGGAGGCGAAATAAAGGAGGAATATAAAGACACGCTATAATAAAGAGCCACACACACACACACACACACACATACATATATATATATATGGGGGGTCGTTGAGAACTATGTTTAAATATTTATGTTCGCCGCTTTCAATATAAATATCACTCATGACAATCCGTCGTGGTCTAATTGGACTAGGTGAACTCTCAAAGACTCAAGGTGTCTCTGTGAACCGGGTTCGCGCCCTATGACCGTCTGAGAGTGTTACTTCTTACCGCTGATGAGAGCCATAATGTAATATTAAAAAATAACTTATATATATATTGTTTCATTTTACTTCAGTCGAAGTTCTCAGAAATCATGGGGCCCCTTTCCTGGAGCTAACACTTGATCTCTATAGATATTCGAATATTCTATCCTCAAGCGTTGAGTTTGTAAACAAGTGAAGAACATTAATTGTTCCTCTCCCCAATTGACCAGTTAACTATGTTGTAGTATATCTTTCTTGTGGTCTCTTGGTCCAAGACAAGAATTCATCTAGTCTGGTGGAGTATCCAGCTAAATGTTGTTACTTGAAGTAACATCACTAGGTGAAGGTGCACTATTCCTCGTATGAGCAAGTGTATAGTCGTGCTGAGGGGATATTATTTGGACTTCGAATACTATGTTATTTTGAATATTGGGTCAGAGTTTACTTGTAGGAGAAGTATCCTCATGTCAGGTTGTCCTGAAAACCCCTTGTACAGAGAGACCGAAGACACTCGAGGATAATGTCTAGTAGATAATTCAAACTATATATATATTTTATTATTTTTCTTATCTTTCCGTTTTTGCTGGAGATGGGGCATCTTACCGGATGTCAGACATTCACCGGCTATTTCAGACACTCCAGCCTAGAGATCTTTTAAAGATTCTAACAGTCCCTTTAAGTGCAATTGTTTGTATTTCTCTTGCACTCGGTTCACCGGGTATACTCGCCAAATAGCTTTTGAAATTATTTTTCGTTATTCCTGTTGCTCCTATAATTACTGATATGATGGAGATTTTCCTAAGATTCCAGTTTCTTTTCATGTCGTACATAAAACCTTGGTATTTCGTAATATGTTCTCTTTCAGCTCTGTTTAATCCTGCATCATTAGGGATGTGTGTGTGTGTGTGTGTGTGTGTGTGTGTGTGTGTGTGTGTGTGTGTGTGTGTGTGTGTGTGTGTGTGTGTGTGTGAACAAATGAAGAAAGAAACTGTCATAGAGAATGGCATATGCGAAGAATCTGAAGACGGACTTTGATGCCGATCAAAACACGAAGGGGAGCGAGCCAACCAACTTCCATAAACACTCAGCCATTGAGAAATGTCGCACTGGCGCTGGTATTTTCAATCGCTCGACTCCGCGTATCTCCAGAAAGAACACTAACCCAAGGGTTAAGCGTCCAATGCATCACATCGAAACGTGCGATAACGGAACGATGTTCCACGCAGCCCTGCAGCCCGACCCCACCGCAGTTTCACTCCGTATCCGTTTCCGCATATAAGCTGAGCTATTCCCTATCTCCGTCTTTTATCCAGCTTGCCTGATCCGAGAACGTCGGCCAATCTTAGCGGGACTCGTTCTCTCTAATCTTTCTTGTCGGCGAGAATATGCTTGCAACGTTTACCCCGTAAGCCTCTCTCTCTCGCCTTTTGCCAGACACGCCTTAACAGCTCACAGTTTGAAAAAGTATCGGTCTTCTATCACAAAACATAAAAACAATGGATAATCCCTGAAAGTCTATTTGTTTGTTTTGTTTTACGGCATATCAACCTTTTCCAGATCATGTAATGCCGAATCAAGTAGTATTTTTTTAATACTTTGCAAAGTAAACAAAATTCTTTAGACAAAAAAAAAAAATTTAAATTTAAAAAATATAGAATTTTGAAAACATTCGTTAAACGTTTTTCCTTTTTTAACGGCATATCATCCTTTCTCAGTTCATTTAATGCCAAATCAAGCTGGATTTATATGTCTCTAGGTAATTATATCTTTTTATATAGATCAACAGCTTTTAAGAAGTTCAGTATTGTCTTTACTTTATTTTTCTTAAACAGTTCTTTCATTGTACCTGCTCTGTAGAAAGTTTCTCTTGTAGGGGCCAGATCAATCCATTCAATAAGAATATGCTTGATGGTGTAGGTAGTCTGGCATGCAAAGCATATTGGTTGCTCTTTGTCTTCAAGTAAGTAGGAATGTGTAATCCTTGTGTGACCTATGCGAAGTCTGGATAACACTACTTCTTCCTTTCGGCTTTTTCGTGAGCTTTTTTTTCCATTCTCCTATTGTAGCTTTGATCGCTAGGAGTTTGTTGTGTGTATTGTTACTCACAAAGTCTGTCTACGCGACAAAAAATGTATAGCGAAGCAGGCTTCTTCTGGACCTTTTGTATTGATTTACTCCTCTCCAGGAGTTAGGCACAAGGCCAGTTTTTATCTTACTCCCACAAGTAAGATGTGACCCAAGGTCGGGTCAGGAAAGTGGGGTTTAAAAATTGCCTGGGCAGCTCCGTCGGCATTCCCCGGTAGGGGCGCCTCAAGCAGTAAGCAATAAACTTACTCCTCCCCAAAGAGGGGAGGCGAAGCCTGGGAGGGTAGACCTCCTAGAAATGCACAGGACAGACCCATAGACCGGCGTAAATCAAGCCCCGAAGGCCAAGACAATACCAGTCTATGGGGTACAGTATCCATCGGAACAGATACTACACTTTGATCTTAGCCCTGGACCTTTTGTAGAACAGCCCCGCCAACATAAATATTCCCGCCCTCAGAAAAAATGCAGGTTTTTGTAAAAGAATGTTTTATTACTTACCAAAAACGATGCAATCCATTTTTTTTAATTGAAATCGCTCCAGACAAGGCATGAAGCCACTTAATGTTAAAAAAATACTACTTTAGTTCAAAAACTAGCCAAAGTGTAGATGGATAGATTCCGGCCCATAAAACAGCAATTCTTCTCCCTTTGTCAGAAATATCGCTCATAGAATGTGGGGACTAAAAGACAACATAAAGAAGGCGAGTTATGAGGCTGCCGAAAGTAAACGAAAGGTCCACGTTCTACTCTCCTTGCTGTTGTAGATCACTATTCGCTGCTTGTTGTAAATACCCGCCGACTTGGCATTTACAGAGTTAAATTCCTCCTTAATTCCAAGCTAATTTGTGGTGGCCAACACGAAAGGCTCTTGACTGCGAATCAGTGGCGATTTGTGATCGGAGTTCGCGCCCGCCGACCGTCGGAAATTAACTTCCTGCACTGAAGATTACGTAAGCATAAAACATTGATGTCTGTAGGTAATAAATAATTAATATTTATATATATATATATATATATATATATATATATATATATATTAACATTCAATGAATTAAAACATTACAATTGTTCCAAGAATTAGAACATCAAGTCTAGTATGGCGTACGATCGTCTCAAATATAGACGGCGGCACCGGGAGGGGGGGGGGGAATGGGCTCCAGCCCCTTGACTTGGGCCCCCCACTTTACGGTCATCAATAATTAAGTTGATATGCATGTGTTTAACTGGGCCCCCTCACTTTTTAGGAGAAGCCCCCACACACACACACACACTTTATAACTGTCCTTCCGGCCAAAACATTTTGGAAATATTTTATTTTATTTTATTTTATGAATTAATAAAGCTAATCAAAAACGTTTCTTACCAATATTAATTTTAAATAAAATAATGTTAATTTTTTTAATTATTTATTTTAATTATTTTTTTTTTAGTTTAATAAGAATTAAAAGATAAATGATGCATCTTTAAATAATAATCTATCGTGATAATAGAAAGCTCAGTATATTCTTGAAGTAGTCTTTGTGTATTCTTGTTCCAAATATCTTAACAGCATTTTTGTTGTCATAGATTGTCCTAATTTAGGGTCATTTAGCCAAAAAAGTGTTTATCTACATATGTATTGATTTTCAAAGTTTAATGTTACCGGCAATATTTATATTATCGATTTTCATCCTCTGATGAAAAGAATTGATCTTTGAAAATCCATGGATTAAGGATAATGAGACTCTTCCTTGCTTTAGAACTTCTGATGTTTTAATAAATATTGTGTTTGTACAACTTTCAATTTTCAGTATTCCTTTTAGTATTTTGAATATGTTTCATGGAAAGGAACAAAAACAATAACAATAAATCGAATACGATATAAGACTTACTATTTATTTTTCCTTTTTTTTCCTTTTTTTTTTTTTTTTTTCTTACATAACAGCAAGAGTGTTTTAGCTGTTCGTGTGATGTCCGGGTGATTAAAAATCACTATTTGATATTTCGGGAAAAGACATCCCTTTTTCAAAAATAATTAGACCAGAAGAAGAATAATATTTTATTCTTCTCCGACTGTGTAGAGAATAATACAAAAACAAAATGGCTGCCAGATATAGACCGCAGCAAAAAAAAAGCAGTTTCACAGGGAATATAAATTAAGTTAAGTTTTATTTTAATATTATGTTAAATATATGATTGGTGTTTAGAATATTTGTGTAATGTTGGTTAGGTGTATGGTGTTCGATAAACTGTTAGTTTTGATAATATATATATATCATTTTTTTTTTTTTTTTTTTTTAATTTTTATATTTGAATATTTACTTTGTTTTATCTTCGTATTTTTATTTTGTTTATCTTTCTATCGTAATTTAAGAATTTTAATATAAAGTAAAGTATTTAGTCTCATATTTTAAATATTCTAGATCTATCTACTTATCGATTTCGATTATCATTTATTAAAGAAGTGTTATTAATTACTAATTGTGAGTTTCGTCAAATTAGATTAACGAATAATCTTTAATAAATGATAATCGAAATCGATAAGTAGATAGATCTAGAATATTTAAAATATGAGACTATTACTTTACTTTATATTAAAATTCTTAAATTTCAATCATATATTTAACATAATATTAAAATAAAACTTAACTTAATTTATATTCCCTGTGAAACTGCTTTTTTTTGCTGCGGTCTATATCTGGCAGCCATTTTGTTTTTGTATTATTCTCTACACAGTCGGAGAAGAATAAAATATTATTCTTCTTCTGGTCTAATTATTTTTGAAAAAGGGATGTCTTTTCCCGAAATATCAAATAGTGATTTTTAATCACCCGGACATCACACAAACAGC
>OY744534.1:5078759-5088759 GCA_963556195.1 Sepiola atlantica | reverse complement strand
ACCACACAAGGTATTACCGGTTCGTTTTTTTCTGTAAAAAAAGTTATATGTACTTTAATTTTGTCCATTATAAGGTACATATTGATTTGTGCCTTTTATAAAAAAAATATTGATCTGTGCTTTTTATAAGGTAAATATTGATCTGTGTCTTTTATAAGGTAAATATTGATCTGTGTCTTTTATTAGGTAAATATTGATCTGTGCCTTTTATAAAGTAAATATTGATTTGTGCCTTTTATAAGGTAAATATTGATCTGTGCCTTTTATAAGGTAAATATTGATCTGTGCCTTTTATAAGGTAAATATTGATATGTGCCTTTTATAAGGTAAATATTGATCTGTGTCCTTCCCCTTCAAAGAAAAAAATGTATTTGCGATCGATTTTGATATTTTACACGTTAATCCTGAAAAAAAAACGATGCGGTGTTTTTGGAGTTTGTCTGTTTGTACGCAAATTCAATTCAATATTTTGGCAAAAAATGAAATAAGCATTCTTCAGTTGCCATGGAGAGAAACATGAATTTGGCGACAAAAAAAAAACGAATAGGCAGAGTATACATTACTAAGGCAATAGTTTTTACGATATCAGTACCCGAGTTTCTATTTACTTGTCTCCCCACGAGGGCAAAGGTCAATTTTTACTGTGGGAATTATCCAGATCTCCCCCAAAACGGGACATTCCGGATTGGAACAAAAATAAAAATTGCCTCAGTCTAGAATGATTTTCCTTCACTGACTGAGGACAGAAAAGACAAGTGTAGCATCAGAACAGATACTACACTTTGTTACTAGAAAAAAATGCCCAGTTATTTACCTCCAGGAGGTTAGACACAAGGTCAAATTAGTTTTATTTACCTCCTCCCCCGGAATCTAGACATAAGGTCAGGTGTGGTTAACCAGCGCACTAGGATTAGCGCACTCTGACTCGCAAAAAAAATGCATGAGCAGCCCCGTCGACATTCCCCGGTCAGGGCGTCTCAGGCGATTAGCCATAAACAAACCCTTTCTCAAAGAGAAGGTAAAGCCTGGGAAGATGGTCCTCCTAGAACTGCACAGGACAATATCTCAGACTGACGGAATCAAGCTCCGAACTCCAAGACGGTACCGGTCTATAGAGTGTAGCATCCATTGGAACAGATACTACACTCTGATCTTAGTCAAAAGGCAAAGGCGAAGGCAATGTCAATACCCGAGTTCGAATCTTATGTAAGTCTAAAGGATTATTTTTTAACTGGATACGTGTTTTATAAAATTAAAGAAATTAAAGTAACATAATAACATTAAAAAAAACATTACATAGATATTTTTTTTTGATAATGACCCTTTTTTTATAAGTGACCCCTTTTTAAAAAAGTTACCCTTTTTTAAATAAGTGACCCTTTTTTTAATAAGTGACCCTTTTTTAATAAATGACCCTTTTTATCAAGTGACCCTTTTTTTATAAGTGACCCCTTTTTAATAAGTGACATTTTTTTAATAAGTGACTCTTTTTTAATAAGTGACCCTTTTTTTAATAACTGACCCCTTTTTTAAAAAGTGACCTCTTTTTTTAATAATTGCCCCTTTTTTAATAAGTGACCCTTTTTTAATAAGTGCCCCTTTTTTTAATAAGTTACCCCTTTTTTAATAAGTGACCCTTTTTTAATAAGTGACCTCTTTTTTTAATAAGTGCCCCTTTTTTTAATAACTAACCCTTTTTTAATAACTGACCCTTTTTTAATAACTGACCCTTTTTTGATAAGTTACCCCTTTTTTAATAAGTGACCCTTTTTTAATAAGTGACCTCTTTTTTTAATGAGTGATCCCTTTTTTTAATCCGCCATAAAAGTAGACATAAGGCTATTACTTTTGCTTAAAAACGTGTTTTGTTATGTTTTTGCCAATCAAAACAATACATTCATCGTAGTTACTTGCTCTCTCATGTAAATACTAAGCAACGTACGTTTTCCACCAAATTTCACAAATATTTTTCTTCGTCCTAGCGGTAGAAAGTTAGTAAAAATGGAAATTGACATTCACAGATACTGAACCAATGATGTCCAATGAGCTGGTATAAACTAGTGGTAATATTATTAATAGTATTAATATTATTAATAGTATATTGCTGTTATTGGAAATTGTTATTAAAAGAATTACTATACCATATTTGGTACAAATAAACTTTAGTTGATGCCTGACTTGTCCACCAAGTTTCATCCATGAATGTCCAACAGTGTTTATTTCATCGCTGTTCACTGATATTATAGAGATTTAGTGATATTGGGGTAATTTGGGACATTTAGGACATTTGGTGATATTGGGTCAATTAGGGCATTTGGTGATATGGGGTGATTTGGGACATATAGTGATATGGGGTCAATTAGGCCATTTGGTGATATGGTGTCATTTGGGACATTTGGTGATATGGGGTTAATTAGGGCATTTGCTGATATGGGGTGATTTGGGACATTTGGTGATATGGGGTCATTTATGGCATTTGGTTATACGATGTCATTTGGGACATTTTGGTGATATGGGGTCATTTAGGGCATTTTGTAATATGGGATCATTTAGGGAATTTGGTGATATGGGGTGATTTGGGACATTTAGTGATATGTTCAATTAGGCCATTTGGTGATACGGTGTCATTTGGGACATTTGGGGATATGGGGTCAATTAAGGCATTTGGTGATACGGTGTCATTTGGGACATTTTGGTGATATGGAGTCATTTAGGGCATTTGGTAATATGGGGTCATTTTGGGACATTTTGGTGATATGGAGTCATTTAAGGCATTTGGTAATATGAGGTCATTTAGGGCATTTGGTGATATGGGGTCATTTTGGGACATTTTGTGATATGGGGTCATTTGGGGCATTTGAGGTATATTGGTAATTTGGGGCATTTGAGGTATGGGTAATTTGAGACATCTGGTGATATGGGGTCATTTGGAATATTTGGTGATAATCTCATCGTTAAGAGGTTTGATCTTGAATGGGCCTCACACTAACCGGACCTTTGACTCCTCAGATTTTTGTCTGGGGGTTGTATCTCAACGATAATGTCGATCGAAACAATCCGCGGTAAGATCCCTCTCTCGGTTCAAAATGTTGAGTCCAGCAACAAGCGAAAGTTGAAACTGCAGACCAACATAATGTAAGGAGTGGTTTTCCACTTAAACATAAAATAAAATTAAAACAGGGCTCCGCACACATAAAAAAGTCAAACGAAAATAAACATTTCCTTAATAATGCACGCATATTAATACCGTTGGAAGCAAGCGTGTCCAATACGAATTAATTTCGTGTGATTTAGCTGTTTTTTGTTGTTTTCTTTGCGTTTCTGAAATAAAAACACATAGATAGATAGATAGATAGATAGATAGATAGATAGATAGATAGATAGATAGATAGATAGATAGATTTGAACAGACTGGGATAGATAGATAGATAGATAGATAGATAGATAGATAGATAGATAGATAGATAGATAGATAGATAGATAGATAGATAGATAGATAGATAGATAGATTTGAAGAGACTGGGATAGATAGATAGATAGATAGATAGATAGATAGATAGATAGATAGATAGATAGATAGATAGATAGATAGATAGATAGATAGATAGATAGATTTGAACAGACTGGGATAGATAGATAGATAGATAGATAGATAGATAGATAGATAGATAGATAGATAGATAGATAGATAGATAGATAGATAGATAGATTTTAACACACTGGGATAGATAGATAGATAGATAGATAGATAGATAGATAGATAGATAGATAGATAGATAGATAGATAGATAGATAGATAGATAGATAGATAGATAGATAGATAGATAGATAGATTTTAACACACTGGGATAGATAGATAGATAGATAGATAGATAGATAGATAGATAGATAGATAGATAGATAGATAGATAGATAGATAGATAGATAGATTTGAACAGACTGGGATAGATAGATAGATAGATAGATAGATAGATAGATAGATAGATAGATAGATAGATAGATAGATAGATAGATAGATAGATAGATTTTAACACACTGGGATAGATAGATAGATAGATAGATAGATAGATAGATAGATAGATAGATAGATAGATAGATAGATAGATAGATAGATAGATAGATAGATAGATTTTAACACACTGGGATAGATAGATAGATAGATAGATAGATAGATAGATAGATAGATAGATAGATAGATAGATAGATAGATAGATAGATAGATAGATAGATAGATTTAATTTTGGCGACAAAACAAGTCAACAGCGAATGTATATGTACATATGTGTGTGTGTGAGAGAGAGAGGGGGAGAGATTGATTGATATTAAATCGTGCAAACCTGATAACTGATCACATTAATCTTTCTCATGCAAACACGCCCCACATCACTTTAGTATGAAACAGCGACTGGTCGAAAATCAGGGATGATAGGATGTTTCGGCCGTTCTAAACACGGTCTTATCATTTTCAATGCATGTAAATGGCGGCCAGCCGATGAAAAATGCTACTTTTGTACGGAAATCAGAGAAAATGGCGCTGGTGTTTTGGTAGGAAGGCGGGAAAATGCACACGCCATTCGCTTCTGTCGCTCAGGTTTTTGGGGATCGTTTTAGAGGGGAGCGTGAAAGGGAAGGGGAATTAAAGGGGAGATGGGTAGAGAGAAGGTAAGATGATTGCAGAGGACCAATTGAGCAAGGGATAGGGTGAATGGGTGCAAATGAGAAAGTGATTGAGAAGAAGAAGAAGAAGAAGAAGAAGAAGAAGAAGAAGAAGAAGAAGAAGAAGAAGAAGAAGAAGAAGAAGAAGAAGAAGAAGAAGAAGAACGGAAATTTGGAAGAAGAAGAAGAAGAAGAAGAAGAAGAAGAAGAAGAAGAAGAAGAAGAAGAAGAAGAACGGAAATTTGGAAGAAGAAGAAGAAGGAAGAAGAAGAACGGAAATTTGGAAGAAGAAGAAGGAAGAAGAACGGAAATTTGGAAGAAGAAGAAGAAGGAAGAAGAACGGAAATTTGGAAGAAGAAGAAGAAGGAAGAAGAACGGAAATTTGGAATAAGAAGAAGTAGAAGAAGAAGAAGAAGAAGGAGAAGAAGAAGAAAAAGAAGAAGAAGAAGAAGAAGAACGGAAATTTAGAAGAAAAGGAAGAAAAAGAACGGAAATTTGGAAGAAGAAGAACAAGAAGAAGAAGAAGAAGAAGAAGAAGAAGAACGGAAATTTAGAAGAAAAAGAAGAAGAAGAAGAAGAAGAAGAAGAACATGAAATTTGGAACAAGAAGAAGAAGAAGAAGTAGAAGAAGAAGAAGAAGAACGGAAATTTGGAAGAAGAAGAAGAAGAAGAAGAAGAAGAAAGAGGAAAAGAGGAGAATTTATGTAATAAAAGGTAGAGAAGTTTAAGAAAAAGACGAAGAAGAAGAAAGTTGAAAGAGAAGAATAAGATGATGAAGAGGACGTACTGCAACAAACTTCTTTCATGAAAAGAATGACGTCATCAATCGAAAAGAAAGAAACTGAATGACAGAAGAAGACGGAGTAGAATGATTAGATGTTTTAATGAATGAATAGAAAAGAGGGGAAATGATGGAAGAAACGCGCTCAACAGATACACAAACTTTTCCTTGGCCTTTTGGCTAAGAACAACACTTTTGATGGCCTTGTACCTAATTTGTATTGAATGTAATGTTTTTATTTTCTGCAAATAAATAAAACAGAGTGTAGTATCTGTTCTGAAGCTACACTTAGTCTATTCTGTCTTCGGTCAGTGAAAGGGAAAAACTTCTAGATTGATGGAATTTTGATTTTTGTTCTTATCAAGAGTGCCCCTTTTGGGGGAGCTGAATTCTCCCATCACAAAAACCGACCTTGTGTCTTACTTTGAATAAATAAGCGAACATTACGGTTTTGTGGGTTTTCATGGCATTTTCATAGGATTAGTAGAATTGCAGAACGAGTAGAATTGCAGAATCAGTAGAATTACAAGATTAGTAGAATTAGAGAATAAGTAGAATTGCAGGATTATTAGAATTGCAGAATTAGTAGAATTACAGAATTAGTGGAACGGCAGGATTAGTACAATTGCTGGATTAGTAGAATTACGGGATTAGTAAAATTACAGGATTAGTAGAATTGCAAGATAAGTAGAATTGCAAGATTAGTAAAATCACAAGATTAGTAGAATTGCAAGATTAGTAAAATCGCAGGATTAGTATAATTGCAGGATTAGTAGAATTGCAGACTTAGTAGAATTACAGAATTAGTATAATTGCAGGATTAGTAGAATTGCAGAATTAGTAGAATTGCAGAATTAGTAGAATTGAAGAATTAGTAGAATTGCAGAATTAGTAGAATTGCAGGATTAGTAGAATTGCAGAATAAGTAGAATTGCAGGATTAGTAGAAGTGCAGGATAAGTATAATTGCAGGATTGGTAGAATTGCAGAATTAGTAGAATTGCAGGATTAGTAGAATTGCAGAATTAGTAGAATTGCAGGATTAGTAGTATTGCAGAATTATTAGAATTGCAGAATTAGTAGAATTACAGGATTAGTAGAATTGCAGAATTAGTAGAATTGCAGAATTAGTAGAATTGCAAGATTAGTATAATTGCAGAATAAGTAGAATTGCAGGATTAGTAGAATTGCAGAGTTAGTATAATTGCACGATTAGTAGAATTGCAGAATAAGTAGAATTGCATGGTTTGTTAGGAATGCAGGATTACCAGAATTACAGAATTAGTATAATTGCAGGATTAGTAGAATTGCAGAATTAGTAGAATTGCAGGTTTAATAGAATTGCAGAATTAGTATAATTGCAGGATTATTAGAATTACAGGATTAGTAGAATTGCTAGATTAGTAGAATTGCAGGATTATTAGAATTACAGGATTAGTAGAATTGCAGGATTAGTAGAATTGCAGAATTATTAGAATTACAGGATTAGTAGAATTGCAGGATTAGTAGAATTGCAGAATTAATAGAATTGCAGAATTAGTAGAATTGCAGAATTATTAGAATTACAGGATTAGTAGAATTGCAGGATTAGTAGAATTGCAGAATTAATAGAATTGCAGAATTAGTAGAATTGCAGAATTAGTAGAATTGCAAGATTAGTATAATTGCAGAATTTGTAGAATTGCAGAATTAGTATAATTTCAGGATTAGTAGTATTGCAGGATTAATAGAATTGCAGAATTAATAGAATTGCAGGATTAGTAGAATTGCAGAATTAGTATAACTGCAAGATTAGTATAATTGCAGGATTAGTAGAATTGCAGAATTAATAGAATTGCAGAATTAGTATAATTGCAGGATTAGTAGAATTGCAGAATTAGTATAATTGCAAGATTAGTAGAATTGCAGAATTAGTAGAATTGCAGGATTAATAGAATTGCAGAATTAGTAGAATTGCAGGATTAGTATAATTGCAGAATTTGTAGAATTGCAGAATTAGTATAATTTCAGGATTAGTAGTATTGCAGGATTAGTAGAATTGCAGAATTAGTAGAATTGCAGGATTAGTAGTATTGCAGGATTAATAGAATTGCAGAATTAATAGAATTGCAGGATTAGTAGAATTGCAGAGTTAGTATAACTGCAGGATTAGTATAATTGCAGAATTAGTAGAATTGCAGAATTAATAGAATTGCAGAATTAGTAGAATTTCAGGATTAGTAGAATTGCAGAATTAGTATAATTGCATGGTTTGTTAGGAATGCAGGATTACCAGAATTGCAGAATTAGTATAATTGCAGGATTAGTAGAATAGCAGAATTAGTAGAATTGCAGGTTTAATAGAATTGCAGAATTAGTATAATTGCAGGATTAGTAGAATTGCAGGATTATTAGAATTACAGGATTAGTAGAATTGCAGGATTAGTAGAATTGCAGGATTATTAGAATTACAGGATTAGTAGAATTGCAGGATTAGTAGAATTGCAGAATTATTAGAATTACAGGATTAGTAGAATTGCAGGATTAGTAGAATTGCAGGATTTTTAGAATTGCAGAATTAGTAGAATTGCAGAATTAGTAGAATTGCAGGATTAGTATAATTGCAGAATTTGTAGAATTGCAAAATTAGTATAATTTCAGGATTAGTAGTATTGCAGGATTAGTAGAATTGCAGAATTAGTAGAATTGCAGGATAAGTAGTATTGCAGGATTAATAGAATTGCAGAATTAATAGAATTGCAGGATTAGTAGAATTGCAGAATTAGTAGAATTGCATGGTTTGTTAGGAATGCAGGATTACCAGAATTGCAGAATTAATAGAATTGCAGAATTAGTATAACTGCAGGATTAGTAGAATTGCAGAATTAATAGAATTGCAGAATTAGTATAATTACAGGATTAGTAGAATTGCAGAATTAGTATAATTGCAGGATTAGTAGAATTGCAGAATTAGTAGAATTGCAGGATTAATAGAATTGCAGAATTAGTAGAATTGCAGGATTAGTAGAATTGCAGGATTATTAGAATTACAGAATTAGTAGAATTGCAGAATTAGTAGAATTGCAGAATGAGTAGAATTGCAGGATAAGTATAATTGCAGAATTTGTAGAATTGCAGAATTAGTATAATTTCAGGATTAGTAGTATTGCAGGATTAGTAGAATTGCAGAATTAGTAGAATTGCAGGATTAGTAGTATTGCAGGATTAATAGAATTGCAGAATTAATAGAATTGCAGGATTAGTAGAATTGCAGAATAAGTAGAATTGCATGGTTTGTTAGGAATGCAGGATTACCAGAATTGCAGAATTAGTATAATTGCAGGATTAGTAGAATTGCAGAATTACTAGAATTGCAGGTTTAATAGAATTGCAGAATTAGTATAATTGCAGGATTAGTAGAATTGCAGGATTATTAGAATTACAGGATTAGTAGAATTGCAGGATTAGTAGAATTGCAGGATTATTAGAATTACAGGATTAGTAGAATTGCAGGATTAGTAGAATTGCAGAATTATTAGAATTACATGATTAGTAGAATTGCAGGATTAGTAGAATTGCAGGATTTTTAGAATTACAGAATTAGTAGAATTGCAGAATTAGTAGAATTGCAGAATTAGTAGAATTGCAGGATTAGTATAATTGCAGAATTTGTAGAATTGCAGAATTAGTATAATTTCAGAATTTGTAGAATTGCAGAATTAGTATAATTTCAGGATTAGTAGTATTGCAGGATTAGTAGAATTGCAGAATTAGTAGAATTGTAGGATTAGTAGTATTGCAGGATTAATAGAATTGCAGAATTAATAGAATTGCAGGATTAGTAGAATTGCAGAGTTAGTATAACTGCAGGATTAGTATAATTGCAGAATTAGTAGAATTGCAGAATTAAAAGAATTGCAGAATTAGTAGAATTTCAGGATTAATAGAATTGCAGAATTAGTATAATTGCATGATTAGTAGAATTGCAGAATTAGTAGAATTTCAGGATTAATAGAATTGCAGAATTAGTATAATTGCAGGATTAGTAGAATTGCAGGATTATTAGAATTACAGGATTAGTAGAATTGCAGGATTAGTAGAATTGCAGAATTATTAGAATTACAGGATTAGTAGAATTGCAGGATTAGTAGAATTGCAGGATTATTAGAATTACAAAATTAGTAGAATTGCAGAATTAGTAGAATTGCAGAATTAGTAGAATTGCAGGATTAGTATAATTTCAGGATTAGTAGAATGTCAGAATTAGTAGAATTGAGAATTAGTATAATTCCAGAATTAGTAGAATTGCAGGATTAATAGACTTACAGAATTAGTGGAATAGATATTTCGGAGTTTTCCTTAATGTCATTATTTTTGTATTATTTGGAAACTTTAGGAATACGGTAGGGGCCAGATCCATAAAGGGGCAACTTGGATGCGGACTTGTTTGTTTACATTACATTCACATTAGTGCATGCTGGTTCTGTCGGGAAAACAGGGAACTGGAAGAGAATTCCAAATGCAAGCAGTCCAAGGAAAGAAAATCTTTCGGCACCTAGAGACCTCTCGAGTTAAAGGGTAGACT
>OY744534.1:5066259-5068759 GCA_963556195.1 Sepiola atlantica | reverse complement strand
TTTACGTCGAGGGGGCACCAGACCAGCAAGCTCATCAGAGCACAATCCATTGAAGTATTTGTAAAACAAGCACAAGGATGCTACATTGCGGCGATGGGACAGTGGCTGGAGCTTGGTTGACAGTGAGGGACCTATTAGGTTGGCGATTCTTTTTTGGACCTTGTCAAGGAGAGAGAGACTAGTAGATGATGCATCAGCCCAGATGTGACAACAATATTCCATGCATGGGCGGATGGTGGCTTTGTAGAGATACAGGATAATGTCAGGTGTGAGGAGTTTACTAGCACGGTAGAGGGAGCCAACCTTCTTGGCAATGTCTTCAATGTATTTGTTCCAACTAATGTTACCTGTGAAGGTTAGGCCGAGGAGTTTGAATGATGAACTCTCAGGTAGGGTGTTATTTGCCATAACAATCGGTGGTTGAAAAGGTTCCTTGTAGTTATTGAAGGAAAGGAGTTTATTTAACCTAAATTAAGTAATTAGTAGATTCCTAATATAATTCTTACATTTACAAAAATTCAAGAGTTACCTCCCCCAATGTAATTCTTAATTTAAGTAACTAGATTATATATTGTAGGTTTGTTTGTAGCTAGACAAGTGTTTGCTGTGAATGTTTTACAGAGGTGGGGGGGGAGAGAATACAGCTCATTCGAGTTTCTATAATGAAAATAATAATACAATAGAGAAAGACTAGCAACGGCTCTTCTGTGAAAAAGAGGCTGTAAGGATGAGAAGAAAAGATCCCCTACTGGATTTTTAAGTCGATTTTGTACTCGGCCAGAGCAGGAAAAAAGTTCTCTGAACGAGACCTTCAAACTTATGATGCCTCCCTACGAAGCGGGTCAATAACCACAGTAGCTTTTTGGGGGTGATACCAGATAAAGCTGTTTGAAGATACCGGCTTCCTGACCAAAAATGCACCAAACGTTGATGTTATTGTTTTTTCCTTTCCTTTTGCAAAGCTAAATCATGTACTGCAAAGCCCAAAAACAAAAACAATATTTTTTCTCTGCAAAACAAACAAACCAAACATCATGAATAAATATTTGAAGATATAAAGAACTTGAAGCATAAAAACTTTTGTAAAAATTACCGGATTCGGCATTAAATAACCCGAAAAGAGTTGATATGCCGTAAAACAAAACAACAAAACCAAACACCATGTATAAATATTTGAAGATATAAAAAACTTGAAGAATAAAAACTTCACCAAAATGACTGGATTCGGCATTAAATAACCCGAAAAGGGTTGATATGCCGTAAAACCAAACAACCAAATTACCAATATGCCTTGTTTGAGGTGAATAAAAGTTTAACACAAACAAACAAAAAAGACAAAAGACAAAGAGAAGAGAGGGACCAATGAGCGAAACAAAACTGACAGGAAAGCAACTCCCGGGCAACGTCGGGTCGGGAAAGCTAGTAGCGCAATAAAATGTAATCACATTGCGTCAAATTGCTTCTAAGGGGCGGCGGGAGGGTCGATTCACAAGATCATTCGTGGCCGGTATTTTTTTATCCCAATTCTTCTCCCCGTCCGGTGAAACGATCGTCATGCAGCAATTTGGCGTGTGCGCATCAAGTTCCGACTTACACTTCCTCGAAACGTATACCGCGAAGATGTCAGCTAAAATTGTGGAAAATAAAATCATCGAAGATTGGATTACTAATAGCTTTTGTATTTGCGTGACAGGGTGCACGAGGCTTTGTTCAAGCTGGCCCCGTGGGTGGATTACTCGTGTTCCGTGTGCTTTTCATAACATGCTCATCTCTTCGAGTTACAATGTAAATTGTCGTATTATTTTCAGCCATTTATATATACACACACACACACACACATACATACAAACACACACATATATATATATATATATATATATATATATATATATATATCTTTAAAAAAAAATGAACCTTAAAACACTTTATATATATATATATATATATATATATATATATATATATATATAAGTATAAATTTTTATTTATACAAACATTATTGGTCACATATGTAACCAATAATGTTTGTATAAATAAAAATTTATACTTATAAACAGCGCTACTTGGTATTGAGCACTTTTTATAAACACTTGAGTTTCTACGGATTTACATTTACAGAAACTAATACAATACATGTACGATATATATATATATATATATATATATATATATATATATATATATATATATATATATATATACTATATGTGTATATGTATATGTATATGTTCATATATATATATATGTATGTGTGTGTGTGTGTGCGTGTACATGTATAGATGTGCATATATTATAGAGAGAGAGAGAGAGAAAGAGAGAGAGAGGGGGGAGAGAGAATCGGCAACCACAAGTCGATACGGAAAATGAACAAAAATCTTAAATACTTACATGAGAAAAATCCACCCCAGTGGATGAAATAAAGGGTTTAGTTGGAAGTACTGTATAGATTCCCGAGTTAGATAAGACGCACTTTAAGATAGATCGGCCGAAACGTTGTGAG
>OY744534.1:5011259-5061259 GCA_963556195.1 Sepiola atlantica | reverse complement strand
GTTTCATGCCAATAACTGAGTCGTGTTTCCAAAAATTGTCAATCAGTTTCATTCGATTTCGACTAATTTATAATAAAAGTCATTTTATAATTAGAATTTTTTTTATTAAAATAAAATTATTAGATTATTTTTTCTTGATTTTTTAAAAATTTCTTGCAAACTACAATTTTAACGTGAGAATACATTGGGCATATCCACTGTTTTATAAAAGATTTCACATCGCTCAAAACTGTCCGAGCGATTCGATGTCTATTAAACATCTAACATTGTTATCTATTTCTTACTAAACCAATGGGTGCTTCTTTATACCGACACATATGTCACATAGTTCGTTAAAAATTAAATAACAGAAAAACTTTAGGAAAACTTATGAAGCGTTCACCAAAATGTACGGAAAACAATCCAGTAGTTTGTTTTTTATTATTATTATGTAAGAAATCAGTATGCCAAGCGTAATCTTGCGTTAAGTTGACAATACGCCATTTTTAGTGTATTTCAGAGGGGAGATAACTTAAATTGAAATTGTTTTTTTTTTCTTAAACTATTAAAAAACTGCAGGATGGTTTTACGTAAATTTTGGAGAACGCGGTTAGTTTAGGGCTAGGTTAGGGATAATTTAGGGTTAGGTTAGGATTAGTTTAGGGTTAGTTTAGGGTTAGGGTCAAATAAGGTGCTTCTCTGGAAATTAAAAGTATTGGTTAAGAATGATTACTTCCCCTGAAAGAACTCATTTTAAATAGAGTAAAACAAAATGGCGTCGTTTCAACGGAACATGACGCCTGCGATAGAAAATTGAATTTTTAGAATAATTAAAAAACTACTGGATAATTTTCCGTCAATTTTGGTGAACGCTGATGTTTTTCCATAACAAGTACGTATTTGTTAAGGTGTTCCAGTTATTTTATTTTTATCTAGCATAATTTATTCGGGTGTCGATGAAAAGATGTACCAAACAATGAGTTGACAGAATCGGCTTGAATCCATGCAGGGATCGACAGTCACACAATTTAGCGACATTTTGTTTCCGATGATAATTTCTCTATTAAAAGATTAAAAGGTATTAACCTCCATTTTCTTGTATCTAATTCCGGTACCCGGAATCTATTTTATTATAAACAATGGACAGAACCGGAAGTACGTCCGGAGTTACAAAAGATAAAGGCAATTTTTATGATCTGCCTTTGTTATCAGGACCACCCAAACAGATCGGTGGTTAGGGTTAGGATTAGGGTTAGGGTTAGGTTTAGGGTTAGGGTTAGGGTTAGGGTTAGGGTTAGGGTTTATTGTTTCATCAAAAACAACTGTAATAAAATTAAGTTGTTTCCATCACAGTCACCAACAATTTCAGTAAACAGGAGACTTACTGGCAAACCAGAAGAGTACCCGACTCAAAGTCAGCAGCAAACGGTGTTTGGTCTGATTTAGTTCCTGATATTAAAGACTTACCGTTTTCGGTCGATTACACTTCTGGTTTATTAAGTTTTGTACAAACTTTGATTTATTAATTTTTTTTTAATTGGAAATCGCTCCAGACAAGGCATGAAGCCACTTGATATAAGGAGCTAAAATGAAATACTACTTCAAGATAAAAATTTAAAAAAACTAGCAAACGATAAGTGTTAGATGGATAGATTCCGACCTAGAAAACAGCAATTCTTCCCTCTTTGTCATAAACATCGCTCATGGAATGTGAGGACTAAAGGACATAATAAAGGAAGCGAGAGTTATGAGGCTACAGAAAGTAAACCCAATGTCCCCTTTCTACTCCCCTCTGTTAGATGGATAGATTCCCAGACAACAGCAATTTCCCCCCTTTGTCAGAAACATTGCTCATGGAATGTGAAGACTAAAGGACAAAATAAGGGAAGCGAGAGTTACGAGGCTGCCGAAAGTGAAAGTACAGAATAGTTAACAAAGCCCCCCCCACTCCCCTTGTTAAGAATGGCTTTCTAAATAATCTTTTGCGGTTTACTGACCTTGCTGAAATAATAACGTTATTATTCAGAAAGCCATTCTCAACATAGAGAAGGGGGAGGGGGGCTTTGTTAACTATTCTGTACTTTCATCTAACAATTTAATAAATACATTAATAAATTTGGGAAACTTGGAAGTTATATAACGGATGAAGTTTTATATCAGGAACAGAATCTGACCGGACACCGTTTGCGTACTCTTTTGGTTTGCCGACTAATTAATTAAGAAATTGACCAAAAAAAATGCACCGTTTGAGGTAAACGTCCTATTGGCGACAAAGTAACTAATAAGGGGTCAGACATCTTGTTTATTGTCACCAGACCCCTTTTTACTTTCCTCACAACCAATAATCACGGAACTTAAAATGCTTATTATGACTTCTATTAAATATGAAATATTTTTAACGCAAATAGGTCACAAATGAGAAAACAACCCAAATGAATTGTTTTCGATTAGTTCCACAACAGTTTTCCTGACTGTACTAACATTCAGACATTTAAATGTAATGTGAACAAGCATCTAGCTGCACAACTTCCCACTTAGGTTGTCCCTATAAATAAGCCCCCTGAATCAAAGTTGTTCTTTTAGATTTCAGTAGCAATGCGCCTTGTTTTAAATGAATAAAGGTTTTTTTTAAACTGTATTTCCTTTAAAATAATTTATGTCGCTAAAAGTAACGTTTACCAGTTTTTTCGCTTTCTTATATATCATGTTGATTATTATTTATATTAGCATTATTCTCATCTTGGATGTTATTCTTCGACCTACGTCTTGTCGAACTCGAGAGATTTTACGTCTAACTCGGGAATCTATGCGGAATTCTGAATGGCAACCTTTATCTACGGGGGTAGCTGGCTGTCGTCCCGTAAGTAATCCTCACCAAGGATTGAACCTTCCACCCTGAGAAGACTGTCACTTAGTCCTGATTATTACTTAGCGCGTATATTACTTGCTACCTTCGTAGATTAAACAAAGGATTCTGTTCGAAATTCCGTACATATTCTCGAGTTGGACATGAAGATTTGTGAGTTCGACGGAAACGCACCCGAAGATTGGCCGGAGGTTACATCGGCCAAAACGTTGTGAGAATAACATCCAAGATGAGAACAGTAGTCTGAATAATTCAAAAAATACAAATTATCAATCCTCATCTAAAAAATTACGAAACAAATTATTATGTGTAGATAGGTATATAGTGTGTAGATAGGTATATAGGTACATATGTATAGGTACATATGTATAGGTACATATGTATAGGTACACATGTATCTATACATATGTACCTATACATATGTATAGGTACATATGTATAGATACGTATGTATATGTACGTATGTATAGGTACATATGTAACGAATACGTATGTAAACTTTCACTGCTTCTGAAATTCGTTTAGGCTATTTTTTTACTAATTCAGTAGTAACTAATTTTAAGTTTAGGTCACCTGTTTTTGTTTCACTGTTAGATACTCGAATCCCCTTTTTTATTTGTGAATTTTCTAACGGTGGGTCAGCTTATGAAGGTGCTAAGTCTGCGATATCTTAGATTTAGTTAGTTTCTCTGGGAATTTAAACTGCATTTTCTTTCTTTGTTTAAAACGACTCAAAGCTTCTTTAGACTATATATATATAAATACATTTGGAGAGTTTACCAAGACAGTTCATTCAAGAAAAGAATTCATCACAACAAAAAAGTTTTTTTTTCTTTTATTATGTATTTATTTTCTAAAGTCATTGTTCCCTACACGTGTTTCGCGACCAGAGTAAGGTGATTGCTTGGCAGTTCATCAGGGGAGTTATAAAACAAAAAATATGGACCTCAACAATTGACAACGCCCCACGGGGAATTGACCTAATTGAAGTCACTTAAGAAGAAAAAGTTTTTAAAAAACAGCTCAAAAACTTGGTAATATGTGGTGACTATGAGGCGCCCCCACAAGAATTAAGTCTGATACAATCCAAAAAAAGGGGAAAAAAGGGGAAATCCACTCACATTTGGCGGAAGACATACTCTTGGGTCAACCTCCACAGAGGTACCGCCCTCACCCCCGAAAAAACAAATCGTCCACAACGCAACGTAATCATTAAGCAACGTCCAGGGCAACATGCAATTACAAATATATATATATATATATATATATATATATATATATATATATATATATATATATATATATATACATATCAAGGGAGGCGCGAGAGCGCTCTATCCCTTAATAGACTTTACGAATGGCCTATGCTGGAAATTTCATTTCTTTGATCAAAAATAACTCATAAACCAATAAACCAAATTAGTTAATACTTTTTATTTGATAGGTTCTATAAGTGTGTAGAATTTCAGCATCATTAGTCACGGCAACCCAGAGATCCAGAAAGTTCAATTATGAAAGCATGTTATCTGTGTGTACGTACGTACATATGTGCCACCCTGTATCTCACATCAACTATTTGATGGATTCAGCACAACAGGGCTATGTATTTTACTGGTAGGAATTTTTCTTCAGCGCACCTCACAAACTTCATCCACTCATGCATAGAGATTTATACTGTAGTGATGAGATAATGAAATGGTTTGGTTTATATGTAGTCATACCCTTAATGACAATAAAAGTGTAAAAATTTGGGAATTTCCTTGCTTTTGTACATTTAGTGTATATGAATTTTCATCGTAACCCTATTAAGGGCATATGATTTCAGTATACTGGCATTTTTCATGGAATATATATATATATATATATATATATATACTATGTGGTGTGTTTCTGTCTGTCTGGTGATTAAATTGAAAACAAAGACCTATGTTAAGATCAAACGAAAATTTTTCTAGAGTAAAATTTAACGATGAATCCAATGGTATTTTGGATTAGCTACAAAAATATTATGGGGTCTGTGTTCGCGCTTACATTTATGAAAAGTTAATACGACTACTTATTTAATTTTACTTGATTTATATGTATACGTTTTGAAAATTGAAAATTATATAAATTAAAAAATGAGAATAAAATTAGTCAGATGGGGTTCAGGGCTGGGAGATGGAAGTCCTACATTAATCTCGGAAAACCCCACGGCTTGTAAGTAGATAAATGATAAAATGAAAACCTATTCTTTTAATTAGCCACGGGATTTTTACAGACCCTGTGATTGTAATTAAGATCCCATCATTTAAAGCGGGACACAAAAGTATACAATCCTGGGTATGACCTTAAAAGACATCCAGTGGTGAGGCCTTCATTTGGGAGCTGTGGGCAATGTGGAGTTGCCCCATAGTTGCCATTGCTCCCAGGTCCACTCTAACCCTTAGTGGAAGTACCTGTAAGGGTCCCATCTATGGGTCAAATAGAACCTACTGGCGCTACCAAATCAGGCTGTCTGAAGTTATTGACTTCTTGACTCAAAATGCACCAAACATTGATGTTTTATTGTTTTTTTTCCTTTGCAAAAGTCAATCATGTTCTGCAAAATCCAAAACAAAAAACAACAATTTCCCTCCCCTCTTCTTCCCTCTCCCCTCTTCCCTCTCTTTCACTCAACTAAACACCATGAATAAATACTTAAACATATAAAGAACTTGAAGCATAAAAACCTTCATCAAAATGACCAGATTCGGCATTAAATGACCCGAAAAGGGTTGATATGCCGTAAAAATAAAACAACCAAAGTAAACAAAAGTATAAAGTTGTTTAACTTTAAAAACTAGTTTGATACATTGTGTTTCAAAATATCGTTGTTCTTGCTTTTTTTAAGAAATAAAATAAAAATGATCTACAAAAAAAAATTCAATATTAAATATTTTCTTACGGAAAACTAGACTTATTAAATACGTAAAACCCTTTCTCTCGCTCTTTCTCTGATTTCTGTTCATTTTCATCCTGTATGGCAAGTAAGGTGAAGAGACAAAAAAAACATAAATCACAAAGAAAGAGGTCCGTGGCCCCAACACCAGATGGTCACTCCAAGTGTCTGGTGTCGCTAGGGTGCGGGTCGTGCGTTTTGCGGCCGGACCCGCGTCGCATTGCACCACGTGTGCGCATACACACGAAATTCAACCGCGCAAACGTAATATGTTCACACAATTCGGCGAGGATACGCGTGTATTGGTCAGTTCACAAGGAAATCTCAAATTAGGGTCAGTCGACATATGAAAGGGTAAAAAAAACTTTCGAGTTTAAACAAAAGTTTTAAATGGCCAAACGAATCAAAACACTATTTTTTAATTTACTATACGTATTCTCAACCATTTCAAATAAATTCATTTATATATATATATATATATATATATATATATATATATATATATATATGAAAACGCGTATAGGCGTATTAGTGGGTTCCTCCACGTGTGCGTTTGCTCTTTTCTTTGTTTTTTTGTTTGGTTTCACCCCAAAAATGAACCACTGTATAGTGTAGGTTTTTTCAAGACACTTTAATCCAAGAACTTTTTTACTGTTTGTGAATTTTTCTGATGATTTTATAGTGTTGCAGAGACAATATTGAGATAAAAATGTTGTTTGGCACAAGACAAATGAAACGGACCGTAAAAAATATATCTCACAGAAATGTTGTTGTTTGGAAATGTGAAAACATAAAAATAAAAATAATAAAATAAAAACATGGTTATAGGAATATAATATGAACCTGACTTTGGCAAATTTTATTAAATAACACGGAGGGTTTTTGCTTGATGAGACTTTTTTATTTAAATAAAAAACTAAACATCCCACAATCACTAATGTGAATTACGAAAGTAGTCACAACATTTTAAAGTGTCTAGCATAGTAATAAACGTTACCAAATTTTTTGCCATTAAGCAATTATACGTTTGAATCTTGAACGTGCTCAGAACATCATCAAATTCTTAACGGATAAACAATCAAACTTTTGAATCTTGCACGCTCTTAGAACGTAATCACGCTCTCATGTAACATCTCAATATTTTAGACGCTTGTTTTAAGTTGTAAATTACTGGTCGACTCAACAGTAAAGACATATTTTTTAAGAAACCAAAACAAACACTGCCTGAAGATGATTTGACGAATCAAATCGAAAGTACTCGCAAAAAAGGAAAGAAAATGGAACAAGAAACACATGGAACTTACATACAGCAATTTGACCAAAACACTAAATGGAACATTCGGAAAAGTGAAAAAATAAAAAAGTCTTATCAAGCAAAACACTCTGTGTTATTGTTACACCGGCCGTTCTTACACAGGAGAAACAACACCGGTTGTGACTATAAATAGTGCGAGTCACCGGAGACACATAGAAGACAGAACAGTCTTGTAACTGTCTAGCCAAGTGCTAGTCAGTTTCTTACTTTGCTAATACACTTGTTAAACCAACCCTCGACTTGACTTCCTTTATTTATTATTTACTGTTGGACAACTTCACAACAGTTATCTAATAATATTTGCCTAAATACACACACAATATATATATATATATATATATATATATATATATATATATATATATATATATATATATATATATATATATATATATATATGAGTGAGTTTAATAACAAGCAGTACAAATAGCTTCATGTAAAAATCCAAACACTAGTTTTTTGATTACTCTAACTGCTTGTGTAAATTTAGCCGTCGACTCGCTATTTACAAAGTTAAATTCCTCTTTAATTATTAGCTGATTCCCTATGGCGATTTGTGATCGGGGTTCGCGCCCGCCGACCGTTGAGAATTAGCTTCCTGCACTGAAGATTGTGTTAGCACGAAACATCGATGTCTGTAGGTAATCAATAATTAATATTTATTTATAAATATATATATATATATATATATATATATATATGTTTATGTAATTATTTTTATTGGTGATTTTCTTTTTTCTCACTACTATTTCGATTGTCTCACTTCCTAAGTGATTAAGATGCAGAAAATTGCATTATTAGTTGCCCTTAACTTTATAGGACGTATTTTTCGTTAATATATATTTTTTTTATCTGATACGTACATAAAAGTAATCTATGGACAAGTCTTTCTGACTCACAGCCGTCATCAACCTGGCTAACTTTGACAGGGATCGAACCGTCAATATTGATGTCTATAGTCCAGCGTTTTACCATCGGATCAAGACGCTCTGTCTAGAAATATGTACGATTTTTATCACCTAAATATTAAATGTAATTTTATGTAATTACATATTTCTAGACAGAGCGTCTTGGTCCGATGGTAAAACGCTGGACTATAGGCACCAATATTGAAGGTTCTGATAACGGCTGTGAGCCAGAAACACGTGTCCATGGATCACTTTTATGTACGTATAATTTTTAGCCTGGAGATTCCCCACCGGGGATGAAACGCGTGAGCCTCTGTGTAACTTAATTGGCATGAATATATATTTTTTCATAACTTACTATATATATATATATATATATATATATATATATATATATATATATATATATATATATAGGCAGCATCTTCTCTTGTTAGGCACAAGGCAATTTTTATCTTATTCCCACAAGGTAAGATGTGACCCATGGTCGGGTCGGGAAAGTGGGGCTTGAAAAGCCAGCGCCCAAGAAGGTGAGCACTCTGGCCATTAAAAATTGCCTGGGCAGCCCCGTCGGCATTCCCTGGTAGGAGCGCCTTAGACAGTAAGCAATAAACTTACTCCTCCCCAAAGAGGGGAGGCAAAGCCTGGGAGGGTGCACCTCCTAAAATGGCACAGAACAAACCCACACACCAACGGAATCAAGCCCCGAAGGTCTATAGGGTGCAGTATTTTTCTCTTGCAGGCAAGTATTGTTGAATATAAGAGACAACTTATGTCTGGATATCTTTTGGTAGATCCTTTCAATAGTACGAATCAGGATTTTAGTTTCGGATGGGAATTGGCTGATGAATTTGCCATAGTTTGGATTTGTGTCCCAAGTACTTTCAACCCCATCCGGGTCCATCTTCAGGGGAATGAGGATAATCAGGCACAGACCATGTGATAGTATTATAGATGGTTTTGGCGGGAGGACATTTTAGTATACTATTAATTCTGTTAATTAGGGTTTTTTGGTTTTTATATATGGAGTTTTTGTTTGTTAGTACTATATTCTAAGATTTTGAGAGAGAGAGAGAGAGAGAGAGAGAGAGAGAGAAAGAGAGAGAGAGAAAGAGAGAGAGAGAATGCTAATTTAATCTATGATTTATAATACAATTATGAATAAAAAAAAGAAGTTGAACAGGAGGAGGTGTGGGGCGAAATAGAGACTTTCACTGCATAAGACTGTACCCCCTCTCTCTCTCTTTCTCTTTCTCTCTCTTTCTCTTTCTCTCTCTCTCTCTCTCTCTCTCTCTAACACTCTCTCTTCCCCCTCTCTCTCTCCTTTATCCTTCTCTCTACTCACCCTCTCTCACTTTATCTCGTTCTCCCCCTATCTCTAATCACCATTGTTTCTCCCTCTCTATATCCACCTCTCCCTTTCTCTCTATCACATTCCCCTGTCTCTCCCCCCCTCTCTCTCTCTCTCTCCCACTCCATCTCTCTCTCTCTCATCTCCTTCTTCATCCCTCTCTATCCATCCTCTCTTACTATTCTCCTCTTCCTCGTTTTCTAAAGCCATTTTCCTCTCTCTCTCTCTCTCTCTCTCTCTCTCTCGCTCTCTCTCTCCTTTTTCTATATCCATGTCTCTTCCTTATCACCCCCTTTCGCTAATCTCTCTCTCTCTCTCTCTCAATTCTCTCTCGATACCCTTCTTTCTATATTCCCCCTCTCTTCCTTCCCTCTCTATTTCCTCTCCCTTCCACTCTCCCTTTCTCTGTCTAATCGTATCCCTCCTCTATCTATCTATCTATCTATCTATCTATCTAACTATCTATCTCTCTCTCTCTCTCTCTCTCTCTCACTCTCTCTCTCTCTCTCTCTCTCTCTCTCTGTTAACAAGAAACCAATTCACACATACGGCGTAGGCGGCAAGTGTCGTTTCTTCGCCATTGAAAGACGAAAAGCGTGAGTCCATTATGCAGAGTGCCGACGACCGCCATTGTTCGCCGATACACGTCAGCGGGCCGCCCGCGCTCGCGCACACATCAAAACTTCACCAACTCGTTGAGACGCCCGCATCGTCTTACGGATTTCGGCAAAATAAGAAAAGGGCGCGACAGACGCCGGCGCACATGTCAACTTCTGTCGTTCCCGTCGCGTCCGCCAGGTGGCGTCGTTAGCGAACAACGCCGCACAACAGTCCCAACAGCGAGACCCGCTAATATCGATTTGGCGCACGTCAATAGACGATCACTACGGAGGTATTTTATGGATATACATGTTAGTCAATCTGTCCGTTCAATACCGCTTAGTGTTACTCGATTGGTTTTGGCCTTTTGGCTAAGATCAAAGTGTAGTATCTGTTCCGATGGATACTGCACCCCATACTGGTGTTGTCTTGGCCTTCGGGGCTTGAGTTACGCCGGTCTATGGGTCTGTCCTGTGCAGTTCTAGGAGGTCCACCCTCCCAGGCTTCGTCTCCCCTCTTTGGGGAGGAGTAAGTTTATTGCTTACTGCCTGAGGCTCCCCTACCGAGAAATGCCGACGGGGCTGCCCAGGCAATTTTTAAACCCCACTTTCCCGCCCCGACCTTGGGTCATATCTTACTTGTGGGAGTAAGATAAAAACTGGCCTTGTGCCTAACTCCTGGAGAGGAGTAAATCAATACTCGATTGGTAACGAGTGTACACCCCCCTCCCGCTGTCAAAAATGTCGGAAGAAAATTATGCTTCGCCAGTATTCGCACGAATGATATTCATATTCATATGAAATAACGTCTGAATCAGTGAAATTTAAACAAAGAAGAAAGAGGGAGAGAAAACTGGAAAGTTTTTAAACAGCAAAAAGAAAAAGAAAAAACGTATAGATCGGTATAAAAATCAGATAAAATGGAAATAGATTTGTTTGCTCTATTCTCCGAAATACCTAAAATGCATTTGTCGCTAACTTTTGCGTGACGTGATGTATATATATATATATATATATATATATATATATATAAATAGAATAGAACTTGATTGCGCATGGTCGCTGCAAGTTATAAATTAGGAAAGTTCATTTTATAAAGCATCTTTTGAAAGTTAGTTAATATATTTATATTAACTTTCAAAAGATGCTTTATAAAATGAACGTTCCTAATTTATAACTCGCAGCGACCATGCCCAATCAAGTTCTATTCTATTTAAAACAGACATTTTCAACAATAGTCCACAACACCGGACGTGACACTTCACCAACACCAGGAAGTAAATTATGGAGAAAAAAAAAGTTATACCTTTATTTGTCTTGGCTCTGTCGAAGCTTGTTTTTGTCAAGCGAAATATTAGCTAAAAAAAAAAAATCAAAATGATGAAAAAAAAAACGGAAGGTATTTTGAAATATTTTGTTTAATGTTTCGAAATATTTTTCTTTTTCTTTTGATTTAATTACTCGCATCTAATACATGGTTTTTGAAGGCATTTTTGCCTCTATATTTATATTATATATATATATGTATATATATATATATATATATATATATATATATATATATATATATATATATATATATATATATATATATATATATATATATATATATATATATATATATATATAAATATTAATTATTTATTACCTACAGACATCGACGTTTCATGATAACACAATCTTATATATATATATATATATATATATATATATATATATATATATATATATATATATATATATATATATATATATATATATATATATATATATATACGAGACTGCTCTAAAACGTATCCGACCTTAGACCAGAAAAAATATTTCAAATACATAACGGGGTTGGGACCCTAATCTCCTTCAATATAGACCCCTTATACTTGCACCAACTTAGCCCACCGATCCATCCACTGCCGGAAACACCTCTGAAGTCTTCTTTTGGAATGGTGCTGATCTCCGCCGTCACGTTCCACATTACCTCTTTTTTCGCACCCACTCAACAACAGCTGCACTCCGAGCAGTTTGGGGCCTGCCAGGACGCTGGTCACTCTCCGCTGATGTGCGGCCATTTTTGAATCGGTTGAATCACTCCCTAATTTGTGTTACACATCGCATCTTCTCCAAGCACCTGCTGAATCTTGCATTTGTAATGAAGCGAACAGATCATTCCCCCCCCCCACTAGATTTCGAAGTTGGTTCTGTACTCTGTTGGTGCAAGAGAGTGTGTCACGGATGTGTTAGCTGAGTGATGATGAATATTATCAGAGGATTGTAAATAATTCATGAGATGAACAAAGTTTGATTACTTACAGAAACGGTTTATGACATGGCACGGTGGCTAAGTGCTTAACGACGCATAGCCGGGTTCGAACCCAATGCGTTCCATAAAAACCCTTAAATTAAAACCCACACCTGCCCCCTTGTGTTTCGCCTCCTGGGGAGAAGGTAAATAATTTATATATATATATATATATATATATATATATATATATTAAAATAAACATAGTTGGAGTATCCGACAATTGTTTCAGAACCTGCTGGCTCCTCTTCAGGGAAGTAACTGGTGAATTAAAATGATATCCGCCTATACACAATCATGAGAAAGAAAGAAAAAGAAAAAGAAAGAATTGATTGTGTGTTTCTTTCTTTTTCTTTTTTTCTTCTTTCTTATGATTGTGTATAGGCGGATATCATTTTAATTCACCAGTTACTTCCCTGAAGAGGAGCCAGCAGGTTCTGAAACAATTGTCGGATACTCCAACTATGTTTATTTTAATATACAAGCTCTAATATATATTGAGCACTTTTGAAAAATAATGTTTTTGTTCATTTAGTTAATATTTCAACTTAATTAATATATATATATATATATATATATATATATATATATATATATATATATATATAAGAGTTATCTATGGACACGTGTTCCGCCGTTACTGCGGTTCATCAGCGTGGCTGACAATAACATGATTAAAACCCTTGGCCAAATTAATCCACCGAATTAATCCACCGAATGCATTTCAGTTTCTTTCATAAATAAATCACGCGCGGATATTGTTTTATGAAATTTATTTTGAGGTATGATTTAAGAGAAAATGAAAATTTACTACTCGATGTTGGGATTGAACTCACAGTTTTCAGATTATGAGTCTTGTTTTTAATCCTTTCCCTTGACTCTATAAGTCTCTACGCGTAACTTCGCGTCCCAATTTGCCCTTCATTGTCATCTGTTACCTAATTGTCGGTAGTGATCGGACGGACAAACGGATGGACTGAAATACGCGTCTCGTCATCAGTATTTTGTGATTATTTTATTTGGCTGGCTAAATCCGACTTATTCCGCCTACATTCGATCGATAAGCCCTTCATCATTCTAACATTCGATCTCTGTTTTCTATGAATTTGTAAGAAACCATTGGATGTTTGCTTCCAGAAGGCGCATCCATTTGCAATTAAATACAATATCGCATCATCCCATTATCCACACGTCCATCACGTCTGACATAAGCCGTTTACTGCGTTCTAAATGCTATTATGTAATAACATTAGAATACAAAGCATGTACTCCTCTCGACTAACAACAAAAATAAAGCGGACAAACAAATATATATATATACAGTGTAACCCGGATATAAGAGAGCTGTCGGAACAGGAGAATAAGTCTCTTATATCCGGGTTCCTCTTATATCCGGGTATTGTCTATTTTATTTATGTAAGTATGGAAACACCACATATGACGCTTTTTACGCACAGAATACTAGTTTATTTAACAGGTATAGACATAAAAATACTTTTCAATCAGTTTTCACAAATAATTCAGTCAAAAATTACTTTTTCTTAAAAAAGGCAGTCATTTTTGATTGTACACAAATCTCTTTGTTAAACCCGGATATAAGGGAACTGCTGGGACCGGAGAATAAGTCTCTTATATCCGAGTTCGCCTTCTAACAACAACAAAAAAAGAAACCTTTTTTACGAATATTTTACAGATATGGCTGTATTGAAGGTCATAGAAAGACTCACCAATGAGGTGAGAAAATTTAGCAACGTCTTTTGACTGATTTACGACATCACACTGTCACTCAAAACGAACTCTCTTATATTGGGGAGGACGAGACCGGAGAAGAAGTATCTTATAGCCGGGTATCTCTTATATCCGGGTCTCTTATATCCGGGTCTAATTAATAGACATTAACACAGGCTGTAATTTGGGACCAGAGACAATGTCTCTTATATTCGGGTTTCTCTTATATCCGGTGCTCTTATATCCGGGTTACACTATATATATATATATATATATATATATATATATATATATATATATATATGGGGGGGAGGGGGTGTGTTATCTACCTCCTACAGCTGTAAAACTTACTCCTTTCCAAAGAGGGGGGAGGCAAAGCCCGGGAGGGTGGACCTCCTAGAACTGCACAGGACAAACCCACAGACGGGCGTAAATCAAGTCCTGAAGGCCAAGACGATACCAGTCTGTAGGGTGCAGTATCCATCGGAACAGATACTACGCTTTGTTCTTAGCCAAAAGGCCGATATATATATATATATATATATATATATATATATATATATATATATATATATATATATCAGAGGTAAAAGATGAGAATAAAACATTGTAAAGATACAATATATTTTAAAAACATCAAAAGTTCAGAGCAAGGAGCCTCATATCCTCAATCCATGGATTTTCAAAGAAAACATTTCTTCTCATCAGAGGATAGGGAAGCCGACAATGCGATTATAAATATTATCGGCAACAATTAACTTTGAAAATTGTATATAAAGTAAAACAAAGTAGAAGTAAAGAACAAAATGAGGGCCAAAGGTGAATAGTCTTATTTTGAGGTGTGAGCGTAAAATCAGGGTGGAAGTTATCTAAAAACACGTCAGGACAAAATGAAATAAAAATAAAAATAAAAGCATCCGTTATTTAGGGATGAATGCTTGAAAAAGAAAGCGATACTTAAATTGTTCAGGAGTCCAAAGGTTTTTGCAAGATGTTGGTGGTCTTTGGTAATTGGTAAATATCAATTTATCCTGTGTAGTATTACACTATCACGATAGATTATTATTATTAAACGATAATTTAATTATCGTTATAATTCTACACTTAAATATTATATATATATATATATATATATATATATATGGTAAAATGAAAAAGGAAAACCAAAAACTGGATGTTTTTTATGTGTACATCAACGTTTCGTCTTTATTTATAAGACTTCATCAGGATGATGATATAGGGAAAAGATATCATGCAAGCACAGATACATGTAGGGTAGACATGTTGACCAGATGGCTGTGGTTGAGATTGAAGGGGAAGAGTGAGTTGGAATGTTTGTGTGCCATCTGGTCAAACACCCCCTCCCCCTCTTCCTCCAATCTCTCTCTGCCATCCATTTTACCCCTGCTCATCCCCCACCTCTTTCTCTCATCGCCAGCCACAGTAGTCCTTGCTCCCTCCACCCTTCCCCTTTTTTCTCCCACTCATTTTCATTCTCTAACAAGTACGGACGTCCAGCAAGACGCTGCCATTATTTTTCATTTTATTTTATTTTTCTTCCCAACATGTCTACCCTACATGTATCTGTGCTTGCATGATATCTTTTCCCTATATCATCATCCTGATGAAGTCTTATAAATAAAGACGAAACGTTGATGTACACATAAAAAACATCCAGTTTTTGGTTTTCCTTTTTCATTTTACCATCACGTCGGATTACCTTCATCCTTCTCTTCCCATATATATATATATATATATATATAGAGAGAGAGAGAGAGAGGGGGGGAGAGAGACGGGTAGTTTGCTTGAAGCATTGCTGGGAATAGTAGTAATATGTTAAGAAGGCTGGGGGCAATGCACGGTGCTGGATTAAAGAGAAGCTGGAAAGAACACAAATAATAAATCGAAATGGGACTTACTATTTATTTTTGCTTACTAAGGGTATGACTAACTATTTATTTTTCTTTCAAATCTTACTTAACAGAACATGTAATATATGCTGTCCGGCTGATGATTAAGAATCATTTAATATTTCGAGAAAACTTTCCCTTTGTCAAAAATAGATACCAAAGGAAAAATCCGTCTGTGTGGAAACTTACGTTGTCTGATTGTGAAAATAATTATATATATCACCTCACATTTAAAATCTAATATATATATATATATATATATATATATATATATATATATATATATCGGTATTTGGTCTGACGGTTTCCATCAGGAACGAAATACAAATGTTTCCGTGTAGCTTACTTGCCATAAGCATATTTTTATAATACTATATATATATATATATATATATATATATATATATATATATATATATATATATATGTTGTCGTGTGTTCGTATTAGACGTTGATATGCGTCTGTATTCCCCCTTCTCCGTCTACCACTCCCCCCCCTCTCTCTCTCTCTCTCTCTCTCTCTTACTGTAGATTTTATTTATCTACGTCCCACAAGGTAAGATGTGACACAAGGTCGGGAAAGTGGGATTAGATAAGCCAGCACTCGAGAGGTGAGCACTCTGGCCATTTAAAAATTGCCTGGGCAGCCCCGTCGGCATTCCCCGGTAGGGGCGCCTCAGACAGTAAGCAATAAACTTACTGCTCCCCAAAGAGGGGAGGCGAAGCCTGGGAGGGTGGACCTCCTAGAACTGCGCAGGACAGCGTGCAGCATCCATCGGAACAGATACTACACTTTGATCTTGGCCAAAAGGTTACTGTAGATGTTTACATCCCGGTAGACGTTTGATCCGTTGTGTTGCTGTCTAAGTGTGAATAGAGCCAGTTTATTCAGTCGATGATTTCAACTGAAGTGTCCTTACGTGTGCTTGCACTTCCCACCAACTTGTGTGTCGCTGTATCACACTTTTATAGAACCGCACGCACGGGGGGCGGGGGCTTATGCCTCAGTTTGCGTGCGCACCCACCCACGCCTACACCCACGCGCACACACCGCTAGTGTGAGACAAGGTGCAGCAATGAGGTAGGGCGAAATGTGTTTGCGTGGAGATGTTTGCCAACCGGTATGTAGGTGAGCGCCAGGCCTTTTGCGCGGTGCTCGCCGTGTCCCCACTTACTTCTGGACGGAAGGACGAGGTGCGTCCGTCGCGTCCGTGTTGATACGGGGGAGTTTTTGTTTAAGTGCTATTTGAAACAAGGAGAGGTAGCAAGATCAAAAGGATGGCGGCGAAGAAGAAGAAGAAGAAGAAGAAGAAGAAGAAGAAGAAGAAGAAGAAGAAGAAGAAGAAGAAGAAGAAAAGGAAGAAAAGGAAGAAAAGGGCGGGGGTTTGAAATAGAAGAAGAAGAAGAAGAAGAAGAAGAAGAAGAAGAAGAAGAAGAAGAAGAAGAAGAAGAAGAAGAAGAAGAAGAAGAAGAAGAAGAAGAAGAGGAAGAAGAAGAAGAAGAAGAAGAAGAAGAAGAAGAAGAAGGATGAGGAGGGGGAAAGAAGAAGAAGAAGAAGAAGAAGAAGAAGAAGAAGAAGAAGAAGAAGAAGAAGAAGAAGAAGAAGAAGAAGAAGAAGAAGAAGAAGAAGAAGAAGAAAAAGGAGGAGGAGGAGAAGAAAAAAAAGAAGAAGGAGAAGAAGAAAGAGGAGAAGAAAAGGAAGAAAAAGGCGGGGGTTAGAAGAAGAAGAAGAAGAAGAAGAAGAAGAAGAAGAAGAAGAAGAAGAAGAAAAAGAAGAAAAAGGAGGAGGAGAGAAGAAAAAAAAAAGAAGAAGGAGAAGAAGAAGAAAGAGAAGAAAAGGAAGAAAAAGGCGGGGGTTAGAAGAAGAAGAAGAAGAAGAAGAAGAAGAAGAAGAAGAACAACAACAACAACAACAACAACAACAAAAACAACAACAACAGCAAGAAAAAGATGTAGAAGGAGGAGGTGATACCACTTAAACACCGCTTAGAGATTATTTCACAAGGTAATACGATTCTGTTACACCGCTTTAGAATTCGCAAAATAGCCCATCAGAGATCAGTTTACATCAGACACATTTCATACCGACTGCGTCACGAATAAATTGATCTGAATTGCAAAATAACTGACATCTTTACCAGATTTAGATATTTTATACAATCATACTACTCTCCTACTTCCCTTTTAATCATTATGGAAGCGAGAGGTGAAGGGGGGGGCGTGTCGCTGCTTGTTGGTAAGTTAAAGTTTTTTTCTTTACTTCGCGTCTTTAACGAACTATATATTCTTCTCTTCCGGCTGTCAAAATCAACAATTTGTTTTCTTCGCGTCTTAAACGGAATAGTTTATTTTCTCGTACAATTTGTAGTTTTGTTGTAGAAAATAAATGTAGTCCAATGCTCTGTATTTTTTAATAAAAACCTATTGCGTATTCGTGATAAATTCAATTATTTATCATCGAATCTTATTATTTTTTTAAATAGAATTAAGTAATTAGCATTGAATGTTATTGTTTTTAAATAATCAAAATCTACTTTCTAAACAGTGCTGTCATGGTGTATTTATTCATTTTAATATTCAAGTAGCAAATTACCCACACATTACGAAATGAAAACTGTCATTTTTACCAAATTGCAAACATAGAACAACAGTATGGTTTCTTTTTTTGGAGGGGGGGGTCACCGGAAAGGTAAATTACTTACATTTTAAATGATGAAAAGCATGTATGGTTAAAAAATATATGATATTAAGTCCGAGTGGCAAGGTCAAGAAACTACACGTACTCGCCTAATAAAACTACACTCCCCCAAAAACGCTTTTGCTTTATCTCCTATAGCAAAAGAATACTAAATATTTCACCCTCCACTAATTACCACCTCGCTAAATAAAATAGATTCTGCTTTTTTAGGCGATTACATGTGAAAACGGAAATAACGAATTCTAACGTTTGAGGGCATTAAATCATATTTTTTACCACTAACCATAAGTCTATGTGGCAAGGTCACGAAAATATACGTACTCGCCTTAAAAACAAATCCCCCTCCACAAAAAACGCATCGGATTTAGTTCCTATAGCCAAAAAAAACATTTTAACACTCATCTGCGACTAAACTAGTATTTATGTTAAATTAACAATCAGTCTGTTATATTTTCCACGGGCAGCGCCTGGACACAGGGTCCTGCTAGTATATATATATATATATATATATATATATATATATATATATATATATATATATATATATATATACATATATATATATATATATATATATATATATATATATATATATATATATATATATATATATATATATATATATATATATATACTAGCAGGATCCTGTGTCCCGGCACTGCCCGTGGAATATATATATATATATATATATATATATATATATATATATAGTAAGTTATGAAAAGAAAATATATATAGCAATTAAGCTACACAGATGGTTTCCGCGTTTCATTCCCAGAGGGAATCGTCAGGCTAAAATGCATGGAGTTAGTTTTGCCAGGTGCTTTTATATAGACGTCTAGCTAGTTAACCAATCAGATTCTTTGTCGTTCTCTCAGCCAATCGTTGGGCTCTACTCACGTATCGAGCACCGTTGAGGTAAATACTGAAAATGAATGCATAAAAAATTATATCTCCTTATATTTTATGTTGATACATGAAATGATCTCTCTCTCCCTCTATCGCTCTCTCTCTCTCTCTCTCTCTCTCTCTATATATATATATATATATATATATATATATATATATATATATATATATTATAATATAAAATGAAGTAATAAAATAAGGTGTCAATCAAATTTTATTAGAATTCAAAGTTCAAGCAAAGTATCTTAAAGTCCTTAGCTCATGAGTTTTCAAGGATAATGCTTCTCTTCAGAGGACCATTACCGCAGTTATACCACTACAGGTAATAAAATTAAAATTTGAAAATATATAAAAATATATACAAAAATACATAAAAATATATAACATCAAATATATCAATCCAAAAACATACTTTTTTGTTAAATCTATATAATCCATCCAAGTCATACAATTTGAAAAACATAATCAGGAAAGACCTTTTTTTTATAGCCTTTTAGATTGTAGTATTGGTATCCTTAAGTGGGGGGAGTTTAAAATGTATCCTTAAAGATTTTCAAGTAGTCTTAAATTTTTGATAAAGAGTATATATATATATATATATATATATATATATATATATATATATATATATATAAGTACTGTGTGGTAGGGCAGGAAAAATCCAGCAGAGTGCTCGATTAATTAAGAAATCCGAGATTTCGAAGGATTAAGAGCGTAAATATTTATTTATAAAATACAGAAATTCAATGTAACATCAGTACCGTCGGTTTCAAAGCGGGAGGTTGATCCCGATTATCGTCAGCTGATAAACATATTCAGGAATTCCTAAATATGTTTATCAGCTGACGATAATCGGGATCAACCTCTCGCTTTGAAACCGACGGTACTGATGTTACATTGAATTTCTGTATTTTTTTTATATATATATATATATATATATATATATATGAAGAAGAATGGAAAGGAATTAGAGAAGCAAAAGCCAAATCATAATTCAATTCAATTGCTCAGAGCAAGGTATATTCCGCAAAAAGGCAATTTATTCAAGTTAAATTTTCCTTAAGCCAGGCTTTTCAAAGATCAAAATCTTATCATCAGAGGAAGTCGCTGGGATAGATAAGTTGGCAAAGGCCAAGATTTAAATTTGAAAAAATAAAATAAAAGTTGTAGGGGAAGAAACACAGGGCAAAAGTTCGCTTTTAGTGCACCACTTTATATATATATATATATATATATATATATATATATATATATATATATATATATATATATATATATATATATATATATATATATATATATTAGTATTTCATGTATCCACATAAAATTTTATAAGGAGATATAATTTTTTATTTATCAATTTTCAGTATTTACTTCAACAGTGCTCGATACGTAAGTAGAGCTTGGTAGTATATATATATATATATATATATATATATATATATATATATATATATATATAATTATATATATATATATATCATTCAGTATGTAAATGTTTTTTTGTATTTTCAAAGTGTTAAAAATAAACATAAACAAAAAAGGGCAAAACGTAAACAATATAACGCAACAAGAAGTAAACAAATTCTACTCCTAAAATTTTTTCGTATTTTTGTTTTGTTTTTGTTTTGTTTTTGTTTTGTTTTTGTTTTGTTTTGTTTTGTTTTGTTTTGTTTTGTTTTGTTTTATTTTGTTTTGTTTTGTTTTGTTTTGTTTTGTTTTGTTTTGTTTTTGTTTTGTTTTGTTTTGTTTTGTTTTGTTTTGTTTTGTTTTGTTTTGTTTTGTTTTTGTTTTGTTTTGTTTTTGTTTTTGTTTTTGTTTTTGTTTTGTTTTTGTTTTGTTTTTGTTTTGTTTTGTTTTGTTTTGTTTTTGTTTTGTTTTGTTTTTGTTTTGTTTTGTTTTGTTTTTGTTTTGTTCATTTGCTTCTTATTTATTCTTTTTGCCGCGTCTGCTTGGGAGCCGTTTGCGGTCGCGGTACAAACAAGAAATGCATTAACTCGATGAACAAATTGCGAAATGAATGTCAATTTTGATACGTGTCTATTCGCTCTTATCAGTTCGATTAATCATTCCTGTCTAGCGGCTTATGATATTCGATTTGGGGAAATTGCAGGATTTCGGGCCTATTGAGAAGCGACGATCAAACCGGGGGGGGGGGAACTTCCCTCCACCCTCCACCAACCGTCTCCACCCTCACTACACAAATGCAGACCTACACAGATAGCGCGCCAAATCGCTACACTAACACACACACATATACATTAATACAGACAGACAATCACCAGCAAACGCCTCCAACCCCGTCAAACCCCGCCAACGATATCCAACATCTTCAATCACATCAAAATATATCTTTCAGACTCCGCACTGTAATTCGTTTCATTGGTGAGGAGTTATAGATTATTTCTTGCTTTGCTTATTTCCCGTGTTTTTCTTTTTCTTTTCTTTTTTCATTCGGGCGAGAAGGATGTTGGAGATGAGGGGGAGATGTAGCAATTTTGATTCAGAGTGTTTATTCTTTAATCAACCATTCGGAATTCAAACAATAAAACTTATGCCTACATTGTAAGTCGCTTATAGCAAACCTTATAATCCACATAGAAAGTATTTCGTGCTACCATATATATATATATATATATATATATATATATATATATATATATATATATATATATATATATATATATATATATATGAGAAAAATGAAACAATGTTTCAGACAATATGTAAAAATAAAAATGGAATAAAGAATAAGCAATTCAACAACTAACAAAAATAAGCTCAAAAACTCATGTTGTAAAGTTCTACCGAGATATTTCGGCCGTCGAGATACGACCATTTCCGTTCGGTTCGTAAACTTTATTTGGAAATAAAGTTTACCAACCGAACGAAAATGGTCGTATCTTGACGGCCGAAATATCTCGGTAGAACTTTACAACATGAGTTTTTGAGTTTATTTTTGTTAGTTGTTGAATTCCTTATTCTTTATTCTATTTTTATTTTTACATATATATATATATATATATATATATATATATATATATATATATATATATATATATATATATATATGCATAAGCAAGCGTTGTTGAACATCACGGAACTTTCACGTTTGTATATTTTACTCGTGAGGTTCTCAAACCGTCGAGCCAATTTTCTGATTTCAGGTGGCAATCCGTATAAGAATTAATAAAATAAATAAATAAACAATAAAACTAAACACACAAACGATAGAATAAAATGAACTCAACCACACACCCTCTTCTCTCTTTCATTCGCCCGTAACGATAACTATAAAACACTAAGTCCAGTCTTCTTATTTAAATTTAAAAAAAAAACAAAAAAACTAACAAAACCCTAATCCTGAAGACGACTACGAAAGTCGAAAGCGCTCGAGAAAATGGCCGAATTAAGAACTATCGGAGAAGTACTATACGGATTGCCACCTGAAACCAGAAAAATGGCTCGACGGTTTGAGAACCTCACGAGGAAGATATACAAACGTGAAAGTTCCGTGATGTTCAACAACGCTTGCTTAGATAATGACTTGCTGCCTTAATATATATATATATATATATATATATATATATATATATATATATATATATATATATATATATATATATATATATATATACGTGTGTGTGTGTATTTTTTTATTTTGTAACATAAAGTACTTATAATAGCTCAATAGTTTAAAGTTAGAGCTATGCTATATTTAGTATTTTTATGTAGTTCAATACCACATCAATATCACAGATTCACGTCATTTTTTACAACTTTTTTAATTTTTATTTCGCAGACAATTGTTTCGGCTAACATCAAGATCTTTGTAAAATGATCCTATGCATGTATGCATTTATGCATTTATTTAATTCATGCATTTATTTAATTTCTGGTGTGGCTATCTTAAATGCAAACTGTACGAAAAAAATTCAAAAAACTTTAAAAACATGCAAAATCTTGGCGATTATAGCCCGATTAACAGTCAGTACTCATTATCAACTTATATATATATATATATATATATATATATATATATATATATATATATATATATATGGTTTAAGCTCAGTATACGAGATAGAGCAATTATAAAGATAGAAGAAATAAGAGTGATAAACATGTACGAATGTCCAGATTTATTTCAAACTTCGATTGTTCAATGCAAGGTATATTCTGTAATAAACTAATGTTTATTTTTCTTTCCTTAAGCCAAGGCTTTTCAAAGATCGAAATCTTATCATCAGAGGAGAAATACAGATAGATAAGTTGGCTGTGGAAAAGCCAAAGTTCAACCATTTGAAAAAATATTATTAAAAATGCAAACTTATCTATCTGTATATCTCCTCTGATGATAAGATTTCGATCTTTGAAAAGCCTTTGCTTAAGGAGAGAATAATAAACATTAGTTTATTACAGAATATACCTTGCATTGAACAATCGAAGTTTTGAAATAAATCTGGACATTCGTACATGTTTATCACTCTTATTTCTTCTATCTATAATTGCTCTATCTCTTATATTGAGCTTAAACCATTTCACTATAGGTTCTATCTACTAAAAGTATACTTTTTATATTCGATTCTCTCTCTCTCTCTCTCTCTCTCTCTCTCTCTCTATATATATATATATATATATATATATATATATATATATATATATATATATATATATATATATATATATATACATATATAGATACATATAAATACATATATATACATATATATATACATATATATATATAAACATATATATATATATATATATATTATTTTAACATAGAATTATGGTCCCCTTACATCTATTTAAATAACATGTACGTATCCTGTCTTTTTATATTTCTAATCATTTATCATTGGCTATCATTGTTAATCTAACTATTCATAAAATTAAAGTATATATATATATATATATATATATATATATATATATATATATATATATATATATATATATATATATATATATATATATATAAGCAACAAAAAATAAAGATATGATTTATATCTTTAGAATAAAACGTATCATGAAAACGATTTGATGCTCAATATATGGGATTGATAATTATATAAGTAAGTTAAAGGATAAGAATTTTAAAAATTACATCTTCAGTTGTTCAAGACGATGGATTTATTTTTCCTAAAACCATGATTTTTCAAAGAATTGAATTCTAATAATCTCGTATACATATTGAAGCTTAAAAATGGCCTCGAATTCACAAATAACTTTATACACTTTCTGACACGCAACTTCTAAACAACCGGATTTTTTTTTTTGTTTCGCAAATTTGATTTCGTTCAACTCCATCGATGTTACGATTAAATTTGGAATTACTACCATCGAACCTGCTGCCATTTTTTGCATGAACGACCTTTACGGTGAACTTTCTTCTCGTATGAACTCAAATCATTTACTCTGCATTGAACATTCTTAACATATTTCTACTGTTAACATTATTTTTCTTAATATTTACGTGTTATTCTTTTCAAACTTCGACCCTGGTAATCGTCTTACCAGCTTATCCATCTGTATTTCTCTGATGATAAAAATTCAATTCTTTGAAAGGCCATGGTTTTAGGAAAAATAAATCCCTCGTTTAAAACAACTTAAGATGTAATAGACTTTGTATTTTTATACAATTTTATTCTCATCCATTAACTTGCTTACATATATATATATATATATATTCTTTCCAAATATGATCTAAGGTTAAGATCGGATTTTAACTCTGCCTGATAAGATCTCAGTTCATAATAGCTGTTGATCGATAACATTGACATGCCAGTGTCGCAGATTTTGTACATGTCTGTGTAAATAAAAATAATTATATATATATATATATATATATATATATATTTATATTATTATTATTATAATTTATTCATGTATATATTCGTGAAATTTAGGCTGAATAATTTCTACACTTGATTATTGGGGGAATGGTCGTTTGATCAGTACCATTGGAGAGCCATGAATATTATAACTGTCCTGTTTTCAAATCTCCGAAACAGTTACATGGTAAAAAATCCTGGCTTAAGGAAAAGCTTTATTTGAATAAATTGCCTTTTTGCGGAATATACCTTGCTCTGAGCAACTGAATTGAAAAAGGATCCGCTTTTTGCTGTTCTAATTCCTTTTCATCCTTCTACATATATATATATATATATATATATATATATATATATATATATATATATATATATATATATATATATATATAGTCTCGGAAATTTCTCAACCATTAAAACTATATTAAAAAATTAAAAAATAAAAAAACTTATAGTCCCAAGTCTTTCAGTGGAAAATCACTCATGTAAGTCAATTTATTTTTTACAGTTATTATATTAGTTTGTTTCTAACACTATTTTAAGGGATCATCAGTTGTTTACCATGAAAAACTGTTTCGGGAATTTTATATATATATATATATATACAGACATTGTTGTTCAATTTAAGAAGCATTGATTAATTTGAAAATATGAAAGCATATGTGTTGTTCTTATGTTATCTTGAGCGGTTCTTGGTTTCAATCAAAGAGTATTGAACGCTTTGTTAACAAACTCATGGGTCAATTCTAACCAGCAACCGTGCAAGATCTCGCATCCTACAGCGATAAAATCATAACAGCCATCTTAAAGTTTGCAGAAAATGCAACAATTTTTGTTATATTTCTGAGAATGTGATTTCATTTCTGAATCTTTAGATTACATTTTTTGTTTAATCGCTTATGACGGTGCATATCCGTTCATATTATTGTACACGTTGCACAAAGTTTTACATTCCAGTTCATCTCAACGGTTTCATGAATTTTTAAAAAATGATAAAGAGCAAGGAAGTGCTCGAAATATTAAAATTATAATTACACACACCTATGATTTAACACGTTTTTACGATTTCCATGTTTTGTTTGTAAAAATGAGAAGAAATTCCTTATTTTAGCAATTTTTAACGGAGTTTATACATACATATATATATATATATATATATATATATATATATATATATATATATATATATATATATATATATATATATATATATATAAATATTAATATTAATTATTTTAATACCTACAGACATCGATGTTTCATGCTAACGCAATCTTCAGTGTAGGAACTAATTCTCAACGGTCGGTGGGCGCGAACCCCGATCACAAATCGCCACTGATTCGCAGTCGAGGCCATAGCCAATTAGTTAGTAAATATAGAGGAATTTTAAATGTAAATAGCGAATCGGCGGCTAGATACCAAGCAGTATAGAGTGATCTTGCATGTATGTATATATATATATATATATATATATATATATATATATACATCTTACATATATATATATATATATATATATATACATCTTATATATATATATACATCTTATATATATATATATATATCTTATATATATCTTATATATATATCTTATATATATATATATATATATATATATATATATATATATATATATATATATATATATATATATATATATATATATATATATATATATATATATATAGTAAGCTATGAAAATATATTTATGGCAATTAAGCTACACAGTGGCTCCCGCGTTTCATTCCCGGAGGGAATCTTTAGGCTAAAATGCATCTTAGTCTGAAGATTTCCCCCGGGGATGAAACGCGGGAGCTTATGTGTAGCTTAATAGTCATAAATATATTTTCATAGCTTACTACCTAGCTCTATTTACGTATCGAGCACTGTTGAAGTAAATACTAAAAATTTATACATAAAAATTTTTACCCTATAATAAAATTTGCGCAAAGTTTTACATTCCAGTTTGTCTCAATGGTTTCATAAATTAAAAATCCAATTTTACAATTACCTTTGGAATTACTACCATTGAACCTGCTGCCATTTCCCCCCCTGCATTGAACACTCTCAATATATTTCCACTATTAACATTTTTTTCTCAATCCTTTATTCGGTTATTCAGTTATTCTATTATTCCATTATTCGGTTATTTAGTCATTCTCCTATTCTGCTGTTCCGTTAGTCTTGGTTTACATTTTTCCGTCATTGTTATTCTGTTATTCTGCTATTGAACTATTCCGTCATTCTGTTATTCAGTTATTCCGCTTTGCAGTGGTGATTGCAAGAAGCGTTCTTGTTGAGAATATCGTACAAGGAGGAACCAGAGATTGGAGCTCAGTCGAGCAGCTTCCATGGAAATAACGATAGAGTAGAGAAAGACTAGCAACGTCTCTTCTCTGAGAAAAGGGGTTACAGAGAAGAGATTGGAGCTCAGTCGAGCAGCTTCCATGGAAATAACGATAGAGTAGAGAAAGACTAGCAACCTCTCTTCTGTGAGAAAGGGCTGCGGAGAAGAGAAGAGATTGGAGCTCAGTCGAGCAGCTTCCATGGAAATAACGATAGAGCAGAGAAAAGGGGCTGTCAGCCATTCTGTTTCGATGTGTCATACTTCAATATAAGTTTTGTTGGTCTGTCACGTTTGAATTTGGGGCAGCATTTTCATCGCTAACCGCGTAGAGTTAATGGACGTATGTTAGGCGTGGATCCGTCCTCGTCTTTTCTTAACATTGAAACCTATTTTCGGCTTCCACCTGGATACTGCCAGCCCCGGTGCTTATCTGTGTGCCACAACACGCCCCAAACAAACTGCATTCGTACGAACAATATCAACCTAGAAATGTTTACAACAAAACCTGAATGGACCGACCGCAAATTGGGGAGATGGGGGGGGATGGGGGTGCTCAGCGATAATTCAAGCGCGCCGAAACCTCATTCACACGTCGCATGTACGCATACACGTACAGGCTCACACACACACACACACAGACACACACACATACACACAGACACACACACACACAGGCACACACACACACAGACACACACACACACACACAGACACACACACACAGGCACACACACACAGACACACACACACACACACATACACACAGAGACACACACAGACACACACACACACAGACACACACACACACAGACACACACACACAGGCACACACACACACACACAGCCCCAACAGATTCGCGGATACAATAGTACAGACTGCAACACAGACGCACGCGAATACACACTTTTGTTTTTACATTTTTCTTACATCCGAATGAATCACCACCTACCAAGGCCGAAAGCGACTCGAGGATAAGGGATAATGAGATTATCAGTTAGATGAAAAATAAATCCATAAAATTGTATCGTTGTCAAATTCTTTTCGTCAGTATTGAATTTTTTTTATCTATATAATATAAAAGTGAACGTACGTGTGGCCGGTTCGCTTCAATAATCACGTATGCAAATTTACATTTTATGAGAAAATAAGGGGAGGCTTAATCTTAACAAAAACTAATAATAACGAAAATAAAATGAGATAATAATCCCGAATACAAATTGATTTTTTTATGAGAGGCTTAATCTTAATAATTACTTATAATAATAAAAAAGAAAGAAAAGAATCTTCTTTCGCTTTTAATATAGACAAAAAACTTCTACATCTTTTTCTTCTTCTTCTTCTTCTTCTTCTTCTTCTTATGATTATTATTATTATTAGTAGTAGTAGTAGTAGTAGTAGTAGTAGTAGTAGTATTTATAAAGTAAAAGTCAACATATGAGTGTGATGTGCGCTTCAAGGTATTAGAAAAGAGAGAGGAGGAGAGACAAGGGGAAAGGTACCAATAGCATTTGTTTTGTCTTCTTATCGATTAGTTTTGTCTTTTCATCGATTACTTCTGTCTTCCTATCGATTAGTTTTGTTTTTTCATCGATTACTTTTGTCTTCCTATCGATTAGTTTTGTCTTTTCATCGATTACTTTTATCTTCTTATCGATTAGTTTTGTCTTCCTATCGATTAGTTTTGTCTTTTCATCGATTACTTTTATCTTCTTATCGATTAGTTTTGTCTTTTCATCGATCACTTTCATCTTCTTATCGATTAGTTTTGTTTTTTCATCGATTACTTCTGTCTTCTTATCGATTAGTTTTGTTTTTTCATCGATTACTTCTGCCTTCCTATCGATTAGTTTTGTCTTTTTATCGATTACTTCTGTCTTCCTATCGATTAGTTTTGTTTTTTCATCGATTACTTTTATCTTCTTATCGATTAGTTTTGTCTTCTCATCGATTACTTCTGTCTTCCTATCGATTAGTTTTGTTTTTTCATCGATTACTTGTCTTCCTATCGATTAGTTTTGTTTTTTCATCGATCACTTTTATCTTCTTATCGATTAGTGTTATCTTCTCTTCGATTACTTCTGTCTTCCTATCGATTAGTTTTTGTCTTTTCATCGATTACTTCTATCTTCCTATCGATTAGTTTTGTCTTTTCATTGATTACTTATGTATTTCCATCGATTAGTTTTTGTTTTTTCATCGATTACTTCTGTCTTCGTATCGATTAGTGTTATCTTCTCTTCGATTACTTCTGTCTTCCTATCGATTAGTTTTGGCTTTTTCATCGATTACTTCTGTCTTCCTATCGATTAGTTTTGTTCTTTTCATCGATTACTTCTGTCTTCCTATTGATTAGTTTTGTCTTTTCATCGATTACTTCTGTCTTCTAATCTATTAGTTTTGTCTTTTCATCGATTACTTCTATCTTCCTATCGATTAGTTTTAGCTTTTTCATCGATTACTTCTGTCTTCGTATCGATTAGTTTTGTCTTTTGATCGATTACTTCTGTCTTCTAATCTATTAGTTTTGTCTTTCATCGATTACTTCTGTCTTCCTATCGATTAGTTTTGTCTTTTCATCGATTACTTCTGTCTTCCTATCGATTCGTGTTGTCTTTTAATCGATTACTTCTGTCTTCCTATCGATTAGTTTTGTCTTTTCATCGAATACTTCTGTCTTCCTATCGATTAGTTTTGTCTTTTCATCGATTACTTCTGTCTTCCTATCGATTCGTGTTGTCTTTTAATCGATTACTTCTGTCTTCCTATCGATTAGTTTTGTCTTTTCATCGATTACTTCTGTCTTCCTATTGATTAGTTTTGTCTTTTCATCGATTACTTCTGTCTTCCTATCGATTCGTGTTGTCTTTTAATCGATTACTTCTGTCTTCTTATAGATTAGTTTTGTCTTTTCATCAATTACTTTTATCTTCTTATCGATTAGTTTTGTCTTCTTATCGATTAGTTTTGTCTTTTTTCTTATCGATTAGTTCGTCATCTTATCGATTAGTTTTGTCTTTTTCTTGTTTATTAATTTCGTTTCAATGATTTCAGGTAGTGAATAGTGTTATAGTAGTCCTTTTTGTTTTTCTACCTCGAAATCGAAATTGTGCGTTTTCCCTTTTTTTTCTTTTCTTTCTCTTCATTGAAATATGTTATGTTATCCGTCATTTCTTACTTCTCGATGTCAACATATGCATGCATTGCGTTATTCTTTATTCTTTCCCTTTCGTCGTAGTTTCTTCGTCGTTTCTTTCTTGTCTTTCTGTGGTCGAAATGTCGCTTATCTCATCGATTCGTGTCGTGTATTTCTTTGTCGCTTACACCAATTTTCTCGTTGTTACTTTTTCTCGCCTCCGCGTTGATTGTTCGTTTAGGAACCGCGTTGCTCTTCGCTCTGTATATAAGTTTTTCATTGCGGAATAGAAAGAAGAATTAAAAGACAGAGATTCGGAATGGAGATTTATTTAGAGAAAAATACCAAGTAACACAAGTACAATTGACACTTCATTAGTACGGAGAGAGACAGTTATATTCCTAGATAAACAGACAGATAGATTTATCGACTGATAAACAGATAGCTACACAAACAGACAGATAAGTGCTCATCGCCGCATGTTTTTTGTTCGCTTCGAGTTTCCACAACAAACATATTTTTAAATCCGATCATTTCTTCTCGTTCTGTTCTCACGTGACGTCGTATCCGTAGGTGATCTCATCTGCACATCACTAGGTCCGACCCTTCTGATCCTACCTCGTAAAATCTGACAGCGAAGTCAGATCAGTCCAGAATACAATCTTAGAACGTTGTTTATTTCACGCCCGGGTGGGTCATCGTGACCGTACTCATTCAAATGTGTCAACATCTATACAAATTGATCTACCATCGATAATTTAACAGATAGCAATTAAATTGTGAGACGATAGTGAGCCAAAATATATCTATACTTTTGGTCGGTGAACTATCGCTAGATTGATTAATGATTCAAAGATTTTGGCGGGAGGAGACTGACGATAATTTTACGGGTCAGTTATTTCATAAGAATTCTTGAACACTTGTACCAGAGAAGCAGTTTTCAAGCTATCAGGGAGGCAAATTTCGGCAAGACATTTGTTGTAGAGTTTTAATAGGGCAAGGGCCAACTCATACGAGCATTTATTTAAGACTATAGCATGGAAAAGCTCAGACCCGCATGTTTTGGAGGTGTTAAGGTTTTTTATTATGATATCCCGAACTTGGGAAGGGATGATGATAAATCGTCTAGTGTGGCTTCTGTCTGTAGTGGGAAGTTTGGGATAAAATGCGAGTCTTCCATGAAATGTTTAACATTGGACCTGCAGATTTCATATTGCAACTTTATTACTTGTGTTATAATCTGTTATTTATAATTATTTGTAATGGTTCACTAATATTGAGATCTGAGAACCATCAATTCGCTGTTTTGATGCCTCATTGTAATACAGCTTCCTATTCCAGTAGCTTCTTTCCAAGAACTACAGGCTTGTGGAACTCCCTTCCTTCTGACTGTTTTCCTCCTACCTATAATCTTGGTCTTTTTAAGACTAAGGCCAATAGATATATATGTATTTCCGATAATCATATGTCGTTCTTATTAACTCCTTGAATCAAGTGGCTTCATGTCTTGTCTAGAGCCATTTCCATAAAAAGAGAACTGTAGTGGCCAGATAAGATGTTAAACTTCACTAGAATGTGGCTAGTGCCATTCAGAAACCAATATATCAGCTTGGTAGGTGTGTCTTGTGTGGTTTCTGACTTTTAGATGGACACAAACAGATAACTGCCCTTTATATAAATGAAGACAAAAAATGTTACTGTACTAATCTGAACTAAATTTAAGTTTTCTCAAACTTTTACTTTTTTTAAATCGACATGTTTTTAAATTTGAACATTTATATTCCATATAAAAAACGATAGTTCAGGCAATAATTCAAACCCGAATCAAGATAGTAGACTTTTGTACATATAAAGGGATCAATATCTTTTCAAATAGAGTTTTAAAACGATAATAAAATTTAATTAAAATGTGTACTATCGTTCAGAAACACCTAAACACTTGATTTTATGGCTAATTATAAAAAAGTTTTGATATAAATTTTACGTTCCTATATTTACATTCAAATAAATAAGACATTTAAAAATATCTGCTGCTCAAATATTGAGTAGGCAATTTAAACATGTAAAATAATTTAAATAAAAAACATTCATATGTGTGCGCACACATGTATGTATAGCCTATCTAGTTTACGTTCCATCAGCGATTTATTAAATGAGTTATGATAATCACATTAAAATTGATTAATTTCTCACTTTTGGTTCATTATCATCCTGTAATTCTCCCTATCACTAGACTCAATTGCAGTTGGTGATTGCACAACCCTAGTTTCAATATACTCCCCATTATCTTTCTTTGTATATTGTTTAACTCGTATGATTCACCTGTTTGTTCTTCTAGTTTTATTTTGAAATATAGCTTTTTAAGTGGTCTGAACCGATTAATTTTAAAATAGAATTTCCGTTGGTCTATCAAGTTTTAGTTTGAAATAGTATTTTCACTGGTCTGTACCGATTAAGTTTAAAATAGTATTTTAAGTGGTCTGAACCGTTTAATTTTAAAATAGAATTTCCGTTGGTCTATCAAGTTTTAGTTCGAAATAGTATTTTCACTGGTCTATACCGATTAAGTTTAAAATAGTATTTTAAGTGGTCTGAACCGCTTAATTTTAAAATAGAATTTCCGTTGGTCTATCAAGTTTTAGTTCGAAATAGTATTTTCACTGGTCTGTACCGATTAAGTTTAAAATAGTATTTTAAGTGGTCTGTCCCGCTTAAATTTGAAATAGATTTTTCGTTAGTCTGGCGCACTTAAGTTTAAAATCCGGCACCTCGTTAATGCTAAACTTTTTTCTGGTCATCAGTATGGATTTAGGCAAGCACGATCTACTGCGGATATCCTAACGGTCATCTCAAAACACATACACCATACACTGGACAAGCCAGGTGAAGCTAGGGCGGTAGCGCTTGGTATATCCAAAGCCTTTGACAAGGTCTGGCATAAAGGTCTTCTCATAAAAATTAATTCATATGATATTACGGGACGAATATTTCACATAATTAGATCCTTCCTAACCAAAAGAAAGGTCCAGGTTGTCCTTGATGGCCGTTCATCCAAACAACATGACATAAGCGCAGGTGTGCCCCGGGGATCGATCCTTGGACTTTTATTGTTCCTGATTTTCATAAACGACCTCCCTGGTGACATTGTGTCTGGGATAGTGTATATTTGCTGATGTCACAACACTCTACTCTCGTCATGTGAGCAAAACGAACGCGGACATATCCGAGGCAATGGCTAAATCCTTAGAAAGTAACCTGCAGTCAGTAGTGGAATGGGGTCATTAATGTGTGGTAACATTTATTGCTGCTAAGACAAAGCTCCGTTCCTTCAACAACTACAATAAACCTCTTTAACCACCGATGGCAAATAAAACCCTACCTTAGAGTCCAACGTTCAAACTCCTCGGCCTAACATTCACAGGTAACATGAATCGGAACAAATTATAGAAGACATTGCCAAGGCTGCGGCAAAGAAAATGGGCTCCCTCTACCGTGCTAGAAAACTTCTGACACCTTACAGTATCCTATATCTCTACAAAGCCACCATTCGCCCATGAATGGAGTTTTGTTGTCACATCTGGACTGGTGCATCATCTACTAGTCTCTCCCTCTTAGACAAGGTCCAAAAAAACAGTCGCTAATCTGATAGGTCCCTCACTATCCATAAAGCTCCAGCCCCTGTCCCATCGCTAAAATGTTGCATTCTTGCGTACTGCAATGGAATGTGCTCCGATGAACTCCACGTAAATACACTCGACCAACGACCCAATCAGCTAAATCCCATCCATTCAATGTGGGAGTCCCCAGATGCCGGAGAGCTTTCTACTCCAATTTTGGAACTCCCTCCCTGCTCCCTGCTTCCCCGACTGTATCGACATGCAGAAATTTAAAAACAGCTCCCAATTTAGGATGACCCCCCCCCCCCAAAAAAAAAAAATGTCACTCAATTCTCAGTAGCCCTTTACGTATACAGTGGCAAATTGCCTTGTTTGGGGTGGACTATGTTTTTTTTTTTAAATAGCATTTTCGTTGGTTTGTCACTTTTAAAGTTTGAAATTATGCTTGTCGTTTAACGCTCAAATGGCTCATATTCAGAAAATCTGTTTTTGTTCTCATAAATCCTTAGCTATGTGGGCCGAGGTCCCAAGTAACCCTCTGTTGGAGCAGCTCTAAAGTCAGGTTCGGCAAGAAGCTTTTTAACTTGTTTCCAAGGTGTTCTTCTTCTTTTGTATGAATCAGATGATTCTTGATTGCTCGTCATGCATAAAATCTATTTCCCAAATCTTTGCTCATGAAGATATTGCCTCAAGATTGCCTGGTCTGCATGAAGTCCTTCTCATTGGTTGCCTCTATTCGTTAAGCCGCAATTTTCGAGGTTGTTGCCCCAACACCGATAGCAGCAATGCGCAGCAATTGCATGCGAAGTCGAGGAAGGTCTGGCCCAGAACACACAAAAGAATAGCGCAGAAGCAACGCTGTCACTCTCATTCCATTTATTCGCGGATGTGCCTGGCACATCTTTCTTCTTCTTCTTGCGTGTGAATCAGATGATTCTGGTGTTGGCATTAGTTCCCCCGTTTCCCAGTTAGAAATCTTTCTGGAAAGACATCGGATACTTACGGGAAGGACCACGAGAAGGTTGCCAACATCCCTAAGTGAAAGTGGTACTGTGGAACCGACTGGATTCGAACTTGGAACACCCAGGTTTAGTCCGTGTCGTTATCCACTTAACCACCGTCACCTCCCGCCTTAACGAAGGAAAACCAAAAAAATATTATTTATGTATTCATCAACGTTTCGTCTTTATTGTAAGACTTCCTCAGGATGATTTGTCTGAAGAAATATATAATATAGTAGAAGAATGCCTGTCCCGGGACGAGTCCACTTAATTCCTCGATCAAAATAATCAGATATAATCATACTAAACCTTATGTTTATAATCCTTATTCCAATTTTGATCTAAATCCTTTACATGATTTTAATTCTCGAAAATGTCTCACTTTTAAGGTGTAAGCTTAAGCTTAAGAAGAAATTCAAATTCAGGGAACCTTAGTTGACTGATGTATTCTTCTTTCGTGTGAATCAGATGATTCTGGTATTGGCATTAGTTTCCCCGATGTTTTTTCTAGTTAGAAATCTTTCTGGAAAAACATCGGGTACTTACGGAAAGGACCACGAGAAGATTGCCAACATCCCTAAGTGAAAGTGGTACTGTGGAACCGACTGGATTCGAACTTGGAACACCCAGGTCTTCAGTCCGTGTCGTTATCCACTTAACCACCGTTAAGGTGTTGATGGAGTGCGGCATGAGATTTCGAACTAAAAGAGACCGGTCCTCCGCCTCCTCTGTGACCCTATTTCCTTGTTTATCGTCGACAAAAGCCCCTTTTCTTCTTTTTTTTCTTTTTTTTTTTTGTAATTGAGCTGGGTATTAATAGCGCAGATTGCCTCGACCATCTCGCGAAATGAGCAAGCAAGGAGCGGAGCAGGAGAACGGGGAGAAAGGGGAGGAAGGGGAGAAAGGGGAGGAATAAGGTGGTCCGATGTGTAAAAGGGGGTTCAGCCGCAAAGCCTCGATGAGGGTAGCGTTAGTTTCGTCTCTGACTCTGTGATGACGCACTGCCGGCTCACGAGTACCCGATCGCTTACGCTTACCAACAGCTGGAGGAACACGCGAACACGAACGAGAAAGAGGGGAGGGGGGGCGAGATCGGGGGGGGCGGACTGGAAACCGCACGCTCTAACAGCCGCACACCCGCACACTGGCAAACACACGCATACACTCACACCCCCGCTCGGCGACGTACGGTGCTGCTGAAGGTTTTGAAAGATGCTCGAATTTTGTCGATATTTGAGAAATTAACAGACCTTGTCTTCTGTGTGTTCTTGGCATCGTCTACGACAATGCAAAGGCGATTAACTCTATTGCGGATCGAATATCATTACGAGCAGTAATTAACTGCCGTGCAACTTCACATCAAAATAAGCTTTTCTTTTGTTATATATATATATATATATATATATATATATATATATATATATATATATTACAAAAGAAAAGCTATATATATATATATATATATATATATATATATATATATATATATATATAACAAAAGAAAAGCTATATATATATATATATATATATATATTACAAAAGAAAAGCTATATATATATATATATATGTATTACAAAAGAAAAGCTATATATATATATATATATATATTACAAAAGAAAAGCTATATATATATATATATATATATATATATATATATTACAAAAGAAAAGCTATATATATATATATATATTACAAAAGAAAAGCTATATATATATATATTACAAAAGAAAAGCTATATATATATATATATATATATATATATATATATATATATTACAAAAGACAAGCTATATATATATATATATATATATATATATATATATATATATATATATATATATATATAAAGAAAGAGGCAAAATACCTTCATACAAACCATGTGTTAGATGCAAATATTTTTATTAAATCAAAATAAAAAATAAAAACATTTTTTCTTTTTTTTTCTTCATCTTTTTTTATTTATCTAATATTTCGCTTGATATAACAAGCCTCGACAGAGCTTTAGACAAATAAAAGGTATTAACCATTTTTGTTTGGTCTTCTAGAAGTGACGTCCGATGTTGTGTGAACTAACAGTGCAAATATCTCTTTTAAATTGAACTTAAATCATGCATGGTCGCTGGTAGATATAAATTTGGGAAAGTTCATTTTTTTTAAGCATCCTTAGAATTTTAAACATATATAAATATATATATATATATATATATATATATATATATATATATATATATATATATATATATATAATTTTAGAGGTAAGAGATGAGAATAAAGAAATTGTAAAGATACAATATTTTTTAAAACATCAAAAGTTCAGAGCAAGGTCCTCATATCCTTAATCCATGGATTTTCAAAGAAAACATTTCTTCTCATCAGAGGATGGGGAAGCCGATAATGTGATTATAAATATTACCGGCAACATTTAACTTTGAAAAATTTATATAGAATAACACAAAGTAGAAATAAAGAACAAAATAAGGGCCAAAGGTGAATAGTCTTATGTTGAGGTGGGAGCGTAAAATCAGGGTGGATGTTATCTAAAAACACGTCAGGACAAAATAAAATAAAAATTAAAATAAACGCATCCGTTATTTAGGAATGAATGCTTGAAAAAAGAAAGCAATACTCAAATTGTTCAGTAGTCCAAATGTTTTTGCAAGATTTTGGTGGTCTTTGGTAATTGGTAACTTCCATTTTATCCCGTGTGTGTATTAGGGTCCGTTTGTTGCTGGAATTATTCGTTTCGTAGGGTTCGGATTGATTTTTGTCTGTTATGGTTCGGTATATATAAAAAAAATTGAGGATTTCGAACAACTATCGCTTCCTGGTTGAAACGAATATCGACAGGTTATATATATATATACAGATCCGGTAGTTTAAGTCAGATAGATTATTATTATTAAACGGTAATTCAATTATCGTTATAATTCAACATTTAAATATTATTATTATATATTATTATATATATATATATATATATATATATATATATATATATATATTATAGTTCTTCATTCCACTGCCAGTCAAGCCTGGGTGTGACATATTTTGACCCGGACATACTACCTAGCTAAAATAAACATAAACTAATAAGTCGAAACCATCAATCCCATTCATGTCGCGTCCTTTGAAGGAGACAGGCCACTGCTGATAACGCTATACCCTAAATCATGATTTTCATTCTCTGCTTGTTCACGTCAGCACACATACCGAAGTCTGGACAGTTTCTGACAAATCAAAATTAATATTCTTTATGATTTTCTACATTGCTTTCTTTATCCTGAGGATGTCTTTCAATAAAGACGAAACGTTGATGAATACATAAATTACATTGATTTTGGCTATTTTTGTTTCATTTTGCACACAAACACACAAACACACACACACACATATATATATATATATATATATATATATATATATATATATATATATATATAAATGAATGAAGAGAGATAAAGATGTGCGAATGACAAATCTATTTTATCTTCGATTGTTTAATGCAAGGTACACCTTGAAACTCGATGAAAACATGTTTATTTTTTCTTTTCTGTAAGCCAGACTTTTCAAAGATTAAGATCTTATGATCAGAGGAATTACATAGATTGATAAGTTGTCAGAGGAATAGCCAAATTCAAAATTTGAAAAAAATTAAGAAAACATATTAAAAAATGGAAAGTAAATGTGTGCATAAAAAGGATAGGTTTAATTCTCTAAAAGTATACTTTTAGTATTGTTAAATATAACAGACAACTTATGTCTAGATATTCTTTCGTAGATCCTTTCCATTGTCAGAATCAGAATCAGAATCAGAATTTTAATTTCTAGGGAATTGGCCGATGAATTTTCCATAGTTTTCATTTGTGTCCCAAGTACTTTCAGACCCATGCAGGTCCATCTTCAGGGGAATGATGATAATCAAGTAAAGAACATGTGTTCGAATTATAGATGGTTTGGCGGGAATTATATAATAAGTACGAAACAATAATTAGCATTATAAACATTTTAGTCTATTATTGTTGGTATTGAAGTTAATTCTGTTAATTACGTTTTTTCTTTGTCTTTGTATATATGGCTTCTAATATATGGAGTTTTTGTTTGTTAATACTATATTCTAAGATTTTGGTATTTTCTACTAAGAGTTTTCTGAATTCCGATCGAGTGCAGGAATGGTCGTTAGTTAGTTAAGGAAGGGTCTACAAAAGAATATATATATATAAAAATACCCCATAAAGAACTTATTAAAGAATTAGGTAATACTGTAGATTTAGCTTTTGCAGGAGGAAAAGGTAAATACATAGACTTTGCAAAATCTAAAGCCTTTTGGTGTAAAAATAAAAATGGTAAGACGAGTGTATCCAAAACTGGTCTGATAATGCTTATAAGTCACCTTATAAAAGAGAGTTACTTTCAAATAGGGAATAAATTATTGCTCCAAACAATAGGTATTCCAATGGGTTTGGATCCGTCTCCATTTTGGGCAGATCTATATTTACATAGACTGGAATATATATATATGTCATCACTAATAAAAAATAATATATCTAGAGCGTATAGTTATCATGGATGTAGGCGATATATTGACGACCTTGTTTGCATTAATGATAACGAAGAGTTTGCAAATACTAAACATTTAATATATCCTAAAGAGTTCAAATTAAACTGTGAACATAAGGGAACACAAGCTACTTTTCTTGATTTGGATATAAAAATTGAAGATAAAATATTTATCTATAAACTGTTTGATAAAAGAAATTCATTCCCTTTTCGTATCGTGCGAATGCCATATAAAAATAGTACTAGCACTGTGTATATATTTTACGGGAGTATTATGTCTGAATTTCTGAGAATTGCTCGTGTTACCTTAAAATTAGTAGATTTCATGCCCCCAATTTCTGATCTAATAATAAGAATGATTAACCAAGGTGGCGATCAAAATAAAATATTTGGACAATTAAATAAGGCAATTACTCGCCATCCTGATGCTTTTAAATCTTATCAAATTAATCAAAATAAACTGATAGAACAAATCATAGTATATATAAATAGAAATTATATAATATGAATAAACGTATATATAACACATCTGCTAATTATAATAAGAAAAACAATAAAAATACAGTAGAAAGAAAGAAAGAAATGTTAAAAAAGAAGAAGAAGAAGAAGAAGAAGAAGAAGAAGAAGAAGAAGAAGAAGAAGAAGAAGAAGAAGAAGAAGAAGAAGAAGAAGAAAACCGACAGTTATGAACGCTGATTTTAAACACCGGGAGTTGGCAAAGAAGAAGAAGAAAAAGAGAACAAATTAACGGTTAACTTACAGACGCAGATTTGAAACAATGAGAAAAGAAAAAAGTCGACAGTTGTGAACGCAGATTAGAAAAACTATAGTGAACAAGGAAGATTAATATTTATTTGCGGTTGACAACAACGGGGAGATGGACAACAAAGTAGGACGAGGGAGAAAAGGAGGAACTAAAGGTATATATATGTATGTGTATATGTATATATATATATATGTATATATATATATATATATATATATATATATATATATATATGTATATACATATTTATTTATTTATCTTTTATTTTTTGATGTGTTGATGTTTTTTATATTTATAATATAAAACTAAAAAAATAATACATTAATCACTTAAATAATAGTGTCATGGATTCGTCCAAACACTTTAAAATGCAGCAACATTTTTGTGAGTAAAGGATAAATTTTATTAGACAGACGAACAGCGCAGGTAAAGAAATTTTTTTTTTTTTTTATGTCTTAAATAACTAATATAAGTTAGCAAAACATTTATATGGAACAAAACGTAGATTTAGTATAAGGAACGTTTATGTTTTTGTCTTTTAAGGGAAGTGGGGTCTGATCAACTCTGCTGGGAAGCCATGAAATTAAATACTGTCTTGTTTTTAAATTCCCGAAACAGTTTTTCATGGTAAACAACTGATGATCCCTTAAAATAGTGTTAGAAACTAACTAATATAATAACTGTAAAAAATAAATTGACTTACATGAGTGATTTTCCACTGGAAGACTTGAGACTATAAGTTTTTTTTTTAGTTTTTTTATTTTTTTATTTTTATTTTTATATTTTTTTTATATAGTTTTAATGGTTGAGAAACTTCCGAGACTATATATATATATATATATATATATATATATATATATATATATATATATATATATATATATATATATATATATATATATATATATATATATATATATATATATATATATATATATATGTTGATATATACATACATACATACATATATATATATGTGTGTGTGTGTGTGTGTGCGTGTGTGTGTGCGTGTGTAAAATGAAACAAAAATAGCCAAAATCAATGTAATTTATGTATTCATCCCTCATGATAAAGAAAGCAATGTAGAAAGATCATAAATATATATATATTAAATAATTAATACCTACAGACGCTAGCGTTTCAAGCTTATTGCTTTCATCAGTGCAGGAAAGTAACAATTCCAGACGGTCGGGAGACGCGAACCCGGTTCACAGAGTCAGCCTAGAATCTGCAAGGAGTCGCCATATCTACTCGGCCAACGGAAACTGTCACGTAACTAAGGGAAATTAAGATCTATATGTACCTAGAAGCGGGCACATATAGAAGACTAGTCGAGAGTGTTCGACGAACGTATTCGGAACTTTGCATATATATATATATATATATATATATATATATATATAATGTGGGAGTGCGTGTGTGTGTTTTTCTTTTTTCTTTTCATTCATTTGCTAGGGACGCCATACGATCACCCGCTATTTGCAGACTTCAACCGAGAGCTCTTTTCAGGATTCTGGCTGTTCCCTTGAGTGCAGTTGTTTGGATTTCTCTTGCACTTGGTTCACCAGGTATACTTTCTAAATACTTTTTCAAGTTCTTCTCCATGAGTCCAGTGGCTCCTATGATAACTGGAATGATGGAGATCTCTTTGAGGTTCCAGTTTCTTGTGTGTGTGTGTGTGTGGTGTGTGTGTGTGTGTGTGTGTGTGTGTGTGTGTGTGTGTGTGTGTGTGTGTGTGTGTGTGTGTGTGTGTGTGTGTGCGCGTGCGTGTGTGCGTGCGTGCGTGTGTGTGTGTGTGTGTGTGTGTGTGTGTGTGTATTAATAAGAATCAAGCGACTGGGTTGAAAGCAAGTTAATTTAAGTGACCACTCGTCATCAAACGATTGTTTTCATTCGCTTGGCGTACTTTGTTCCCCTTCTTAATTTGTCGATCTGTTTCCCTACAAATATAAAAAATAAAAAAAGGATCCCCCATCTTTTAGCGCCAAACTCCACCATGATGATGCGGGCTGATGAGACGTGATTCATAACACCGTCTCTTTGTATTTTATTTTGTTAAATTCTTCTTTTCTTTCATATCCTTAAAACCCTTGGACATATGTGATTTTTAGGAGGTTCACGAGTCGCGAACATGCGCCCGTGTGTGCACGCCTTCGGGAGAGGGGGGGGGGAGTCAGTATCAAAACATCTAAATGTTAACTGGCCGGATGTAGTGGCCATTTGATAATTACTAAGGACTGTTTAGTAAGTTATGAAGATGTATATAGAAAGAAAGGAAAGGAAGATTGTATAACGCCGACCTATCAAGTAGGGATGGGGCGGTTACCTGTGTGTTTACTGTTAAAATACAGTTAGACGGGTTCGATCGAGGATATTGCAACACTTTCATTAATAACCTTGGGAAAGGTATGAACCTATGTACATTTCCCTCCTCTAGCTATTGTTTAAATAGTAGGGTAGACTGGACTCGCAAGATATAGTTGTTGGTCTTAGTTGTTAGGTTTTTTAAAAAACAAACAATTTAAACATAGTTCACCCCGAACAAGGCAGGACGCCACTGTAGATGTAAGGGGTTACTGAGAAAAAAGGGAGACGGTTTGGGGGGGTCAACCTAAATTGGGATCTGCGCAGCGAGATGTCTGTTTACATTAGTTTTAAATTTCTGCATGTCAGTACCGTAGGGGAAACAGGGGGCAGCGAGGGAGTTCCAGAGGCCAGCAGCACGAAGAAAGGAGCTATTGGAGTAGAAAGCTCTTCGGCATCTGGGGACCTCCACAGTGAATGGATGGGATTTAGTTGATTGTCGAGTTGGTCTAGTGAATTTACGTCGAGGGGGCACCAGAGTAGCCAATTCATCGGAGCATAATCCATTGAAGTATTTGTAAAACAAGCATAAGGATGCTACAATGCGGCGATGGGACAGGGACTGGAGCTTGGTTGACAGTGAGGGACCTATTAGGTTAGCGACTCTTTTTTGGACCTTGTCGAGGAGGGAGAGACTAGTAGATGATGCACCAGCCCAGATGTGGCAACAATACTCCATGCATGGGCGGATGGTGGCTTTGTAGAGATACAGGATAATGTCAGGTGTGAGGAGTTTACTAGCACGGTAGAGGGAGCCTATTTTCTTTGCTGCAGCCTTGGCAATGTCTTCTTTGTATTTGTTCCAATTCATGGGTTTTACGGCATATCGACCGCTGTTGGGTCATTTCATGTAAAAAACCGTCCATAGATTCTGCAGATTATTTAGTTTTGTAAACTAGAAATTAATTGGCGTGACAGAACCGTTTTGCACCACTTTTATGTCCCCTAACGAAGATTAAAATAAAGATGTAATAGATCAAATTTATTTCAAATCTGATATATATGAATTTTCAAATTGAAGGTTATGCCCATATTATGACCCCTAAACTTGTTTAAAATACCCCAAAGAAACTGAAATTTGTGGAATATTTATTGTATTCAAGATATAATGATACGAAACCTTGTGTCTAGAATCCTTATTCCAATTCGAATCAAAACCCATTATAGTATTTTAATTCTCGAAAAGCTTAAGAGTTCTTAAGATGCGGATATTTTAATTAAAATCAAAATTTTTTAAAATTATTTTGATTAAAATCAAAATTTAAAAAATTGTTTTGATTAAAATCAAAATTTTAAAAATTGTTTTGATTAAAATCAAAATTTTAAAAATTGTTTTGATTAAAATCAAAATTTTAAAAATTGTTTTGATTAAAATCAAAATTTTAAAAATTGTTTTGATTAAAATCAAAATTTTAAAAATTGTTTTGATTAAAATCAAAATTTAAATTGTTTAGATTAAAATCAAAATTTTAAAAATTATTTTGATTTTAATTAAGATATCTGCATCTAAAACATGGTTTTTTTAAGGCATTTTGCCTCTTTCTTTAAGTTTAAAATTCTAAAGATGCTTAAAAAAATGAACTTTTCCAAATGTATATCTACCAGTGACCATGCACGATTTAAGTTCAATTTAAAAGAGACATTTGCACCGTTAAGTCCACACAACATCGGACGTCACTTCTAGAAGACAAAAAAAATAAGGTTAATACCTTTAATTTGTCTAAAGCTCTGTCGAGGCTTGTTATATCAAGCGAAATATTAAATAAAAAAGTCAAGATGAAGAAGAAAAAAAATGTTTTGATTTTTTATTTTGAGATTAATAAAAAAAGTATCTGCATTTAACACATGGTTCTTTGAAGACATTTTGCCTCTTTTTTTATGTTTAAAATTCTAAAGATGCTTAAAAAAATGAACTTCCTCAAATTTATACCTACCAGCGACCATGCGCGATTTAAGTTCACATTTAAAAGAGACATTTGCACTGTTAGTCCACACAACATCGGACGCCACTTCAAGAAGACCAAACGCGATGAGAACGTTTTCGCTGTTAAACCTGACATAGTGATATGAGACAAAAAGGAGAAAGTAGCAACCCTAGTTGAAATCAGTGCCCCTAATGATGCTGGCTTAAATAGAGCTGAGATGGAAAAGATAACGAAATACTAAGGCCTTATGTACGACATGAATGTTAAAAACTACTTGGCGAACATACCCGGTGAACCAAGTGCAAGAGATATACAAATAATTGCGCTTAAAGGGGCGGTTAGAATCTTTGAAAGATCTCTAGGCTAGAGTGTTTGAAATAGCGGGTGAAAGTCTGGCATCCGGTAGGATACCCCATCCCCAACCCCCCAAAAAAGGATAAGAAAATTGAAAAAAATTAACACACTTTTGTAAATATACCACCTTGTTGTCTTATTTATTATAGGGCTTTCAAGGTCATAACAGTTGTGAAACTGGTCTTGGAAAAAGAAACACTTCGAAATAACACTAGTCTTTCTCTACTCATCACGGCATTGTTTTTATTTGTCCTGTACCTCTTCTTGGCACTGGAGACAAGTATTGATTTACTCCTCTCCGGGAGTTAGGCACAATGCCAGTTTTTTTATCTTACTCCCACAAGTAAGATGTGACCCAAGGTCGGGTCGGGAAAGTGGGGTTTAAAAATTGCCTGGGCAGCCCCGTCGGCATTCCCCGGTAGTGGCACCTCAGGCAGTAAGCAATAAACTTACTCCTCCCCAAAGAGGGGACGCGAAGCCTGGGAGAGTGGACCTCCTAGAACTGCACAGGACAGACCCATAGACCGGCGTAAATCAAGCCTCGAAGGCCAAGACAATACCAGTCTATGGGGTGCAGCATCCATCGGAACAGATACTACACTAAGTAATGTGGTTAAAAAAAAGTGCAGTTGAGATTGCGCAACCCTTGCTTTACTGCAGACTTCCCGCGCAGGTAGCCTTTCAGAGGGTGACTATTGTCTCTTAATACTAAAAATAAGCTTCTCGAATGACCGGGCGGTCAAATGTGATAAAAGAAAAACAAGAGAAAAATGGGTATAGGGTGTCCCCTTATTTCAGAATCGTCAGATTTGGGGGTAGCGAGCCAGTTACCGCTGAGAGTTCTCGTTAATGAAGGGCCAATTGATTTAGGAGGATGACGCGGGCGAGATTTAACATGACAGGAATAAACGCTGACTGACAGGGTGAGAGAAACGGGGAGGGGCGAGGCGGTACACACACTCATAGACACAAAAAGATGGGTGGGGTTTATAGGAGGGCAGGGGGCAGGGACGTGTTTGATGGGTGATTAGCAGGCTTTGCGCTTACGTTTAAACAAACAATGAAAAGAATAAAACTCAAGTAGGGGTCCCCCCGATTTGTTTAAAGAAGGGTACATTGATTGATCATTAAGAATAAGAAATCCGAAGACAGTTAAAGGCAGTGGGCTATAACATTTATGTACAATTTGATATAGCGGTCCCCTTCTGTTAAAATTTTCCCATCTTCGTTGAGATAACGAAATAATTTTCTACAGAACCTGTGGGGTTTTGGGTTTGTTTTGGTTTTTTTGTTTTTTTGTTTTTTTGTTGTTTTTGTTTTTTGTTTTTTGTTTTTTTGTTTTTTTGTTTTTTTGTTTTTTGTTTTTTTGTTTTTTTGTTTTTTTTGTTTTTTGTTTTTTGTTTTTTTGTTTTTTGTTTTATGTTTTTTTGTTTTTTGTTTTATGTTTTTTGTTTTTGTTATCTTTCTCGCACAGCTGTAAGATGTGACACAAGGTCGGAAAAGTGGGATTAAAAAGCCAGCGCCCTACAGGAAGAGCACTCCGGCCTATAAAAAATGCCTGGCCAGCCCCGGTAGGCATTAGGGTTGATTTCTCCTCAACAGTCCCTGTCCCATCGCCGCAATGTAGCATCCTTATATTTGTTTTACAAATACTTCAATGGATTATGCTTTCACTAGACTAACTCGACAATCAACTAAATCTCATTCATTCACTGTGGAGGTCCCCAGATGCCGGAGAGTCTTCTACTCAAATAGCTTCTTTCCTCGTGCTGCTGGCCTCTGGAACTCCCTCCCTGCCCCCCTGTTTCCCCGACAGTACTGACATGCAGAAATTTAAAACTAATGTAAACAGACATCTCGCTGCGCAGATCCCAATTTAGGTTGACCCCGCCCCCTCAGTCTTCTCCCCTTTTCTTTTTTCTCAGTAGCCCCTTACGTCTACAGTGGCGGCTTGCCTTGTTTGGGGTGAACTATGTTATAAAAAAAAAAATTTTAAGAAAAAAAAAACCGTTTTTGCTATGAATGCTTTCTACGGACTGGAGTTCAGTCGAGCACCTATAATGAACATAAACCATACAGTAGAGACAGACAGACAGACACGTGCCTTATATTAGTATGGATGGAACTTGTGTAGATGTGGTACACAAGCCGAAATTTATTTTAGAAGAGTTCCAATGGTGTAAGGGGCAGACAACTCTGTTTTTTTAAGTAAATTTCTAGCTTCTCCGAAAATGGACGTAATCGACGGGAATGCCTTGAATAGGATTTCACCAATTGCGTGTAAATCATCAGTATAATTTTGTCGATCCTTCGACAGGTGCGACCACCAATCATGTGGAAAGCATGTGGCAACAAGCCAAGAGGACGAACAAATTAGAATGTGGGACCCACACGCAAATTGTGGAATCCTATTTATCAGAATTTATGTGGCGGCAGAATTTTTCTGCAACCCCCCTACAGAGTCTTTTTAAACACATTTCTGAATTATATCCCGTTTAAAAAATTTTTAAAAACAAGTGAAGAAAAAAAAAACAGACAAATTTATTTTTTAAACTATAAAAAAAAAAAATCAAAATTTTTTTAAACGAAACCCGATGGCTGTTCGTTTTGAAATGAAAAAAAAAACTGTTGATTTTCCCAAATTCTATTTTCTTCAATAAATGTTCTATCAATATACTGTTGATTTTCACAAATTGTTATTTCTTCGAAAAATGTTCTATTAATTGAATTTGCATGACTTCTTATTTTTAAAAAAATGCATCTTTTGCATTTTCGGAGAATTTGCGTACAAAAAAAAGAGAGTTGTCTGCCCCTTACACCATTGGAACTCTTCTATAATAAATTTCGGCTCGTGTACCGCATCTGCACAAGTGCCGTATGGATATCTAGTGCCGGTTCTATGTTTACACTTCGCGAGGTAGATGAACGAGTTCTGTTTTCACTTACGAATACCATATGTAGTGTCTACCGACAAGAGAAGCGCGAACGGAACTCCCGGGATTTGAAAGACAACGAAGCAAACCCCAAAACGCGAACGCTTGACCTACAAACCAACCGAACATTTTGCTTTTGTTTGTTTGTTTTATCTTTGTAATCGAAACAGTAGTCAATAATAAGGCTAAAACTGTCAAATCCCCAAGGAGGATTGGGAGCACATATCTTTTTCCAGCCTTTTTATATCTGTATGTCTGCTAGCAGATGTCCGAGTGCCAAACATGTTGAAACATCCTCCACTCTATAATAAAGACCAAGGTGTATTTATTTGTATTTATAGAAATATTAGTTAGTTTCATTTTATCAATATATTTGAACTAAATTAATTCATTAATATATATATATATATATATATATATATATATATATATATATATATATATATATATATATATATATATATATATATTAATATATATATATACATGTATATATATTTATATTTATATATATATATATATATATATATATATATATATTTATATATATATATAAATATATATATACATATATATATATTTATATATATATATTTATATATATATATATATGTTTATATGTATACATATACATATATATATATATTTATATGTATATATATATACATATATATATATATATTTATATGTATATATACATATATATATATATATATATATGTTTATATGTATATATATATATATACAGGGTGGGCCAAAATAAGGGTCCTATCTTTAAATTTGAATAACTTGAATTTGAATAACTTCCACAAAATAAAAGTTAAACTCACCAAACTTTATGTGTGTGTAGACTGACCCTTCCGAGATTTTTTGAAATAAACAAAACAAATTTTAGCCGAAAAACACTTCTTAAAACTTACAAAAACTAAAGTATTGTTTTTTACACTGTTTTGAGTTTTTTAAGCAAAAATAATGTTTTCTAAATGAGGGTACGTTCCTTAGGGCTAATACGGCTCATGCTTGCTTCGGAAGGGGTCCTTTACTTATTCTAAAAAAAAAAAAAAAAAAAATCAATAAATAAAAAAGTTATGAATTTTTAAAAATAGGACCCTTATGTTTGCCCACCCTGTATATATATATATATATATATACATATAGTCTAAAGAAGCTTTGAGTCATTTTAAACAAAGAAAGCAAATGCAGTTCAAATTTCCAGAGAAACTAACTATATCGCAGACTTAGCACTTGCATAAGCTGACCAACCGTTGGAAAATTCACAAATAAAAAAATGGGTTCAAGTATCTAACAGTGTAACAAAAACAGGGAACCTTCAATATGAAATATTAAAACAGGGATCATCAGCTGTTTGCCACGTAACTGCTTCGGAGATTTCAAAACAGGACAGTTATAAAATTTATGGCTCTCCAGTGATATTGATCAAACGACAATTCTCCAATAATCAAATGTAGAAATAATTCAGCTATAATTTCACTAGTATATAAATAAATAAATAAATAAATAAATAAATAAATAATAATATCCAAACACTACCCCCAAGAACCATTCTGCGGTGTAGTAGCTTGCAATAAAATTATATAAGTATAAAAGTTGCATTAATTTTTTTTTTTAAAGCTTAAGTATCTATCTCTCTCTCTCTCTCTCTCTATATATATATATATATATATATAT
>OY744534.1:5001259-5006259 GCA_963556195.1 Sepiola atlantica | reverse complement strand
TGGTCTATAAAATGATCCTGAGAAACTCCAAGGATATATATATATATATATATATATATATATATATATATATATATATATATATATATATATATATTACTATTTCATGTATCCACATAAAATTTAATAAAGTGATATATTTTTTTATGTATCAATTTTCAGTATTTACTTCAACAGTGCTCGATACGTGAGTAGAGCTAGGTAGTAAGCTATGAAATATATTTATGGCAATTAAGCTACACAGAGGCTCCCGAGTTTCATCCCCGGGGGAATCTTCAGGCTAAAATGCCATAAATATATTTTCATAGCTACTATATATATATATATATATATATATATATATATATATATATATATATACAGAAAAATGAGTACAACATTCGTACCGTCAGTTTCAAGCACAGAAGGACTTAGCCATCCGACTCTCTTCAGCCTCTGTTGTCATCTCTCTCTCTCTCTCCCTCTCTCTCTCTCTCTCTCTCTCTCTCTCTCTCTCTCTATATATATATATATATATATATATATATATATATATATATATATATATATATATATATATATATATATATCCAAATAAATAGAAATTAGCAATTCTCATTTTAAAAATTCCGAAACATATTATAAATTATGACTCATGGAATATGTATTCTAGGCAACAGGGTTTTTAACGTCGACACATTATTATTATTTTATTATTTTTTTTACTATACGACATTGGAGGAACAGAAATATTACCATATCCCTACCCAAAAAACCCTACCCCTACCCCTACCCCTACCCCTAAGCCTAACCCAACCCTAACCTAACCATACCCCTAACCCTACCTTCTCCACTCAAAAATAAAACGTACAACTAATGTTATATTTATTGTTTATACCTGTCCTGGAACAGGTATCTTACTAGTATGCCTATAAAGCCACCATTCGCTTGTGCATGGAGAATTGTGGCCACATCTGGGCTGGTGTACCAACCACCAGCTACTCCCCCTTAGATTGGATGCAAGTCCCGCACTGTTTACCAAGCTCCAGCCTCTGTCTCATCATTGAAGTGTTGTATCCCTGTAAAAGTTTTATAAGTGCTTCCACGGAAGGTGGCCCGACTGCACTTGTACCCCCTAAAAACGTAAATACCTTCGACCCGTCCGACTAGCAGCAAAATATATATATATCCAAATAATACAAATTAGCAATTCTCATTTTTAAAATTCCGAAACATATTATAAATTATGACTCATGGAATATGTATTCTAGGAAACAGGGTGTTTAACGTCGACTAGCAGCAAAATCGCACCCTTTCACTATAGAGGACCCCAGTTGCTGAAAAAAAACTTTCTACTTCAATAGTATCTTTCCTCAAGCCGCTTTCCTGTGGAATTCTCTCCCTGCTCCCTGTTTTCTCGACCGTGCTAACGTGCAGAAATTTAAATGTGATGTGAACAAACACCTTGATGCACAACTTCCGACTAAGGTTACCACCTACAAGTCGGCGTGCGGGCAAAAGCCCATCGGACAAAAACCCACCGGACAAAAACCAACTGGACAAAAACCAACCGGACAAAAACCCACCGGACAAAAACCAACCGGACAAAAGCCCACCAAAATAAGTCAAACAAGAGCAAAAGCCCACCAACGTAAAAAATAAATTAATTTTAAAAAAAATTTTTTTTTTAATTTATATTTAATTTTTTTACAATTATCAATAACTCTTTGTCTGCAATTCTTTTTTCGTGATAAATTTTTTTTTAATTTCATGTTTAAACATCTTTCCGGTACTTTATATATACTGCATTTTTTTTACAGATTACATCATAAAAACACGTACCCTTTTTACTACTAACCCTAAGTCCGGTGGTAAAACGAAAAATACATTTTTTTTTAATTATGTATTACTCATCTTTTGCGGAAAGAAAAAAACAATTATTTTAGATTGAAATGGGGAGATCAGTTTTGCATATAATTTTAACATCAAAGGATCCCCTATTTCCGGGCCATTTTAACTTTTTAGGGCATTAAGCATTTTTTATGCGATGACGTGTGAACGCCGAAAAAAGAACCCAATTATTCTTTAAATTTAGATTAGGGGATTAGTTGCACATATAGAATTTAACGTAAAATGATCCCCACTTTCCGGGCCATTCTAACTTTTTTTACAACTAACACTAAGTCCGATCGGTGAAGTCGTAAAACCACACGTAATCGCTTTAAAAAGTAGAAACCACCCACCCCACCCGAAAAACAATGCATATAATTTATATCCCATTGCAAAAGAAAAATAATTAACTGACCAAAAAAGTTAGAATGGTCCGGAAATGGTGGATCATTTTATGTTAAAGTTATATGCAAAACTGATCCCCCAATTTCAATCTTACATAATTGTTGGTGTTTCCTTCCCGCGAAAGATGGGTAATACTCTACATAATTTTTTTTTTAAATGCATTTTTCGTTTTACCACACGGACTTGGGGTTAGTAGTAAAAAGGGTGCGTCATTTTTTTATGATGCAATCTTTAAAAGAATGCAGTATTTACAAAGTACCAGAAAAAAAGTTTTAAAATGAAATGTAAAAAATTTTGTCAAGAAGAGAAAATTACAGACAAAGACTTATTGATAATTGTAAAATTAATAAATATCAAAATATTTTTTTTTAATTTTAATAAATAATTTATTTTAACGTTGGTGGGCTTTTGTCCGTGTTTGACTTAATTTTGTGGGATTTTGTCCTGTTGGCTTTTGTCCGGTTGGCTTTTGTCCTCCCACCTATAAGTCTGGTCTCTGGTCATAGTAGCCCCTTACGTCTTGTTTCGGGTGAATAAAAGCAAAAAGTAAATAAAATAATTAAATGTAATGTGAACAAACATCTTGCTGCACAACTGGTCACCTAGGATGCCCCCTATACGTCTGACCCATAATCGTAGTAGCTTTTTAAGTTTTAAGCAATATGCCTTGTTTGGGTCGAACAAGTGTTTTGAAAAAAAAAAATTTTTTTTTTTGTTAGTTAGTTTTATTGTTTTTTGTTTGTTTTTTGGTTTTTGTTTTTGTTTTTGTTTTTTATTTATTTTTATTTTTTTTTATTTATTGATTTTTTTTTAATTATTTTTTATTTTATCATTTTATTTTATTTTTTTCATTTATTTATTTATTTATTTTTTATTTTTATTTTTTTATTTTTTATTTATTTATTTTTTTATTATTTTCATTTTTTTTTAAATATTTTTTTTTATTTATTTTTTTTATTATTTATTTATTTTTTATTTATATAGTTATTTATTTATTTTTCATTTTTTTATTTATTTTTTTTATTTATTTTTCAATAATAACTATACAGCACTCCAGACAGTTTATGAAATCGTATAATACCAAGCGGAATTTACCCCGGCACCACTGCGTAATATTAATAACGGTTTATTAGAAAACCCCGGCAAAGTCTCAAATCCCGTAAAGTTTTAACTGTCCTCGGCCGTATAAAAGACGCGTGGGGCGAAGCAGGTTTTTAGTGGGCTTTTAAACTGTCTTTGTTTTTATAGGAGCGTGAACCCACTACAGAACACGGACATTATGACATTTATTTTACAGCCAGAAAGAGACACGTTCACATTGGCGGGAAGGTTAAGAGCCAGTCCGATCGAGCTATCGCTTTTATAGAGGGTTTAAAATTTAGACTTTTGATATTATTTTGACAAGAATATATATATATATATATATATATATATATATATATATATATATATATATATATATATATATAGGTAGAAGGATGAAAAGGAATTAGAAAAGCGACGGAGTCCTTTTCATCCTCCTACCTATCTATCTGCTCTATCCGGTATATTGAGCTGTATACTTTTCACAATAGGTTTTACCTTTCCTAAAAGTTCGCTTTTAGTTCTCCACTTTATATATATATATATATATATATATATATATATATATATATATATATATTAAATTCCCGAAACAGTTTTTCATGGTAAACAACTGATGATCCCTTAAAATAGTGTTAGAAACAAACTAATATAATAACTGTAAAGAATAAATTGACTTACATGAGTGATTTTCCACTGGAAGACTTGGGACTATAATTTTTTTTTTTTTTTAATATAGTTTTAATGGTTGAGAAACTTCCGAGACTATATATATATATATACATATGTGTGTGTGTGTGTGTGTGTGTGTCAGAACAAAGGCGGACAGGCAGACATAAACAGAGGCTGAAGAGAGTTCAGTAAAGGAGACCAATTACAGATCTCCTTTCATTGGATTCGAAACCGACGGTACCGATGTTGTTTTGATCTTCTGTAATACATATTTAAATAAATATTACGCTCTTATTTTTTTTTTATTAATAATCGCGCACTCTCTCGTTATTTATAAAGCCCCTTTAAGAAATTAAAGGTGATCACTGTTCGAAGATATTAAAAACAGACTGTCACTTAGCTATAAGCAAGGTTCCGATAACGTTCGTTTAACCCTCTAGATTGTCTGCTGTTTAGTGCTCGCTGTATTTAGGCACAAATAGAACTTAATTTCTCATGTATCACTTGATAAGTTCCGATGGACTTGGAGATAGAGCGAAAGCACGAGGAGTCTTAGATGACTCTGTGAACCGGGTTCGCACTGTGTGACCATCTGAAATTTTCACTTCCTACACTGATGAGAATGAAAGCTTGAAACGCAGGCGTATGTAGGTAAAAATAATTTATATTTATTTATTTATAATATATATATATACAGGGTGGGCCAAAATAAGGGTCCTATCTTTAAATTTGAATAACTTGAATTTGAATAACTTCCACAAAATAAAAGTTAAACTCACCAAACTTTATGTGTGTGTAGACTGACCCTTCCGAGATTTTTTGAAATAAACAAAACAAATATATATATATATATATATATATATATAAAATATTTGTTTTGTTTATTGTCTATGTACGTATACGTTTCGTCCTTTATAATCAGAGCTCCTCAGCATAGAGATATGACTATTCACTACTGGTCATGCGATTCG
>OY744534.1:4963759-4996259 GCA_963556195.1 Sepiola atlantica | reverse complement strand
TATACCAATTTTTATAATTTTATTATGTTTCATTTTATATGATTCATCAATTAATCTTTTTTTTTCTCATTTATTCTCTTTATTCAATTCAAATTTAAATTTAAATTTACGTGTGGGCTGTTATTGTCAAAGGGAGATAACTTATTTAAAAAAATATATATATTCAGACTTTAGAAATGAGATTTGAAATTTGAGAAGGAATTTGAGTTGTGAAGTGGATAAAAGCCAAGGATGGGACCTTTGTAACAGGGGAAGGGGGGGGGAATAAGAAGAGATTATGGGGAAGGGGGAGGACTATGGAAAAAAAATAAATAAATAAATAAGACAAAAATAAAAAACAAAAACAAAAACCGACAAATAAACAAACAACACACAAAAATCAAGGTAAACATAAAAATAAAAATAAAATAAAAATAAAATGTACTATTTATTCATACATTCACTCTTTATTTCTTCCTTTCTTTCTCCTTTATTTTCTATTTTTTTTAATTTTTTTTTTTTTAGTTAATTTAAGAGGAAAATATTCCTAGAAGTAAATTTGAATAAATTTATTCTATCTATTGACTCATAGATTCATCTATTTCACATTTATGACTTTTTTTTTATATATTTTTTCCCTTTCCTTCCCTTTTACTTTCTTCCTCCTCAATTCTCCCTTGTTATTATGATCTATTAATATATTTAATTTATTCTCCTATTACTATAATTTATTTTTTTCCTCTTTTTTTTTTTTCTTTCTTTCTCATTTTCTTTATTTATCCATTTCTTTCTATTCTTTCCTTATTCATTCTAATTTCAATCTTTTATTTCCTTTATTTTAATTTTCTCATTTTCTACTATTATTTTATTTTACAGAGCATACACATACACACACATGAGAATACACCCATATTCACATACATGAATATATGCATACACATAAAATCACTAGGTCTAAATGCGTGTAGATAACGTGCATATCATTCCATTCCACAATAATAATACGTAAAGTGTAAAATGTGGGTGGGTGGCGCTGGCCAATACCGAGGAGACAAAGGCAAGCAAAAAAAAAAAAAAAGAGGAGACAAAGGCAAGTAAGTTGGGGTGGGAGTGTGAGGATGTGGGAGTGTGAGGATGTAAGAATCAGAGGATGAAGGGAGAAGACAACTCGAATCTGTTATTCAGGGTAGGACGAAATTTAGAGATTAGGATAGCTTCCGAAATTCGAAGCTGACCTATATTGCGGACAGAGTTGAGGATGCGGACACTAATGGAGCGATGTGTGTTGCCACATGATATTAAGTGTTTATGGAAGGAAGAAATGTGGATGTTTAGATGCTCTTTAATGCGTTGGTGTAGAGGCCTAACGGTACTACCGATGTAGAACTTTTGACACTTAGCGCATTGTAGGTTGTATACTGTATAGGTGCGGAGGCAGAGGCCAGAGTTGGGGATTAGGCAACTAGCTAGAGACCAAGGGTCTGGGTGTAGTGGCTTTTTTTGGATAAATGTTGTCGGAGAGAGGTGCCTGTGTGAGAAAGTTGTATGTTAAGGTTCTCACTACGTATGGCATTGCGGATAGCAGAAGTGATACGGTCGCTAAAGAATTTCAAATCTCATTTCTAAAGTCTGAATATATTTTTTTTCTAAATAAGTTATCTCCCTTTGACAATAACAGCCCACACGTAAATTTAAATTTAAATTTGAATTGAATAAAGAGAATAAATGAGGAAAAAAATATTAATTGATGAATCATATAAAATGAAACATAATAAAATTATAATAATTGGTATATTATTAAACAAATGTTTATAATGTTTTAACTTTAGTTGTATGATTGCTTAATAGAATTTTGACATTTTCTGCGTTCCTACTTCCAATTGTTTTCCCCTGTATTGCGATGATCTGACACCGGTTTTTCCCGTTCTTTTTCGGCCCATTCGGTCTTCTATTGTTGTCTTCTGATAATGAAAGTTTTTCTTTCGAAAATTTAAGATTACCCTTTGCCGATCTGTTACTTACCGAAAAAATACTATTTGGTATTTAATCAGTTTTCGTGAAATTATTAATAAATCGTTTTGAGTTTCACTTTCTCCCTGCGTTTATTTCTTTTCACTTTTCCATCTTACGGCAACCACATCGCATTGCTATAGCCTCGGACGACTAATTTACACTTACATTTACCAGCAATGCTTCAAGCAAACTACAATCTCCTTTTATATATATATATATATATATATATATATATATATATATATATATATATATATATATATATAGTATTTTTTTTTTTTTTGAAAAAACCATAACAATGGTGGTGTGAAATAAATAAAATTTATTTTAATCTTAGCTTTCGTGTATTTTACACCACCATTATTATGGTTTTCAACAAAAAAAATATATAATACTATTACGAAACAATGGTTTAAAAAATATGTCTAAATACCCTTTCTTATTCAAACTGGCGTCACCTCGCCTTCAGACATAACGAGATTTTCTGACCAAAAAGTCCATTTCCATCGGACGATGAAAAAAAAGAAGAAAAGAAAAACACTCTTTGAAAATGAGAAGTATATTCTCGAAAGTTAAGATTAAATTAAATTTTTTTTATTTTACACCACCATTGTTTTGGTTTTTCAAAAAAAAAGATATATATATATATATATATATATATATATATATATATATATATATATATATATAGAATTATAAAAAAAGAAAAAACTATACACTCATTAAGGTTGTATACATTATAACTTATTTCGACCCCTAATTAGGTCTCCTCAGATGTATAAACAACCACGTGAAAAAACCAAATGATTTGTTTTTTTGACGCGGTTGTTTATACATCTGAGGAGACCTAATTAGGGGTCGAAATAATTTATAATGTATACAACCTTAATGTGTGTATAGTTTTTTTCTTTTTTATAATTCCGTTTTGCTCTGTTTAAATTACATTGAGCTCTGTTATTCAGATTCCCAACACAAAATTGAAATCTACACACTATATATATATATATATATATATATATATATATATATATATATATATATATACTCGATTTCCTATCTCTCTTTTTTCTTCTACTTGTGAACTCGTTTTTCTTTTTCTTTTATTTTTTCAACGTCTTTGTCTTGTACAAAATTTTTATGAAGCTTGTTTTACTAATTGAATCTTTTTTATATTTTTTTTCTTGTTGATTTTATTTTTGCCCCTCTCGAGCAATTTGTCACCACTATATATTAATCTCGCCTTGATAAAGATTAAATAAACATTCGTCAAAGACAAACAAAAACCCTAACTCGACGCCCCGGCAAACGTTTGCGGCCAGCGTTTACGCGAACGCCATGCAGGAAGGTAAACAAAAATAAGAACCCCCATCTTTTCAAAGCTGACATCTTCGGCGGCAACTTCAAGAGTTAAAAGCCTTTCGATAGTCCGAAGCGTCCTTCAAAGTAATTAGCCGAGGCGGCGTTAAAATGGAGTCTGTATTCACGCCGAAACTCAACAAAGACAACTGAATATATATATATATATATATATATATATATATATATATATATATATATATATATATATATATATATATATATATATAAATATATATATATATATATAAATATATATATATATATATATATATATATATATATATATATATATATATATATATATATTTATATATATATAAAGTAATCCAACAAAAGATATAAGCGTCAACTAATATCTTACAATTAGTGAAACATCCGGATAAAAACTGAAGCTCAATATACTGGATAGAGCATTAAGAATACTTTGCTTGAACTTTGAATTCTAATAAAATTTGATTGACACCTTATTTTATTACTTCATTTTATATTATAATATATATATATATATATATATATATATATATATATATATATATATATATATATTGTTTATGTACATCAATATATAGAATACAGAAGAAAAAAAATTCACATACACATTGCAACTGTCAGCATTTATAATTTAATTCGACTTCCTAGTTTCTTCAGAATGCTAACGGAACAGCTATATATTGGATTTCTAATAAGCAGCTGTCCCGTTAGAATCTGAAGAGACTAGGAAGTCGAAATAAATTATAAATGCTGACAGTTGCAATGTGTATGTGAATTTTTTCTTTCTATAGTCTATTCTTGCTCTGTTTTCTACAGTGAGCTATCTTACTCGGATTTCTTACCAAAATTATTCACTGTAACTATATATATATATATATATATATATAGAATTTTGTCTATTTCCCGGCCAACTGATCCATCCATGTAATTCCTCTGGTGATAAAATTCCAATCTTTGAAAAGCCTGGCTTAAGAAAAGAAAAAAATAAACATAATTTTATTAAATGCACCTTACATTGGACAACTGAAGATTAAATAGATTTGCTATTCTTACATTTTTTATTTATCTTTTTTCATTTCTCTCTCTCTCTCTCTCTCTCTATATATATATATATATATATATATATATATATATATATATATATATATATATATATATATGGACGGCGGCACCGGGGGCGGGGGGGGAGGGGGAGGCTCAAGCCCCCTAACTTTTTGACTTGGCCCCCCCACTTTACGGTCATTAATAATTAAGTTGATATGCATGTGTTTAATTTTATCTAATTAGCTTATCTATTAATTGATTGTGGGTCTTATATTGTCATCATTACAATATAAGACCAACAATCTAAAATTTGGCGAAAACCAAGCGAAATGGGTGAGTTTTTGTTAAAGGTCCCTATTCTGTAGGCATATTTACGGACTTCCATTTTCTTCTCCAACAAATCGACACCCCGAAGCAAAACACGTGAAAACTGATTTTGCCATTTTTTCAGTTTAGCTGTGAATCACAATTTATTTGCTTTCCTTTTTTGAAGACAGCGGCAGACAATCAACCAGAATAACAGAATTAGGAGTTTTTATACAAAATCTCCTTTTCTTTTTTATATATAAAGTAGAGAGGATTTTCCCCCCTGTACATATTTGCTTAATAGGAAAATACCCCCATCCATCACCAATTCATTACGCTTATTCACTCGAGCGTACTATAGTAAATTTTCATTATTTTTCACCAACAAACACTAAATATTACATCTGGCCCACCATCTACGACTCTCCGCCAAACCAACTTCATATAGGTGGTAGCAAAAACTTTTCTCCCTAACAATTCTGTACTGTCACTCCACTCATCGACACCGGGAACTAATAAACACAGTTTAATTTTCACAAAAGACTCCGTTCTTATTTATTATTTGCCTGGTATTAATTTACTACATAATATAAAGCAATACGCAAAGACTTAATTACCGCTCCCGTTCACTCTGATGATATTCCGCGAATATCAGATTACGTTATTTCTATTTCTACCTATGACTTCTATATTTATACGCATTCCGGAATTAAGCGAATGAAATTAAAGAACCCAGTTCCTGCAACATTTAATCATTCAACATGGCGGCTACAATTTCTTGATCGAATCGACTTCCTATTTAACTCAATAAACGCCAAGATACTCGTAGACCCCGATACATTTACATTTTCAAAATCATACACCTTTAACACGCGTATAATAGAAAACTTTCCCAAATCTATTTATTTCATCAACTACAAATGACCTAAACCGTGTCACTGTTAAACTTTACATTTGGTCGGCAGAAATTGAAATTTTTGTTTGTTCTTTTTTCACAAGAAGCGACTTGCTAATATGCTTCCAACAAGACCTCAACCACTATCAGATCATTTCATGTCTAAATTATGTAAAAACAGGTATTTTTGGTCCAAAATGCCCTAATATGGTAGTTTGGGCCCAGACGCCAAAAAGTTGAATTTTTTCATGTTTCTTTATCTATCACCAAGAGTATTCCATCCCGCTTCTAACGAGCAATCAACCACTACCAGACGATCATTTTAAACCAAAATATGCCCCAAACAGTGATTTTTCCCCAATATGCCCAAATAAGGTAATTTGAACCTAGACGCGAAAAAATTGAAATATTTTGAATTTCTCTTTTTCTATCACCAAGAGAATTCCATTCCGCTTCTAACGAGCTCGCAACCACTATGGGACCATCATTTTTAGTCAAGATATTGAATTTATTCCCATATTTGACATTCTGGGCGCAATGTGGGCCGGCCCCTCAACTTTTTAGGAGAGCCCCTCTCCACTTTTATAACTGTCCCGCCGACATTGATATATATATATATATATATATATATATATATATATATGCGCTTAAGTTTTAAATAGCATTTTTGTCTGTCTGTAACACTTAAGTTTGAAATAGCATTTTCGTCTGTCTGTAACACTTAAGTTTTAAAAAGCAGTTTCGTCTGTCTGTAACATTTAAGTTTTAAAAAGCAGTTTCTACTGTCTGTAACACTTAAGTTTTAAATAGCATTTTTGTCTGTCTACAACACTTAAGTTTTAAATAGCATTTTTGTCTGTCTGTAACACTTAAGTTTGAAATAGCATTTTCGTCTGTCTGTAACACTTAAGTTTTAAAAAGCAGTTTCGTCTGTCTGTAACACTTAAGTTTTAAAAAGCAGTTTCTACTGTCTGTAACACTTAAGTTTTAAATAGCATTTTTGTCTGTCTGTAACACTTAAGGTTTAAAAAGCAGTTTCTTCTGTCTACAACACTTAAGTTTTAAATAGCATTTTTGTCTGTCTGTAACACTTAAGTTTGAAATAGCATTTTTGTCTGTCTGTAACACTTAAGTTTTAAAAAGCAGTTTCTTCTGTCTACAACACTTAAGTTTTAAATAGCATTTTTGTCTGTCTGTAACACTTAAGTTTTAAATAGCATTTTCGTCTGTCTGTAACACTTAAGTTTTAAAAAACAGGTTCTTCCGTATGTAACACTTACGTTTTAAATAGCATTTTTGTCTGTCTGTAACACTTAAGTTTGAAATAGCATTTTCGTCTGTCTGTAACACTTACGTTTTAAATAGCATTTTTGTCTGTCTGTAACACTTAAGTTTTAAATAGCATTTTTGTCTGTCTGTAACACTTAAGTTTTAAATAGCATTTTCGTCTGTCTGTAACACTTAAGTTTTAAAAAACAGGTTCTTCTGTATGTAACACTTACGTTTTAAATAGCATTTTTGTCTGTCTGTAACACTTAAGTTTGAAATAGCATTTTCGTGTCTGTAACACTTACGTTTTAAATAGCATTTTTGTCTGTCTGTAACACTTAAGTTTTAAATAGCATTTTCGTCTGTCTGTAACACTTAGGTTTTAAATAGCATTTTTGTCTGTCTGTAACACTTAAGTTTTAAATAGTATCTTTGTCTGTTGGTCACGCTTAAATTAGTAAATAGAAGTGTTTAGATACGTCCACGCGCTTCTACATGAAACCTTGGTCGATCGGTCGCAAACAGCATTTTCATCGCTAAACGCGCAGATTAAATGGACACATCCTAAGATGTGATCGGTGCTCATTTTTCTTTCTTTTTCTTTCTGCCGTATTGCAGGATTGTAAAAAAAATCATGGCGTCCCCCCGCCATTCTTTCCGGCGGTAGAAAGGCTTTTGTTGTATGGTCCTCGTCGCCCTTCAAAGTAATTAGCCTCGGCGTACTTCATTCTGTAGATAGTACTTATTTGCACTTGTTCAAAAGCCCCGGTTTTCCGCTGCCACTATCTCTTCGGCCATAATAGGTGAGCTTTGATTTTCAAATCTACATTTCGCCATTCTCAATGGCCCTGCTTGAGTGGACTGAGAAAGCCGGTTTTGTAAAACAAGATGTTTTATAAAACAAGATGTTTTGTAAAACAAGATGTTTTGTAAAACAATGTTTTACAGGAGAAAGACAACAAAATTAACCGATAAGAAAAAACAAAATGGCCGATCTTTCTTGCGCTCGCTTTTTTTTTATTCTCTTCTTTATTTTTTTTATTTTTTGTTTTTCTGTTTTCTGTTCACAGTTAATTCGTTATGATCATTTATGTTCTGCGTCTTCCTCCTCATCCTCCTCATCTTCAACCTCTCAAACTCCGACATCTTTTTCTTCTTCTTCTTCTTCTTCTTCTTCTTCTTCTTCTTCTTCTTCTTCTGTTAATCTCATTATTTTTACTTATTTTTCTTTTTTCTTTTTTTTTTCTTCTTTTTCTTTTTTTTCCTGGGATTTGGTTCGCAATAAGTTCTGCACTCTTCCAAGGTGGTCTCATTAGTGCTCTCCCTCTTTGGTGTTTCCATCCTCCGTGGCTCTTCACGACTTATTTGTGTGGTATCAGCCGATGCTGGAGCCATGTTGTTGTTGTTGTTGTTGTTGGTGGTGGTGGTGGTGGTGGTGGTGGTGGTGGTGGTGGTGGTGGTGGTGATGATGTTGTTGTTGTTGCTGTCGTCGTTGTCGTTGTCGTTGTCGTTGTCAGTGTTTGTCGTTGTTGTTGTTGTTGTTGTTGTTGTTGTTCAGGTTGGGTTCCGCATTCGAGGATTTTCTATAAGATTGCAGCTGTTTTGATATTTGCCGTCCTTTGTAATGTCGCATTGATCCCTTTGCTTTCAATTTCTCCCAGTCTTTTTTCCAGGCTTTTTGGGACTGTTCCTAGTGCTCCTACGATTATTGGTATTATATTGACTTTCTTCATACTCCATATTCCTTTCAGCTCTCTGGTATCATCATCATCATCATCATCATCATCATCATCATCATCATTTGTATTCACTAATAGTTCTCACACGAATCATTATCAGTGATTGCTCACTAATAATCACCGGTGGGGTTTACTGGAATCTGAGTGATAACAAGCCTCCCAAGATTTCCAGTACTCTCAACCTCTTTTCGATAACCATTGCAAATAACTTTGCGGTATCGCAACAGCCGCTAAAAATTGATTTCTCGTTGGTAACGACTATTGGTCTCCTCTGGGATTTGGGCAGCAATAAGCCTCCTCAAAATCCCAGTACTCTCCGCACTCTTCCAGCGAAGATCTGATTAGTGCTCTGCACTGCATCCTCGGTCTTCCCATCCTCCTTGACCCTTCACGAAAATTCTGTGTGGTATCAGCCGAGGCTTGTGCCATCACTTTTTGTGGGTGGTGGCAGTTCATGAAAATTCCTTGCAGTTTCTGTTGTATTCTTCCCGTGGTTTTGTTTTCTTCTTATGGTTACCGTTCGTAGCTTATACTGGTTGGTTTCCGCATTCGAGGATTTTCCGTAAGATTGCAGCTGTTTTCATCATTGCCGTCTTTTGTATGGTCTCAGTGATCCCTTTGATTCCAATTTTTTCCAGTCTTTTTTCTTCCGTTTTCTGGGGGTATTGTTCCTAGTGCTCCTACGATTATTGGTTTTCTTCATGCTCTATATCCCTATCAATTCTCTGGCAAATTCCATGTATTTGCTTCGTTTTTTCTGTTTCTTTGATCTTCACTTTGTGGTCTGCTGGGACGGCAAAATCTACAATTTGGCAAGATTTTTCCTTTTTGTTGACTATTATGACATCCGGTCTCCTTGATTGTATAAGTTTATTTGTTTGTACCTTCATGTCCTAGAGGACACAGCGCAACCTAGACAAGAGAATTTATGAGCACAAAAGAGCAATCAAAACCAACAACTCGTCCAACGCCTTATGTTCTCACACTATGGAATATAGTCATTAGTTTGACTTCAATAACCCCACTTTAATTAAAATAATACGTATTAAGTCTATCCGCTGACTAATTGAATCAGCCCATTCCACGAATACAATAAAACAAAGAATAGGCTTCTATTATGTCTCTCCCAACCCATCAAAAGCTTTTATCAATGAAAATAAGATATATTTAGACACCAGATGATTCCCTACTTTTAAATTAGTTTTCCTTTGAATTCCTTTTTTTGTTTTTTAATTTCTCGTTCCCTTTTCCAATACTACCTCTATATACATTTAATATATATATATATATATATATATATATATATATATATATATATATATATATATATATATATATATATATATTTCGTTCACATATATATGTATGTTTTTTTTTGCTTTTTTATATATGTAAGTGTATTTATCAGTGCTCATATACATATTTGCATATCTCCCCTCTCTACATAAATTGAAACCCTACCACTATATATTTCCCAAAATTACAGATATTCTCGTTCTTTGCAACTTCTGGCATCTTTCGCTCTTGATAAAGCTCACGCAACAGTTGGGCGAAACGTTGAATTCTCAGGTCCTTTTTAACTCATACCGTCGAATTTTTATCCTTTCAACTTTATTATATATATATATATATATATATATATATATATTAATTTTAAATAAATCATATTAAATTATTTTTATCTACATACGCTAGCGTTTCGAGCTTTCGCTCTCATCAGTGCAGGGATGATAATCTCGAACGGTAAACTGTCAGATCAAATTTGTATCTTACTGTGATTTAATGTCAGTTTCGAAGCAAACAAAAACTAACACGTATTTCTAAGAAGATTCAAAACATATTTGAACCAATTCAGGAAGTAAAACAAAGACTCCTATCATCAGAGAATTATCGGGTGTCACCACCAAATTCAGTCTAAGACCCAAGACATCAAGACATATGGGGTTAGGGTTAGGATTAGGGTTTAGGGTTAGTGGTTAGGGTTAGGGTTAGAGGGTCGGGTTAATGTTAGGGTTAGAGGTTATGTGGTTCACTTTCACCTACACTTCAAAAATCCCACGTGATACAGCAAAAATATCATAAAAACAAATATTTCAGATTTTAAGCGCGCTTTTTTATATAATAATAATAATATTAATAATAATAATAATAATAATAATAATAATAATAATAATAATAATAATAATAATAATAATAATAGTAATAATAATAATAATAATAATAATAATAATAATAGTAGTAGTAGTAATAATAATAATAGTATTTATAATAATGATAAAAAATCATTAAATAGAACGAATAAAAACAAGCTACAACAACAACAACAACAGGCAGGCAGGCAGGCAGGCAGGATTATTAATCTCATCCAGAAAGCAATGGAAACATGGAGACTAAAACTGACAGCCGGAGGACAACACCTGTCTGAGATAAAAATACAGAGAGGCATTTTTCAAGGAGACTCTCTATCACCACTATTGTTTATAATAGCCATGATGCCACTCAACTACATACTCAGAATGTGTGATGCCGGATACAGGTTTACGGATACAGAACAAAGAATAAACCACCTGATGTACATGGATGACCTTAAACTGTTTGCAAAAAACAAAAAAGAACTGGAAAAGCTGATAAATACAACCAGGATATTCAGCCAGGATATCCAAATGGAGTTTGGAATAGAAAAATGTGCACTGCTAGAGATTAAAAGAGGAAAACTGGAGACGACAGAAGGTATAGAACTCCCCAACCAAGAGGAGATGAGGGCGCTAGGAGAACAAGAGAGTTATAAATACCTGGGAGTTCTGGAAGCAGACACAATCAAATATACAGAAATGAAAGAGAAGATTGGAAAAGAATATCTACGAAGAACAAGGAAACTCTTAGAAACTAAACTATATAGCAGAAACCTAGTAAAAGGGATAAACACATGGGCTGTATCACTAATAAGATACTCTGGACCATTCATAGGCTGGACCAAAGAAGAACTCAGGCACCTTGACCAGAGGACTAGAAAACTAATGACTATGCACAATGCATTGCACCCAAAAGACGATACGGACAGACTCTACATGAAAAGAAATGAAGGAGGTAAGGGACTGGTAAGTATAGAAGACTGTGTGGAAGACACCAAAAAACAGCTGGAGAAATATGTAACCCAGAACACGGAAAGACTGATCACCATGGCAAGAGACACCAACCCAACAAACAACTCCGGAAGCACTGAAACCAGAAACAAAAAGACAAGAAAGGAAAAGTGGGAAGAAAAACGACTACATGGACGCTTTATAAGACTCACAAGCGATGAAGCCAATGAGAACAGCTGGGCATGGCTAAGAAAAGGACACTTGAACAGAGAAACGGAATTTCTGCTGACGGCTGCACAGAACAATGCGATTAGGACAAACTTTATTAAAGCAAAGATAGATAAAACCCAGGAAAACAGCAAATGCCGATTGTGTGGACAAAGAGACGAAACGATAAATCATATAATAAGTGAATGCAGCAAGCTAGCCCAAAAGGAATACAAGAACAGACATGACAGCTTGGGGAAAGAAGTACACCGGGAAATGTGCAAACAACTGAATTTCGAATATGCAAAAAAAACGGTACAAACACAAACCAGAAACTGTACTAGAAAACGAAAAACACAAAATCATATGGGATATGAATGTACAAACAGACAAACCCATAACAGCAAGGAGACCGGATATGATAATAATCAACAAGGAAGAAAAATCCTGCAAAATCGTAGACTTTGCCGTTCCAGCGGACCACAGAGTGAAGATCAAAAAGACGGAAAAAAGAAGCAAATATACTGAACTAGCCAGAGAATTGAAAGGAATATGGAACATGAAGAAAGTCAGTATAACACCAATAATCATAGGAGCACTAGGAACAGTCCCCAAAAACATGGAGAAAAGACTAGGAGAAATAGGAATCAAAGGGATAACTGAGACCATACAAAGGACAGTAATGATCAAAACAGCTACAATCCTGAGAAATGTCCTCGAATGCGGAAACCAACCCACATAAGCAACGAATGGAGAACAAACACATGGAAGCACAAGACAACAGAACCGGGGAAAATACAACCGCGAGAGAGAGGCTTAAGCATAGGCTGACACCACGAAAATTATGGACAGAGGGTCGAGAAGGGAAAGCGCAAACCAGACCTCCACTGGAAGAGCGCGGACAGCTCTGGGACCGTGGGGAGGCTTGTTGCCACCCGGGCCCCAGAGGAGACCAATGGCCCTTATCACCGTGAAATCGGTGGTAGGTGGCTGTTGCGATACCGCAAGGTCATCAGCGGTGATGAACGAAAAGAAGCGGAGCATACTGGAAGTCTGAGGAGACTTGTTGTCACTCAGACCCCAGGGAATACCACAGGTTGTTAGCAGTGGGTGATCACTGACGATGACCAGTTTGATAACTCCTAGTGAGTAAATAATAATGATAATGATAATGATAATAATAATAATAATAATAATAATAATAATAATAATAATAATAATAATAATAATAATAATAATAATAATAATAATAATAATAATAAAATAATTACAATAATAATAATGATGATGGTAACAATAGTAATAATAATAATAATAATTATAATAATGATAATGATAATAACAATAATAAAATAGAACGAATATGAACAAACTATTATAATGACAATAATATTAATAATAACAATAATAATAATTGTAATAATAATAATATTAATAATAATAATATAAATAATAATATAAATAATAATAATAATAATAATAATAATAATACAAATATTAATAATATTAATAATAATATAAATAATCATAATCATAATAATAATACAAATAATAATAATACAAATAATAATAATAATAATAACAATAATAATAATAATAATAATAATAATAATAATAATAATAATAATAATAATAATAATAATAATAATAATAATAATAAAGTCTTTTCGTAAGCGATAAATAAATAAATAAATAAATATTATTAAACTCTGCATCAATTATTGAGCTAAGGTGTGAAAAGTTATAGAAATAAAAAGAAAAGAATAAAAAAAATAGATAAAATAAAGAAAACATGTCCGACGCGAAGGATAAAACAAAAGTATAAACTGCCCATCAGAATGGAAACACAAAAGCGAGAAAAGAGAATCGTGTGTGCATTTTGTCACAAAAAATTAAACATGGCGGCTTTTGTTAGAGGCGCGCCTGCGCAGAAGACATGCAGAGCTGTTGAATAAGCGTGTTGTTAACTGCGCACGCAGGGGACTGGGAAGAAACGCAAACGCTAACAGAAGGCAACTTCAAGGTAGCGGGGGGGGGGGGGGACAACACACTCATTGGAAGCCGTCTTTCTTCTCCAGACTTACTGTGAAAGTCAGAGACGCCATTCTTACAATGTCGAGGATTCGTTCTCGACAATCAGTCCGGCGGAGGTTGGCCATAATGACTGACGGTGGCCTTTATTCTGTCGGTCTGTGGTATTGTTCTGGGTAGTCCTAGGAGGTCAATCGTCCCAGGCCTTGCCTTTCCCTCTTTGGAGAGGAGTAAGTTTATTGCTAACTGCCTGAGGCGCCCCAACTGGGGAATGTCGACGGGGCCAGAGTTCACTACTTCTAGTGTGCTGGCCAACCAAATCCCACTTTCCGATCTTGTGTAATATCTTCCAGCATTTTTTAAAGTAGGTTTCTGGAAGCATTTTGCCTCTTTCTTTAAGATTTTAAATTGTAAAGATGCTTTAAAAAAATGAACTTCTCCAAATGTTACGACCATGCGCGATTCTACATTCATATTTAAAAGAGACATTACACCGTTAGTCCATACAACATCAGGACGTCACTTGTTCAAGACCAGGAAGGACTCTTACGAAAAAGAAATAAGGTCAATACCTTTTATTTGTTTAAATCTCTGATTCGGCTCGTTGTACCGAACGAAATTATTAGAAAAAAGGTCAAGATGAAAAAGAAAAAATATTTTAACTTGAATAAAAGAAATAATATTTTCATCTAACACATGGTTTCTTTAAGTTTTTAGATTTTTAGATTTTAAAGATTCTAAAACAATGAACTTCACAAATTTATATTATCATATATTATCATATAATATTATATAATCGAGGTTGTCCTCGATATCCGTACATCCAAAAAACATGACATAAATGCTGGTGTACTCAAGGGATCGATCCTTTGACCTTGTCCTGATTTTCATAAACGACCTTCCTGGTGACACTGTGTCTAAGATGGGTATGTTTGTTGACGACTCACGATCTACCCTCGTCATGTGGGCAAAACGAACACGCAAATATCCGAGGCAATGGCTGAAACCTTAGAAAGTGACTTCCAATATGTAGTGAAATAGGGTGATAAATCGATGGTAACGGATAATTACAAACAAAAGCCGCCATGTTTAATTTTTGTGACAAAATGCACACACGATTCTCTTTTCTCGCTTTTGTGTTTTCATTCTGATGGGCAGTTTTTACTTTTGTTTTGTCCTTCACACTTTAATCGGACATGTTTTCTTTGTTTTATATAGTTTTTTTTTCTTTTCTTTTTATTTCTATAACTTTTCACACCTTAGCTCAATAATTTCAAAGATATTGCAAAGATAAAGCTCGTTACCTTCAACAACTACAAGAACCCTCTTCAACCACCTATTGCCATGATAAATAACACCCTATCTGAGAGTCCAACGTTCAAACTCCTCGACCTAACATTCACAGGTAACATGAATTGGAACAAATACATTGAAGACATTGTCAAGGCTGCTGCAAAGAAGGTGGGCTCTCTCTACCGTGCTAGAAAAGTTCTCACACCTGACATTATCCTATATCTCTACAAAGCCCCCATCCGCCCATGCATGAAGTATTGTTGTCACATCTGGACTGGTGCATCATCCACTAGTATCTCCCTCTTAGACAAGGTTAAAAAAGAGTCACTAATTTAATAGGTTCCTCACTATCCACCAAGCTTCAGCCCCTGTCCCATCACCGCAATGCTGCATCCTTGTGCTTGTTTTACAAGTACTTCAATGGAGAGCCTTCTACTCCGATCGCTTCTTTCCTCGTGCTGCCGGCCTCTGGAACTCCCTCCCGACTCCCTGTGTCCCGCTACACATCTCCCAACTTAGGATGACCCCTAAAACTTTTAACCTAATTGTCAGTATCCCCTTACGTCTACAGTGACCGTCTGCATTGTTTGGGGGTGAACTATGATAAAGAATATTATTATTATTATTATTATTATTATATATATATATATATATATATATATATATATATATATATATATATATATATATATATATATATGTGTGTGTGTGTGTGGGAGGGGGGTATGTGTGTGTATGTGTGTGTATTATATATATATATATATATGTATTACATATTATGTATTATATATATGTGTGTGTGTGTGTGTGTGTGTGTGTGTGTGTGTGTGTGTGTGTGTGTGTGTGTGTGTGTGTAAGGAAATTAACATCTTTGAAGCACGTATGAGAATGTATTAAAGTGAAATATTTTGAAAATCAGCAATCGTGCAATTTTAAATGAAACATTCATTTATTTAATTTTTTTTTTTTTTGCAACTTTCGTTGTAGAAAAACTTTGTCAGGCGAGACTGTCATATAGTTTTTTTTTTCTTCTTTTCTTCCTCCTCATTTTGCTGGTATTAACCCCGCCAACATCGCCAGGGCTACACTTATCCTAAAGTCTTAAGAACTTGACGTCTATTTCCTCGGGGTTAATACCATCAAAATGAGGAGGAAGAAGAGAAGAAAAAAACTATAAGACAGTCTCGCCTGACAAGGTTGTTCTACTACGAAAACTTGCAAAAAAAATTTAAATAAATGAATGTTTCATTTAAAATTGCACGATTGTTGATTTTCAAAATGTTTCACTTTAATATATATATATATATATATATATATATATATATATATATATATATATATATATATATATATATATATATATATATATGTATTAGAGAATTTAATAATGAGCAGTAATAATACGGCTTAAATGCGCGATTCCAACTCCTTTATTGTTTTCGAATCCTTTCCGTCTCTTCACTGTACCGCCCGCTGATTTGGCGTTTATAGAGTTATAGATCTCTCCTAATTTCGATGCTAGTTGACGGTGGCCGAGGGGAAATATACATGACTACGAGTCAGTTGCGATTTGGAAGCCGATTCGAACGCCAATACGAAAGTTATATTTGACTCAGTAGTCGGAGCGCTACCAATGTGGCCACCACGCATTGCCATGGAAATGAGCGAGTAAATTAACGTCTAAATGCCAAATTCGGCGGGCATATAAGCATGCTGTTAAGCGAACTTAATAGGCGGGGTCTAGAGTATTGCATTACGCTATAAATGACGGCCTTTTGTCACCTTATATATATGTATATATATATATATATATATATATATTTCATCTTCCCATCACGTCGGATTACTTCCATCCTTCTCTTCCCATATATATATGTATATATATATAACTTCTTTGTAATATAGCAAAAAAAATCCCATCAGATTGCTCGATTAATTGAGAATTAAAGTTAAAAATTAAAAATTAAGAGCGTAATATTTATTTCTTTTGGTACAGAAAAATTAGTACAACATTCGTACCGTCGTTTTCAAGCAGAAGCTGAAGAGAGCCGGATGGTTAAGTCCTTCCGTTCTTGAAACCGACGGTACGAATGTTGAACTAATTTTTCTGTACCAAAATGAATATATATATATATATATATATATATATATATATATATATATATATATATATATATATATATATATTGATGCATATATAATGTAATAAATGTTCCGAATTTTTCTAAAAAAAAAACATTTTTATTAATACAATTGTTCCTACCCTTGGCCTTTTGGCTAAGATCAAAGTGTAGTATCTGTTCCGATGGATACTGCACCCCATAGACTGGTATTGTTTTGGCCTTCGGGGCTTGATTTACGCCGGTCTATGGGTCTGTCCTGTACAGTTCTAGGAGGTCCACCCTCCCAGGCTTCTCCTCCCCTCTTTGAGGAGGAGTAAGTTTATTGCTTACTGCCTGAGGCGCCCCTACCGGGAATGCCGACGGGGCTTCCCAGACAATTTTTAAACCCCACTTTGCCGACCCGACCTCGGGTCACATCTTACTTGTGGGAGTAAGATAAAAACTGTCCTTGTGCCTAACTTCTGGAGAGGAGTAAATCAATACCCATTTTCTCTTATCTTTTGTAAAACATGTTTTTTATTAAAATATAATATATACACTTTTGAGCTATTAACCCAACTTTTATGCGAATTTAAAGGAATTTAAATACTTCTGTTTCATTTTACTTCAGTTGGAGTCTTCATAAATCAAGGGGCCCCTTCTTGGGGCTAACACTTGATCTCTATATGAGATACATAGATATTCGAATATTCCATTAATTTTCTTTTTTACCTGGCAAACATTGAGTTAGGAAAGACGTTAAGAATATTAATTTTCCTTTCCCCAATTGACCAGTTTGCTATGTTATAGTATATCTTTCTTGTGGTCTCTTGGTCTTACCGGATTCCAGGACAAGAATTCATCTAGTCTGGTGGAGTATCCAGCTAACTGCTGTTATTTGAGGTAACATTACTTGGATAAGGTGCAGGATTCCTCGTATGAGCCAGTGTATCGCCGTGTCGAGGGGATCTTATTTGGGCTGCGAATACTATGTTATTTTGAATTTTTGTCAGGGTTTACTTGTAGGGGAAGTATCCTCATGTCAGGTTGTCCTGACAGACCCTTGTACAGAGAGACCGAAGACAGTCGATGATGGTGTCTAGTAGGTAATTCAAACTCTTCATGTAAGTAATCCAAACTCCCCAAGTAGGTAATTCAAACTCCCAACATAATATGTGTGTGGGGGGGGGGAAGGGGTTGTACGGTGTAGGCAAGTATTTTAACTAGTGAATAAACATGTTCGTTGGTGGCACTATAATCAGCGACCATCGACTTCTTCCCGACCGTCGAGTGATAATTACACTGTGGCGAGAATAAATGGCTAACATACGGCATTGCCTAATCGGGTTTGTGAGCGACTGCAATTGCTGTGAAAAATATGGAAAACTGTTGGTAAACAGCGTCGTTTGCCGCTCGAGTCATCGACGACGACGACGAAAGAAAGGGGCAATTGCCATCAGCACGAAACTCGTTGGAATCGTTGGAATCGTTGGCAACGACTCCCATTGACGTATTAACAGTAATTATCGCCGCATGACGTTGAGCGCGTCCATCTTGCTTTCTGTTGGCGGTAAAACTAGCACTTACGCGCCTTCGGCTGCCAAATGAACGTCCGAATAATGGGTTGACACCAACAGAACGGGTGATAAAACCGTGCATAACGAATTAGCAAGAGCAAAAACAAGACCAAATAAGAGACGACAGAAGAAAAAGGAATTTTCACAGAAATCAAATCGTAAAAATACGAAAAAACAAAAAACAAGAAGGCGATATTTTTAATATGCGGATATGCATATTTATTAACGAAAATGCATTGGCCGTATATAAAAATGCTATTTCAGACGTAAGCGTGACGGATGATAGACGTTAGTAAATATGCTATTTCAGACTGAAACGTGACGGACGGACGAAAATGTTATTTCAGACTTAAGTGTGACGGACCGACGAAAATGCTATTCAACACTTAACCGTGACAGACAGACGAAAATGCTCTTTCAGACTTAAACGTGACGTACCGATAGATAGACATTGGACGTATGTAAAAAATATACTATTTAACACGTAAGTATGAAGGACCGAATACTTTACGGAAATTCGTGGACATGTGCATAAGAGTTACAAACCCTTCCATAGAAATACATGGACGCATGAAAAATACTATTTCAACCTTAAGTGTGACTGACAAACGAAAACGCTATTTTAAACCGAAACGTGACATACCGACTGATCGATAGATAAGTGTACCTCTCCGTATTTCAAATAAGATACGTCCATTCAATTTGAGTATTACTCGATGAAAATGTTATTTTGTGACAGACCGGCGGACGGACAGAGCCTCTTATAAAAAATAACATGCGTTCATTCATTCTGCGCGGTTTTCGATGAAAATAATAATTAAAACCTAAACGTGACAGACAAACGAATGGAGCCTCGATATGTTTAGCGATGAAAATACTATTTCAAACTAAAGAGTCACAGCAAGGCGAAAATTCTATTTACAACCTTGAATGTGAGAAACAGAAAGACGAAAATGCTTTTTCAAAATTAAGCCAGACAGACAAAAATGCTATTTTAAACTCGAGCGTGACAGACAGACAAAAATGCTTTTTTTTTAATTAAGTGTGAATAACATACGAAAATGTTATTTAAAACTTGAATGTGACAGACAGACGAAAATGCTATTTAAAACTTAAACGTGACAGACGGACGAAAATGCAATTTCTAACTTGAGTGTGAGAAATAGTCAAAAATGCTATTTTAGAGTTCAGTGTGACGGACAGACGAAAATGCTATTTCAAACTTAAGCGTGACAGACGGACGAAAATGCAATTTCTAACTTGAGTGTGAGAAATAGACAAAAATGCTATTTTAGAGTTCAGTGTGACGGACAGACGAAATGGCTATCTCAAACTTAAGCGTGACAGACGGACGAAAATGTAATTCTATCTTGAGTGTGAGAAATAGGCGAAAATGTTATTTTAAAGTTGAGTGTGACGGACAGACGAAAATACTATTTCAAACTTAAGCGTGACAGACGGACGAAAATGTAATTATATCTTGAGTGTGAGAAATAGACGAAAATGTTATTTTAAAGTTGAGTGTGACGGACAGACGAAAATGCTATTTCAAACTTGAGCGTGACAGACGGACGAAAATGTAATTCTATCTTGAGTGTGAGAAATAGACGAAAATGTTATTTTAAAGTTGAGTGTGACGGACAGACGAAAATGCTATTTCAAACTTGAGCGTGACTGACCGGCCGATGAACATACACGGCCTCTCATAGAGATGCGCCTAAAAATAAAAAAGATAAAAAATAACAAATGTATAAATAAATAAATAAATAAATAACATTTCATAATGATACTACTTCCCGTTTAAACCCATTCTTGACCTCTGACCTCTGACGGCGTCAAAAAATTTAGATAAACCCCTTCATCTCTAACACGATTTGTTCCCTAATAAATATTCATATATCAAAGCATATATTCACCCGTGATTATCGAAGAATTAAAATGGCGAATAATATCAGTGTGTGCAATGTGATGGACGTAACTAGCACAAATATAAACATACGGCCACCATTTCTGATTTCTCAAATGTTCCGTAATTATTCATAAACTCGTGTGCATCCGCCGTCAAAAATGGCGGAAAAGAATTGTGCTTCGTTGGTTGCGAATGCAGGGAGGGGGTAACTAGGTTTGACTAAGAAAATAAACATAAAATGAAAAAAATAAAAAGAGAATTTAGGACGCTGAAATAATCAATCGAACAATGAAACAATGTTATGTAAAAACTGTAACATCATTATTTTTTAGGGGGATTCTACTTTTTCAGGCGATTACGTGTGTTTTTTTTTACAACCTGGAACCACTACATATTTTTAAACGTGTATTTATCTTTAATCAGTAGAAAACATAATTTTCTAAGGACGTAATTTCAAATTAGGAATTAACAGCGATAATCAATTAATAAACCGAAAAATAGAACAAGTTAATTAACGAATTAAAAATGAAACAGTGTTAAGTAAAAAATACCGTTAATTATGAACTGTAACAATAAAATTTGTTAATTACCGACACAAAAATAAACTGTAACAATAAAACAATGTTAATTAACCAATTACAAAAATTCCATTAATTTTTACTCTTTTCATTTTATGCATTTTTCCTCAGTCAAAACTAGTTATCCCCATGGACGGCGGCACCGGGGGGGCAGATGGGGGCTCAAGCCACCCCCACACACACTTTTTGACTTGCCCCCCCCCCCACCACTTTACGGTCATCAATAATGAAGTTATATATACATGTGTTTAACCGGCCCCACACTTTTTAAGAGAGCCCCCCCCCACTTTTATAACTGTCCCGCCGGTCCTGACCCCCCCTCCTGCATTTGAAACAACGTGAGTATCAGCGCCAGACTTTTCTAACTAGTGCTACCAGATCAAGCTGTCTGAAGATACCGGCTTCCTGACTTAAAATGCACCAAACATTGATGTTATTGTTTTTTTCCTTCCCCGTTGCAAAACTCAATCATGATCTGTAATTTGATTGGCCCAACCCTTTCTTTTTCTCTGCACCCTCTCTCTCACAGTCGCCATGTTGCTAGTCTCAGTCTTTTCTATAAATACTCTTATGGCATGTGTTTTTTCAGAATTGTCTGATCCATTCCAAGTCGTCTTGAAAATACCAAGGTAGAAGGAAAACAGTCAGCAGTCAGAGAGTTCCACAAACCTGCAGTTCTTGGAAAGAAGCTGCTGGATTGTTAATGACGCGCAACACTTGGCTTTAGGAGCGCCTCTCTATCGCTACTATTCGTGGAAACGCCACGAGCCTGCTCTCGGCCTGCCATCAAATGAGACTTCCTGATGTTTGCATATGAATTTTCAAAAAGGACATTTTATTAACTATTATTCATGTCGCACGCGGTTCCTGGCCCTCTCGGACCCCAACCCTTCGGGTAAGTTTAACCTCTTAGCTAACCGAGTGAATAATCCCCTATTGGTAATAGAGACCTTCCAAGATGATCACTCTCCAGTTTAAATTTTCGCCCCCGCCCCCTAATTGTATTTATATTAGAAGGGCACCATTAACTCCCACAGACTCACCCTTTTCTGCTTTCTCCCACTTAAACCTCACTCCCATTTAGAGACTGACCGGCTTGTTTTCGGTTCTGAACAAACCAGAAAACAGTGGGCGGTCTATTATTTAAAAAGGGTTGGGAGTGTCTTACTAACTATTTTTTTTTGTTTTGTTTTGTTTTTTTGTTTTTTATTTCATTAAAATTATTTTTTGTATATAATTATATTTATGGAAAAATAAAATTTCAAATAAATTCCTAGTATATCTTAAGTAGGACGGTCCCTGGAGTAAATATAGAACCGACTTGACAAATCGCACACCATGGTGGATCCTTCTGCCAAATCAGGTACGAATGTGTGGCTTTTGTATGACCAATACGGAGTCGAGAGAGCACGACCTTCTCCTTTTGTGACTTTCTATAGGTCTGTTTTTATTCGGCGTAGGGTTATAGGTATGTCGTCTGGAACTCAAGTTCCTGGCAAGGACACCCATTGCAGATAAGTCGGGCAACCAACGATATTAGGTGAAACTCCAGGAGAGGTCTGCATCAGGATCCGTTGTACTCTGGTTGTCTCTGTCACTGCGTATGGCGATCAAAGACGTGTCAGGCGTGGAAGCGCAAATCAATGCAGTGAGGATAACAGCGTTGCTTGTGTGCATGCGCAATCACCATTTCTTTGTGTGTGTTTGGTCCAAACCTTTTCGCGACTTCGTATGCAATCGCTGGACCTTGCTGTTGTTGGTGCCGGGAATAAAACCTGCAATCTTGCAGGTCTAATATATAGCTGCTAACAACGGGGTGGACTTCATGCAGACTAGAAAACCCTGAGACACTATCTTCGTGGGCTCACCACTAACAAAATCAGGAGCAGTAACCCCTCCCCATAGAATCTAACCCTTCACCATCGTCGTAGGGGCGGTGACAAAGTGGTAGTGTCCGAGCTACCATGCTAACATGGCTTTGGTAAAAACCTAGAGCTTGTCAATATCAGGATGCGTCGCCCTCTGGTCGTCGCGTCCTGTACGTCTATTGCAAGCGAAGACATGTCAGGTATGGAATCGGAAATTCATGTTGCGTTGCTTCTGCGCATGTGCAGTCGATATTCCTTTGTGCGTTTGCAGCAGTCATAAATAATTTCTTATTTTTTTACTCGGAGAAATATCCCTGTTAGGTGAGTTGGTTACACACTTTTGGCTAAGATCAAAGTGTAGTATCTGTTCCGATGGATACTGCACCCCATAGACTGGTATTGTCTTGGCCTTCGGGGCTTGATTTATGCCGGTCTATGGGTCTGTCCTGTGCAGTTCTAGGAGGTCCACCCTCCCAGGCTTCGCCTCCCCTCTTTGGGGAGGAGTAAGTTTATTGCTTACTGCCTGAGGCGCCCCTACCGGGGAATGCCGACGGGGCTGCCCAGGCAATTTTTAAGCCCCACTTTCTCGACCCAACCTTGGGTCACATCTTACTTGTGGGAGTAAGATAAAAACTGGCATTGTGCCTAACTCCTGGAGAGGAGTAAATCAATACATACTGACCAATCAGCTCGCAGGGCGCATTTATTTCACTTATCCCAAAAAGAACTACTTCACGGTCTGTCAGGAGGGAGATCCCTAAAAGCAACGAAGATAGGCTTCCGATTTCTCTCTGCTGCCCCTGTCCACTTGACGCCCAAGCATCGACTATCTTCGCTTGAAGGTGACTGCTCACAGACTTTCGACAGCCCAAATAACTTTCTCACTTTTCATTTCCTCACTCGGACACTGTTCAACTTTCTTCAACCTATACCAAATGGTATGGGTAATTAAATAAACCCTTTCGTTGTTGTTATAAAAAAAGGTTTCGTTTTTTCTTTCGTGTGACGGTTTTCGTTGCTTACAAATAGTATTATAGGAATTGGTTTTAACACTCTCTGTTAAGACAAGCACTTATATGTTCTGGGCCGAAACCTTCAGCAGGGATTCCCTTTATTCCCTTTGGTCATTCGTCCATTTAGACCAGGGGCTGGCAACCTCCGGCCCGCGGGCCACACCCAGCCCGCGAAGGCTTAGCGTCCGGTCCGCCATCCTGCTATGCTTTATTATTGCAATCCGGCTCGCGGACTTCTCAGTGAAACTCATATCATTTTGTGACATAGACGTAAAAGTAGGTTTCAATTAAGATTTACAGTGGGATAAAAATGTATAAATATCAGCGAGCGATGATGAAAAAGAGAGGCAAAGAGGAAACGAGAGACGAGGAAAGGGCATGAAACATAGAACTTATGTGAGGTGTGTCAAAACGAATGCTGGATCAACTTGCTACTTCCCCCGTCATTATTTTTTATGATTCCAAAATGGCTCTTCGTCGGCGCCTTTTATAACATCACATACAGAAATCTCTTGAGAAAAAATATCAGATTGGTAGAGTGTTCAATGCAATTTTTGTACAATTTATTCATGTAAACAAAATATAGTAATTCTGATATTTCGTTTTTCACTCTGGCCCGCGATCTCCTTCCAAAAGTCTCATCTGGCCCTCACTCTGAAAAGGTTGCCCGACCCTGATTTAGACGATCGTGTTTGGTAAGTATTTCAGACGAAACTCCGCACAGAGGTCGGATGAATTTCGAGTGTGTTGCTGGTCGAGCAACACTGTTTCGTCCACGTGTGGAAGTCCGAAGAAGGACGTCGTCTGTGAGGATTTCATCCTTAATTCTCCAGCATGTGGCCAATAAAAGAAGACAAAAAAAGATGAAACTCGCCCATGTTTTGCTCGAATATCTCCAGGGGCAGTTGTGAAAAAAAAAAAAACAGAAAGAAGAAAAAAAAAAACAGACTGATTCGCCATTTTTTTTTTTTTAACTCGCACGTCGTCGTCCGAGCTGGCTGAATAAAAATCCCAAATTGCTAGGTGAGAAAACAACACTGGGAGAAAAGACGCTGCAACCTAACAAATAAACAAGAAAACGAAAGGAAACATTCTACGCTGTGATATTCATTTGGTGATTAAACTGGGGTCTGCATCGCCAGGTGTTATTACCTTGGAACATATGTGCTAAACACCGTTTTTTTGTTCCAACATTTTATTCATGGAAAACGTGCACGGCTGTCGATGGAAAATAAGCGTTTTTTCTGTTTTAATAAAATAGGCGGATTTTCTTTCTTTCTTTTTATAGGGTCTTATATAGTTTGCGTGTGTGTCTCACGAGGTCAAAGTTAGACACAAGGTCGTTTTTTTTATGTGAGAAATACCCAGCTCCCCCAAACGAGAAACTCTGGATGGGATAAACAGATTTTAAATTGCCACAGTCAAGAAGAATGTCTCCTCCTCGGAATGAGGACAGAACAGATACTACACTTTGAATTATTTATTCACTGAAAATGTTTTTTTTAATTACATTAAAATAAATTAGGCACAAGACCATCAAAAGGGTGGTGAAAATGGATGTCATTGATCATCCTTGGTCAAAAATTATTTTAAAAATGTATATCCTCTTTACTAGAATCATCTGTCACCACAATACCACATTCACTCTAGGGAGCATCCCACTGTTTTCAGGTCAATCTCTAAATGGGAGTGGAATCTAAGTGGGAGAGAAAAGAAAACGAAGGATGGAGTTTGGAGAGCGGGTCACACTTTGACACGAACCCGACGACTAAGATATTTTGCATCGGTGTTCCTATTTACTTTCGTTTTTTTTATGTGAGTGATATCCAACTCCATCAAAGTCATAAAATTTGAAGAACAACTCTAATCATTCTGAACAAATGTACTCAACCACCGCACACGAAGATGACCGGAAAAATAAAAGTCACAATCACACATACTTAAAAAAAACACATAACTTTGACCCAGAGAAGCAAAACCTATGATATATATATATATATATATATATATATATATATATATATATATATATATATATATAGAGAGAGAGAGAGAGAGAGAGAGAGAGAGAGAGAGAGAGAGAGAGAGAAAATGGTAGTTTGCTTGAAGCGTTGCTGGGAATTGTAATAAGGTATTAAGAAGGCTGAAGGCAATGTAGAGAGCCGGGTTGATGAGAAGCTGAAAAAAAAAATAAACAATTGAAGGTGAGATCTTAAAATTATCTTTCTTTTTTTTCAATCTTACATAATAAACGTGTCCGGATGATGTAAAATCATTTGATATTTCGGGAGACGCTTCCCCTTGTCAAAAAGTACAGAGTCCGTTAAAGAGGTCTTCTGTAACACACACACACACACAAACGTATATATATATATATATATATATATATATATATATATATATATATATATATATATATATATATATATATATTGAGAGAAAAAGAGACACACATACAGACGGACAGACAGAGAAAGTCCTTTCTCTAATTTTTTTTTTATTTCTTACATCTGTATATCTACCTATGTATTTATCTATCTATCTATCTATCTATCTGCCATGTTGTTGACGTTGTCTACTTTGAGACCGCTCAAACTGGAATTAGGTGGGAAGATATTAATAGTCGACGCGTGTTAACATTCTTCTCTCAATGAACCTTTTTGATTTATTTGTGTATTTGTTTTTAGTAACTACGGTCGCGGCCATTGACTAATAACTCGCAACAAAAACACTCACACCCACGTGAGTGTAAGGGTAGCTCTTTCAGGGTCCGGTAGAACGAAGCAGGAGTGTTCGTTTTGTGCGGGTCGGTGTTTTGTCAAGATGTTTATTTTGGGAGGCTCTTAACCGGCCGAGACGAAACGGGCCAAGTAAGGGGGGGGGCGGGCGGGGGGAGGGGAGGGGGCTCTCGTTGTGCGCGTTTGTGTAAAGGCGATAAAGAGGCGGTAGGAGGTGAAGCGGTGAGTGGTGGGAGGTGGCTGGTCGTGTAGGTTTTCGCGCGGTAAAGTTCAAAGCGGTTGGTCACGGCGGGAGGGCGTTACAAAATCGGATTGCGAACAGGAGACAAAAGACGGCGAAAAACAAAAACAAGGAATGCTTCTTATGTGAGAGTAAAACATTGGACAACGGTGGTCGGAGAAGAAGAAGAAGAAGAAGAAGAAGAAGAAGAAGAAGAAGAAGAAGAAGAAGAAGAAGAAGAAGAAGAAGAAGAAGAAGAAGAAGAAGAAGAAGAAGAAGAAGAAGAAGAAGAAGAAGAAGGAGGAGGAGGAGGAGGAGGAGAAAAAGAGGGCATAGAAGAAGAAGAAGAAGAAGAAGAAGAAGGAGGAGGTAGAGACGAAGTAGAGAAGAAGAAGAAGAAGAAGAAGAAGAGGGGAAAGGAAGAAGAAGGAGGAGGAGGAGAAGGAGGAGGAGAAGAAAAGAAGAAGGTAGAGACGAAGTAGAGGGGGAAAAGAAGGAAGTGAAGGGGTGATTGCCAATCGAATTAGGGTTAGGGTTAGGGTTAGGGTTAGGGTTAGGATAAGGGTTAGGGTTTGGGTTTGGGTTAGGATAAGGGTTATGGGTTTGCGGTAGGGTATCGGTTAGGGTTATGAGTTTGCGGTAGGGTATGGGTTAGAGTTAGGATTATGGGTTAGGATAAGGGTTAGTGTTAGGGGTAAGGGTTAGGCTTAGTGTTATGGGTTTGCGGTAGGGTATGGGTTAGGGTTATTTGCGGTGATGATAACAAGTGCATAGATAATACATTTTACAATCATTAAACACCCATCGTTTTCAACTATCTCATAGTATCGTCTATTACCCAACTGACAATCCTCGAGTGGGCATTGGCCTTGGTTAGTTGTGACTCATTAGTATTGAGAAACGACCGACTGAGCATGCATCAAATAAGTACCACGAACTCCCGCCTGCCACCCTACGCGCACCCGATGATGGAACTCTCTAAGAACGAACGATAAAAGAACAACGCAAATTCCATCTTATCTTGACCACTCAGCATTCCACAGACACCTTAGAAGCTTATGGAATTATTATTAGTGTTAGTTTTTTTTAGCGGTTTTGCTACAGTACCTGGGTACGTCAGTTCTCCTCTTTACCTAGCTTATTATTATTATTTACTCACTAGGAGTTATCACACTGGTCATTGTCAGTGATCACCCACTGCCAACAACCTGTGGTATTCCCTGGAGTCTGAGTGACAACAAGTCTCCTCAGACTTCCAGTATGCTCCACCTCTTTTTGTTCATCACCGCTGATGACCTTGCGGTATCGCAACAGCCACCTACCACCGATTTCACGATGATAAGGGCCATTGGTCTCCTCTGGGGCCCGAGTGGCAACAAGCCACCCCACGGTCCCAGAGCTGTCTGCGCTCTTCCAGTGGAGGTCTGGTTTGCGCTTTCCCTCCTCGACCCTCTGTCCATAATTTTCGTGGTGTCAGCCTATGCTTGCGCCTCTCTCTCGCGGTTGTATTTTCACCGGTTCTGTTGTCTTGTGCTTCCATGTGTTTGTACTCTATTCGTTGCTTATGTGAGTTGGTTTCCGCATTCGAGGACATTTCTCAGGATTGTAGCTGTTTTGATCATTACTGTCCTTTGTATGGTCTCAGTTATCCCTTTGATTCCTATTTCTCCTAGTCTTTTCTCCATGTTTTTGGGGACTGTTCCTAGTGCTCCTATGATTATTGGTGTTATACTGACTTTCTTCATGTTCCATATTCCTTTCAATTCTCTGGCGAGTTCAGTATATTTGCTTCTTTTTTCCGTCTCTTTGATCTTCACTCTGTGGTCCGCTGGAACGGCAAAGTCTACGATTTTGCAGGATTTTTCTTCCTTGTTGATTATTATCATATCCGGTCTCCTTGCTGTTATGGGTTTGTCTGTTTGTACATTCATATCCCATATGATTTTGTGTTTTTCGTTTTCTAGTACAGTTTCTGGTTTGTGTTTGTACCGTTTTTTGCATATTCGAAATTCAGTTGTTTGCACATTTCCCGGTGTACTTCTTTCCCCACGCTGTCATGTCTGTTCTTGTATTCCTTTTGGGCTAGCTTGCTGCATTCACTTATTATATGATTTATCGTTTCGTCTCTTTGTCCACACAATCGGCATTTGCTGTTTTCCTGGGTTTTATTAGTATTAGTAGTAGTAGTAGTAGTAGTAGTAGTAGTAGTAGTAGTAGTAGTAGTAGTAGTAGTAGTAGTAGAAATCTTATTTGCTCTTTCAATGACTTCAGAATTCCTTGCACGTTTTAAAACAGAGTTGAAAATCCGCATTTGACGAAGATAATTTTTTCCGAAATATTATCATATACGATGTAAGATAATGAAGAGTGGCAAAAATGAAGCCATGGAGGTGAGCACATTTGTTTTACTAATATTCACCCCAAACAAGGCATATTGCCGCTAAGGCGTAAGGGGCTACTGAGAATTAGGGGCCGGATATATATATGAGCCATCCTAAGTAGGGAATTGTGCAGCGAGTTGTTTGTTCACATTATTCTTAAATTTCTGCATCTTCGTACATTTGGGGAAACCGGGAGCAGGGAGAGAATTCCAAAGACAAAGATTTGAGGAAAGAAGCTATGAAAGTAGAAAGCTTTCTAGCATCTGAGTACCTTCCCAGTGAAGGGGTGGGATTTTGCCTAATTATTGGGTTGGTCGAGGATATTTACGTTGAGAGAGGGGGCACAAGTGCAGCAAGTTCGTCGGAGCACATTCCATTGATATACTTGTAAAACAAGCACACGGATGCAACATTGTGGTGATGGGACAGGAGCTGGAGTTTGGTATATAGTGTGGAACTTAGATTTTAGAAACTGTTTTTAAGTAAAAATAATGAGGAATTCCCTTAATGTCTGTTTTCTTGCGGATTATCACAAATGGTTAGGGTTAGGGTTAGTGTTCAAATATATTTTATGTAATTTTTTATGTTAACTTCTTTACATTTACAACCAGTTAAAACATCTTGTAGACTTACGTGAAATTCGAACTAGAGTATTGACATCATAAAACTACTACCTGATAAATGCGTACTCAGCCTATCCCTTTTAGTCAATCAATCATGTTTCTATTTTTGTACGAACAGACAAACTCCGAAAATACAATTACTTTGAAACAGTATATAGATTATTATTATTATTGTTATTTAATAGTAGTCCCAACTTTATATATATATATATATATATATATGTGTGTGTGGGGGGGGGGTATGTGTGTGTGTGTGTGTGTATGTGTGTGTATGTGTGTGTGTTGCATTACCCGTTCTTTCGGGGTACCCGGTAAGATCCAACAAGAATGACAAAGAACAGAACGTATATGGAAAAACTTTGGTTTTCTTTATTTCTCATCACCGGATGGTTTACGCCGGCTACGCATACACATATAAAAAAAATCTTTTGAGATACTTTTGTCTCATGAAAGTCTTTTTCTTGCTGAGGTCACAGACTTGGTTTCCGCTAGAAACTGGTTCATATATAGACGCGATTGGAAAGCAATTTGCTCTGCATTGTCTATCCGAGCGTGAACTGAAGCAATTGTTCCACAAGCATTTCCAATTGTCTGTTTGATGAAATACAAGTCAGGGGATTCCTTCACGGTACCAATTTGCTTATCAGTCGCATTTTTAGTAAGCGGACACGAATGCCTAACAGTAAGACAGGATTGGGTACCATAGCCAATAAAGCTTCATCGGTGCCATAAACATCGGTAAACTCCCATTCTTTTGGTACTTCGATCGTCAAGCGCTCCGGCTCGTCGCGTTTCAGAAACCCCTGCCTTTCAAGACTCGCTTGCACTGTGGAGCCTTCTCCTTTTTAACAGTTATCAAGTCGCTTTCTTTCTCGACGTCCCACCCACAATGGACTCGTCCACGATTTATTTTCGCCACTCTTCATTATCTTATATATATATATATATATATATATATATATATATATATATATATATATATATATATATATATATATATATATATATATATATATATACTTCTTTGTAATATAGCAGGAAAAATCCCAGCAGAGTGCTCGATTAATTGAGAATTAAAATTAAAAATTAAAAATTAAGAGCGTAATATTTATTTATTTTTGTACAAAAAAATTAGTACAACATTCGTACCGTCGGTTTCAAGCACAGAAGGACTTAGCCATCCGGCTCTCCTCAGCTTCTGTTGTCGTTGTCATCAGAAGCTGAAGAGAGCCGGATGGCTAAGTCTTTCCGTGCTTGAAACCGACGATACGAATGGTGTACTAATTTTTCTGTATCAAAATATATATATATATATATATATATATATATATATATATATATATATATATATATATATATATATATATACGTATAGTTTGGCAGCAAATTGTTATTGAGACAGGCTTCATTAAAATCCACGGAATTCTGCTTTTTTTAGATTTTCTTGGTTCGACTCTTCGAGCGATTTTACTATCGTGTGGTAGTAGCTGGTGCAGTATAGCACCCATCGTTATGGTTTTGGGTCAAATCTCGAGCGCTTTCGGACGTCTCGTCCATCTTCAGGAGGTTGATTTGACCCAAACCATAACGATGGGTGCTATATTGCACCAGCTACTACCACACGATCGTAAAATCGTACGAATCGTCGAACGACTAACCAAGAAAATCTCAAAAAAGCAGAACTCCGTAGATTTTAATGAAGCCTGTCTCAATATATATATATATATATATATATATATATATATATATATATATATATATATATATATATATATATATATATGATACACATTAGTCCTTATTATAAACTTGAGGATGGATGGTGGGTGAATAGGATAAGGGAAGGCGAATCGTAAATGGCCGCTCGAGACTCAGAGAAAGCAAAGATGGTCGTTCCAGATGCGAGCAATTAACGAATGGAGATGCCATAGTTTGCAAAACGACGGCACCTATCTCGTCGGCCGCCATTTTTGTCCGATAACAGAACTAAGGTTAAGGGAAATCGCCACTTCAGGACGAGATAAGAAGAAGCGAAGAACGAAACAAAAGCAACCAACACAACAATCGGAAGTTGCGGTACTGTTGCTGTTGCTGTTGCTGTTGTTGTTGTTGTTGTTGTTGTGGTTGTGGTTGTTGTTGTGGTTGTTGTTGTTGTTGTTGTTGTTGTTGTTTGTTGTTGTTGTTGTTGTTTTTTGTTGTTGTTGTTTGGTTGTCTTATTCTGCGGTCTTTCAACCACAACAAAATGATGGGCCTTTATCCGATCAGCACGAAAATAGTCCGA
>OY744534.1:4943759-4961259 GCA_963556195.1 Sepiola atlantica | reverse complement strand
CTTTCTAAATAATGTTATTTCAACCCAGTTCGTAATTAAGTTACGAAATTAAAGATTTGGATCGGGTTATTTTTTACATAAAATTTTCAAGTTAAATCCAATTTTTACGATATCTTCCGTTTATTAGATCGTTGCGTGAAAGTACAGAATAGTTAACAAAGCACACCCCCCCCCCATTCTCCTCATGTAAAAAATCGTTGTCTAAATAATGTTATTATTTCAAGCCTGGTTCGTAATTAAGTTACGAGATGAAATCCATCATAATTCATTTAGATTTATTCGTAAACAAGTCAGCCATTTTAATTGACAAAACATCAATTACTTCGTGTGTTTGCAAAACTTGAAAGGAATTTATAAACTATCGAGTAACTGGCTTTAAATTCTTAGAAAATGCCCATGTATTTAAAAAAGCAAAATTGTTTTCTAACTAATTCAGTGTTTTTATTTCATCTTGCCTAAAACTTGTTTTAACTAACAACTTTATTTAATACTTAAAAAAAGACATTTTTCTTTCAAATAAATCGTTGTATGGTCGGAACAAAAAAATCAGAAAAATACAGCCAATTCATTGTCTGCCATTTTAGTTTTGAAACGATGGATTAACCACTTTTTCTCACAGTGAATTTGAAGTAAAAATTTAATTTAACTTGAAAATCTTATCTAAAAAATAGCCCGGTTCGTAAACTGCACAAGTACCAAAAAAATAATATGAAAAAATGTTCTCCACTGGGGAGGTGGGTAGCCTCGTATTTACAAGTATATCTCCTGTAAAAACGGTTCTAAAATCTATCTCAATCGATATTTATTCGATAATTGCCGAATTTTCCTACTTGGCCAAAAGTGACAAATTTTCCGTTTACGAATTTTCCATTTACCAATTTTCCGTTTACCAATTTTCCGTTTACCAATTTTCCTGTGACGAGTTTTCCTAAATTCATATATATATATATATATATATATATAAGCAAACATTATTAAATAACACGGAGTGGTTTTGTTTAATGCGACTTTTTTTTTTTTTTTCAATTTTCCGAATTGTCCATCTAATGTTTCGGTCAAATTGATGTAAATATGATCCATGGGTTTCTTGTTCCATTCGTTTTTCTTTTTTGCAAGTACTTTCGATTTGAATCGTCAAATCATCTTCAGGCGGTATTAGGTTTAGTGTCTTTACAAATTATGACTTTACTGTTGTGCTCATTTTTTAATTATAACGGCAAGTAGTTTATAACTTGAAAAAGCGTCTGTAAAGTTGAAATGTACATGAGAGCGTGATGGCGTTCTACACATATGAGAGATTTAAAAGTTTGACTGTTTAAACCGTTAAGAAATTGATATATATATATATATATATATATATATATATATATATATATATATATATATATATATATATATATATATTAGTACTTCATGTATCCACATAAAATATTATAAGGAGATATAATTTTTATGTATCAGTTTTCAGTATTTACTTCAACAGTGCTCGATACGTAAGTAGAAGCCTGACGATTCCCCCCGGGGATGAAACACGGGAGCCTCTGTGTGGCTTGATTGCCATATATATTTTCATTGCTTACTATATATATATATATATATATATATATATATATATATATTGTGTCTGAAGACTTAGCATATTACAGAATGCCAACTTGTCCCAATGACAGTGATAAAAACAAGTGGTACTTTATTGTATATTTGCATTCCTGTTATTTCTCAGATATTCCTTATTTATTTACTGTTTTTATTTTTCTATCTTAAACGTTTGTATATTTTTTCTAATTTTATTTCATTGTTTCGTTCCCCCCCCCCACCCCAATTTTTGCTTATCTTCATTTTAAACTTCCGCCATCTTTTTTTTTGTTTTCATTCTATTTTATTTATTTGTTTGTCTTTATTGTTTAAATCTTTTGTTTTTCGTTTGACTTGCTTCGTGTCTCGCGTCTTCCGCCCATCTTTGGTGTTGCGCGAGTTATCTCCCTTGTCGCCATTTCGCCATCTCCGTTTAGTGAAGATTCACAGCCAGAGATTACATTTAAGAAGAACGGATACTCTCAACGTATGAACCAACAAAATGTGAACAAACAGTTAAGCGTGACAGATCTACGGACGGACGGACAGACGGATAGAACGACAGATTCAAAGTTTGTTTGTTTGTTTGTTGGGTTTTAACGACCTTTCAACCCTTATAAGGTCATTTCAGGTCAAACCTTTTTCTTTCTTTTTTCTTTTTAAAGTTCAAATGGTTTAACTATGTTTCCTCTTTGGGAAGTTGTTTTTATCGAGCAGGACTTGACTGTTCTTAATGTATAATCATTGTTTGCTTTTGGCATGCTTTTTGGTGAGTATTGATTTACTCCTCTCCAGGAGTTAGGCACAAGGCCAGTTTTTATCTTACTCCCACAAGTAAGATGTGACCCAAGGTCAGGTCGGGAAAGTGAGGTTTAAAAATTGCCTGGGCAGCCCCGTCAGAATCCCCCGGTAGGGGCGCCTCAGGCAGTAAGCAATTAACTTACTCCTCACCAAAGAGGGGAGACGAAGCCTGGGAGGGTGGACCTCCTAGAACTGCACAGGACAGACCCATAGACCGGCGTAAATCAAGCCCCGAAGGCCAAGACAATACCAGTCTATGGGGTGCAGTATCCATCGGAACAGATACTACACTTTGATCTTAGCCCAAAGGCCAAGAATTGGGTCATTCTTTTAATAGGTATTTTTGAATTGTCTGCTTGATGACAAGATAATTATTTTCTTAATCAAGTTGTTTGTGTTTTTCTTGTCTAATGTTATTTTGTAAATACTGCATATATACAGATACATATATGTACATATGTACATACATATATATGTGCATATATACATATGTATATATACACACACATATATACATATATAAAAAAATTTTTTAATTTTATTGTATAAATTGGATTCTTTGAGAAACCCTATTATTTGAGACGGGGTTATATTTTCAAATAGTTTTTTTAATATTTGTTGCTTTGTAGTATTTATTGCGTATATGTGTATATCTTTTGCATTCAAGTAATATGTGTTTTATTGTTTGTCCTTCGTTACATTGATTACACCGAGGCTCTTCCTCGGTGACTAACTGCTTACTCTTACGTCCTCACTTATTTTATTCAATCTACGAATTCAAAATTAGGTTTCAAACCTAACCGTGACAGACTGACGTACGAACCAAACAAATTTTTCTTTTTTGATCTATTAACTAGAAAAATACCAATCCCAAGGCACATAAAATTAATTCATGAACAAAACAGTTTTGCACCACTTTTATGTCCCCTTACTAAGATTAAAATAAACATGGTGTTTCTTATATACATATTTCAATAACCTTCCCTACATATCTAATATTTGACTTGTCATTAACCGCTAAATGCGTCATTATTTAGCAACTCTTTATAACTGTATAAATATATATATATATATATATATATATATATATATATACAGTTTTTTTTTTCAAATAGAAACGCGTGCCAATGACATCTCTTTGTGCGTTATCGAATAAATTTAAAATCTTCACTTTTTCCGAAGACTTGGTCCGAACGAAACCGGTAAAATCTTTCGTTTCTTGATGATTTTTTCCTGTATCTAAATTTGTTTTTTCCGTTTGTCTTTTTCACACATCTTGTCTTTCACGACATTTAATTTTATGATATCTTCTCACACTGTCGACATGGAAAACAATCATAGGACGGGTACAATCATAGGAAAATACAAACATCTTTCTTCAGCAGTTGCCTCTCACCATACCAAGAGATATTTCTTCATATATATATATATATATATATATATATATATATATATATATATATAATCCAGGTAAAAATATCCACGAGGTGGTAATCCAGAGATTTTAACCGGGTTTATAAAAAGTGCTTAATATCAAAATAGAGCTTTATATATGATAATTTTTTTATTTACACAGACATGTACAAAATCTGCGACACTGGCATGTCGATGTTATCGATCAACAGCTATTATAAACTGAGATCTCATCAGGCAGAGTTAGAATCCGATCTTAACCTCAGATCATATTTGGAGATCATATTGGTTTTCTCCAAATATGATCTGAGGTTAGGATCGGATTCTAACTTTGCCTGATGAGATCTCAGTTTATAGTAACTGTTGATCGATAACATCGACATGCCAGTGTCGCAGATTTTGTACATATCTGTGTAAATAAAAAATTATCATATAGATATATATATATTGTGTGTGTGTATTTAGGCAGCATATTTTCATTTAGGCAAACATTATTACATAACACGGAGTGTTTTTGCTTGATAAGACTTTTTTTTTTTCCAATTTTCCGAATGGTCCATTTATTGTTTCGGTCAAATTGCTGTATGTAAGTTCCATGCGTTTCTTGTTCCATTTTCTTTCTTTTTTTGCGAGTACTTTCGATTTGATTCGTCAAATCATCTTCAGGCAGTGGTGATTTTGGTTTCTTAAAAAATATGTTTTTTTTTTAATTATTATAACGGTCAGTAATTTACAACTTAAAAGGAGCGTCTATGATATTGATATGTTACATGAGAGCGTCATTACGTTCAAAGAGCGTGCAAAATTCACTTTCCCGAAGACTAACCTTACATCTCTCTGACACTAGCCCCATTTGCCAACACCTAAAAAAAACATTACTGCCCCCTGTTCGATATAGACACATACTAGTTAATAATACTAAAATTATACACCACGATACCAACATCAAAAGATTAAAACTTCTTGAAACCTTCTACATAAAAACTAAACATCCCACAATTAATAATGTGAATTACGAAACTAGTCACAATATTTTAAAGTATCTAGCATAGTAATAAACGTTACCAAATTCTTAGCCATTAAGCAATTATACGTTTGAATCTTGAATGCGCTCAGAACGTCATCAAATTCTTAACTTTTGAATCTTATATGTAACCAGGTTTATGATCCCCAATTATTTGGGAAGTTTCAGGTTATCGTTTACGGCATTATTTGCTGTAATAAGGTTGTTTACATGCGTCTTAAGTTTTAGAATTTCGAATGATATATATTTTATAAATAAATATAAATTAATTATTTATTACCTACGCAATCTTCAGTGCAGGAAGCCAATTCCCGACGGTCGGCGGGCGCGAACTCCGATCACAAATCGCCACTAATTTGCAGTCAAGAGCGTTACCCGTTGGCCACCACAAATTAGCTTGGAAGTTAGGATGAATTTAACTTTGTAAATGCCAAGTCGGAAGGTATTTACAGCAAGCAGCGAAGAGTGATCAACAACAACAACAAACCGTGTTGGATCTCGTAATAAAGCTAGTAGTACTGCTGGTTATTAAATTCACTCAGTGTGCCCGGCCTTACTAAAGGGGGCTATATAATAATAATTATATATATATATATATATATATATATATATATATATATATATATATATATATATATATACATTGTAGTAGTATAAAAAATATCTATTAAAATTCAGCTACACAGAGACGCCCATGTTTCATCCCCACATGAAATTATTAGGCTAAGTTCCTCTGTGTAGTATTTTCATACTACTACTACTACTACTACTACTACTACTAAACTCCACTTATGTATTGAGCACTGTTGAAGTAAATACTGAAAATATATACACATTATTTTATATCATATCTTGATCTTATCTTGATATTTTCCAAGTCAGACTCAACATTTTAGCTGACAAATCAACATTTTCTTTTTGACTAGCAAATATCTATGTGTTATCATTGTACCATGTTATTAGCAGTGTAAGAACGTATTTTGTCACTATTTATTTTAAAGGGTTACTTAGTCCAATCTAAGCGATCTGTATTGACAAAAATGTTTAATTAATCACCGAAAAATCAAATTGAATAAGGGAAGTAACTCTTAATTTTCATGGAAGTATATAAAAAGCGTTGTCTCCCTTAAAACTAAAAATTATTTTTCCGTATAAGTTTTAAAAATGAACCAACAAATAAAAGGTAAAAACTAAAATGGATTCAAATGGATCCCGGGTCAGTACAGCTATTATTTATCCAATGTTGAATGAACTTATTCAATTTGTCTTGTGGCATTTTCCCTGTTTATTGTGACGAAAAATGGGTGGTCTATAATATTCCCGCATGTCTTCTGAGAAACATTGTATTACAATTATTTAGTTTCGGCTTCCTTCTTCGGCAGCAAACACTCGGAGTTGGACAAAGCAGCAGTAAAATGTTTGAAAAATCGATATTTTATACTAATCGACGTTTGTTTTGTGTTCTGATTGTTTCTAACCTTAACCCTAACCCTAACCCTAACTTGCATTGGAATCTTATCGCAGAGAAATTGTGTTTGAAATAAACTAAAATAAAATGTCGTATTTGTTGTTGCTGAATGTTGGGCGCGAACAAAAAAAAGCGAATAGTACCAGTTGTTATATATTGAGCGACTAGACTTGTAAGTATATAAAATAGTTAATTGATAAATTATGACTTTTTAAAACTTTTATTTATCCCAAACAAGGTATATTTCCATTGTGGGCAAAGAGTGTACTGTGATATGGTCAGATTTATTGAAGGCAACATAGGTGGGGAGCTGGGAAGCAAGGTTTTTTTAATTACATTTTAATTGCATTTTAATTGCATTTTAATTACATTTTAATTGTATTTTAATTGCATTTTAATTACTTTTTATTTACATTTAAATAATTACATTAAATAATTTAAATAATTACATTAAATAATCGCATTTTAATTGAATTTTAATTGCATTTTAATTGCATTTTAATTGCATTTTAATTGTATTTAAATTGCATTTTAATTACTTTTTACTTACATTTAAATAATTACATTAAATAATTTAAATAATTACATTAAATAATCGCATTTTAATTGAATTTTAATTGCATTTTAATTGCATTTTAATTACATTTTAATTACTTTTTGGTTACTTACATTTAAATAATTACATTAAATAATTGCATTTTAATTGCATTTAATTATATTTTAATTGCATTTTAATTACATTTTTTTTATTTACATTTACATAATTAAATTAAATAATTTAAATAATTGCATTTTAATTGCATTTCAATTGCATTTTAATTACATTTTTTACTTACATTTACATAATTACATTAAATAATTTAAATAATTGCATTTTAATTGCATTTTAATTGCATTTTAATTACATTTTTTTACTTACATTTACATAATTACATTAAATAATTTTAATAATTACATTAAATAATTGCATTTTAATTGCATTTTAATTGTATTTTAATTGCATTTTAATTACATGTTTTTAAATTACATGTAATTAATTCAACAAGGGAAACGTGAGGTCAGAAAAAGAGGTAGTAACACGATTAGTCAATGCTAAAAACTGTTAATAATAATAACATATAATTTTTAATTATATATTAATCATATCACTGTAATTAGATGATCCCTATTTACTAGCACCCCCCTTCTCCACGAGGTCAAAGTTAGATACAAGGTCGGTTTTTAATGTGGGAAATATCCAGCTTCCTAAAAATGGGACACTCTGGATTGGGACAAAAATATAACAAAAAAAAGTTTAGAAGTACCGCTCCTTCATTGACCGAGGAAAGAAAAGATGAACAAATACTACACTTTGCTCTTAACTAAAAGGCCAAATTGCATGGCCATTCACGTAATAACGTAACAATAATGTAATAATGTAATAATTAATAATGTAAATAATGTAATACTGTAATCATGTAAATAATCTAATTACTAATAACGTAATAATGTAAATAATCGTGTTAGATAATAAATAATGTAATAATGTAATGTAATAATTAATGATGTAATAATATAATAATTAATAATGTAATAATGTAATCATGTAATCATGTAAATAATCTAATTACTAATAACGTAATAATGTAAACACTCTTGTTAGATAATACATAATGTAATAATGTAAATAATCTAATAATGTAAATAATGGAATAATGTAATAATTTATAATGTAATAATGTAAAAATTAATAATGTAATAATTTATAATGTAATAATGTAATAATGTAATCATGTAAATAATCTAATTACTAATAACGTAATAATGTAAATGATGTTGTTAGATAATAAATAATGTAATAATGTAATGTAATAATTAATCATGTAATAATATAATAATTAATAATGTAATAATGTAATAATGTAATAATTAATAATGTAATAATTTATAATGTAATAATGTAATACTGTAATCATGTAAATAATCTAATTACCAATAACGTAATAATGTAAATGATCTTGTTAGATAATAAATAATGTAATAATGTAATAATGTAATAATGTAATAATTAATCATGTAATAATATAATAATTAATCATGTAATAATTAATAATGTAATAATGTAAATAACCTTCCAAAATGCAAAATTGATTTTTTTTTTCAATACTTTTTTTATATCTCTTGTAAGTCTTTTAAAAATATTTTTTAAATAAGTTTTTGGCCTATTGCTACTTTGGTCTAAGGAGGTACTGTGATATGGCCACATTTATAAAGGGCAACATTGGTGGGTAGTTGGAACTCAATAGTTTTGTTTGGATTACATTTAAATGTTTGCATGTTAATACGGTCGAAGAAAAAGAAAAACAGGAAGAGAAATTATATGTACGTTAAATGCGGTGCGAAAATATTCTTTTTAACTTGTTCGGATCGAGGGTCGTGTTCCCCCGGTTATAAACGTGCAAAGTTGAATCAAGCAATGTTGCATGCAAAGACAGAGTAATAATTAATAAACAAAATGAAGTAGTTCAAATAACGTTTATTGAACGTGTGTGTACGTGGAATGGTGAAGTGTGTGATGTATGCATGTGTGTCGATGGAAAAACAGTTCTTGAAAAGGTATAAGAAGAAATGAATCCGGCGTAGGAAAAGTCTTTGAAAGCCGTACACAAAGAAAATGAGTTGAGAACTCTTACCGTTGTTTGACCACGTGTGTTGGTAGTTGTTATGCCGATGCTAGTTGAAAAGAAAAAGAGAAAAGCGTGATGCGAAACGCTAGTGTATTAGCGTCGTTCTACCGAGGCCAATTGACCAGAAGAGAAGAGTGAAACGGAACGCTAGTGTCAGCGTACTCCTGTCGAGGCTGGTGAAGAAGAGAGATGGATTTTCCGTTTGCAACGGTTTTTATAGTCAGAAGGGCAGATAACTCTGGTGTCGCTTTACGGTGCCACCTGTCGGTGAAAAAGCGACACCTACCGGCAAACCGGTGTAGTTATGTTTTGAAAGGAGGAGGTAACTGCTACAAACTAAATCATTACGAGGAAGGATATTCTGCTAGGATAATAAAAACGCTTTCGGCTTTTAACACAGTGAAATTTTCGGCGATAAATTATCTTGATCGCATTAACAACATCATTAAATTCATCTTCGTATTTCTCATTCGTTTTGTTTTTCTTTGACTTAATAGCCTTCGAGCGAGAATTGTATTGATGGGTGAAAAAAATGATAAAAGGCAGAATTTCAACGCTCGACGTTTCCTGTCTTCGTGTTGTTTTTCGCGCCATTAGACGTTGTTGATGGCGCTGTCATGTTTCTTACTTTTTTGTCATCATCTTTATTCATTTTTTTTTTCCGGCGGTTCTGCCATTTTAGTTTTTTTGTTTTTTCAAAACAGATTAAGCTAAGCGCGCTCTCCCCGCACGAAAGGTCGTTATTAACGCCTCCTGGTGGCGTAAAACGAAACAATAATTACAACGAAGACGTACGAATGAAGGAAAAATAGATACATTGTAATATTCTTTCTTTTGCCTCAGTTAAAATGAATCGCTCTTTCCTTGAGGAAGCCCCTGGTTTTAATAAGCTCCTAGAACGGACTTTCACTCCAGACCTAAAATGGAAGACATATTTGATCTGTTGCTAGTTGTTGTGTGCCAGTAACGGGTCAGGAAAGAAATCACAAACTCGGGATTAAGTGAAACAAAGTATATTTGAGAAAGTAAATATACTACATATAAAGAGAATGGTTAAACGTCTGTCTGACTGGCAGTATTAGACTGAGGTAGTTTCAGTATTCCACCGCAGCAATACATGGCACAAGGCCGGAAATAGGAGGGGATGAGTCAAGTCAGTGCCCCTACAGAAGGAGCATTCTGGCCTAGCAAAAATAGCCTGTGCAGACCCGTCGGCATTCCCCGGTCAGGGCGCCTCAGACAGTAAGCAATATACTTACTCCACCCAAAGAGAGGAGGCAAGGTCTGGAAGGGTGCACCTCCTAGGACTACCCAGGACAGTATACCTCAGCCGGCAGATAAAAGGCCACCGAAATGGCCCAATTCCTGCCGGACTGATTGTTGAGAACGAATCCTCGACTGGTATTAACCCATCCCGACGTCCTCAATAAACCGAAGTTAATGAGAGACTGAACAGGATGGCGCGGATCCAGGTATTTAATTCCCTCCCACCGCAGGAATATGTGACACAAGGTCGGAAAGTGGGGGTAGAGTCTAGCCAGCGCCCCTAAAGAAAGAGCACTCTGGCCTAGCAAAAATAGCCTGGGTAGCCCCGGCGGCATTCCCCGGTCCGGCGCCTCAGACAGTAAGCGATAAACTTACTCCATCCCAAAGAGGGGAGGCAAGACCTGGGAGGGGGAACCTCCTATGACAACCCAGGACAGTATACCTCAGCCCGGCAGATAAAAGGCCACCGAAATGGCCCAGTTCCTGCCGGACTGATTGTCGAGAACGAATCCTCGACTGGTATTACGCCATCCCGACGTCCTCAATCAACCGAAGTTAATGAAAGACTGAACAGGATGGGGCGGACCCAACACCGACAGGCATGTGCTCCTGGTATTTATAGAGAAGCAGAAAGTCCGTAAAGTTAGGTAACACTAGGGTCGCTGTGTAAATGGTTGAATCATTCTATCGCTCTAGAAAATATCTGGTGAAATCCTGTGCCTGTATAAGGGTCGGATATGTCCTAAGATTGGGGAGACGTCGCTCAGGGTACGCTTTGTTGTCTATATCGAGTTCAAAATCGACTCCGAAATCTAGTAAGAGATGATATTTTATGTTCCTTGCATTCCCTTTACTTACAGAAGAGATGTCACTAGTCTTTCTCTACTCTATGGATGGTATTCGACTGAGCTCTAATCTATAATTAGTACCTCATTATAAAACTTCCATAACAAGAACACGTCTACTTACAACTGAAAATAATTTGCCCTTTAATATATATATATATATATATATATATATATATATATATATATATATATATATATATATGCGGTGGGTGCGTGTGTAAATTTCTCCTTACAAGGTATGAAGCTACTTGACGGAAGGAGCTAACAAGAACAAAAGATGATTATCATAAACTCATGAGATGCCTATTAACCTTAGTCTTCGAAAAGGCCAAGGCTTTAGATAGGAAGAAAACAGACAGCAGGAAGAGAGTTCCACAAGCCTGAAGTTCGTGGAAAGAAGCTACTGAAATAGGAAGCTGTATTACAATGAGGCATCAAAACAGCTAATTGATGGAGACCACTAGACCAACGAGTCAAATGAGCTGGAGCAAAGGAAGCCGGGAATAAATCCGACAATTCTGAAGAACACATGTCATAATAGTACTTACAGAAAAGACTGAGACTAACAACATTACGTCTGTGAGAGAGAGGGTGCTGTGAAGAAAGAAAGAGTGGGGCCAATTAATTTGCAGATACGTTTCTGTCCCTTTTCAAGAACCCTCAAATGGGACAGAGATTCACCAGCCCAAATATGACAACAGTACTCCATATATGGTCTGATAGTAGTTTGTAGAGATAGCGGTGTGAGAAAGTGTTTTGCGCGATCGAGAGAACCGACTTTACGAGAAGCAGAAAGAGCAATGGATCTAATGTATGAACTCTAAAGAAAGATTTGGTGAGAGAGAAAGACCAAGAAGTTTCAGAGTCGATTTCTCCTCAAGAGCAGAGCCATCCATGAAAATCTTAGGGCGAAAAGGGACACGCCTACGATTGAAAGACACGAGCTGAGTCTTGACAGGATTAAACGAAACAAGCCATTTTGTAGCCTAATCCATAACTGACCCCAGGTCAACTTCTAGATCAGCTGCATATTTAAACTGAAATCATACCGGAATATTGAAGTAAAAGTTTTTCTCTCGCTGATAATAATAATTTTTTTTTTTTTTAAATGTCAGGTTATAACGAAAATTCTGTCTGTTTCTTTAAGCCCCCCCCCCCCCAAACGATTTGATGAGAATGAAAGACCAAAAGGTTTCATCTTCGGCTTCTTCCCAAGAGCACAGACATTCATGAGAATCTCAGGAAAAAAGGACACGCCTACGATTGAAAGACACGAGCTGAGTCATAACAGGATTAAACGAAACACGACCCTAGATCAACTTCAAGATAAGCGGCATAATAAATACCTACCAAATAAACTCTTTATTTCTATATAATAATAATAAATAATAGTAGTTATTCTAGATGATGATGATGATGATGATGATGATGATGATAGCAAGAAATTTCATAAACTGTAGCCCCCCCCCCCCGCCCCCAATATACCAAAAACATTGTGATGGCACTAACTTCGACTGATATCACCCAAAATAGTCGTGAAGGGTGAAGGAGGATGGAAAAACCGAGAAGAGGAAAAGCACTAACCAGACCTCCACTGGAAGGATGCGGAGAGCACTGGCACCATGGGGAGGAGGCTTATGGCTACCCAAATCTCAGAGAAAACCTATGTGTGTTCATTTTAACGCAGGGAGAACCGGACATGGAAAAATTATATCTTTTAAAAAAAGTATGACGCTGTGTGTGCATACAGGAGTGAGTTCATGATCGAAAAGAGCATGTGTATGAGTGGTGCGTAAACTAGACGAAACTTCCATGAACAGAGTTTCTTTCAAAGAACTACCCGTCACAATACCACGTGGCTGCTTCCCAGCTAACTGCAACATGGTAGTTTTGAAGTCCAATGTTAGCAATGTTTGTTCTTTTATCAAAGACACGACAGGACAACTAACAAAAGACAGTGTGTGGCACAACGCGTGAACCTTTTTTGGTTTTAATTGTGTTCCTTTTCGAAATATAAAAAATTATATTTTTATACAAAAAGTAAAATTGCTTTTTCAATTATTACAGAAAGCATTCGATTGCAGCACAACCTATGGTCCCAGCCAGCGTATAATTAATACTCTGGAGAGAATTAATAACGCCGATTAACGCAGCATGACAGCCGACCAAATATCCAACCAGGTATGAATCCCTTTATGTTAAAGGTCATGTAACGATAGTTTGGTCCGGAGAGTTGCTGTTGTTCCGTGCCCAAGACGTAACAGCCCTTCCAAAGACGTCTCCAAGGATCACACACACTGAGTCACACGGAAACGGTCGGATCGCAGCGTTTTTGGGTCTTTTTCCGCGACGACGGTATCATACACATACCCAGAGCACAACTGACTTATACCAAAATGTTATCTTGTGTTTCTTTTACCGTCACGCGACCACGAAGGCGATCACTGGGCTATAGGTGTGAGAAGTTTTCTAGCCTGCTATTTGGCGGAGCGATTGAAAGAGGGGAGAACTGTTAATGGGGAGCTGATATACGTTCTTGTTTTCCTACGATCGTATCTTATAATTATTTTGCCCCTCTTTGTCCTCGCGGTGCACATACACTTGTTAATTTATGGCGTCGTTTTTCGCCAGAACACTTAATAGCTATCATCAGAATGTGCAAGATTGCAATAATGGTGTTTATGTAATGGATTCGTTGGTGATTATTATGAAGCCGTTATGAGAAATGAGTGGATGTAATGGCGTCCATATTTCAGGCAAGATGGCGGAACGCGCGGACTATTCAAATGAAAACAAGTAACAATGATATATACTTCTGGAACCGAATTTTTTATTAATCATTAACACATTAAAAAGACTCGGTCAATCCTATTAGAAAGATGAGAGGTGGCCGCTGTGAAGAGGAGAGGAGAAAGTGGACGTTGGGTTTACTTTCGAAAGCCTCGTAATTCTCGCTTCCCTTATTTTGTCCTTTAGTCCTCACATTCCACGAGCGATGTTTCTGACAAAGGAGGAAGAATTGCTGTTTTGGGGGTCGGAATCGATCCATCTATCACTCATCCTTGGCTAGTTTTTGATCTTGAAGTAGTATTTATTTTTTATCTCCTTACAAAAGTGGTTTCATGTTTTGTCTGGAGCGATTTCTATGAAAAGAAAAAAATACGAGTCTGTTCGATCGCATCACTTTAACTGATGGATGTTGGCAACCTTCACGTGGTCTCTTGTGTAAATACATGAAAGAATTGTGAAAAACCAATGCCAACAACAGAATCACCCCCACCCCCCAAGTCCAACAATTCCTCACCGTGGTAGGGGTAGTGGTAACGTGATAGAAACAGAAGTATGCTGTCTTGAAGTTCGGTTTCTGACAGGGCCACTCATGGGGGGATGTTTGGAACCAAACGGTATTAGGGCCGCAACCCAGTTTACAGGGCTCTATTGACATCAAGGATCCTATTTATCTACTTCTCACGGAGTAAAATGTGACACAAGGTCGGAAAGTGGGAGTTGAGAAATCAGCACTCTAGAGGAAGAGTACTTAGGACCTTAAAAGATTGCCTGGGCAGCTCCGGCGGCATTCCCCGATAGGGGCGCCTCAGGCAATTAGCAATAAACTAACCCCTTCTCAAAGGGTGAGAAGGCAAAGCCTGGGAGGGTGGAACTCCTAGAACTGCACAGGACAGACCAATAGAGCGGCGTAAATCAAGCCCCGCAGGCCAAGACAATACCAGTCTATAGGGTGTAATATCCATCGGAACAGATACTACACTCTGATCTTGGCCAAAAGGCCGAGAAAGATTGATATCAAGGATGAGTCGGTATCAGGATCCGTCGTCTTCTGGTCTATTTTGCCTCTATGTGTGGCAAATAAAGTCGTGTCAGGCATTGAACCGCAAATCAATGCAGTGAGAATGACAACGTTGCTTTTGCGCTTTTCCTTTATGTGCTCTGGCCCAAATCCTCCCCAACTTCGTATGAAACCGCTGGACCTTGATGTTGTAGGTGTCGGGAGTAAAAAAACTGGAATCTTACAGGTTTAACGAACAGGTGCGATGAACAAGGAGGACTTTATGCAGACTAGAGGTACAATCATCGGGAGCGATGAAGAAGTCTGACTAGCTTAACAACAACTACAACAACAACAGCAGCAATATATATATATATATATATATATATATATATATATATATATATATATATATATATATATATATATATATATTAGTAGTAAGTTTTTGAAAGGCTGTGGGCAATGCAAGTTCCGGGTAAGATGCAAGTTGTAAGGAACAAAAACAATAACAATAAATCGAGTACGAAATATGACTTACTATTTATTTTTCCTTTTTTTTTTCTAAAATCTTACATAACAGCAAGAGTGTTTTTAGCTGTTCGTGTGATGTCCGGATGATTAAAAATAACTATTTGATATTTCGGGAAAGACATCCCTTTGTCAAAAATAATTAAACCAGAAGAAAAATAAGAAAAATATTTTTCTTCTCCGACTGTGTAGAGCATAATACAAAACAAAATGGCTGCCAGATATAGACCGCAGAAAAATTATAGCAGTATCGCAGGAATGTAAATTAAATTAAATTTTATTTTAAGATTATGTTAAATATATGATTTGGCGTTTAAAAATATTTGTGTAATGTTGATTAAGTGTATAGTGTTCGATAAACTGTTAGTTTTAATAATATATATATATATATATATATATATATATATATATATATATATATATATATATATATCACCCCACCCAACTTTCTAAAATATCACCTGTTGGCGTCTCTCCCCCCTCCCTTTCCTGTCCTCGCTATAGGCTAAGCGCCATCTTCGTCCCCCCTCCCTTTTATGCATCTTCAATTTCCGGTTGACGTTGAATTTAAGATTCTAGGCAGTGATTCCATTTAAAGCTTGATGAGTTGGCTTTCATTATGAAGGCTAACGAAACAACATATATATTGTCGCAATTAATGGAATAAAATCACCAACAAAAATATATTTTGCTCTGAATTTTCATTGAGCACTCTCATAAACCCGGTTTCAACTTCCTTCGGATTTATACCCCCTGGATATTTGTAACAAGTTAATTATATATATATATATATATATATATATATATATATATATATATATATATATATATATATATATATATATATATATATATATATATATATATATTAGCCTGGCGATTCCCTACGGGGATGAAACACGGAAGCCTCTGTGTAGCTTAATTGCCATAAATATATTTTCATATCCTAGCTCTATTTAAGTATTGAGCACTGTTATAAAAACTGAAAATCGATACATAATATATTATATTCCCTTATAACATTTTATGTGGATACATGAAATTATATATATATATATATATATATATATATATATATATATATATACTACTATGGGGTAAGGTACACGATAAGTCATGAAAATGAAATGCCGTGGTAGACAAAATGTTTGAAAAAAGACAAACGGAAAACAGGTTAGAAAGCAGGAGAAAAACAAAAGCAAGAGATGTGACCGGTTTCGTTCGTGTTTTCTGAAGACGTTCGATAACACGAATGAAAACGGTCAAATCTCTTGTTTTTTTTGTTTTTCTCCTGCTTTCTAACCTAGACTTTTTTCAAACATATATATATATATATATATATATATATATATATATACATTTCTTCAAATGGATTTACTTATCTGATGAGAGCGGACCACCGCTTTAAACGCGTTATATAAAATTATAAAATGATAAAATAACAAAATAATAAATTAATAAATAAATAAAAACTTTTTACAAATGTTGGTAGTCTTACTCCTTTACACACACACACACACACATACACATATATATATATATATATATATATATATATGTGTGTGTGTGTGTGTGTGTGTGTATGTGTGTGTGCGTGCGTGCGTGCGTATATATATATATATATATATATATATATATATATATATATATATATATGGGGGATGGATCAGGATATTTCAAAGTGCAACTGCATTAAGCTACGAATGGTTTAAATAACAATCAGCAAAAATTAAAATAAATCAGAGAGAATCAAAAAACGGAAGCAAAACAGACTGAACGGTAGAGATTACACTCATCATTGTAAAAGTATGAATTCTTCGAAGATGATAAAATGGCGGAGATAGCAATAAAGATAATAAAAGAAAATGTCGAAAAAAATAACAATGGCGTTTGGTTCTAATGAAGACACTAATATAGATTGCATGGGAAAACTTATTTTAGTACTATTTACGCTTGAGAGGCGGCGGCGGCGGCGGTTGTGGCTGGCGCGTGGGCGATTGGAATTGTGACGGTCGCAGTCGCGTGTTTCAACGCATATTATCACATTGGATAGCGCATGCGCAGTGTCTATCTAATCGCCATTTTGTTTTTTGTTGCGAATCGTAGCGTGTTCTTGGGTCT
>OY744534.1:4928759-4941259 GCA_963556195.1 Sepiola atlantica | reverse complement strand
ATCAGCCAAGGAACAGAAACTGCAAGAAATATCATAAGCTATCCCCTCCATCTCCCAAGAAATATAAATGGTACCGGACTCAGCTGAAACCACACAAAATACGCGTAGAGGATCAAGGAGGATGGGAAGACCGAGAAGGGACAGCACTAACCAGACCTCCACTGGAAGAGTGCAGAGAGTACTGGGACGTTGAGGAGGTTTAATGCCACTCAAATACCAGGGGAGAACAATTGTCGTTGCTGGCGAATAATCAATGGTAGGCGGCCGTTGCGATACCGCAAGATCATTCGCGGTGTTGATCGTAAAGAGGTAGAGAATACTGGAACGCTGAAGAGGCTTGTTGTCACTCAGACTCCAATGAACAATCACTGATGATGACTTGTGTGAGAACTCCTAGTGAGTACAAATTATATATATATATATATATATATATATATATATATATATATATATATATATATATATATATATATCGAGAGAGAGAGAAAGCATGTATTATATTAGTTTATGTAGATGTTAATCCATTGAAACTCCAGTGTTTATAAAAAGTGCTCAATTACAAGTAGAGCTGTTCTTAAGTATGAATTTTTTATTTATACAAACATTATTGGTTACATATGTGCATACATGTTTCGGTTGTACTCTTCATACAGAGTCAACCTCTTCAGACCTAAAACGATGGAATTAAAATGATATTGGAACTCTTTCTTTTTAATCCTATCCTAGAAAAAAATATACTTCAGAAGAAAGAAATTCCAATATCATTTTACTTCCTTTTTTTGTCTGAAGAGGTTGACTCTCTATGAAGAGTTCAACCGAAAGATGTATGCACATATGTAACCAATAATGTTTGTATGGATAAAAATTTATACTTTATATATATATATATATATATATATATATATATATATATATATATATATATATATATTAGTATTTCATGTATCTACATAAAATTTTATAAGGAGATATAACTTTTTATGTATCAATTTTCAGTATTTACTTCAACAGTGCTCGATACGTAAGTAGAGCTAGGTAGTAAGCTATGAAAATATATTTATGGCAATCAAGCTATACAGAGGCTCCTGCGTTTCATCCCCGGGGGAATCTTCAGGCTTAAATGCATGGAGTTATTTTTGCCGGGTGTTTTTATATTCTGCTTACACAGAAGTAAAGTTACCTTAGGCTAACGATAAATAAATAAATAAACAAATTTAAAAAAAAATAAAATAAAATAAATAAATAAATAAATAAAAACTTAACAATTTAAAAATGTAAACCTAAAATAGAAATTCAAGGAACAACGTGTTAAAATAAATTCACCCATTATATTGACACAACAAAGGAAACAGGATACAGGCAAATCCATTGATAACAAGATATAGGCCTTTGTTCGCGGGAAGCCCAACGATTGGCTGAGAGAACAACAAAGAATCTGATTGGTTAACTAGGAAGCTGTGTATATAAAAACACCCGGCAAAAATAACTCCATACATTTTAGCCTGAAGATTCCCCCCGGGGATAAAACGCGGGAGCCTTTGTGTAGCTTGATTGCCATAGCTTACTATATATATATATATATAATCAATATATATATATATAATATTTAAATGTTGAAATAAATTTAAAGATAATTGAATTGTCGTTTAGTAATAATCTATCGTGATAATATAAAGCTCAATATATTGAATAGAGCAATTAATTCTAGAGATGAAAGATGAGAATCAAAAAGTGTTTATTTTTGAAAATTCATGGATTAAGGATATGCAGCTCCTTGCTCTGAACTTTAGATGTTCTAGTAAATATTGTATCTTTACAATTTTTTATTCTCATATCTCCTTATATAATTTCATGTGGATACATGAAATAGTAATATTATATATATATATATATATATATATATATATATATATATATATATATATATATATATATAAAATGAAGGAGAGTGGAAAGGAATTAGAGAAAGCAAAAGCCAAATCAAAATTCAATTCAAAAGTTCAAAGCAAGGTACATTCCGCAAAAAAGGCAATTTATTCAAGTTAAATTTTCCTTAAGCCAAGCTTTTCAAAGATCAAAATCTTATCATCAGAGGAAGTCGCCGGGATAGATAAGTTGGCAATGGCCAAGATTTAAAATTTGAAAAAATGAAATAAAATAAAAGTTGTAGGGAAGGAAACGTAGGGCAAAACTGTGCCAGGGTGCAAGCAAATGTCCGATTGCCAAAAGGTCCGGTGTCGAAGAGTCCAATGGAGAGGATACGATGTAGATAGGTCGGTCGTTAGAGGCACGAGAAGTAATGAGAGAGGTTTCAAAGTTAAATTCCAAGAAGCCACAACTTCAGGTACGGCGAAAATAGAAAATCCAGGAAGGGTAAAAAGTCCAATAAGAGGTACATTCGAAGATGCAAGCAGGCGTCAGAGGAGATAGATGTAAAATATTCGCCATTAAAGAGACTTCCCGGGCACAGATGACAAAGGAAAGTGTTTTAAAGTGGAAAAAGGGGCAGTGAGAATATTTAAAGTCTGCCCAGTTGAGAAAGCCGGCTATAAATGAAGAAAAGCAAAGACAGTGAAAAGGAGAGTATAATATGCGACCAGTGGGCAAGGGAGGAAACGGGTAAGTGGTATGTAGGAGGAGAAAGGGACGGGTACGAGGAAAGAGAGGGGGGAGGAGAAAGGGAGCGATGCGGTGAAGGAATGCGGATAAAACTAAGAGTGTGAAAGTGGGGGGGGGGTGAAACAAAGTTGAAATTAGGATTCAACTAGAAAAGGGGAAGAAAGGAGTGGGGGTAAGTTAACAAATGTTAGGATAAGGGGTTAAAATATCAGAATATGTATAAGAACAGAGTTCGGGGGTTTAGAAGTTTAATCAAATGACCTTAGAAATAAACAATGAGGCTAAATATATATGAAGGGTAGGACTAGGAGAATGAGTTAAAGATTAAAAGAGTAAAGATAAAAAATAGAGATAAAAATAGTATAAAAAGTAGAAATAAGAAAATAAAAGAATAAAGAATGAAAAATAGATAAGATTAGTCTTAAGCTCGCAGGGAAAATTGAGGATTGACCGAAAGAATAAAAAAATTAAAAATTAAAAAATTAAAAATAAGATACTAATAATAGAATGAGGGAAAAGTCGATAAGATCGGAGCTCAAGAATGAAAATTAAAATAAGACTAAGATTAAAAAACAAGACCTAGAGAGGATATCCGGAATGGGAGTCTCCAAGGTGGAAAAGATGATGGGTTAGTAAATAAGCAGTTACGGGATGCTAGTTCAAATAGATATGGGAAAATATAAACTTTGAAATTTTATTTAAAAAAAGTTAAATGGATGTTAATTAAGAAAATTGTTAAAATAGGTTAGTGAAGGCTGGAAGGGGTAAGAGATATACAAGGTTAAAAAAGTGACAAAGGATTAAGCCAGAAGGAGAGTGGAGATCGCAGTTACAAGTAAATACTATAGGGGTTAAAAGATGTAGAGCTAGGGCGGGAAGGGGGTTGAGTAGTTTGAGAGAGAATATGCGAAGGGCGAGGTAAAACAAGGGGGGAAATAATCGAGGCTATTAAAAAAGTGAGAAGAATTAAAAACAGGAGGGGAAGAATAATTAGAGTGCACAGTGGAAGCAGAAAGGAGTTCGAAATCGAGGTGTGCAAATGGGATAATGAGTAGATAAGGCTAAACAACAAGTAAGTGAAAGGGCTAGGATAATATGAATAGAGTGGGTTAGTTATCACGTTGAAAGGGAAAAGAATGAAGAATGGAAGTGTTGAAGGGAAGCGGACGAATGCATTAAAAGAAGTTAAACGGGAAAGAAAATGGAGAGCCAAATAAAGTTATACAGTTAAGGGGGTTAAGTGGAAAGATTTAGGGGGTAATGGAAGAAAGGTGTTAAAACTAAGGGAAATGCGAAGCTAACGAAGTTTATGGGTAATTTTATTAAGTTAAGAGGAGGTTAAAGGGATGAGGGAGATATAAGTAGAGATTAAAGAACAACAGGAATTAGAACTATCATAAAGGGGTTTCGAGATGTAAGGAGGGAAAATCCGAGATGAAGGGAGGGTATTTAATCAAATGGGGGAGGGGTGTCTGGGGGATTATTATGGTTGCTATACCTGAATTTACGTTTATGCCTGCAACTGGAGATAAGTTCATTCTTAGAATTAATAATATTTTTAGATTTAGTAGCAGTAGCTATCATAAAGGTTTCCAGAGTACAAAGTTGGCAATGGGATGCTCCAGGGGTATATGATTTGGACTTTTTAAGTATTGACCAGTGAAGTGAATAGGGAGTATTTTTGAGATTGAGGTTTCTAATTAGATTGGAAAGTGAAGTGCCTGTACTGTTATCGCTGCTATTTTTAAAGGAATATATATGGTTTGAGATCCGGGTCTTTATGGGGAAAGAGGACGCCCCAATATATGTGTGTATCTTGAAGGGTGGTGCTATAGTTGCATTGAGATTACTAATGGTATTAGAAGAGATTTGGGTTTGGAGATCCAAGTTATGCGAGGAAAGTTGATTGGAGAAGTGGGGTGGAGCGGATATGGGGGAAATGTGAGTTGGCCCATGAGCACTATTTATTATTGGGGGTGCTTGGTTAGAGGTATGGCTGTATAAGCGGGAGTTTAGAGTAGAAGCGGATTGGGGTTGCGGGGAGATCCGGAGTTCGGGTGGAGTGTGGGAGCTGTGATTATTCACAACATTGGTGGAGCGAGGAAATTGTTTAACAGTACAAGCGTATATTACGTCCTTCTGTACACAGTTGTTGTTAAGGGGACAATCTCTAGGTTTACGGCAGTTACAAGTGGTGAGGGATGTGGTGGGTGGTTGCTGTTGGATATGTTTGATTTTCCTATTGTTAGAGGTTATGATAGTTTGTTCAATATTGGGCATCGTAGAGTATGATATTTTAATAGAATTTTTGTTAAGGATAGTGCTATATCTGTGGGGATGCTTAAAAGATCTGTCTAAGATTTGGAAAAATTCTTTAGGTATATTGGTTTTAACATTACTGCTGAAAGGCGGATTAAACCAAATGTTATTCTTTCTTCTAAGTTTTTTTCTTTGTTTATGCGAATGTGGGTCCACCCGGTTATCAATATCTTTAGTTCCTATGGGCTTATTAGAGTGTGTTTTGATTATCTTAGGTGTTGATGAGTTAAACTTTTTATTTCTGTGTGTGGTCATGTTGTGAGTAATAATGCCTGAAGATTTGTTAACTTGAGTAAGGGGGTTGCAGTTATATTTAATTTTGTGATTGTAGCCTGAGTTAAGCAAAGCATTATTGTAAAAGCTAGAATTTTGATCGAAGATAGATTTATTCGCAGATAGCTTAGAGATTCTATTAGATACTGAGGGGACAATTGAGTTTATGATAGATTTAGGGTGGTTAGATAGGCTATGTACGTAGAAAAGGGTTAAGTTAGGTTTATGGTATGGGCTGAAGGTTCCCGAGTTAAGATCTAATGTAAGGTCAAGAAAGTTGGATATTCTTTTCTCAGGTTCCAACGTAATGGTCAAACCAAAGTTTTTAAAGAAGTTATGCAGGTTTTTGATAGTGTTGTTATATTGTCTCGATCTCTCCCCAGACACAAACAGGGCATCGTCCCTATACAACCCACCCCGTAAGTGTCCAAAATTAAACCCCAATTCTCTCATCAAGTACAAACCTACCAGGTCAGTGACCTGGGCAGAGTCTGAGGCCCCCATGGTAATGTCAAAGTTATTGGGGGTGTCCTTCCTAGTCCAAAGCTTATTATCAAATTCTAGTAGGGATCTTCTGGCTAATATTATTAGTTTAATCTCTATGTCAGTAATGTCAGAATTATTTTTGGCGAAGATTAATGCTTTGTTAAGTAAGATAGGGGAAATGGATTGGTAATAATTATTAATGTCGAAAGTTATGAAATTCAAGTTAGGTTTAGACTTATCAATGAGGTTAAGGAACCAGGTAGTAACCTCATCAGAGGATTGCCAAAGAGTGTAACGAATTTTTTCTTTCAAGGTAGGGATAATTCTATCCAAGATTTTCTTGCTTATGATGCCTAGGTCGGATTTAGAGGGGCATATTAGTCTGATGGTAGGGTTTTCTTGGAAATTATTTTTGTGGTCCTTCAAAGTAAATCTAGGTATTGCGGGGGTTAAAATTTCTGCGTAGTTGAGGACATTCAAAGATGTTAGTATGGATTTAGCCTCATTGTTTATACTAGCCAGGGTATCGTAAGATGTGCTTTTGTAAGATTTATTTAATTCTTTGTAGATTAAGGATTTGTATTGACTATATTTCAGTTTGTAAAAATTCTTAGTTTTATCCGCTGGGACAATTATATCTGGGTGTTTCTTAATATTGTTAGTAAACTTGTTGATTTTTTTGATGATGGGATTGAGGTGTTTATTGTGTCTTTTGAATTTAATGCGACTAATGAGGTCAAATAGGTCATTTTCGAAATTATTGAGGTGTTCATTTTGTTTAGGGAAGGAGGAGGTTTTGAGACCGTACCTGGAGGCAGCTGATTTTTCCAATTTCTTCAGTTCCCTAGAGGAGTTCATAGGTAAGTTCATCACTAACGTTAGATGGAAAGCATTTCACCATGACATGAACCACAAAACTTCCTCCCACCAAACTGACTCCAGCAATTCCTCACTTTCTACCCACTCTGGATCTACACTACCTATGAACTCCTCTAGGGAACTGAAGAAATTGGAAAAATCAGCTGCCTCCAGGTACGGTCTCAAAACCTCCTCCTTCCCTAAACAAAATGAACACCTCAATAATTTCGAAAATGACCTATTTGACCTCATTAGTCGCATTAAATTCAAAAGACACAATAAACACCTCAATCCCATCATCAAAAAAATCAACAAGTTTACTAACAATATTAAGAAACACCCAGATATAATTGTCCCAGCGGATAAAACTAAGAATTTTTACAAACTGAAATATAGTCAATACAAATCCTTAATCTACAAAGAATTAAATAAATCTTACAAAAGCACATCTTACGATACCCTGGCTAGTATAAACAATGAGGCTAAATCCATACTAACATCTTTGAATGTCCTCAACTACGCAGAAATTTTAACCCCCGCAATACCTAGATTTACTTTGAAGGACCACAAAAATAATTTCCAAGAAAACCCTACCATCAGACTAATATGCCCCTCTAAATCCGACCTAGGCATCATAAGCAAGAAAATCTTGGATAGAATTATCCCTACCTTGAAAGAAAAAATTCGTTACACTCTTTGGCAATCCTCTGATGAGGTTACTACCTGGTTCCTTAACCTCATTGATAAGTCTAAACCTAACTTGAATTTCATAACTTTCGACATTAATAATTATTACCAATCCATTTCCCCTATCTTACTTAACAAAGCATTAATCTTCGCCAAAAATAATTCTGACATTACTGACATAGAGATTAAACTAATAATATTAGCCAGAAGATCCCTACTAGAATTTGATAATAAGCTTTGGACTAGGAAGGACACCCCCAATAACTTTGACATTACCATGGGGGCCTCAGACTCTGCCCAGGTCACTGACCTGGTAGGTTTGTACTTGATGAGAGAATTGGGGTTTAATTTTGGACACTTACGGGGTGGGTTGTATAGGGACGATGCCCTGTTTGTGTCTGGGGAGAGATCGAGACAATATAACAACACTATCAAAAACCTGCATAACTTCTTTAAAAACTTTGGTTTGACCATTACGTTGGAACCTGAGAAAAGAATATCCAACTTTCTTGACCTTACATTAGATCTTAACTCGGGAACCTTCAGCCCATACCATAAACCTAACTTAACCCTTTTCTACGTACATAGCCTATCTAACCACCCTAAATCTATCATAAACTCAATTGTCCCCTCAGTATCTAATAGAATCTCTAAGCTATCTGCGAATAAATCTATCTTCGATCAAAATTCTAGCTTTTACAATAATGCTTTGCTTAACTCAGGCTACAATCACAAAATTAAATATAACTGCAACCCCCTTACTCAAGTTAACAAATCTTCAGGCATTATTACTCACAACATGACCACACACAGAAATAAAAAGTTTAACTCATCAACACCTAAGATAATCAAAACACACTCTAATAAGCCCATAGGAACTAAAGATATTGATAACCGGGTGGACCCACATTCGCATAAACAAAGAAAAAAACTTAGAAGAAAGAATAACATTTGGTTTAATCCGCCTTTCAGCAGTAATGTTAAAACCAATATACCTAAAGAATTTTTCCAAATCTTAGACAGATCTTTTAAGCATCCCCACAGATATAGCACTATCCTTAACAAAAATTCTATTAAAATATCATACTCTACGATGCCCAATATTGAACAAACTATCATAACCTCTAACAATAGGAAAATCAAACATATCCAACAGCAACCACCCACCACATCCCTCACCACTTGTAACTGCCGTAAACCTAGAGATTGTCCCCTTAACAACAACTGTGTACAGAAGGACGTAATATACGCTTGTACTGTTAAACAATTTCCTCGCTCCACCAATGTTGTGAATAATCACAGCTCCCACACTCCACCCGAACTCCGGATCTCCCCGCAACCCCAATCCGCTTCTACTCTAAACTCCCGCTTATACAGCCATACCTCTAACCAAGCACCCCCAATAATAAATAGTGCTCATGGGCCAACTCACATTTCCCCCATATCCGCTCCACCCCACTTCTCCAATCAACTTTCCTCGCATAACTTGGATCTCCAAACCCAAATCTCTTCTAATACCATTAGTAATCTCAATGCAACTATAGCACCACCCTTCAAGATACACACATATATTGGGGCGTCCTCTTTCCCCATAAAGACCCGGATCTCAAACCATATATATTCCTTTAAAAATAGCAGCGATAACAGTACAGGCACTTCACTTTCCAATCTAATTAGAAACCTCAATCTCAAAAATACTCCCTATTCACTTCACTGGTCAATACTTAAAAAGTCCAAATCATATACCCCTGGAGCATCCCATTGCCAACTTTGTACTCTGGAAACCTTTATGATAGCTACTGCTACTAAATCTAAAAATATTATTAATTCTAAGAATGAACTTATCTCCAGTTGCAGGCATAAACGTAAATTCAGGTATAGCAACCATAATAATCCCCCAGACACCCCTCCCCCATTTGATTAAATACCCTCCCTTCATCTCGGATTTTCCCTCCTTACATCTCGAAACCCCTTTATGATAGTTCTAATTCCTGTTGTTCTTTAATCTCTACTTATATCTCCCTCATCCCTTTAACCTCCTCTTAACTTAATAAAATTACCCATAAACTTCGTTAGCTTCGCATTTCCCTTAGTTTTAACACCTTTCTTCCATTACCCCCTAAATCTTTCCACTTAACCCCCTTAACTGTATAACTTTATTTGGCTCTCCATTTTCTTTCCCGTTTAACTTCTTTTAATGCATTCGTCCGCTTCCCTTCAACACTTCCATTCTTCATTCTTTTCCCTTTCAACGTGATAACTAACCCACTCTATTCATATTATCCTAGCCCTTTCACTTACTTGTTGTTTAGCCTTATCTACTCATTATCCCATTTGCACACCTCGATTTCGAACTCCTTTCTGCTTCCACTGTGCACTCTAATTATTCTTCCCCTCCTGTTTTTAATTCTTCTCACTTTTTTAATAGCCTCGATTATTTCCCCCCTTGTTTTACCTCGCCCTTCGCATATTCTCTCTCAAACTACTCAACCCCCTTCCCGCCCTAGCTCTACATCTTTTAACCCCTATAGTATTTACTTGTAACTGCGATCTCCACTCTCCTTCTGGCTTAATCCTTTGTCACTTTTTTAACCTTGTATATCTCTTACCCCTTCCAGCCTTCACTAACCTATTTTAACAATTTTCTTAATTAACATCCATTTAACTTTTTTTAAATAAAATTTCAAAGTTTATATTTTCCCATATCTATTTGAACTAGCATCCCGTAACTGCTTATTTACTAACCCATCATCTTTTCCACCTTGGAGACTCCCATTCCGGATATCCTCTCTAGGTCTTGTTTTTTAATCTTAGTCTTATTTTAATTTTCATTCTTGAGCTCCGATCTTATCGACTTTTCCCTCATTCTATTATTAGTATCTTATTTTTAATTTTTTAATTTTTAATTTTTTTATTCTTTCGGTCAATCCTCAATTTTCCCTGCGAGCTTAAGACTAATCTTATCTATTTTTCATTCTTTATTCTTTTATTTTCTTATTTCTACTTTTTATACTATTTTTATCTCTATTTTTTATCTTTACTCTTTTAATCTTTAACTCATTCTCCTAGTCCTACCCTTCATATATATTTAGCCTCATTGTTTATTTCTAAGGTCATTTGATTAAACTTCTAAACCCCCGAACTCTGTTCTTATACATATTCTGATATTTTAACCCCTTATCCTAACATTTGTTAACTTACCCCCACTCCTTTCTTCCCCTTTTCTAGTTGAATCCTAATTTCAACTTTGTTTCACCCCCCCCCCACTTTCACACTCTTAGTTTTATCCGCATTCCTTCACCGCATCGCTCCCTTTCTCCTCCCCCTCTCTTTCCTCGTACCCGTCCCTTTCTCCTCCTACATACCACTTACCCGTTTCCTCCCTTGCCCACTGGTCGCATATTATACTCTCCTTTTCACTGTCTTTGCTTTTCTTCATTTATAGCCGGCTTTCTCAACTGGGCAGACTTTAAATATTCTCACTGCCCCTTTTTCCACTTTAAAACACTTTCCTTTTGTCATCTGTGCCCGGGAAGTCTCTTTAATGGCGAATATTTTACATCTTAATCTCCTCTGACGCCTGCTTGCATCTTCGAATGTACCTCTTATTGGACTTTTTACCCTTCCTGGATTTTCTATTTTCGCCGTACCTGAAGTTGTGGCTTCTTGGAATTTAACTTTGAAACCTCTCTCATTACTTCTCGTGCCTCTAACGACCGACCTATCTACATCGTATCCTCTCCATTGGACTCTTCGACACCGGACCTTTTGGCAATCGGACATTTGCTTGCACCCTGGCACAGTTTTGCCCTACGTTTCCTTCCCTACAACTTTTATTTTATTTCATTTTTTCAAATTTTAAATCTTGGCCATTGCCAACTTATCTATCCCAGCGACTTCCTCTGATGATAAGATTTTGATCTTTGAAAAGCCTGGCTTAAGGAAAATTTAACTTGAATAAATTGCCTTTTTTGCGGAATGTACCTTGCTTTGAACTTTTGAATTGAATTTTGATTTGGCTTTTGCTTTCTCTAATTCCTTTCCACTCTCCTTCATTTCTACCAGCTCTATCCTGGATATTGAGCTGCATACTCTTCACAATAGGGTTTTACCTTTCCTAAAAGTTCGCTTTTAGTACACCTCTTTATATATATATATATATATATATATATATATATATATATATATATATATATATATATATATATATATATATATATATATTAGTGTTAGGGTGTTTATTAAGTAAAGTAAATATTTGCTGTTCAGATGTGCAAACTATTCTTATGACGATGGTGATGTATGACGGATCAATTATTGGCCCCCTGTTCTGCACACATTTCCCTATACTGTCCAGATCATTTTCTGAGGTCAATAGACCTAAGCCTATCTCTAAGACTCACATTACACATCCATCGTTTCATTCTCATATCATTTCTCTCCATGCAACGCATGTCCTCAACCCTCGCTGACCAGGTTTCGCTTTTATACATCATCACACTGCGTTCACATGCCTGATAGATTTTTCCCTTGGTCGACATTGGTAACGCTCTGCTGGTTAGTAATGGCAAAATGTCCCTGAACTTAGCCCATCCTTTTCTAATTTTTACTATCACACTAGCACCTTCTCCCCCCCCCTGCTTCAATGGTAGCAAGACTTCTGAACGATCTCGTTAGCCTCGCTCTCCAAATATATTTATCTCTTCAGATGTACAAACTATTGACGATCCTGATGTATGGGTGATCAATTCCTTAGCGTTTGCTGTGTCCATAGAAAGCGTATGTGACGGACAAATATAGCAATTCACGTGTAGATTATGGCCTATAAAAGCCTCCATAGTATTTTTTGCTGACACCGTATCGAAATCGTTTATATGTCTTTACGAGAAGAAGAAGACGGCCCAAAACGTTTACCTACGAAATGTTGTTGATTTTTATCTGGCTATAAAGAACATCCTAACCCTAGCCCCAACCCCAACCGCAACCCTAACCTTACCCATTCCGATTCATATCTAGCCGGCAATGCAGTATTCTTTCTTTGCCAAAACGTTTAGATATCTGTGATCGAATCGCTAGAAGCCGAGTTGAAACTATCCGAAGAATCTAGAGTAGACGAAGAACTGTTGACGATTTACAGAGAAAAGAAGAAATCCAAAGGAAAATAAACCGGCGTGGAATATTGATAACATGAAGAGGATTTGCCAAAATTTAAAACTGATATCGTCTGTATTTCACGGTCCTTTTTCATGGGGGGTTTT
>OY744534.1:4901259-4923759 GCA_963556195.1 Sepiola atlantica | reverse complement strand
TTTTTTCTGGTTTGTGTTGGTGGGGGACAAAGGTGAAAGCAATAACGGGCGAAAAAAAGAAAAAAAAACGAGGGAAGTATGTAATCAAAAGAGAGAGAAAGAGAGGAAGAATGGAAATGTTAAAAAGGGTGGATGTGCTGAAATGACATGTGCACGCGAGGACAGAATATGCGTATTTAGAAAAAAGAAAGAAAGAATGTATTAGAAAGAGAGAGACAGAGACAAAAAGAGTATAGAAAGAAAGGGATTGATATGCCACTCTGTGGCCGAAATCTTTTGTTTTTAGAATGTATATGCGTCTTAAAAAGAGAGAGAGAGAGAGAGAGAGAGAGAGAAGAATTGAAATGTTAAAAGAGATTGTTTAAAAAAAAATGTGCGCGCGAGGTCAGAATATGCCTGTTAGAAAGGAAGGAAGAAGCGAGAGCGCATAGACAGAGAAGAGAGAGAGAGAGAAAGAAAGCGCCCGTGGGTTTTGAAAACTGCTAAAAAGTGTTGCAGGAAAATAACGACGACAGCGGCGGGTGATCTGATGGCGTCCGGGTTGGAGTTTGACGACATGTCAACCCGTTATGGTGTCGGGCGCTGTTCTCTTTTCCCTTTATCTTTTGAATTATGTTGTATTGTATTGTGGAGATATGTTCTCCATTGGTTCTGTCGGTTTCGGTTTGATTTTTTTGTTGTTGTTGGGTGGAATGAATTTTTTTTTTTTTTTTTGATGTATTTTGATGTATTTGTTACATGGAGGATTCCGGGTTCCTAATGCTTGAGTGAATGATATTTTACTATTTAGAGGATGGAGAAATTTAAAAATGTAATGAAAAAAAAAACAGTTCTTAAATTGAATGTTACGTGGGTCAGCAAAGTGTTAGGGTTAAAGTGATCTTGTATTTGAGTTGTTTGGGGGGCACTGATAGCAGGTTTGGGTCGGCCTATGGAGACCCCGGACGGGGGTCAATTAGGTTATTTCGTAGAATATCCCTGTGCACAGAGTATGTGCAGCCCAGTTGGGTCGGCGGGATTAATAAAGTTCGCTCGCGTGGTTTTCGCAAACAAGGCGGCCATGGGTTTTTGGCTCGGAGAAGAATGGGCAAAGGTGCTCGAACTCTACACGCGTTAAAACTGCGAACCGGTGGTTAGACGACAGGACAGTCGTATTGGTGCGCCACGATAACGGTGGTCGATATTGAAGTTGTGATTAATTTTCGTGACCCAGGGTTGCTCCCCAATCACGTCGGTAGACCGTGTATGGAAGTGGAATAGATTTAAGCTTTATATTTGAGAGAGGGTACCTCAGTCAAATTAATTTTGGTTTAGGGAGGAAAATGGTGGACCTGGATTGGTGACCCGATGTGTTCCAGGAACGGTGGTGTCGACATTTCACCCCCGTCACGCCGTTTAGTTAGAGCCATGGGATGGGTGCCACGCCACGCCAATGGGGTTGGGAGTTAGAAACTGGGTGTTTGTTCGCTGTCATTCGCGACGGGAGCCCGGGCGTGTCAGAAATGTATGGTCCATATATAGCAAGCAGCATAGCGACGGTACCTTCAGTAAGCTTCGAGGCTGACCATTAGAGAATAGGTCAATGAAGGTTTTTTTTGTTCTGTTTTTTGTTCCCCTATTTCGCGAGAATAAAACGCGCAGTTAGTTTTAATCGGCTGTGTGCCGACCGTTTGTTGAAGTTATCTAAGAAAGTGATGGTGGCCCGAAAGTGCAGCATACCGGGAATTTTTGGGAAGTGGTCGAGCACGGAGAACGTGTGTGAGCAAGAGCGAATTTATGTGGTAGATTTTGCAGGAGATATAGGCGAGAAACGCCTGATGTTGATTTATGACAGGGGATGGCTTTTTTTAGCCGGTAACGACCGTAGGGAGCAAACTCTCCCACATCCCGGAAACATTGTCATGTGGTGCCGAAGGAAATTCCGGCATGGGTGAAATGATGCTGACCCCAGGAGTGCTCAGGCTCGGATTTTTACCAGTCCCAGGGAGGGGTTGGTTTTTTAAAAAAAGAGAAAATCTTGGGATTTTTTGTTTTTTTTGTTTATAGGGAAGGAAGGAGTGTTACAATACCGCAGGGCCCCATTATGCAAGGCACAGTAGGTTAACTAGTATCAAATAGCTAATTTTGTTATTGAAAAATAGGTTTTGTTTCTGGACTCAGAAGTGAGTCAGAGAAGAGTTTGATCCAAGAATAGTCATAATAAATTTAGACACTTGACGTGACCTTTGAGTCAGAGATCAGAGTGGGTCGTTTTTGTCCCCATCTCGTGCGTGGGAATGATGATTACGTCACCACGGAGAATAAGAAATTAGCTTTTTAGAATCAGTCTGAGCTTAGAGGCGATACCGTTCAGACCGGGTGCGAGCATGTAGCCGGTAAACTGGTAAGGCCCCGTTCTGGGAGGGCAGAAGATATCCCAAAAGGAACCGGAAAATAGCCGGGGCATGAGAGAGCCGAAGCCGGAATCCCCCTGACAGCAACCGAACCAAGAGATAAGAAAATTGTGTGAGAATAAAGAAACTTGTGTGAAATTTCCCTTCAAGAAAATTCGTGTCTCGTGTGTTCATTCTGTCTGAGACAGACCTCTTCCTTCGATCAAGACGACACAGCCAGCGAAGACTAGACGAATCACAGGCCAAAGAAGAGAACAGAAGATAAGGTAAACCTTGAGATTTATTTGAGAACTTTTTAGAGACTTTAAGATACGTATAAATGAACAGAGGCCGTAATTGAAAAAGGCTTGAGATTCCGTTTCCAGTGTATCGTAACACTTACATCAAGTGGCTTCGTGCCTTGTGTGGGGTGGAAAAAAATTTTTAAAGGCTGGGCAAAAATTACATTGAGACAAAAAAATAACATTGAGACAAAAATAGTGAACAAACAAAGAAAGAATTCACAAAATCAATAAGAACAAACAAAAAAGTAAATATATAAAACTAATAAAGTTGATATAAAAAATAACAAATGATAAATAATTGTAAATAATTATATAAAATGAGGTCAAATAATAATAAAAAATTTTTAAAATCTGCGAAAACATTAAAAGTTTATCATAAATAAATGAGAGAAGTTTAAGATAAGTTTTTTGTAAGTTACAAATCGGATGGAACGAAATGTTGAAGAAGAAGAAGAAGAAGAAGAAGAAGAAGAAGAAGAAGAAGAAGAAGAAGAAGAAGAAGAAGAAGAAGAAGAAGAAGAATCGCAATTCGATCAAATCTATTTTTTTGCGTTTTTAATTCTGATGAATTACTCAGGTTATATCGAAGAAATGTCAAGATGAAATATAAAAATACGAAAAGAAACTAAATCCGTTATTAAGATACGTCCATTAGCGATAAAGATGAAGCTTTAAACTTAAGTCTGACCGAACAATAAAAATTCAATGTTAAAGTTTAACGTGACAGACCGACGAAAATGACATTTCAAGATTAAGTCTGGCAGACCAATAAAACTTCATTTTTTTAAAGTTAAGCGTAACAGACAGACGAAAATAATACTTGAAATTTAAGCGTGACAGACCAATGGAAATGAGATTTCAAAGTTATTAAGATGCGTCCGTTTAATCAGTGCGAGATGAAAATTCTATTACAAAAATAAGCGTGACAGACCAACGGACCGATCCTTATAGAGATCCGCGAAGAAAAGAATTCAAAGTTGAACGTGGAAAAACAAAGATTTAATACTTTAGCGTGACAGACAGACGAATGTACTATTTTAAACTTAAGCGTGACAGACCAACGAAAGTGACATTTCAAAGTTAAACTTGACAGAATAATGAAAATGCTATTTTAAACTTAAGCATGACAGACCGACGAAAGTGATATTTCAAAGTTAAACTTGACAGACCAATGAAAATGCTATTTTAAACTTAATCATGACAGACCGACGAAAGTGACATTTCAAAGTTAAACTTGACAGACCAATGAAAATGCTATTTCAAACTTAAGCGTGACAGACCGACGAAAGTGACATTTCAAAGTTAAACTTGACAGACCAATGAAAATGCTATTTTAAACTTAAGCGTGACAGACCGACGAAAGTGACATTTCAAAGTTAAACTTGACAGACCAATGAAAATGCTATTTCAAACTTAAGCGTGACAGACCGACGAAAGTGACATTTCAAAGTTAAACTTGACAGACCAATGAAAATGCTATTTTAAACTTAAGCGTGACAGACCGACGAAAGTGACATTTCAAAGTTAAACTTGACAGACCAATGAAAATGCTATTTCAAACTTAAGCGTGACAGACCGACGAAAGTGACATTTCAAAGTTAAACTTGACAGACCAATGAAAATGCTATTTTAAACTTAAGCGTGACAGACCGACGAAAGTGACATTTCAAAGTTAAACTTGACAGACCAATGAAAATGCTATTTCAAACTTAAGCGTGACAGACCGACGAAAGTGACATTTCAAAGTTAAACTTGACAGACCAATGAAAATGCTATTTCAAACTAAAGCGTGACAGACCGACGAAAGTGACATTTCAAAGTTAAACTTGACAGACCAATAAAAATGCTATTTTAAACTTAAGCGTGACAGACCGACGAAAGTGACATTTCAAAGTTAAACTTGACAGACCAATGAAAATGCTATTTTAAACTTAAGCGTGACAGACCGACGAAAGTGACATTTCAAAGTTAAACTTGACAGACCAATGAAAATGCTATTTCAAACTTTAGCGTGACAGACCGACGAAAGTGACATTTCAAAGTTAAACTTGACAGACCAATGAAAATGCTATTTTAAACTTAAGCGTGACAGACCGACGAAAGTGACATTTCAAAGTTAAACTTGACAGACCAATGAAAATGCTATTTCAAACTTTAGCGTGACAGACCGACGAAAGTGACATTTCAAAGTTAAACTTGACAGACAAATGAAAATGCTATTTCAAACTTTAGCGTGACAGACCGACGAAAGTGACATTTCAAAGTTAAACTTGACAGACCAATGAAAATGCTATTTTAAACTTAAGCGTGACAGACCGACGAAAGTGACATTTCAAAGTTAAACTTGACAGACCAATGAAAATGCTATTTTAAACTTTAGCGTGACAGACCGACGAAAGTGACATTTCAAAGTTAAACTTGACAGACCAATGAAAATGCTATTTTAAACTTAAGCGTGACAGACCGACGAAAGTGACATTTCAAAGTTAAACTTGACAGACCAATGAAAATGCTATTTTAAACTTAAGCGTGTCAGACTGACGAAAGTGACATTTCAAAGTTAAACTTGACAGACCAATGAAAATGCTATTTTAAACTTAAGCGTGACAGACCGACGAAAGTGACATTTCAAAGTTAAACTTGACAGACCAATGAAAATGCTATTTCAAACTTTAGCGTGACAGACCAACGAAAGTGACATTTCAAAGTTAAACTTGACAGACCAATGAAAATGCTATTTTAAACTTAAGCGTGACAGACCAACGAAAGTGACATTTCAAAGTTAAACTTGACAGACCAATGAAAATGCTATTTCAAACTTTAGCGTGACAGACCGACGAAAGTGACATTTCAAAGTTAAACTTGACAGACCAATGAAAATGCTATTTTAAACTTAAGCGTGACAGACCGACGAAAGTGACATTTCAAAGTTAAACTTGACAGACCAATGAAAATGCTATTTCAAACTTTAGCGTGACAGACCAACGAAAGTGACATTTCAAAGTTAAACTTGACAGACCAATGAAAATGCTATTTTAAACCTAAGCGTGTCAGACTGACGAAAGTGACATTTCAAAGTTAAACTTGACAGACCAATGAAAATGCTATTTTAAACTTAAGCGTGACAGACCGACGAAAGTGACATTTCAAAGTTAAACTTGACAGACCAATGAAAATGCTATTTCAAACTTTAGCGTGACAGACCGACGAAAGTGACATTTCAAAGTTAAACTTGACAGACCAATGAAAATGCTATTTTAAACTTAAGCGTGACAGACCAACGAAAGTGACATTTCAAAGTTAAACTTGACAGACCAATGAAAATGCTATTTCAAACTTTAGCGTGACAGACCGACGAAAGTGACATTTCAAAGTTAAACTTGACAGACAAATGAAAATGCTATTTTAAACTTAAGCGTGACAGACCGACGAAAGTGACATTTCAAAGTTAAACTTGACAGACCAATGAAAATGCTATTTCAAACTTAAGCGTGTCAGACTGACGAAAGTGACATTTCAAAGTTAAACTTGACAGACCAATGAAAATGCTATTTTAAACTTAAGCGTGACAGACCGACGAAAGTGATATTTCAAAGTTAAACTTGACAGACCAATGAAAATGCTATTTAAAACTTAAGTGTGACAGACAGACGAAAATGATATTTCAAAGTTAAACTTGACAGACCAATGAAAATGCTATTTAAAACTTAAGCGTGACAGACCGACGAAAGTGATATTTCAAAGTTAAACTTGACAGACCAATGAAAATGCTATTTCAAACTTAAGCGTGACAGACCGACGAAAGTGATATTTCAAAGTTAAACTTGACAGACCAATGAAAATGCTATTTAAAACTTAAGCGTGAGAGACCGACGAAAGTGATATTTCAAAGTTAAACTTGACAGACCAATGAAAATGCTATTTCAAACTTAAGCGTGACAGACAGACGCAAATGATATTTAAAAGTTAAACTTGACAGACCAATGAAAATGTTATTTTAAACTTAAGCGTGACAGACCAAAGAAAATAGCATTCCAATATTAAACATGACAGCCGCCGAAATATTTCAACTTAAACGTGACAGACCGCACGCCCTACATAGCATCTACTGCAGATACTTAGACGCATCTGATGCATAAGATGCGTCCATTAAATATGTTCTGTTATTTTTATCACCCCGTTTAAAAATGAAGCGTGACAGACCAACGTACAAAGCGTGACAGACCAACGGACAGCGCCTCTCATAGATTAGCGAAGACGCGTCTAAAACTGAAACACGTTGAAATAAACTAAAAAAAATGTGAATTTTCTTTTCGAAAACATTTTTTTGGGGTCATAAGTCGAATAATTCTTGCCGTAAAAGGTTCTGAAGATAACCCTCTCCATTGATTTTTTGGAGAGAAGCCAATTCTTTCCTCAGAGGCTTTTCGTTTCCCCTTTTTCTAAATATTCGTCTGATTATTTTTTTGGTGTGCGATGAAGATAAAGTCTTATCCTCCGTATTTGCAGCTCTCCTGTCACCACCCATCAAAAATAAAACATCACATCCATTTGTATCTACGTCAACGGTTTTCGCTTCCCTGTTTCACGGCATATCGACCCTTTAAGTCGAAACCGAAGACCTCTTGAAAATGATGCCCTGTGAATCATTTATTTGCGTTATATAGTGTAGCCTGCCATCAGTTTAACAATTTTTCGGTGCTTGTACAGAGAAGCGTCCTTATTAAATTATCAATATCACAAAAAACATTATTATATACTTACACAGCAGATTTAAATAAGTATCCTCACCAAAAAGTAGGAAAAATGATCGCGTAGAATTTTAATTTAAAATAAAAATCAGTTTCATCGTATGTAGGTGAATGCCATTAATTTATTACTTGTTAATATGACAGACTGGGTTATCTCCCACTGAATTTCCTGTTTTTCGCTCGAATCAATGGCCGAACCCGATTAAACGATATAACGGATTTTTATTTTTTATTAAAATTCTACTCGATAGTTTTTGCTAATTTTTGGTGTATAAACCTATTTTTTTACATAAGTATTTCAAATAGTTTTCCCATTAATTTAATTGGAACTGTGATTTTCAGCGTTTTTCATATGTACGGTTCTCTGTACAAGCATCGTTTTTTCTTATACTAACTAGAATTAATTAGCCCTATCATCTGCAGTCAAAGGGTCACTATGCAAGCAACTACGGTAAATGCAGATTGGTTCATTTTTTGGAAAGAACCAAATATGATCTAAGGTTAAGATCGGATTCTAACTCTGCCTGATGAGATCTCAGTTATAATAGCTGTTGATCGATAATATCGACATGCCAGTGTCGCAGATTTTGTACATGTCTGTGTAAATAAAAATAATCGACGACTCCTAATTAGACCACCTCGACTTTCACAAGTGTTAGCGCCTTGCTTCTTCCGACTCGTCTCTTTTAGGATTTCTTCGACATCCTCCACTTTATAATATATATATATATATATATATATATATATATATATATATATATATATATATATATATATATATATAATCCACGTAAAACATCCACAGGGTAATAATCCAAAGAATTTCAACCGGGTTTATAAAAAGTGCTCAATATCAAATAGAGCTTTTATATAAGATCTATTTGATATTGAGCACTTTTTATAAACCCGGTTGAAATTCTTTGGATTATTACCCTGTGGATGTTTTACGTGGATTATATATATATATATATATATATATATATATATATATATATATATATATATATTATAGAGTGGAGGATGTGGAAGAAATCCTAAAAGAGACGAGTCGGAAGAAGCAAGGCGCTAACACTTGTGAAAGTCGAGGTGGTCTAATTAGGAGTCGTCATAGTGACAGGGACATAAAATGGCCGCCCGAAAGAGCGGGAATTGTTCAGCGTAACAACAATTGCGGGGAGAGGGGCGACGGCTCAGTTCATCCGGGTTAGATGAGTTACGATAACATGTAATGGATAGACGCGGAAAGCCGTGTTGGGATTGGGGTCCAATTGTTAAGAAGCGCGCTGTGCTATCCCAATGACAAAACCTTGTGAGAAATTATGTGATGTTATCAGCTGAAACCGCAAATTGAGTAATTTTTCGTAAATATGCGTTTAAAGCGGCCATTGACTTTGCTTTGCAGGGAAAGAGAGAGATAGAGAGAGAGGGGGGGGTTATATATAGAGAAAGGATATATATATAGATATATATATATATATATATATATAGAGAGAGAGAGAGGGGGGGGTTATATATAGAGAAAGGATATGTATATATATATATATATATAGAGAGAGAGAGAGAGAGAGAGAGAGGGAGAAATGAGCAGAGGGAGAGGCGACGTAAGGAGGAAAGAGAGAAAAGGAAGAGAAACAGATAGAGAGAGGGGAAATATATATATATATATATATATATATATATATATATATATATATATATATATATATATATATATATATATATAGTAAGCAATGAAAATATATATGGCAATAAAGCTACACAGAGGCTCCCGTGTTTCATCCCCGGGGGGAATCGTCAGGCTAAAATGCATTTAGCCTGACGATTCCCCCCGGGGATGAAACACGGGAGCCTCTGTGTAGCTTGATTGCCATATATATTTTAATTGCTTACTACCTAGCTCTACTTACGTATCGAGCACTGTTGAAGTAAATACTGAAAACTGATACATAAAAAATTATATCCCCTTATAATATTTTATGTGGATACATGAAGTACTAATATATATATATATATATATATATATATATATATATATATATATATATATATATTAAGACAGGCTTCGTTAAAATCCACGGAGTTCTGCTTTTTTGAGATTTTCTTGGTTAGTCGTTCGACTATATATATATATATATATATATATATATATATATATATATATATATATATATATATATATATATATATATATAGTTGTTTGTTGTTTTTTTAACATATTTCACCCGAAACAAGACAGGCCGCTATTATAGATGTAAGGGGTTACTGAGAATTAGGGTGTAGGTTTTGGGTGTCATCCTAAATTTAAAGCTGTGTAGCGAGCTCTCTGTTGACATTAGTTTTAAAGCTCTGCATGTCGGTACTGTCGGGGAAACAGGGGGCATGGAGGGAGTTCCAGAGACCAGCAGCACGAGGAAAAAGGCTATTGGAGTATAAGGCTCTCCGGCATTTAGGGGACCTCCACGGTGAATGGATGATTGTCGCGTTGGTCTAGTGTATTTACGTCGAGCGGCCACCAGAGTAGCCAGTTCATCGGAGCACAATCCATTGAAGTATTTGTAAAACAAACATAAGGATGCAACATTGCGGCGATGGGACACGGGCTGGAGCTTGATTGATAGTGAGGGACCTATTAAGTTGGCGACTCTTTTTTGGACCTTGTCTAAGCGGGAGAGACTAGTAGATGATGCACAAGCCCAGATGTGGCAACAATACTCCATGCATGGGCGGATGGTGGCTTTGTAAAGATACAGGATAATGTCAGGTGTGAGGAGTTTACTAACACGGTAGAGTGAGCCCACCTTCTTTGCTGCAGCCTTGGCAATGTCTTCAATGTATTTTTCCAATACATGTTACATGTGAAAGTTAGGCCGAGGAGTATTGTAGAATTTCGAAAAATCAAGAAATGTTATTTTATTTTTTATATACATTTATTAAATTAATAAAATCATTTATTCATAAATATGAGAATAAAATGATTTTATTCATTTAATAAATGTATATAAAAAATAACGTTCTTTGGTTTTTCTAAATTATATAATGCCATTCAAAAAACGTTCCCTTCGGATGTGTTAACGATCTGTTTTTATATATATAGTGTGTCAGGTTGTATTTAAAAGAAATCAATAAAGTGCTCGATCGCAAAAAAGTGAGAGCTAAATACAAATATTTTATTTTTAAAAATTATAGTTACATATTTCAAAGTCGTACCACAGTTTCATTCAGATGGACTGACTTTTTAAATTAAAAATAGAAACGTCTATAGCTCATAAGAAAATCGTCAGGCTTTCGAAATGAAAACAACAGGGGGGGGGGGGCGTTTGGGCATTCTCATCATCGAGTCATGCCTTAAACATCGACACCCAACGGCGAAGCCGGCATAGCTGTGCTAGACAACAAAACGAAAGAAAGAAGGCAAAACGTGTAGGACAAAACTAGCAACGAACACTTTTGGTAGAATAGAACAAATAGCCGCCATTTTGGAAATGCGGAGTGATGGAAGGAGGGGAAATGTTTAAGCAGTGGGGAAAAACTAGAAACTATCCTATGTTTTTTAAAAACTTTTATTTATTCTACCCCCAAAAGGGCATATTGCAACTAGGACGGAAAAAGGCCACTGTGATTAGGGGGCATATTTATAAGGGCATTCAAAGTGAGGAGTTGTACAGCAAGATGTTTGTTCACATTACATTTAAATTTTGGCATGTTGGTACAGTCAGAGAAACAGAGGGCAGGAAGGGAATTCCAAAGGTAAACGGTCCGTAGCCCCTGATGTCAGAGTGGCAATATGTCCTCTTTGGGGTTAATCATAGTTATTTATATATATATATATATATATATATATATATATATATATATATATATATATATATATATATATATATATATATATATATATATAAGAAAAATATATTTTCATAGCTTACTATATATATATATATATATATATATATATATATAGTAAGCTATGAAAATATATTTGTGGCAATTAAATATATTTTCATAGCTTACTACCTAGCTCTACTTACGTATCGAGCACTGTTGAAGTAAATACTGAAAATTGATACATGAAAAAGTATATCTCCTTAGAAAATTTTATGTGAATACATGAAATAGTAATATATATATATATATATATATATATATATATATATATATATATATATATATATATATATATTTATATATTTGTTACGATCGAGTCAATTACTCGCTCGGACACTTAGAGAAAGGGGGTGAGGTAGCGAGTCTCGCCCGCCTGATTGCTACTAACAGAGAGGGGGACATATAGCCGAACAACAGTGAATACGGCGTGCCTGACCCTTTTCTTCACTTTTCGTCTCTCGCCCGCCTGACTGCTGCTGGAAAAGAGGGAGGGCGTGTGTGAGCAACGGTGGCAGCGGAGAGCTTGGCCCTCTCGCTCACTTTTCATCCTGTTCCTCCCCTCACTCTCTCTCTCTCTCTCTCTCTCTCTCTCTCTATATATATATATATATATATATATATATATATATATATATATATATATATATATATATATATGCGTGTGTGTGTATGTGTGTGTGTGTGTAAAAAAAGACAAACGGAAGAAAAAACAATTTAAATACAAGAATAAACCATCAAAAAACGGGGGATGTTTACCGGCTTCGTTCGGATCAACAAACTTTTTCAGAAAAAGTGAAGATCTTAAATTCATTTGATAACGGTAAAAAAAACATAGGAAAAACCATAATCCATATATATATATATATATATATATATATATATATATATATATATTACACACAAGTCTTTATATATAGTATAAATAAATTTGTTCATAGGAAAAAAGCATAATCAATGTATATATATATAGTTTCAAAAATGTAATCATCTAAATTGGATGCTTGAAAATACCACAAGGTTGAAATAAATTATTGCATCGATGATTATGTAATTTCGTGTTACTACATTTTATTATATATATATATATATATATATATATATATATATATATATATATATATATATATATATATATATATATATATATGTATATATATATATATATTACACACAAGTCTTTAGATATAGTATAAACAAATTAGTTCGTTCACGTTCTGCTGTTAAAGATGACTGGAAACCCCATCCTCATCGGCTGTGTTAATGTATTTCTGGAAAGTGTAAATGACTCGCAGACTCAAGCAGTGACTGACTTACATTTCCGGGATTTGTCCACCATGCAATTATCGATTGGCGGAATTTTTTTCTCGGCCAATACGCTGCCAATTAAACCGAATCAATGATGGTAATTTGTTGATCGTCGCATTAATGATTAATAATGTGTTTGTTATTCGCTAATTTATATGTTCGCCAATTCGTTTATGAACCTCAGCTATTTTACAGAAGCTGTGAAATCGAGCCGATAAAATGTCACGACCTGAATACGAAAACGGGGAAAATGAGGGAGAAAAAATATTGGATCGATTATTACATCCAAAACGCAGATTTCTACGTCCGCAAAAATAATTTAACCTAATCCCGTCGACGAAAGCACGCCCTCCCCCTAAATTCGAACCCTTTCTAAGTGTGGTAGGAAGAATAGCAACATGGTAGAGCTGCCCGGCGAACAAGGCTCTAGTGAAAATCCAGGATCCGTCGTCCTCTGGTCGTCTCTGCCTCTGCGTGTGGCAAATAAAGACGTGTAAACTGCAAATCAACCGAGTGAAAATTGTAAAGTTGCTTCTGAGCTATCGCTTAGTTTATTCTTGACTAAACCTTCCTCGACTTTGCATGCAACTATTAAGCATTACTGCTCTCGCTGTCGGGGATATAAATCTGCAATCATGCAGATTTACGAATAGCTGGGACAAGCGAGGAGGACTTCGTGCAGACCATACAATCCTGAGGCACGATCTTCGTGAGCTCTATGCAGAAGTCTTATAGGGGTTTTATTTACCTCCAACTAAGTTAGGCACAAGGCCAGTTTTATCTTACTCCCACAAGGTAAGATGTGACCCAAGGTCGGGAAAGTGGGACTTAAAAAGCCAGTGTCTGAGAAGGTGAGCACTCTGGCCATTAACAATTGCCTGGGCAGCCCCGTCGGCATTCCCCGGTAGGGGCGCCTCAGGCAGTAAGCAATAAACTTACTCCTCCCCAAAGAGGGGAGGCAAAGCCTGGGAGGGTGGACCTCCTAGAACTGCACAGGACCAACCCACAGACCGGCGGAATCAAGACCCGAAGGCCAAGACGATACCGGTCTAGTAGTATCCATCGGAACAGATACTACACTTTGATCTTGGCCAAAGGCCAAGGTCAATGCTGCAAGACAATCTATAATAACCCGTATAAAGGATCGCCAAAGAAAGGAAAACAAGGTCCTTTAATAAACAACACGTTATATATATTTATTTGTATGGCGTACACAGTTGGGTGTAGATTTCCAGAAGTTACAACAGTGAATAGAAAGGAATTGAATAGTTATGATAAATATCGGTTGCAATAACTAATAAACGTAAAATCTTTTTGTTCCTCTCATCTAAACATATGACGTAATATATTTGAGAAATATGACTTAGACACCAAATAATGACGGCATCAAAGATTAGCACCACATATGTTCGTCGATTCCTAAGCCTAACCCTAACCCGATTCTTCCTTATGTATCAAAGTATTCGGCTCTAAGTACCGCAAGGACTGAGATCTTCACCTGATCCGCATTTAAAACGTCCTTCCTTCCTGGCTTAGTAGGTAAACATAACTCTATATATAACAATATATAACGTTATAATATGTAGGTTCAGTGAAATAATGTTAGTGAATGGAATGTGTGGGGTAAGACCTCGTCGTATCTAGAATTCAAGGCTGGGTTGTTTTGGCGAGTTGTGATTTCCTTAAATTATTAAAATAAAGAATTGTGTTTTTTGTTGTTTAGAAGAGGATAATCAAAATAAATATTTATCTTTGATTGTTTAGAAAAAGAATGTGGATGATTGTCTAGAATTTCCAACAGAGAAAAAAGGGGTGAAAAAATAATCAACAAATAACTGTTACCAAAGGCAATAACAGTAACTTTTTTTATTTACCTGCTTAAATTTTTCTGTTTTGAAAGTCTTTATATGGGTCAAGTTACAATTTTTCTACCCTGTTGTAAAAATAAGAATAAATTGAATTTCTGAAACATGTGTGCACATGGATACATATTGATAGTGTAAACATTTTTAGCATAAAACATCAATTATGTTTTAAAAGTTGTCATAAACTTTGTATTGGACTGAGTTAGGTTCTCCTATATCTCTACAAAGCCACCATCCGCCCATGCATTGAGTATTGTTGCCACATCAGCCCAATCCCATTCATTCACTGTGGAGGTCCCCAGATGCCGAAAAACCTTCTACTCCAACAGCTTCTTTCCACGTGCTACCGGCCTCTGGAACTCCCTCCCTGCTCCCTGTTTCCCCGACTGTATTGACATGTAGAAATTTAAAACTAATGTGAACAAGCACCTCGCTGCACAGCTCCCAATTTAGGATGACTCCCTAAGCTTACCGCCCATGCATGGAGTATTGTTGTCACATCTGGGCTGGTGCACCATCCACTAGTCTCTCCCTCTTAGACAAGGTAAAACAAAGAGCCTCTAATCTAATAGGTCCCTCACTATCCACCAAGCTTCAGCCCCTGTCCCATAGCCACGGTGTTGCATCCTTGTGCTTGTTTTACAAGTACTTCAATGGAATGTGCTCCGATGAACTTGCTGCTCTGGTGCCCCCTCGATGTAAATACACTCGACCAACACGACAATCAGCTACGTCCCATCTATTTACTGTGGAGGTCCCCAGATGCCGAAAAGCCTTCTATTCTAACAGCTTCTTTCCTCGTGTTATCGGACTCTGGAACTCCCTCCCTGCTCTCTGTTTCCCCAACTGTACTGAAATGCAGAAATTTAAAACTAATGTAAACATACATCTCGCTGCACAGCTCCCAACTGAAAGTCACCCCATCAAAAACTTACACCCTATTTCTCAGTAGCCCCTTACGTCTACAGTGGCGGCCTGCCTTGTGAACTATGTTTTAAAAAAATAAGCTCCTTTCTGAGCTTTGTATCCAATTAATAGTACCCAATGTTGTTGGCTTGCAGACAGGAGAGGTGACATACTATTAGGGTCACCTTGTATTTTAAACTAACACGTGACCGATCTACCGACCGACAGACTAAGACTCTCATCTAAGTAAATGATGTAATATCTTTGAGAAATATGACTTAGACAGACACCAAATATGATGTAATATCTTTAAGAAATATGACTTAGACAGACACCAAATATGATGTAATATCTTTGAGAAATATGACTTAGACAGACACCAAATATGATGTAATATCTTTGAGAAATATGACTTAGACAGACACCAAATATGATGTAATATCTTTGAGAAATATGACTTAGACAGACACCAAATATGATGTAATATCTTTGAGAAATATGACTTAGACAGACACCAAATATGATGTAATATCTTTGAGAAATATGACTTAGACAGACACCAAATATGATGTAATATCTTTGAGAAATATGACTTAGACAGACACCAAATATGATGTAATATCTTTGAGAAATATGACTTAGACAGACACCAAATATGATGTAATATCTTTGAGAAATATGACTTAGACAGACACCAAATATGATGTAATATCTTTGAGAAATATGACTTAGACAGACACCAAATATGATGTAATATCTTTGAGAAATATGACTTAGACAGACACCAAATATGATGTAATATCTTTGAGAAATATGACTTAGACAGACACCAAATATGATGTAATATCTTTGAGAAATATGACTTAGACAGACACCAAATATGATGTAATATCTTTGAGAAATATGACTTAGACAGACACCAAATATGATGTAATATCTTTGAGAAATATGACTTAGACAGACACCAAATATGATGTAATATCTTTGAGAAATATGACTTAGACAGACACCAAATATGATGTAATATCTTTGAGAAATATGACTTAGACAGACACCAAATATGATGTAATATCTTTGAGAAATATGACTTAGACAGACACCAAATATGATGTAATATCTTTGAGAAATATGACTTAGACAGACACCAAATATGATGTAATATCTTTGAGAAATATGACTTAGACAGACACCAAATATGATGTAATATCTTTGAGAAATATGACTTAGACAGACACCAAATATGATGTAATATCTTTGAGAAATATGACTTAGACAGACACCAATATGATGTAATATCTTTGAGAAATATGACTTAGACAGACACCAAATATGATGTAATATCTTTGAGAAATATGACTTAGACAGACACCAAATATGATGTAATATCTTTGAGAAATATGACTTAGACAGACACCAAATATGATGTAATATCTTTGAGAAATATGACTTAGACAGACACCAAATATGATGTAATATCTTTGAGAAATATGACTTAGACAGACACCAAATATGATGTAATATCTTTGAGAAATATGACTTAGACAGACACCAAATATGATGTAATATCTTTGAGAAATATGACTTAGACAGACACCAAATATGATGTAATATCTTTGAGAAATATGACTTAGACAGACACCAAATATGATGTAATATCTTTGAGAAATATGACTTAGACAGACACCAAATATGATGTAATATCTTTGAGAAATATGACTTAGACAGACACCAAATATGATGTAATATCTTTGAGAAATATGACTTAGACAGACACCAAATATGATGTAATATCTTTGAGAAATATGACTTAGACAGACACCAAATATGATGTAATATCTTTGAGAAATATGACTTAGACAGACACCAAATATGATGTAATATCTTTGAGAAATATGACTTAGACAGACACCAAATATGATGTAATATCTTTGAGAAATATGACTTAGACAGACACCAAATATGATGTAATATCTTTGAGAAATATGACTTAGACAGACACCAAATATGATGTAATATCTTTGAGAAATATGACTTAGACAGACACCAAATATGATGTAATATCTTTGAGAAATATGACTTAGACAGACACCAATATGATGTAATATCTTTGAGAAATATGACTTAGACAGACACCAAATATGATGTAATATCTTTGAGAAATATGACTTAGACAGACACCAAATATGATGTAATATCTTTGAGAAATATGACTTAGACAGACACCAAATATGATGTAATATCTTTGAGAAATATGACTTAGACAGACACCAAATATGATGTAATATCTTTGAGAAATATGACTTAGACAGACACCAAATATGATGTAATATCTTTGAGAAATATGACTTAGACAGACACCAAATATGATGTAATATCTTTGAGAAATATGACTTAGACAGACACCAAATATGATGTAATATCTTTGAGAAATATGACTTAGACAGACACCAAATATGATGTAATATCTTTGAGAAATATGACTTAGACAGACACCAAATATGATGTAATATCTTTGAGAAATATGACTTAGACAGACACCAAATATGATGTAATATCTTTGAGAAATATGACTTAGACAGACACCAAATATGATGTAATATCTTTGAGAAATATGACTTAGACAGACACCAAATATGATGTAATATCTTTGAGAAATATGACTTAGACAGACACCAAATATGATGTAATATCTTTGAGAAATATGACTTAGACAGACACCAAATATGATGTAATATCTTTGAGAAATATGACTTAGACAGACACCAATATGATGTAATATCTTTGAGAAATATGACTTAGACAGACACCAAATATGATGTAATATCTTTGAGAAATATGACTTAGACAGACACCAAATATGATGTAATATCTTTGAGAAATATGACTTAGACAGACACCAAATATGATGTAATATCTTTGAGAAATATGACTTAGACAGACACCAAATATGATGTAATATCTTTGAGAAATATGACTTAGACAGACACCAAATATGATGTAATATCTTTGAGAAATATGACTTAGACAGACACCAAATATGATGTAATATCTTTGAGAAATATGACTTAGACAGACACCAAATATGATGTAATATCTTTGAGAAATATGACTTAGACAGACACCAAATATGATGTAATATCTTTGAGAAATATGACTTAGACAGACACCAAATATGATGTAATATCTTTGAGAAATATGACTTAGACAGACACCAAATATGATGTAATATCTTTGAGAAATATGACTTAGACAGACACCAAATATGATGTAATATCTTTGAGAAATATGACTTAGACAGACACCAAATATGATGTAATATCTTTGAGAAATATGACTTAGACAGACACCAAATATGATGTAATATCTTTGAGAAATATGACTTAGACAGACACCAAATATGATGTAATATCGATGTCGTAGATTTAACAACACAAAGAAAACAAATCCAGCTAAAAAATATATACAAATTTGTTGAAAATTAAATTTTCGACCGTTTGGTGACAGTTATTTCACATGGCCGTCCTGTAATGTAAGATTTCGAGCAATTTGATAAAAACGCTGTTGGAGAATGTTTTAGATGAGGATTGATATTTGGATTATTCGGACGACTGTTCTCAGATTCCCGAGTTAGACATAAATATTTCTGAGTTTGCCAAGACTAACCTGAAGAATGTCGGAGCTTAGATTCTCTTGTTTCCTTTCTCTCGCCATTCCTTTCCATTTTATTGTTACTTATCTCCCTTTGTATGTCTCCTGTTTCGCTGTTATCCGTTACCTTTCTTCTTTCTAACACTAATCCCAACCCTAACCCTAACCATAACCTTTCTTTCTCTTTCTATTACTTTTCCCCCTCTCTCTCTGTCTCTCTCTATATATATATCTATCTATCTCTCCTTCTCTCTCTCTCTCTCTCTCCTTCTCTTTCCCTCTCTCCCTGTCCCTCCTCTCTCTCTTTCCCCCTCTCTTTCCCCCTCTCTTTCCTCCTCTCTCTCTCTCTTTCCCTCCTCTCTCTCTTTCCCTCCTCTCTCTGTTCCCTCTCCCCCTCTCTTTCCCTCTCTTTCTCCTCTCTCTCCCTCTCCCCCTCTTTCCCTCCTCTCTCTCTCCCTCTCCCTCCTCCCTCTCTCTCCCTCTACCTATCTCTTTTCCACCTCTCTCTCTCTTTCCCTCCTCTCTTTCGCCCCTCCCTCTCTCTCTTTCCCTCCTCTCTTTCCCACCTCTCTCTCCCTCTCCCCCTCTCTTTTTTTTCTTTCTCTCCTTCTATTTCTCCTACTCTCTCCCTTTCCCCCTCTTCCATATTTGCATCAGAATAGAATGACAGCTTTCAAAATAAAACGTTGCTTTTTTTAATCTCTTCCTTTATTTTTTGAACGAATGCGACATTTGATTCAAATGTTTAATCAACTAATTCAACTAATTTAATGATCAAACTGATAATTTGACAAAAAGCCAGATTAACCTCCAAAAAAACTGCCACCCCCAAAGAAACCTGCACCACCCGCACCCCCACCACCCCAAAAAAACTGCCTCCTAAAATAAAAAGGAAAGAAAGATATCTCGTTTTTCGCTAACCCCTTTCGCTTTCAGAATCGGCTGTTACAGACACAAATCCTTCCTGACAGCCCAGTCATCACTTTGGTGCAATTTTCAGATGGCCATTTCAAGCACCATCGTCGCTAACGATAGTGAAATACGGTTCTCATTGGTTTGTTTATGTTTGTTCATCTCTTCTTATTGTCTGTCTGTCCGTCTGTATGTATGTCTGTATGTATGTATGTCTGTCTGTCTGTCTGTTAAGTTTAACATTGTGTAAATAAATAAATATTATAGACAAAAAAATGTTATTCCAGGACAAGAAATACAATTTCAAACCAACAATAAATAAACAATCATGGCTGCCATTGTGAATACAAACCAAAACAAGTCCAATTATTTATAAAACAATAATGTGAGAGAAAGAGAAGCAAAGAGACAGATACAGACATAGGTAGATAGAGAGGGGGAGAGAAAGAAAGAGAAGCAAAGAGACAGATACAGACATGGGTAGATAGAGAGGGGGGGAAGAAAGAGAAGCAAAGAGACAGATACAGACATAGTTAGATAGAGAGGGGGAGGGAAAGAAAGAGAAAGTCAACATTAATATGAAAAGCTAAAATGACTTCACTGTATCCCGAGCAACAGCGGGTAGGGTATATCTTGTAAATCCTATTTCTTTGTTGTGGTGTGAAATAAAAAGTGAAAGTAATTGAATATTTGAATTGAATAAATAAAATCATTCAATTCTTAATATTTATTAAGAGCTTTTAATAACTTAAAAATCTTAAGAATAAGTTTAAATTAGGAAGACACTTGGAGATTCGGGACCACTTCCATTGTCTTCCTTAATCAATTCTTAATATTAATTATATTATAATATAATGTTACTAAACAAACTTCTTACATATTGTATATACATACAATTCTCAATATTTACATTCAAACTTAATATTTGAATTGAATCAATAAAATTGAATATTTGAATTTGAATTTAAGTAATTGAATTGAATATAAGTGAAAGTAATTGAATATTTACAAAAATATAGAAATCTGATCAACTAACAGAAAACCTAGGATTAAATGTACTTGTGTTGCATAATAAAGATCAATGCGTGTTTATTTGTATATAAATACATGTTTATATATTTTTTTAATTAATTAATTTATAAATTAATTTTTTGTATATTGATTTTTTAAATTAATTTATGCACGCAAAAATTGATTTATAAATTAATTTTTAAAATCTGTATACAAATAATTAATTTATAAATTAATCAATTTAAAAAATCTATATATATACAAAAATTGACGACTCGCCCGATTAAGGGCGAATTAATAATGTGGCCATCTGCATATTCTTTAAAAAAAAATTTAAATTTAAAAAAAAAAGCCCAGCGTAGCGAAGAATAATAAAATTAAAAAACGCACCGGTAAAACACCGGTTGAGTATCGCCAAAAACTATAGGAAAAAATCAGCGTATGTTTATATATATATATATATATATATATATATATATATATATATATATATATATATATATATATATATATATATATATATATATATATATATATATATATATATATATATATATATATGAATAGATGAAAGGATAAAATAATCCGACGGTATGAAATTAAAATGGAATAAGCTGAAGACCTAAAAAGCTCAACGTTTCGCCAAAATGTTATATGGGCTTTGTCAAAGATCATATAACATTTGGGCGAAACGTTGAGCTTTTTAGGTCTTCCGCTTATTCCATTTTAATTTCATATATATATATATATATATATATATATATATATATATATATATATATATATATATATATATATATATATATAAACATACGCTGATTTTGTAGCCCCTAGAAAAAACCCTAGATGGGCACTGTAAGTATAGTATTAACACAGCATGACGTCGCTAGCTATATATGCATCGTTCCTTTAATTAAGTAAAACGCTCTCTTGACGCCAAAGCCGCCGAATAAGTGTTAAAATTATCACTGTTTATTTAGATATTTAGCGGTGGCCGAGTGGTTATAGATGTCGGAGTTTGAGTTGTAAAAGTACTCGGAGCCCAGGGTTTCGAATCGCGCGACCGGTAGTGAATAGTTTTCTCTATGCTGATGAGTCCCGATTAAAAGGGACGAAACGTATACGTACATAGATAATAAACAAAATATATATATATATATATATATATATTAGTACTTCATGTATCCACATAAAATATTATAAGGAGATATAATTTTTATGTATCAGTTTTCAGTATTTACTTCAACAGTGCTCGATACGTAAGTAGAGCTAGGTAGTAAGCAATGAAAATATATATGGCAATCAAGCTACACAGAGGCTCCCGTGTTTCATCGTCAGGCTAAATGCATAAATAAGCATTTAGCCTGACGATTCCCCCCGGGGATGAAACACGGGAGCCTCTGTATAGCTTGATTGCCATATATATTTTCATTGCTTACTATATATATATATATATATATATATATATATATATATATATATATATATATATATATATATATATATATATATATGCTTGCAGATTCTAGGCTGACTCCGTGAA
>OY744534.1:4888759-4893759 GCA_963556195.1 Sepiola atlantica | reverse complement strand
GCAAACAAAAGCAACTACATCAAACCTGACGCCCACCTAACAACAACACACTCGCCCCATTCATTTGAGGCTTGCATTTATAAATATCCGAGGACTTAAGCTTAAATGTCGGTCTGTCACACTTAATGTTGAACGTCGGTCTGTCACGCTTAATGTTGAACCTCAGTTTGTCACGTTTAAGATTGAATGTCTGTCTTCCACTTTTAAGTTTTAACGTTGGTCTGTCAGGCTTAAGTTTAAACGTCGGTCTGTCACGCTTAATTAAAACGACGCTCGATCAAGCTTAAGTTTGTACGTCGCTCTGTCACGTTTGAACATTGGTCTGTCACGCTTAAATTTGAACGTCAGTTTATCACGCTTTAGATTGAATTTCAGTCTTTCACTTTTAAGTTTTAACGTTGGTCTGTCAGGCTTAAGTTTGAACCTCGGTCTGTCACGCTTAATTAAAACGACGCTTGGTCACGTTAAAGTTTCAACGTCGGTCTGTCACGCTTAAGTGGCAACCTCGGTCTGTCACGTATAATTAAATGCGTCCACTCGTCTCTATAATAGTATCTGTGCATCCTTGTTTCGGTCCGACGGTCTGTCATCATTAAACGCGTAAATTAAATAGACACATCTTAAGAATGACTCCCTTATTTTCTTTCGTCTTCCCTCGGATTCAATCTTTCATTTTTCATCGTTTTAATCAACAACATCGCCTCCCAATTAATCACTTTTCAGGAAATTGAAACGACAAAATCACAAACGAATTTTTTTAAATAAAATAAATAAAAACACGTAAAAAAATGAAATAATCTCAATTTGGGATTTGAAGGGATTATTTCATCTACAAACGATCCAAAACACGGGACTAATCCAATTTAATCCACTGTGAATATTTTCCAATGTGATAAAATTGGATTTGAATTTTTGTCTTTTTTTTAAGCCGTATCGAAAGGGTTAAAACCGACTAATTGATTTTTGATCGTTTTTTTTTTTCAACGTGTTTGAAAACCAACCCGGCGTTGCTCGGTAATGAATGGATACCGTGTTTGTTCCTGCTCCCATCCCTTAACCTTTCTATGTGTAGCAATATTTATGAAACAGGTCTGTAAAAAGAAGGTTTGAGTCGGAAATTTCCACGCAATGTTAACATTAAGTAGAATTTTTATATTAGAAATCGAATTAGAGCTACATGCAAAGGAAGTTACGTCACAGATAGGAAGTCGCTAGTTAGACGTGGCAAATAGGCTGATCAGATTCTTTACTTTTTTGTTTGGGTCGTGCTAGAAAGCGATGAGTTTCCTGACAGGCCCCTATCTCTCTGTGGGATAAGTGAGGAGGATATATTCTGTATATATGAAAAGAACAATAAAATCCCTGGAAACTTTTTATTTCGTGCTGTTATTTATCATGTGTTCTCAACACAGCGAGATTCAATCTGCTTGCGTGAGAATCCGCCATCCGGATAATCTTCTGTGATCGAAGAATCAGCTCCCGTAGTTCTACATATTACCGTTTTATATAATGTACAGTCATTTCCACGTTTTCCTCTTCTTCTTTATTTCCGTCATTTATTTATTGGCGTCATTCTCTTACTCTATTGCTCTTACGCGATGCAGCTAATACTACTACGACTACTTTAGCATTTTCCTTTCTTCTTTATTTACATCATTCATTTATTTACCTCATTCTCTTCTCTCCTTTTCCACGCTACTACTACTACTACTACTACTACTACTACTAACCCTCTCCCTGCAATCTATTCTGGTACTTATGGTGATTCTACATCCCTTCCACCATCTAAAACATTCAATTTGCAAACAAACAAGACAATTCTAATGTTCGCATTATTTAGATTATTTAAATTTCCTCTCCTTTTTTTTATAATTTAAGGCGTATCTCGTGATAAAGTATTAAACGTTATTTGCATTATTTACATGTTCCGGCCGCTGTACTCTCCAGCCTTCCGGGATGAAGTGTCCTTGTCATTCACATGCTCTGGATGGTTATTCTAATCATAGTTTCCAGCTTTCTGGTGAGAATACCTCCACCTGACAACGTAAGAATGGGTCAAAGTTTTATCCGGACCGTACTTCTCCATATTGTGTGTCGTATTCCTGATGTTATGCCATGGAAACATTTATAACTCAACAACTATTTATCTGATCAGGCTGAAGTTTGGCATGGTTAGGGTTAGGGTTAGGGTTAGGGTTAGGGTTAGGGTTATCAAAGAGCATCAAATCCATACATCATTAAATCAATACATTGGATTTGGAAAAGTCGGAAGTGAAAAACAAGATTCCCTGAATTTTAATTTCTTCTAAAATATAAGTCTTAAATTTGAGACATTTTTTAGAATATTTAATGAATTTTAATCAAAATTGGAATAAGGATTCTAGACATGAGGTTAAGTATTAGTATATCTTGATTCTAATCTTTCTAAATGGACATAAATGTGGTGCAACACTGTTACGTTAGTATAATTAATTTTACCCGTCCTGAGGCTGGTATTCTTCTCTCTCTCTCTCTCTCTCTCTCTCTCTCTTTCTCTTTCTCTCTTTCAGTCTCTCTCTCTCTCTTTCTCTCTCTCTCTCTTTCTCTTTCTCTCTTTCAGTCTCTCTCTCTCTCTCTCTTTCTCTTTCCATTTATCTCTTCTTTTTCTTTCTTTCTTTCTGTCACTTTATTTCACCTTTCCATCTCTCTCTCTCTCTCTCTCCCTCTCCCCCTCTCTCTCTTTCTCTGTCTTTTTCTGTCTTTCTTTCTCCTTCTATCTCTTTCTCTCTTTCTCTCTCTCTCTCTCTCTCTCTCTCTCTCTCTCTCTCTCTCTCTCTTTCTGTATTCTCATCCTGTTGACACCGGTCAGTTAAGTATAGAGTTGCCCTTTACTGTGAATCCGCTCCACACTGTGTGTCTCACAACTCTGGTCCACTTGCCAACAAACAAAGGTAAACTTAATTAACCCTAACCCTAACCGTAACCCTAACTTTAACCCTAACCCTAACCCTAACTACTGATAATCCGACCACCAAATTCCCGTCTTGTTTTTACTGTAAACCCTCCTCCCTTTTCATTCCAGCCTGTCAATCTCTTTCGCCTTTTCATCAACTGACCTATCAGTCAACCAAACAACTGATCGATCTTTCGCCTTCTTCGCCTTCTTCGTCTTAATCGAACTCATACCTTTTTAAAATGATTGAAAACCTATCTTCGATTAACAGAGACCGATAAGTGTAATGCGATCGACCCGTTATATCGGCTGAACCGTATACGAAAGATTTTCACGGGAGAATTATGAATTAGTTCGGCCTGGTAAATCATCCTGGCAGATTTTTTTTCTTATGAATTAGTTCGGCCTGGTGAATCATCGTCTCCAGTTTGTTTGTTTTTATTCTTAGCTAATTAAACAAAAAAGCACAGAATTTCTATAATACGTAGTAAAAAATAAATTCGTATGAATCAACACGGTACAACTTTGTTGGCATTTTTTGCAAGAGGGACCACGTAATGGTTGCCAACATTCTTAAGTGAAAGTGATTCTATGGAACTGACTGGATTCGAACTTGGAACACCCAGGTCGTCAGTCCACGTCGTTATCCACTTAACCACCGTTACCTCCCATTTCTGTAATGGGCAAAGCCGATCCCCCAGAAGTAAATTCCCTCACACCTTTAGAAAATGTGGCATAAGCTGAGGAGAATAAGCCATCGCATGACCCCTTAAAAAGTGACTGTTTGTAATCCCTCATGAAGTTAGCTATAAACTTACTCCCGCCTCCCGACGGTAAGGCCTGAGAGGATGGACCCCTAGAGCTGAAGTGAACCAATACCACGACCCGATAAGAAAAAGACCACAGTCGGACTGATTATCAAGGACGTAACTTCGACTGTTATGCTATGCGTAAGAAAGGGGACGACTTTCTTTTTCCGTACATAAAAGCCTTGAACGGCAAGTGGCGCGATGTCCTGTAGTTTTAAATATTAAAAAGTGAGATGCAGTGAAGCTGATTCGAACTGTCGACCCCCGAGTTACGAAGTACAAGCTGCATATGAGGTGAATAATTCGCTTGTGGGGAGGGGGCGAACACAGAACGTCTCTAGCATTGACGTCATTTGCTGCTAAAGAGTCATTCGCAATAACACTGCAAACGTGGGCGGTTGCATGTTTGCCAACAGCTTTGCTACAAGTGAAAAATAGTTAACTAAAAGAAATCAACCAAAGTATGGGAAATATCTCTTGTTTGGGGATTAACCACCCAGAATTCGATTTTTTCACGTTAAAAAAGTAATGGTTCCATTTCGAGCTCCATGGAAACTCAGATTGTATCTAGCTTCCACGTCATTTGTTAGGAGAGAGTTATTAGCGATAACGGGACTTTTGCATTAGAGTGTAAAATAGAATTCAATTCATCTCTGAACGCATATACCACATACTGGATAAAGCAGGTGAAGATAAGGCGGTAGCACTTGATATCTCAAAAGCATTTGACAAAATCTGTCATGAAAGTCATCTCAGGAAAATTAACTTATACGATATTACTGGGGGAGTGTTTAATATCAGATCTTTCTTAACCAAAAGAAAGATTCAGATCGCAATCGATGGCCGTACATCTAAACAATATCACATCAATGCGGTGTGCCCCTGGGGGTCGATACTTAGACCTATACTATTCCTGAGTTTTATAAACGACCACCCCAATACAATCGTTGAATACTATAGAATGTTTAGATATTTATGTTCGCCGTTTTCAGTGTAAATATCACTTAATTTCTCCGTTAGTACGTGACAACCTCTAGTGGCCTAATGGAACTAGGTGAACGCTTACAGATTCAATGTGTCTCTGTGAACCGGGTTCGCGCCCTATGACCATCTGAGATTGTTATTTCCCTGCGCTGATGAGAGCCGTAAGCTTGAAACGGCGTCGTACGTAGGTAAATTATTAGAAACTAATTTAATATTATATATATATATATGTATATGTATATGTATGTGTATATGTATATGTATATATATTTAGA
>OY744534.1:4876259-4883759 GCA_963556195.1 Sepiola atlantica | reverse complement strand
TGAAGAAAAATTCCTACCAGTAAAATACATAGCCCTGTTGTGCTCGCATACCCTTAATGACAATAAAAGTGTAAAAATTTGGGAATTTCCTTGCTTTTGTACATTTAGTGTATATGAATTTTCATCTTAACCCTATTAAGGGCATATGATTTCAGTATACTGGCATTTATCATGGAATATATATATATATATATATATATATATATATATATATATATATATAAGGAAATTTATGATGAAAATAAAAATTGCATTAATTACAATATTTATTAATTATTCAAACAAGGCATATAAAATGCCCCTACCATGTAAATAACGATAGAGTAGAGAAAGACTAGTAATGTCTCTTATCTGTGAGATTAAGGGACCATAAGGAAGAGAAGAGACCCGATTGCGAAGTCGATTTTATACACTGTCAAGGCAAGAAATAGTGGTACCTCCCCCAGCTATGACAGGAATATACTCCATCTTCAGACGCTTTCATGGGTAGGGGATTGTACCAGGGAACGGGTGCTTTCTGGAGCGATAGAATGATCCAACCATTTTTACAGTGAACTTGGCAGCAGATTGAATGCAAGACTTCCGTATCAACTGATTCGATAGTCTCTGCTGGTATCCATTATCCCAATCGTGCACCCTCTCTGGCATGATCGTGATGTCGAGGATTAGCTCGTCGCAGACGTTGCGAGAGTCGGCGGGAAGAGACCGGTACGTTGTGGCGTGTGTCCTGGTGACGTGCCGCCGTGACGACGATGAGACACACGCTGGCGATGATTAAGCTTTCAAGTTGGCGATGACGTCGATTAACGGTGGATGACCATCTGTTTCGACGATTATTTTATTCACTTTTTTTAGGGGAGTCCTTTCGTGTCGTTGGCACCATCAAACACCAAGAAAAAAATGATCCACACCCTCAACCAACCCGTGTACCTCGCGTAATTTAGTCCACCGATTTCGTAGCATTTTTCGTAGGTCTGCTACGCTTAATTTTGAAATAGTATTTTCGTTGGTCTGGCACGCTTAATTTTGAAATAGCATTTTCGTTGGTCTGGCACGCTTAATTTTGGAATAGCATTTCGTTGGTCTGGCAAGCTTAATTTTGAAATAGCATTTTCGTTGGTCTGGCAAGCTTAATTTTGAAATAGCATTTTCGTTGGTCTGACACGCTTAATTTTGAAATAGTATTTTCGTTGGTCTGGCATGCTTAATTTTGAAATAGCATTTCGTTGGTCTGGCGCACTTAATTTTGAAATAGTATTTTCGTTGGTCTGGCGCACTTAATTTTGAATGAATGCATCTGCCGAAAAGCTTACAGTTCCCCTTTTTTAAAACCGTCTTCTTCGAGCTTCCGTGTGGGTTCGGCTAATGACGTGTTCGCCTCCGACTCGTTGAAAGTTACTTCAGCCATATTGTGACAAACGCCAACAAATAATTGGTTTCAGTGGTCGGCCATTGTTTATTTTTTCCCGCATTATTTTAGTTGAGCGGGTTTTTTATTATTATTATTTTTTTATTGTTTTGGCGTTTATTTATTTGCCGCGTTTTTATTATTAGTTAATCTGTTTTATTGTTGGTTTATTTGTTTGTTTACGTGTTAACACGTCAAATCGCGAGTGTTTATATATTTTTATGAATTTATCTTTCTTTTTTCTTTCTTTTTCTTTTTTTCTTTATTTTTCTTTCCTTGTTTTTGTTTTTCTTTATTTCTATTTCTCTTTTTTGTTTTTGTTTTTCTCCATTTCTCTTTTTCTCTTTTCTTTCTTTCTTCTTTCTCTTTTTTAAGTTTTTTTTTAATGTTTTTGTTTACTCTCTTTCCCATATCAGTTTTTTTCTTTCTTCTTTTCCTTTTTTACTCCCTTTTCTTCTTTTCTCTTCTCTTTTTCTCGCTTTCTTTTTACTTTCTTCGCGTCTTTTTTTTCTGTTTTCTTATCTTCATTCATGCTTTCTTTTTTTTTCCTTTTTCCTTTTCTTTTATCTTTCTTGATTTTATTTATTCGTTCTTTTTTCTCTTTTTCTCCCTTTTTTGCTTATCTGGTTGTCTTTCTTGTGTCATTTTCTCTTTTTTTAATAATTATCAATTTATACTTTTTTTTTTTTAAATATTTTTTTTAAAATGCGTTGTTCACGTTTTTCAAAATATTTTTCTTTTTACCATTCCGTCACCGTTTCAAGTATGGACTTTTTCATAACGCGTAAACCGCGTGGTCTTGGCCTTTTGGCTAAGATCAAAGTGTAGTATCTGTTCCGATGGATACTGCACCCCATAGACTGGTATCGTCTTGGTCTTCGGGGCTTGATTTACGCCGGTCTATGGGTCTGTCCTGTGCAGTTCTAGGAGGTCCACCCTCCCAGGCTTTGCCTCCCCTCTTTGGGGAGGAGTAAGTTAATTGCTTACTGCTTGAGGCGCCCCTACCGGGGAATGCCGACGGGGCTGCCCAGGCAATTTTTAATGGTTAGAGTGCTCACCTCTCGGGCGCTGGCTTTTCAACCCCCACTTTCCGACCCGACCTGTGGTCACATCTTACTTGTGGGAGTAGGATAAAACTGGCCTTGTGCCTAACTCCTGGAGAGGAGTAAATAATACTTGTTTTCAACACAAATCGTCATTACATCAAGACGAATTTCAACTTGACTTCGACAAATATGTCTCAATCAAGAAGGATTAAACGAAAAAAAGAGAAAAAAATGCATATACTTTTGAAAATGGCGTATATCGCCGAAAGTAGTCAAGTTTTTTAGAATAAATAAATAATTTATTTAAAAAAGGTTTTTCAAAATATTTTTCTTACTATATTTTTTTTAGTCGCTTTCTTTTTCATCGATTCATTCAAGTTTTATTCTTTTTTTCTTTCTTTCTTTTTAGTCTTTATTTATTTCTTCTTTTCTTCTTTCTGTTTTACATCTTTTTTCTTTTCTTTTCTCTTCATTTTAATGTCACCTTTTTCTTTTTTTAATTCTTGTATTTTCCTGCTTTCTTTCTTTATCCCTTTATTTTTATTCTCTATTTTTCTTGTTTTTTCTTTCTTCTTTTTCCCTTTTTTTATTTAATAATGTATACAACGTTTTAATCATCCCATATCAAAACATCACAAAACCATCAATAGTCGACTCTACCCCCATTTTTTGTCATGCATGCGTTTTTGTCTCTGTTTTGTTTCTTTTTTACGTTTTTTTAATGTTCTTGTTCATTCTCTTTTCTTTATCCGTTTTCCCCCTTCTTTTCCTTTTTCTTTCTTTTTTCTTTCTTCTTTTCCTTTCTTTTAATTTCTTTTTCTTTTCTTTTCCCTTATTTTTCGCTTTCTTTTTCTGTTTTCTTTTTTTATTCATTTTTTTCTTTTTTCTTTTCCTTTCTTTTAACTTCCTTTTCTTTTCTTTTCCCTTCTTTTTCGCTTTCTTTTTCTGTTTTCTTTTTTTCATTCATTTTTTCTTTTCCTTTCTTTTAACTTCCTTTTCTTTTCTTTTCCCTTCTTTTTCGCTTTCTTTTTCTGTTTTCTTTTTTTATTCATTTTTTCTTTTCCTTTCTTTTAACTTCCTTTTCTTTTCTTTTCCCTTCTTTTTCGCTTTCTTTTTCTGTTTTCTTTTTTTCATTCATTTTTTCTTTTCCTTTCTTTTAACTTCCTTTTCTTTTCTTTTCCCTTCTTTTTCGCTTTCTTTTTCTGTTTTCTTTTTTTCATTCATTTTTTCTTTTTTCTTTTCCTTTCTTTTAACTTCCTTTTCTTTTCTTTTCCTTCTTTTCGCTTTCTTTTTCTGTTTTCTTTTTTTCATTCATTTTTTACTTTTTTCTTTTCTTTCTTCCTTTTCTTTGTTGCTTTTATTTATTTATTTATTCTTTCTTCACTACTTATCTTTTTCTTCCTTTCTTTTATTTTTGTCATGTTCCCTTTTTTTAAATAATTATCCATTTATACTCTTTTTTCTTTATTTTTAGTCTCTTTTCTTCGCTTCTTTATTCCTTCTACTTTTTTTACTTCATTCTTCTTTCTTTTTTTAAATTTTTTCTATGTTATTTTTCTTTCTTTTTTTCTCTCCTTTTACTGTCACGTTTTTCTTTTTTTTACACTTCCTGTATTTTGTTGCGATAAGTATACGGGAAAAATACCTTTCCTTTCTTTTTTTATATTTTATTTCTTTTTTATTCTTTCTTTTTTAATTTTTTTATTCTTTCTTTTTTATTCTTTTTTTTATTCTGTATTTCTTTTTTATTCTCTCTTTTTTAATTTTTTTTATTCTTTCTTTTTTAATTTTTTTATTCTTTCATTTTTAATTTTTTTTTATTGTTTCTTTTTAAATTTTTTTTATTCTTTCTTTTTTAATTTTTTTTATTCTTTTTTTTAAATTTTTTTTATTCTTTCTTTTTTATTCTTCTTTATTTTTTATACTTTCTTTCTTTTTTTATTCTTTTTTATCTTTTCTATTTTTTCTTTTTTTTTAATTCTTTCTTTTTTTATTATTTCTTTTTTTTATTGATTTTTGTTGTTCTTCTTTCTTCGTTTTTCTTTTACCTTCTTTCTTTTATTTACTTTTCTTTTGTTTGTTGTAATTTTACCATTTTTTTTTTCTTTAAAAATGTATACAACGTTTTAATCATCCCACATCAAAACATCACAAAACCATCATTGGTCGCCATTTTTTTTTTGTCGTGCGGTTTTTGTTCGTTTTTTCTCTTTTTGTTTTCGATTCTTTTCTTTTTTTTACTAACAAAACGTTTTTATTGTTGTCTTTTTTATTTCCCGCGTTTTCTATAATCAGTTAATCCGTTTCCTTGATTTACTTTCATACGTGTTAACACGTCAAATTGTGATATTTTATGAATTTCATATATTTTATAAATTTTTTTTTTTTTCCTGTCTTTGATTCTTTTATAATTTTTTGTTTCTTTCTGGTACATTTCTTTTATCTTTATATAAATTTAAAAAATAATAATTATCTATTTATGCTAATTCTTAATCCGCCCGCACCAAAACAACATCGCCAAATCGAGGCTGCTAATGACATTGTTGTTAAGCGGATCGAACTTACTCACAGAACACACGAAGATTTTCCGTCCGGAATGTCTGATCTGCATGAAGTCTTTCTCGGTGGCCTTGTTATAGTTGCAAGATAGCAGGTTTTCAACCCAATACATAGAACAATATAGCCCAACGGTTGCATACGAAGTCGGGGAAGGTTTGGCCTCGAACACAGAATGATATGTGCAGAAACAATGTTGTTATCTTAACTCCGATCTGGAGCTTTTTCCACATACTTACTTGTCACAGTTTGCGAAGATATTATTCATACCAGTCATGGATACGTCCTCGACATTCAGCCCGGCATTGGTTTCGTTGCTGTCGGACTGAGGTATGGTTCTGTTCAGTCTCAGAAGGTCCAGCCTCCTAGTTTTGACCTTTTCTTTCAGAAGGGGTTAGCTTATTGCTGATCGCCTGAAGCGCCTTTACCAGGGAATGCCGATGGGTTTGCTCAGGCATTTTTGTAGACCAGAGTGCTCTTCCTCTAGAGCGCTGGCTTTTCAATCCTACGTTCCCGAGCTTGGGTCAAATCTTTCCGCTGTGGGAGGTAGATAAATACAAAACAAAAACACCCAGAACAGTAAGGCCCAGTGCTTGCATACGAAGTCGGGGAAGGTTTGGCCTAGAACACACAATGGTATATGCAGGAACAACATTGGTATCTTCATTCCAGTCTTTAGCCCTTACACATACTTACGTGACACAACTTGAGAAGGTGTGTATTTACCAATCTGGGATACGTCATCGACGATCAGTCCGACAGTGACTTTGTTGCTGTAGGATTGAGGTATAGTTCTGTTCAGTCTCAAGCAGTCCACCAGTTAGTTCATTGCTAATCACCTGAGGCGCCCCTTCCGGGGAATGCAGACAGGGGTTGCTCAGCCATTTTTTGTAGACCAGAATGCGCTAATTCTAGTGAGAGGGCTTTTCGAAAACACACTGATCTTGTGTCTAACCTCTTGGAGAGGAGATAAATAAAACACTTACTTGCCACAGACGCAGGTGCGACGGATCCTGGTGTTGACTCCTCCTGTAATTTCGCAGAGGACTACCACGTCGATAAAGGGTTAGACTTTAGGGAAGGCGTGATGTTGAGAAAGTGTGTACTCTTATATCTGACGCGCCAGATTTCCGTGACTTCACGTCAGCAACGATTGGGTAGGTCGCGGAAGCGCCCGAAAACTGGCGAGACGAGACGAAAACGAGGCTGAAACTGCCAAGCGCTTAATGGAAGACTTTCAAAGAAAAATTACATAGATAAAAAAAACGAACAAACCGTAGCTGAAGAACTGTAAATAAATATATTTTTATTTTTTGGTGGGTCAAATGAACCATTGTCAATCAAATGTGTAGATGTAAATGTTTTGATTTGTGTGTGAAAATAATGTGTGGGGGGGGGGGGGGTAAAATTTTGTCAATGTTTTTTTTAACATAAAACAATGAAAGAAATGAAAATGTTACGCTTTTGAATTAGTCCTTCCGGAGATTCGACGACCTGACACAGCTGATAATAATTCATTGTAGTTGCAATAGAACGCGATTATTGTTTTCTTCCAAAATATTGTCGGCTGCTTGCTATGGCCTGCTGGGCGAATGAATGCTGCAGCCTGATTGGTTAATACTTCGTCAGCTCTCGGGCGCTTCCGAGACCTGCCCGATCGTTGCCGACGCGAAGTCACGGAAATCTGGCGCGTCAGAAAGTTGGTAGCAAGTCAGTATGCAACTAGCGAATACATCTGGTGTTGCACGGGTGTAATATTTTGAAACCTTAATCATTCAATTATCGATGCTTATTTCGTACGCTTTCTTGTAGTCAATCTATGCCAACGTTATGTTCTTATTCTGCTTTTTATTTAAAGAAAAAAATTTTTTAAACATAGTTCACCCCAAACAAGGCAGGCCGCCACTGTAGACGTAAGGGGCTACTGAGAAAAAAGGGTGATGGTTTTTTTTTGGGGGGGGGGGGGTCAACCTAAGTAAGGAGCTGCGCAGCGAGATGTCTGTTTATATTAGTTTTAAATTTCTGCAAGTCAGTAACGTCAGGAAAGCAGGGAGCAGTGAGGGAGTTCCAGAGTCCAGCAGCACGAGGAAAGAAACTTTTGGAGTAGAAAGCTCTTCGGCATCTGGGGACCTCCACAGTGTATGGATGGGATTTGACAGATTGTCGGGTTGGTCTAGTGAATTTACGTCGTGGGGGTACCAGAGCAGAAAGCTCATCAGAGCACAATCCATTGAAGTACTTGTAAAACAGGCACAAGGATGCAACATTGCGGCGATGGGACAGGGGCTGGAGCTTTTTATCTCCTTCGTGATCTTTTTGATCTATGTTTCGCATATCATGTGTCCTTCTTTTCCCTTTCCGGTATCGTTTTGGACCACGATTGATAGTAAATCTGTTCTCTCATTTGTGATCTTAGGATTTTCCACATAGTTGGTAAACAGGTCATTGGTCTGTAGTTGCTTGGGAATATTCATTTTTCAGTGTCGTTTT
>OY744534.1:4863759-4868759 GCA_963556195.1 Sepiola atlantica | reverse complement strand
TTGTTAACCTTGCATATACATAAGCAGTATGGAAAATGAAAAAAAGGAAAACCAAAAATATTACGTATTCATCAAAGTTTCATCTTTATTTCAAAGACTTCCTCAGGATGATTGGTTATTTTAAAAAGTAGCAGTAGGAGGAGAAAAGCTTTAAAAAAGCTAAGTATAGCAGTATACAAAAAAAAGATGGTTCGTCTATTGTGTAAAGTTAAATTAACTTGAAATATAGCGTTTTGACTTTACAGTTAGTGCAAGAAATGGGCCCAACTTTCGCATGTATTCATTTAAATTATTTCTGCTTACTGGTGTTCCCTGGAGTCTGAGTGATAAAAAGCTTCCCCAGATTTCCAGTACTGTCCACCTCTTTTCGATCACCACCGAAAATGACCTTGCGGTATCGCAACAGCCGCATACCATCTATTTCTCGCTGGCAACGACAATAGGTCTCCCCTGGGATTTGGGTGGCAATAAACCTACTCAAGGTCCCAGCACTCTCCGCACTCTTCCAGTGGAGGTCTGGTTAGTGTTGTCCCTTCTCGGTCTTCCCATCCTCCTTGACCCTCTACGCGTATTTTGTGTGGTGTCAGACAAGGCCTGTGCCATTTAGGGGGCGGAGCTTATGATATTTCTTACAGTTTATGTCCCTTTATTATTATTATTATTATTAGTAGTAGTAGTAGTAGTAGTAGTAGTAGTAGTAGTCACTAGGAGTTCTCACACAGGTCATCATCCGATATTAGTCACTGATAATAACCGGTGATGTTCCCTGGAGTCTGGGTGACAAAAAGTCTCCCCAGATTTCCAATACGCTCCACCTCTTTTGATAACCATTGCAAATGACTTTGCATTATCGCAACAGCCGCTTACCATTGATTTCTCGCTGGCCGTGACCATTGGTCTTCACTATGATTTGGGTGGCAATAAGCTCTCCCTCGGTCTTTTCATCCTCCTTGACAGCTATTTTCTTATGGTATGAGCCGGGATGATACCTTTTTACGGGGGCGGGGGCACAGTTTATAAAATTCCTTGCAGTTTCAATGCCCATGGTTTCATTTGGTGTTCCTTCTATTTTTTTGTGTTATTTCTGTTGCAGTTTCCATTTGGCTGGTTAGTGTTTGTACCTTATGTGGGTTGGTTTCCGCATTCGAAGATTTTCTTTAAGATTTCAGCTGTTTTGATCATTGCTGTCCGTTGTATAGTCTCAATTTTCCCCTTGATTCCAATTGTTCGGGACTGTTTCTAGATCTTTTACAATTATAGGTATTATATAGAGTTATTATTATTATTTGTACTCACTAGGAGTTCTCACACAGGTCATCGGTGATTGCTCACCGACAACCAGTGGTATTCCCTGGAGTCTGAGTGACAACAAGTCTCCCCAGATTTCCAGTGTTCTCCACCTCTTTTCGATAGCCACCGCAAATAACCTTGCAGTATCGCAACAGCCGTTTACCATTATTATTATTATCTACTAGTAGTTCTCATACAAGTCATCGTCAGTGATTTCTCACTAATAATAACAGACGGTGTTCCCTGGAGTCTGAGTGACAACAGGTATACCAATATTTCCAGTACTCTCCACCTCTTTTCGATAACCATTGTAAATAACTTAGCGGAATCACAACAGCCGCTTACCATTGATTGGTCGCTGGTAACAACCATTGGTCTACTCTGAGATTTGGATGGCAATAAGCGTCACCAAGATTACAGCATTCTCCGCACTCTTCCAGTGGAGGTCTGGTTAGTGCTTTCCCTCCTCGGTCTTCCCATCCTCCTTGACCCTTCACGATTATGTTGTGTTGTATCAGCCGAGGCTAGTGCCATCACTTTGGTGGAGTAGTTTATGAAATTTCTAATTATTATTATTATTATTATTATTATTATTATTATTATTATTATTATTATTATTATTATTATTATTATTTGTGTTGTTAGTTTTGTATCCATGTTTTCTCTACTTAATATTATTCGCTTTTACTGTTTCAATTGTGTTTATTTTTTTGTGATTGTTAAGCAATTTCGTAAAATGTTTTTTAATATTGTAGTTCTTTTTATCGGATCATCGCGGCCGCCATTTTTTATATCTTCGGAAATTGTAGTTTGTTGTGGTGGTGGGATGTTGTGGTGGTGGGATGTTGTGGTGGTGGGGATGTTGTGTGGTGTTGTGTTTTGTTGTGATTATTTAATGATAAGAAAATTAAAAGGAGGTCGAGAAAACTTTAAATGTGAGTGAAAGAAGAAGAAGAAGAAGAAGAAGAAGAAGAAGAAGAAGAAGAAGAAGAAGAAGAAGAAGAAGAAGAAGAAGAAGAAGAAGAAGAAGAAGACAATGGCTTATCCAGATTTATGATTTGAAATACGAGCGTCAAGCAGTTAGGCATAGGGGGCTGGAAAAAGGGGGTGACTGAAGAAGAAGTTCAAAGAAGGGGTAGACGGGGTGGCGTGAGGAGAAGAAACGGATGAAGAGGTAGTGAAGACGGGAAATAGGGAGAGTAGAGGGTGAACGAAAAGGAAGGAGGAGAGATGAGATGAGGAGGAGATAGAAAATGTTGAGGAGAGGTGAAAGAAAAAGAGGTGGAAGTTAAGTTACGGGGAGAAGAAGAAGAAGAAGAAGAAGAAGAAGAAGAAGAAGAAGAAGAAGAAGAAGAAGATGAAATAGAAGAAGATGAAATAGATGAAATAGAAGAAAAAGAAGAAGAAGAAGAAATAGAAGAAGATGAAATAGATGAAATAGAAGAAGAAGAAGAAGAAGAAGAAGAAGAAGAAATAGAAGAAGATGAAATAGATGAAATAATAGAAGAAGAAGAAGAAGAAGAAGAAGAAGAAGAAGATGAAATAGAAGAAGAAGAAGAAGAAGAAGAAGAAGAAGATGAAATAGAAGAAGAAGAAGAAGAAGAAGAAGAAGAAGAAGAAGATGAAATAGAAGAAGATGAAATAGATGAAATAGAAGAAGAAGAAGAAGAAGAAGAAGAAGAGGAAGAAGAAGAAGAAGAAGAAGAAGAAGAAGAAGAAGAAGAAGAAGAGGAAGAAGATGAGAAAAAGGTAGAGTAAGAGAAGAACAGAAAGGAAAAGGTGAAGAATGTGAAGCGAGGGGAGAGGGGGATACTGTTTAGGAGGCGAAATAGAATTGGGATGGGGTATATTTAACGAGTATACATGACTGGGAAAGTGAGAGATGTTCAAAAAGAAAAAGAGTAGGCAAGAAAGAAAGATAATAAAAAAGAAGGAAGAAAAGAAAGAGAGAAAGGAAAAAAGACAAAGGAAAAGAAATAAGGAAATAAAGATTGTAAGAAAGAGATGAAATAAAGAAAAGAAAGAGAAAGAAAGAAAGGAAAAAAGAATAAAAGATATAACGAAATAAAAAAGAAGGAAGTTAAGAAAAAAGAAAGAAAGAAGAAAAGAAAGAAGGAAATGGTGGAAGAAGGAAAGGAAAAAAAGAAGGAAAGAAATAAAGAGAGCAATAAAGTAAAAGATAAAGAAAGAAAGAAAGAAAGAAAAGGGAAAGAAAGAACAGAGAGAGAGAAAAGAAATGAAGAAAAAAGAAAAAATTCAGAAAAAAAAAGAGAAATAAAGAAAGAGAAAGAAAGGGAGTAATAAAAAGAGCGAGAAAAAGGAAAAGCAGAAAGAAAGAAAGAAAAAAGAAAGACAGAGAGAAAGAAAGAAAGACAGAGAAGGCAAAGAGAGAAAGAAAGAAGACGAGAACGCATGTTGAGATTCGTTTTGTTTTGCCTTGTTCTTTAAAATCATTTTCCAAAAAATGAGCCAACCAACCCCAAAAAAACAATGACCTTCCAACTACTTTGATCTGCGATATTTTTGCGCACACTTCAAAACTGATTGCCATTTTCACCCATGATTTCAAATCCCGTGGGTCCGAGGCTTAAAGACAGGAATCTTCAACCTTACCATAAACACGTTTCATTAAAAGATTTCGCTTGGAAATCTCTCCTCAACTTGGCGGTTCCAAATCCCCGGAGATTTCACACCCAGATTTCCAATGTACTTTTATTATCATTATTTCTTCTTCTTTTTTTTCAATCTTAATCTTTTGATGTTAATCTTCGGCTCGGATTACAGATTCCTTCATTTTGAAATTTGTTTCGTTTTTTTATTCTTCATTTAATCTCCGACTGATTGATATATGTTCACATCGGATGCCGTTGAAGGTTCGCACTTTCCGGGCGTTTTCTTTTTTTTCTTCTTTTTTCTTTTTCTCTTTTTTTCTTTTTTTCTTTTTCTTTTCTTTTTCTTTTTTCTTTTTTTCTTTCCTTTCTTTCTTTTTTTTCTGTTTCTTTTTTTCCTTCTTTTTTTCTTTTTTCTTTTTTCTTTTTTCTTTTTCTTTCTTGTTTCTTTTTTCTTTTTCTCTTTTCTCTTTTTTCATTTCCTACACTTTTCTTTCTTTCTTCCTTTCTTTCTTTTGTCTCCGCCTTGTCTACTTCTTGTTTTCAAGCATCTCCTCCTCCTCTGTCTCCTTCTTCTTCTTTCTCTTCTTCTCCCTTCTCCTTCTCCTCCTCTTTCTTCTACCCCTTCTCATCAGCATCATAATCATAATCATCGTCATGATAGTCATCACCATCATCACCCATCTCCTCCTCTTTTTTCTTCTTTTTCTTCTTCTTCTTCTTCTTCTTCTTCTAATCCTCCTCCCCATCTTATTACTTTTCTCGGCACTTCATCTTTTCCCTCATCTTCTGTTTTCTCCTTTTTTTCTTCTACTTATTCTCTCTTCTCTTTTTTATCCTCCTCCTCCCTATCTAATTTTCCCCTCCTCCTTCTCTCCTTATTCTTCTCCTACACCCTCTTTTTCTTTTCATCCTTCTTCTCCTTATTTTCATCTTCCTCTCCTTCAGCCCCTTTTCCTCCTTATTTTTCGTGACCTGCTTCTTCTCATGCTCTCCTCTTTTGTGAGCTTTCATCTTTCTCTTTCTTCTACTTTTCCCATCCCCCCCTCTCCTTATTTTTCTTCTTCTTCTTCTTTTGTATCGTGTCCCAGCGAATATTCA
>OY744534.1:4853759-4858759 GCA_963556195.1 Sepiola atlantica | reverse complement strand
AAAGTGGGGTTTAAAAATTGCCTGGGAAGCCCCGTCGGCATTCCCCGGTAGGGGCGCCTCAGGCAGTAAGCAATAAACTTACTCCTCCCCAAAGAGGGGAGGCGAAGTCTGGGAGAGTGGACCTCCTAGAACTGCACAGGACAGACTCATAGACCGGCGTAAGTCAAGCCCCGAAGGCCAAGACAATACCAGCCTATGGGGTGCAGTATCCATCGGAACAGATACTACATTTTGATCTTAGCCAAAAGGCCAGAGAGTAGCAGTAGGAGGAGTAAAGCTCAAAGCTACTGCTGCTGCTGCATTGATCAGAAAATATAATTATTTATTACTTTGTAATGAAGAGCTATATGATTGCCTATCGCTGAGTAAGCGTCCATTGAATCTTGTTATCCCAATGTCGCCTGGCCGAATGCAAGAGACATAACTCTGCATAAGTGGTCTTTTGTGAGTCGTAAGACACTAATATGAAGAAATAAATTGGATGAAAACTTTTATTTAGAGATCAACAAATATAATTATTTATTATATAATTACAACTGAAACTGAATTACTTTATAACAAATACGTATTTAATTGTCTACCGCTGAGAGAACGTCCATTGAATTTTATCCCAATATCAACTGGCCGAATGCAAATGACATAACCATGCTTTTCAAAATACTGTTTTGATAAAGCAAGATTACACTGGGCAAAGAGTTATTTCCCTTTTAAATATGAAATACCTAATTATTATTTTCTAGAGATAAATATGTTCCATCTAACAAGTAGCAACATGAGAGGGCAATTCTCGCATGAAAGTATGTAATCACGTTCTACCCACGCGGTAGTAAATTTAAAACGAGACGCTGCATCATTTGGTCTCGACGTCCAAATGCTATCAGACGTCTCAAATCACTTTCTCGGCTTAACATGGCATTTAAAAACCCTGACGATGTGTCTGTTACACATCTATCTAATGGAGTCAATCGACTCTTATGCTGTGGTCAATGAACCATGCGATGTAGTTGTAAATTATTTTTTAATCATCGGTAACACGTACGTTTTCTTATTGTAATGGGAACAATTGTGCTTTTTTTGTTTAATACTAATTTCTTAGTTATTTTTTTGCGGACACTTTATGTATTTCGATGTATTTTATGTATTACATATATCGAAACCTTCTTTTATATTTGTCCTAGACAAACTGTTTATAAATTAAATGTCTCTTTTATCGAACGGTTCTCTGTCATCTTTTGAGTTCCAACGCGCGTGTTTTATTTGTTGTTAGACCGATACGTACATATACAATATATTTAGTTTCTCTACGCTTGCGTTGCTAAACAGGGTGTAATAAAATATAAAATAATCTGAATACTTTGTGTCTTGGAGAGGAGATAAATAAAATGAAAATAAAAATTTTACCTGCCCCAATAGTACAGAGGAACCAAAATAACTACTTACCCTACCAGTTCGGGTGATAATCCCTACCCTAAACAAAACCCTCGTAAAACCACACGTAATCGCGAAGTTAAACGATAATCTCGTCCGTCATGTATTTTTTTATTTTATTTTTTATCATAGTTCACCCCAAACAAGGCAGGTCGCCACTGTAGACGTCAGGGGCTACTGAGAAAAAAGGTTGAAGGTTTTTTTTGGGGGGGGGTGTCTACCTAAATTAGGAGCTGCGCAGCGAGATGTCTGTTTACATTAGTTTTAAATTTCTGCATGTCAGTAACGTCAGGAAAGCAGAGAGCAGGGAGGGAGTTCCAGAGTCCAGCAGCACGAGGAAAGAAGCTTTTGGAGTAGAAAGCTCTTCGGCATCTGGGGACCTCCACCGTGTATGGATGGGATTTGGCAGAATGTCGGGTTGGTCTAGTGAATTTACGTCGTGGGGGATACCAGAGCAGCAAGCTCATCAGATCATAATCCATTGGAGTACTTGTAAAACAAGCACAAGGAAGCGACATTTCGTCGACGGGTCAGAGGCTGGAGCTTGGTGGATAGTGAAGGGCCTATCAAGTTGGCAACTCTGTTTTGGACCTTGTCTAAGAGGGAGAGACTAGCGGATGATGCACCAGTCCAGATGTGGCAATAATACCCATGCATGGGCGGATGGTGGCTTTGTAGAGATATAGGATAATGTCAGGTGTGAGAAGTTTACTGGCACGGTAGAGAGAGCCCACCTTCTTTGCAGCAGTCCTGGCAATGTTTTCAGTGTATTAATTCAAATTCATGTTATCTGTGAAAGTTAGGTCGAGGAGTTTGAATGATGAACTCTCAGGCAGGGTGCTATTTGCCATGACAATCGGTGGTTGAAGAGGTTTCTTGTATTTATTGAAGGAAAGTAGCTTTGTCTTTGCGGCATTAAAAGTTATCATCCATTTTTAATCCCATTCCACTACAGACTGGAGGTCATTTTCTAAGGATTCAGCCATTGCCTCAGACATGTTGTTTTTTTGGTGTGTCATAGAAATCCAATTTCGAAATAAAAAATCTTACATACAGTGTTTGCTGTTTTTACCTTTTGTTTACGAGTTATCGACTGTTAAGTATTCTGTACTTTTCCAGAGATTTTAAATGATTGCAAAAATATGCGCATATATATCAAATCAAGCAAAACGGAAGAAAGTGACAAGTCGCACATATGCGCATGCGCAGTCAGACACGGTCGACTGATCATCGTTCAACGACCAAAAATGGTGACCAAAAATGGCGACCAATAACTGACGCCATGTTTGTTTTTTTAAATATCAATAGGTTTCGTCGTTTCAAATTTTTTTCCTTTCTTTTCTTTCTTTTTGTTTCTGTTTTTTTTTTTTTTTTTTTTTTTTTTTTCTTCATTTCTTTGTTGTTACTTTTTACAAAAAATTTTTTTTTGTGTTTTCGTCGTTTCGAATTTTTTACTTTGTTTTTTTTTTGTTTGTTTCTTTTCTTAATTTTGAAATTGTTTTTGTTTTTTCATTTCCTTGTTCTTTTTACAAATAATTTAAGTTTTTTTATTATATTTTATTATCTTTTTATTATATTTATTTATTTATTTATTGTAAAAGAAAAAAATAATTGATTTGTATGTGTTTCTTCTAATTATTTCCCGGTCGGCTTCGTTCACGGCTGGATTAAGGTAATTCTGTTGTCGTTTTATTTTGCTTAAAAATGTGTTTGCCTTGCCGAGGGTGGCTGCTGCGCGGGCAAACGCCAGGCTCGACTTGCCGGCGGATTATCGTTATCTCGATTGCGTGGAAGGGATTAAAACAGCAACACTAAACAGACAACCAACATGATGACGACGCTGGTGATTATCCTGATAAGGAGGGGAAGAGAGATAACTAAATTACAAATTCAATTAGTAGTAGTAGTAGTAGTAGTCATGGACGGCCACTTTTTGACTTGCCCCCCCCCCACTTTACGGTCATCAATAATGAAGTTATATATGCATGTGTTTAACCCCCCCCCCACACACACTTTTTAGGAGAGCCCCTCCCACTTTTATAACTGTCCCGCCGGTCCTGGTAGTATTATTATTATTAGTAGTAGTAGTAGTAGTAGTAGTAGTAGTGGTAGTCATGGACGGCCACTTTTTGACTTGCCCCCCCCCACTTTACGGTCATCAATAATGAAGTTATATATGCATGTGTTTAACCGCCCCCCCCCCACTTTTTAGGAGAGCCCCCCCACTTTTATAACTGGTAGTATTATTATTATTATTAGTAGTAGTAGTAGTAGTAGTAGTAGTAGTAGTATTAGTAGTATTATTATTAGTAGTATTATTAGTATTAATATTATTAGTAGTAGTAGTAGTATTAGTAGTATTAGTAGTATTATTATTAGTAGTAGTAGTAGTATTAGTAGTAGTATTAGTAGTAGCAGTGGTAGTAGTAGTATTAATATTATTAGTAGTAGTATTGGTAGTAGTATTATTATTAGTAGTAGCAGTAGTATTATTATTAGTAGTAGTAGTATTAGTATTAATATTATTATTAGTAGTAGTAGTAGTAGTAGTAGTAGTAGTACTATTAGTAGTAGTGCCATCATCATTATCATCATCATCATCATCATCATCATCATCATCATCATCATCATCATCATCATCATCATACCCCTAAACTCCAACCGTTCCTCACCGTGGGAGAAAGTGGCAATATAGTAGTGTAAGAGCTACCTTGCTGACAGAGCTCAGATGAAAATCCAGGAGGAGTCGGCATCAGGATCTGTCGTCCTCTGGTCGTCGTCTAGTTGCCTCTGTGTGTGGTTATCAAAGATGTGCCGGGAGGTAACAGTGGTTAAGTGAATATCGACACGAACTAAAAACCTGGGTGTTCCAAGTTCGAATCCAGTCGGTTCCACAGTACCACTTTTACTTAGGGATGTTGGCAACCTTCTCGTGGTCCTTCCCGTAAGTACCGGATGTCTTTCCAGAAAGATTTCTAACTAGAAAAACATCGGGAAAACTAATGCCAACACCAGAATCATCTGATTCACACGAAAGAAGAAGAAAGATGTGCCAGGCACATCCGCGAATAAATGGAATGAGAGTGACAGCGTTGCTTCTGCGCTATTCTTTTGTGTGTTCTGGGCCAGACCTTCCTCGCCTTCGCATGCAACTGCTGCGCCTTGCTGCTATCGGTGTTGGGGGCAACAACCTGAAAATTGCGGCGACCAACGAGAAGGACTTGATGCAGACCAGGCAATCTTGAGGCAATATCTTCGTGAGCAAAGATTTGGAAAATAGATTTTATGCATGACGAGCAATCAAGTGATTTACGAGCAATCCCTTGTCTCGTACTCTAGTACGGGGGGGGGGTCTAGTTGGTTGGCCCCTCTCTGTATGCCACGTCTGTTGCATTAGTGAAAATAAATGTCACATTTTAAAGTTAAGAACTTTTATTGTTTAATGAGAAACCTCGAAGAATTGTTTGAAGAAAATGGTTTTGTATTTCATTTCTTGTTAATTTCTTTTTTAGTTTTACGTTTCCGACATTTAACATTTAAAAAATAAAAAATAAGATTTTGAAATTTAAATT
>OY744534.1:4846259-4848759 GCA_963556195.1 Sepiola atlantica | reverse complement strand
TTAATTATGTGATTTACTGTTTCGTCTCTTTGTTCACATAATCTACATTTACTGTTTTTCTGAGTTTTATCTATTTTAGCTTTAATTTATAATAATAATAATAATAATAATAATAATTATTATTATTATTATTATTATTATTATTATTATTGTTGTTGTTGTTGTTATAGTATGTGTATATTGTTAGATTATGGCGTGCCCTGCGTTTCTAAAAAGTGTGTAGATCGACTAGTATGAATTATGAACTGTGTGAAAGAAATAGCATTAAGTAAAAAATAGGTGCATTGTGATTTTGCGACAAACAACCATGTCTGATAGTGACTCATTTTGTAAAGTCATAACAAATTTGAGGTATGTTTGACCGATGTTTGCTAGGGTCAAAAAAAGGTAAAAAAACATAAGTGAACGAATGGTTGGCATAACGATAACACGTGTACATCAGGTGACGTCATTCATCTTTGTGTGAGAAATTAGTTTTTGGATCAGTTCGCCAGTGGAAGTCGGGGCAAAAGGATGCAGAAACGACGAGTCTGCGATGGGAGCTCGAGGCGACCACGTCTTTCGAGAAAGCGGGCGAATTTGTCCCAGAGATGTAGACGAAAAGTTTAGGACTGAATCTCTAAGATGAGACAAGAACTCACTTATCTTCCCCCATCCAGTTAGCAGTTTAGTAAGATAACAAAAAAAAAGTGACGGCAATCGAAGAAGGCGACTCTCTTCCGGGCGTTACTTAAAGCAAATAAAACCCACCTTCTGATCCTCTCGAAACGTCCTCAAAGTCCTTTTTTTTCGTCGAACCAACGTGTATTGATTTTCAGAATATAAAAACGCAACCAGACGAAGGATTGAACAGAGAAAACCCACGGCACAACATTTATCCAGGAGACCACTAGACGACGAATAATGAAATTACGGCCAGACGAAATAAGGTAAAATATAAAATGCATTAAGAGTTTGAAAAAAATGGTTTAAAAAAAAGGCATTAAGATGTTTGGAATAAGCTTTGATCATCGCATAAATGAACACTCAAAAAAAATCCCCGTTGCAAAAGACTATATAACAGAAGGGACAGTTTACTTGTTTAATGTCGACAGTTTAAGGGCTTAAAATCGCCATTCGTTGATTCGCGTGTTTAAAAATGGCCATTAAAAATTAATATTAAAAAATTGAATGATAAAACTTTGAAAACGCTTCTGAACTTTCGTATTTCGAAAAGCGTTCATATAAAGGACTTGTAACAACATAGAAAAAAACGCCGTTATGTAACAATATTATGTGTTTAATTATTATTGTATTATTAATATATTATTGTTGTTATAATTATATTATATTTATTATTATATTATTATTACTATTTTAGTAGTATATTATTATTATTGTTGTTGTTATTATTATTTTATTGTTATTGTTATGTTATAATAATAATAATAATAATAATAATAATAATAATAATAATAATAATAATAATAATAATAATAATAATAATAATAATAAAAGAATTGAAAAGGATATGGAGCATGAAGAATGTCCATATAATACCAATAATTGTAGGAGCACTAGGAACAGTCCAAAAGAAAAACATGGAGAAAAGATTGGGAGAAATTGAAATCAAAGGGATCATTCAGAACGTACAAAGAACGGCAATGCTCAAAACAGCTGCAATCTTAAGGAAAATCTTCGAATGCGGAAACCAACCTCAATAAGCTACGAATGGAAACTAATCACATAGAAAGTTACAACAGGAAGAAAACAACCCCACAGGAAGAACACTACGTCACGAACCAAGGAACAGAAACTGCAATGAAACATCATAAGCTACCTCCTCCTCCCCCCCCCAAAAAAAAAAAATTAAAAAATTAAATGGCACCGCGCTCAGTTGACACCACACAAAATATTTGTAGAGGGTCAAGGAGGATGGGAAGACCAAGGAGGGACAGCACAAACCAGACCTTCACTGGAAGAGAGCGGAGAGTGCTGGGACCTTGGGGAGGCTTATTGCCACCTAAATCCCAGGGGAGCCCAATGATCGTTGCCAACGAGAAATCGATGGTAGGCGGTTGTTGCGATACCGCAAGATCATTTGCGGTGTTGATCGAAAAGAGGTGGGGAGTACTGGAAATCTGGGGAGGCTTTTTGTCACTCAGACTCCAGGGAACACCGCCGATTGTTGTCGGTGATCAATCACTGACGATAACTTGTGTGAGAACTCCAAGTGAGTACAAATAATAATAAAGTCCAATGTTAAAAACTTCTTGTCGAGCTGTTGTTGCACTTCATCCAGAATCATGGCACCCCATGCACGGCAGTCCTCAGCAAGATCGTGAGAGATGGCTAACCAATCGCGAGTCCACCGTCGAAGGCCGACAACCTGTGAGCCTCAGAGCTCAGCTAAGTTCCACTTTGGTGGTTGATGTCCAGATCCCAGGCTGTCCATCCACCTACACATTTGCGTCACTCAAAGGGGATCCGGGCCTTCGGGTCTGGATTCACGCCGGTCTAT
>OY744534.1:4836259-4841259 GCA_963556195.1 Sepiola atlantica | reverse complement strand
CCTAACGGGGTTGGGACCCTATCCCCCTTCAAAGTAGGCCCCTTGCGCTTGCACACACTTAGCCCACCGATCCATCCACTGCCGGAAACACCTCCTGGAAGTCTTCTTTTGGAATGGTGTTCATCTCCGCCGTCGCGTTCCGCATTATCTCTTCTCTAGTCTCAAAACGGGAACCTTTCAGTGGCGTCTTCTATTTTCGAAACAACCAGAAGTCGCAAGGAGCCATGTCTGGAGAGTAGGGAGGTTGGCGAACGACTGGAATTCCATGTTTGGCCAAGAAATGTTGGATCAATTGGGATGAATGTGCGGAGACGTTGTCGTGATGCAGTTGCCAGTTTTTTTGTCGTCACCATGTCTGGTCTTTTGCGCCGAACTGCGTCACGGAGACGCCGGAGAACATCTTGATAGTACTCCTTTGTCACTGTTTGTCCATCCGGTGCGTATTCGCGATGCACAATTCCACAGATATCAAAGACAGACAGCATCACCTGCATTTTGCTTCGCACCTGTCGCGCTTATTTTGGCCTTGGAGACTTGGAATGCTTCCATTGCGACGATTACCTTTTAGTTTCTGGGTAGTACCCATACACTCATGACTCATCTCCAGTTATCACGGTGTTCAGAAACCCAGGATCAAGGTTGGCGGTTTCCAGAAGGCCATGTGCAACTTGAAAACGGAGGTCCTTTTGTTCCTGTGACATCAACGTATGCACAGATTTTTCAGCCACTCTGCATGTTCAAATCATCACGCAAAATTGCATGTGCGGAATCTTTACTCACTCCGACCTCTTGGGCAATCTCCCGCACGGTTGAACGACGATCTTCCATCACCAAATTTCGCAGCCTCTCAACAACAGCTGCACTCCGAGCAGTTTGGAGTTTGCCAGAGCGCTGGTCACTCTCCGCTGATGTGCGTCCATTTTTGAATCGGTTGAACCACTTCTTAATTTGTGTTACACCCATCGCATCTTCTCCAAACACCTGCTGAATCTTACGAATTGTTTTGCTTTGAGAATCACCAAGCTTTTGACAAAATTTGATGCAGTACCTTTGCTCAACACGTTCAGTCATCTTGAGAGAATCGGTAATCCGACGAACACGTTGTGTAGCACCTCACTCAGCGACCGACAGGCAGCGACTAACGCGCATGAAAGCGGTGATAAAATTCACACATGCGCATGAAGGTGTCTTCCTTCATTGTGTAGAGTGGCGCCGCCCTATCGTCTCCATTTGGCACGAAAAAAAAATAATATTCGGATACTTTTTAGACAGGCCTTGTATATACTAGAAAGAAATAGGCTTGTTGAGTCAACCATTGAACTCGCGTTGGATTATGAGGAAAAGGTGAGTTTGCAAAGCCAGATAAACATTTTTTAATCCAAAATTTATGTTCTCTCTCTCTCTCTCTCTCTCTTTCTCTTTCTCTCTCTCTTTTTCTTTTTCTCTCTCTCTCTCTCTCTTTCTCTCTCTCTCTCTTTCTCTCTCTCTTTCTCTTTCTGTCTTTCTCTCTCTTTCTCTCTTTCTCTCTTTCTCTCTCTTTCTCTCTGTCTCTTTGTGTCTCTCTTTCTGTCTCTCTCTCTCTTCATCTATATATCTATCCATCTATCTATCTATCTCTTTATCTTGGTCTCTTATGATCTATGTCACCCTGTCAATCACACACACACACACACACACAAACACACACATACACACATACATACACACATACATACATACACACACACAAACGCACACACATACACACACACAAACACACACACACACACACATACACACAATCGCGCCTGAAACAAATCCAAGAAAAAAGAAACTCATATTTTATTTTCTCTCTTTTTTGTGAGATTTGATTTTATCGACAATTCAGAATTCCTGTCCGCATAAAAAAAAAGCAAACCACAAATTGTAATGAAAAACAAATTATTCTTCCTTTTGGAGCAAGAGGGGGTAGGAGGTAATTTCTTTTTAGTTTTTTATGTACTAATAAGTCATCGCTTATCAAGGCGAAAAGACCATTCGAGGATAACTCGAGGATAAGGGTTAATGAATTTGTCAGGTGGGCAACGGTGAGACAACACTTTGAAGATGTGTAACGATGGTTGAAACTGGCCAGAATTTGATCATTAAAAAGGACGACTCAATAAGTTAATATTGGACTTGAAAACGACCATGTTGTAGTCAGCTGGGAAGTAGCCCCGTGGTATTGTGTTCAACAGATCGGTAGCTGTTAGAAAGAAACTTTGGTCATGGAAGTTCTGTTTAGTTGTAGGTACACAAAGGAAGAAAGGAAAGTTATTTACAATGGTTGTAGCTAGGCGAGTTTTTGTGAATGTTTTACAGGAGATTGGAACGCAGTCGAGCACCTACCATACCTAACGATAGAGTAGAGAAAGACTAGCAACGTGTATTCGGTGAGAAAGGGGCTACACAAGGAAGAGATGAGATTGGAGCTCAGTCGAGCAATAACCATGTAAATAACGATAGAGTAGAGAAAGACTAGCAACGTGTTTTCTGTGAGAAAGAGGCTGCAAGGAAGAGATAAGATTGGAGCTCAGTCGAGCATCTACCATGTAAATAACGATAGAGTAGAGAAAGACTAGCAACGTGTATTCGGTGAGAAAGGGGCTACACAAGGAAGAGATGAGATTGGAGCTCAGTCGAGCAATAACCATGTAAATAACGATAGAGTAGAGAAAGACTAGCAACGTGTTTTCTGTGAGAAAGAGGTTGCAAGGAAGAGATGAGATTGGAGCTCAGTCGAGCAATAACCATGTAAATAACGATAGAGTAGAGAAAGACTAGCAACGTGTTTTCGGTGAGAAAGGGGCTACACAAGGAAGAGATGAGATTGGAGCTCAGTCGAGCAATAACCATGTAAATAACGATAGAGTAGAGAAAGACTAGCAACGTGTTTTCTGTGAGAAAGAGGCTGCAAGGAAGAGATAAGATTGGAGCTCAGTCGAGCATCTACCATGTAAATAACGATAGAGTAGAGAAAGACTAGCAACGTGTTTTCTGTGAGAAATTCCGAAGCCGATTCTGTACGTTTAGAGATTTCGATTCCGAATTCTTGTCCGCATAAAAATAAGTAAATACAAATTGAAATGAAACACAAACCATTTGTCCTTTGGGTAGAGGATTATTTATCTGTTAGTTGCTAAATGGTTTTATTTTCTTCCTGAATAGAAATCACAAATGAAATCACATGGTAACTCAGAATGTTCGGATTAGGGTTAGTGTTAGTGTTAGGGTTAAAGTTAGTGTTAGGGCAACCATAAAAAAAATGGAGTTATTTCCCTTGAATAAAAAAAAGTAAGAGTTATCGCCCCAGGGATTAAAGAAGTCGTCTGCCGAACAGTGAGAAGTAAACAGAACTGTCTCACAATCAAACAAGCATTTCGCGTTCAGCGTTTTTTCTACATTTTAAATTAATCAGTGTTTGTTAAATATATCTGCTAAAGGTTCTACTTCGTACTTCCTTCATGTTTTTAGTTGTAATTGAACCGAAACGTATAAACATGAAGACGTAACAGTTAGCTAAATGGTTTTAGTTTCTTCCCGAATAGAAATCAAAAAAAGCAATCACATGGTAACTCAGAATGTTCGATACTTCAATCACTCGATATTCGCTAATTCCTCATTTTAACAGAATTTCACATCAATATATCTTAGAATTATTGGTTATCTTGAACATTTCGACTCAGTTACGGCTGATAACTGTTACATCACGCATTTCGACTGGTGTAAGGGTAAAAATAATGACCCCTTTTATTTTGGGCCCGGTTCGATTGTGGTGGATTTTCTTTCTTTTTTTTTTTAATGGAAATCGCTCCAGACAAGGCATGAAGCCACTTGATGTAAGGAACTAACAAGAACGAACAATGATTATCGCAAAGACAGGAGAAATCTATTGACCTTAATCTTGAAACGTCCAAGGCTATAGGTAGGGGGAAAACAGTCATCAGAAAGAGAGTTCCGCCAGCCTGCAATTCTTAGAAATACTAGAATAGGAGGCTGTATTACAATGAAGTATCAAAACTGAACTGATGGAGGCCACTAGACCAACGAGTCAAACGAGCTGGAACAAAAGAAGCAGAGAATAGATCACACATGCCATAATAGTATTTATAGAAAAGACTGAGACTAACAACATCATGTCTGTGAGAGAGAGGGTGCAGAGAAGAAGAAAGGGTGTGGTCAATCAAATTACAGATACGTTTCTGCACCTTATCAACAACCCTCAAATGGGGCAGAGATTCACCAGCCTAAATATGACAACAGTACTCCATACATGGTCTGATAGTAGATTTGTAGAGATAGAGAATAGCCTCAGGTGTGAGAAAGTGTTTGGAGCGATAGAAAGAACCGACTTTACAAGAAGCAGAAAGAGAAATGGATCTAATGTATGAACTCCAAGAAAGATTCGATGAGAGAGAAACCCCAAGAAGTTTCAATGTTTAGATTTACTTTTGTTTGATGACCAAGTGGTAATTAATCATGCTTTATATTCCTGAAGAAGTCGTTGTACATCAGCCTTAGAACTTTGTTTTCTAAATCTTTCTAAAAGCGATATAGCCGTCCAAACTTCCGATATCGAGAATATCTGGGGATTATGCAATAAAGTAAAGTATGAAATATTGGATACTTATTCATCTATATATTACTACGATAGCGTGTGTGTTCGTTTGTCACGGTTACATCAAAAGCTTTGGAAAAGCATTCAAGTAACCTAATTTTTATAAATTTTCAACTATTTCCCTTTTGCGCAATGGTTAGCGACGTAGCATTTTGACATCGGTTTTTGACGTCGGCCCGACTGGTTTATAGTTCGATCCCAACCAACCTCTAAGATTTATTTTTCTACATCGAAGAGGGGGGAGGGTAGAGACGATCGGGAAGACATATTTATACGATGTTCATTGTTTTAAAATAAATATACAAGTCCAAATCTTATCATATTTTATTCAAATATGTATAGGTTAGGAACAAGATAATTAGTA
>OY744534.1:4816259-4831259 GCA_963556195.1 Sepiola atlantica | reverse complement strand
GTAAAAATCGGCAACATTTAACCTTGAAAAATTTATACACGAAAAAAAACAAAAGATAAAGTGTATATAAATTGTTCAAAGTTAAATGTTGCCGATAATATTTGCAATTACATTATCGATTTTTGTATGTATGTATGTATGTATGTATGTGTGTATGTATGTATGTATGTATGTATATATATGTATGTATGTATATATGCATGTATATATGTGTGTATATATGTATGTATGTATGTATATATATATGTATGTATATATGTATGTATATATGTGTGTATATATGTATGTATGTATATATGTATATATGTATGTATATATGTATGTATATATGCATGTATATATGTTTGTATATATGTATGTATGTATATATGCATGTATATATGTATGTATATATGTATGTATGTATGTATGTATATATGTATGGATGTCTGTATGTATGTATGTATGTATGTATGTATGTATGTATATGTATATATGTATGTATGTGTGTATGTGTGTATGTATGTTTAGGCAGCATTCCTTAATCTAGGCATATATGGTTGAATACTATGAACAATCTTTGTCTACATATTTTGATTGAGATCCATTATCGTTTCATGATGAGAGTCTTTGATTCAAGTAAAAAGTGCTTCATATCAAATAGAGCTTTTTTTAATACTAATAATAATTAGAACCTTCGAAATTACGAAATAAATTTTATTTCCGATTTGTTTTTTATTTTTTTATTTTTTTTAAATGTGTATTTTTAGGGCTTTAACTTATCTTTTAAAAAACGTCATTCTATACGATGATTCGATTTATAGTTTTTTAAAAATTACATAGCAATTCAAGATGCAGTAACAAAGTAACAATTTAGCATAGATTTTATTTTAAAGAGATATTTTTATTTTCCTTTTCTGCATGTAAATTTAAGAGTGTTTTCCCCTTATATTATTGGATAATGGCCCTTTGAGACTGGACGCATGTTGAGTGGACGTATGTGTGGAGGATCGTTTGGTTTGGCTTGCGCGATTTAGTGCGGGTGAACCCGTACAACCGAGTGCAAAATAAGGCTGTTCTCACAGTCGGAGCTCACAAGCGTTGACAGGGTCACCACGTTGACAAGACCTTAGTTCAAGGGTCAAGGTGCACCTGCGCATAGGGGTTCTGTGACGTCACAGGCTTTTGTGTGGGAAACGGAGTTTTGTCAGTCTGGTTTTTGGAAGCAAGCTGAACAGACGTATTTCTATATGTAGTCCGAAATAAAAAGGGGAATTTATTTCCCTAAGAGAATGCAGGCATGAGATTCCTTCTTTCCCCCTCCTCGAATGGTTAAGGACTTAAGCTAGGAATTAACTACGATAAAGTAGTAATTTAATCGCTCCCTCAACGTTTAGTAAAACATCTCCAAGAGCGACAGAAAACTGACGCCTGAATAAAACTAATCAAAATTTAAAAAGTTGTTTGCCTCGTGAATCGTGTTATGAAGGTTTTTGTTGCAGACATAGCGGACGGCGATGTTCACGGCAGTACAGAAGTGAAGAAAGAAATCAACCACTAGACGACATCGAGACGACACCCCTTCACGACGAAGAAGAGAAGGTACGAGAATTAAAAGACTATGTAACAATATTAAAGTTAGCTAAACAAAATACTAAGTTATTTAAATGGTAAAAACGTATTGTAGTATCCATATTTTGGGCGGCTCTTGGGAGGCTCTGCGCATGCGTCAGATTCATTCATAAAAAAGTCGTAGTGAGTGATTCAAACCAGCGCATGCGCAGAGGAAACAGAATGAGAACAAACACGCTAAAACAAAAAGTGGGCATTTTTAACAATTAAGTTACTATCGCTGAAAATAAACACGCTAAAAGTGAAGAAAACGAAAGGTGTTAAGAATAAAAACAACTGAAAATGAAAACAAACACGAAAGAAACACGTGTTTTTTTTATCTAAAACAAAAAATGAAACACGTTTTTTTCCCTACAAACTGAATTGTGTGCGCATGCGCATGTTTGAATCGCTCACTACGACTTTTTTATGAATGAATCTGACGCATGCTCAGAGCCTTCCAAGAGCCTCCCAAAATATGGATACTACAATACGTTTTTACCATTTAAATAAGATAATCGATATCGAATTAAATCTTTATTAATATTTGTTACTAGATCTTTAATTGCAATGTAATTTTGAAACTACAAATCGAATAATCGAATGTCGGCTTTTCGAAAAGAGAATTTCGGACGCTGAAAAAGTACACAATGTAAAAAAAAACACCCCTAAATAGATATTCCTATTTATTTGCCTCCCCACGAGGGCAAAGTTAGACACATTGTCGATTTTTAATTTGGGGTAATCCAGCTCCCCCAAAAGGAGCACTCTGGATTGGAACACAAATTCAAATTGCCCCAGTCTAGAAGGACTTCTCTTTCACTGACCGCGGACAGAATAGACAAAGTGTAACATCAGAACAGATACTACACTTTGTTCTAAATAGAAAATTTAGAAGAAGGAGAAAAAAGAAGAAGAAAAAAAGAAAAAGAAAAAACGAAGAATCAGAAGAAAAGAACAAGAAAGAAAAAGTAGGGATAAATTTCAAAAAGAAGAAGAAGAAGAAGAAGAAGAAGAAGAAGAAGAAGAAGAAATATAGAAATTATTGAGGTTTGATTTGAATAACAAACAAATATTGTTTCTGTTTTATGTCTCAAATGGAATCAAATTCTTGGAATTCAAGTTCAAGAATGTCTGGGATTTTTGTCGATGTCTCTCCACTTCCTCGTCACGTGTGTCACCTGATTAGAGCTGTCAACGTGTGCGGTGTTAGTAGCTATTCGAACTGTTCTTTTAGTTTTTGTTTCTCCGAAGTAAAGACGATTTGAGACGACTTGTCTAATCTACGATATATTCGCAGATCAAGTTCGGATTAATTGAAAAAAGAAAAGCGAGTTGTTTAGAGAGTCGAAGGCGTTTGGATATTTGGCAAAACGATGAAAGTTCATTGGATTAGAACGTTTAACGGAGTCGGAGACGGAAATCAAGTTGATTGAACAAGATGATTTTACACACTTTCCAGTGTAGGAATTTACTCCGAATGGCTTTTTTTAGAATCGGTACTCACAACAGGGACCACGTGAAGGTTGAGAACATCCCAATGTGAAAGTAGAGCAATAGCTGCAAGTCATGTGATAACCACTTTCTCTTTCTTTCTCTCTCTCTCTCTGTATTTATCTATCTATCTATCTATCTATCTATCTCCCCCTCTCTTTCCGTATGTCTATCTATCTATCTATCTATCTATCTATCTATCTATCTATCTATCTATCTATCTATCTATCTCCCTTCTCATATCTCTCTTTCTCTCTCGCCATCTATCTATCACTTTATATATATATTTATCTCACCCTTTGCCTCTCTCTCTGTCTATCTATCTATCGCTCTATCTATATATATCTCCCCATCTCTCTTTATATATATATATATATATATATATATATATATTTTTTTTTTTTTTTTTTTTTTTTTTTTTTAATAATATATATATATATATATATATATATATATATATATATATATATATATATATATATTATTAAAAATAACCGACAATTTTTGTCTTGTTATTTTAGTGTTGATCCCTTCAATTTTCCTAGTACTAATATACTTAAATGCTTATAATACCTAATAAACATAGTTAAATTTTCCCGCCATAATTAATTATAAATCTCACTCCAGGTCTTTACCTGTTTGTCATTATTCCACTGACGATGGACCCAGACGAGTCAGAAAGTACTCTGGACCAACATGTACACTATGGCAGTTTCATCAGCCAATTTCCTTCCGAGATTAAGATTTTAATCCGGAAAATTGAAGGGATCAACACTAAAATAACCAGACAAAAATTGTCGGTTATTTTTAATAATACGTGTCTTAAAGAAAAAATGCTGCCTCGATACACATATATATATATATATATATATATATGTCTCTATCACTATCCCTCTTTCTCTCTCTTTCTCTCTCTCTCTCTGAAAAGTGTGCACGGTGACAAGCAAGATAACAGCAGAACAAGGGTTTTAATATACTAGATGACTCGTCGTTTCGTCTGCTCTCTGTAGACGACCCGTGACCCGTTGGGTCGTAGATCCAATCTAGTCTATCTATAAAGGGATATATATATATATATATATATATATATATATATATATATCACTACCTCTCTCTTTCTCTCTCTTTCTCTCTCTTTCTCTATCTTGTTCTCTCTCGCCGTTTTAATGGATGACGTCATCATTTTGTGATGCTATACCAGATCTTTTCCATCACTTTTGTTTTAATGGATGACGCCAGAAAATCTCTTTTTGAACGTTTTATTGGATGACATCATTCTTTTGTGACGTCATTCACTGTGCACGAATGCAAACAAGATCAGAAGCAAACAAAAGCCACAAAGTGTTATAAGTATACTAACCCCACTTGTCATTATCGTTTGTCTAGTAAACAATGCAAACACAATCCATTAGCTTCAGGCTCAACGACTCATCTATCTCTGAGAACCACAGAACCCCAACAAACCTTCTGCTAGAATATATATAGAGAGAGAAATGTCACATAGACCACACCGGGACTCCACTCGAGATTATCAGCTGTTAATCTATGGACATAATAAACTGACTGACTATGAGGTCCACCATGAACATTACTTTTGGAAAATCTCAAGTAAATAATCACAGCATGGAATTTTATATTCAAGAAGATATTACTATTTCAAAGGTCAGCCAATTTCCTGTGTGGTCTCTCTTCTCTTTTTTGAGCATATTTAATGTTTTATTAAGGTGATATTATATCCAAATATTTTAAATGTGCATTAAGTTTGATCACTAATATATATATATATATATATATATATATATATATATATATATATATATATATATATATATATATATATATATATAATCCAGGCAAGGCAAACATCCACAGAATATGGATCCAAAAAAAATTAACCTAGCTTATAAAAAGTGCTCAATATCAAATAGAGCTTTTATACATTTTGTTTATTTACACAGACATGTACAAAATCTGCGACACTGGCATGTCGATGTTATCGATCAACAGCTGTTATAAACTGAGATCTCACCAGGCAGAGTTAAAACCCGATCTTTACCGTAAATCATATTTCCAAATATGATCTAAGGTTAAGATCGGATTTTAACTCCGCCTGGTGAGATCTCAGTTTATAACAGCTGTTGATCGATAACATCGACATGCTAGTGTCGCAGATTTTGTACATGTTTGTGTAAATAAAAATAATCATATATATATATATACACACACAAGTTTCATTAAAGACCACGGAGCTCTCTCGTTTTGCAATCTTTCTCGTTAATCTCTCGACGCGGCGAGCAATTTTGCGGTTCTAGGGTGTTAATTGGTATAATGTGGTCCCTAGCGTTGTGTCATGGGCCATCTCTCAAGCGCTTTCGATCTCTCGACCGTCTTCGGGAGATTGTGTCTTATCGTTAGTATTAGCCTTTTTATAGTTTTCTTATTCATTATTATTATTATTATTATAATGATGATGATGATCATCATCATCATCATGATGATGATGATGATCATCATCATCATCATTATCATTATTATGATCATCATCATTATCATAACTATGATAATGATGATCATCATGATCATCATCATCATCATCATTATTATTATTATTATCATTATCATTATCATTATCTTGATCATCATCATCATCATCATCATCACTATTACTATTACTATTATTATTATTATTATTATTATTACTATTATAATTATTATTATTATTATTATTATTATTTATTTATTTCTGTATATATTATAGTGAAATAAAAGCTGAATTATTTCTACATTTGATTATTGGGGAAATGGTCGTTTAATCAGTACCATTGGAGAGCCATGAATATTATTACTGTCCTGTTTTTAAATCTCCGAAACAGTTACATGGTAAACGGCTAATGATCCCCGTTTTAATATTTAACGCTTAAGTTTAGGTCCCCTGTTTTTGTTTCACTGTTAGATATTTGAATCCCCTTTTTTATTTTTGAATTTTCCAGCGGTAAGTCAGCTTATGAAAGTGCTAAGTCTGCGATATTTTGAATTTAGTTAGTTTCTCTGGGAATTTAAACTGCATTTTCTTTCTTTGTTTAAAATGACTCAAAGTTTATTTTGAATATATATATATATATATATATATATATATATATATATATATATATATATATATATATATATATATATATATATAGTGGATCCATTTCTCGAAAATTCTTGGTCTGATGAGGTTGACTTTCTGGGTAAAGTGCAACCGAAACATGTATGCACATATGTAACCAATAATGTTTGTATAAATAAAAATTTATACTTATAAACAGCTCTACTTGTTATTGAGCACCTTTTATAAACACTTGAGTTTCAACGGATTTACATTTACAGAAACTAATACAATACATGTACGATATATATACATATATATATATATATATATATATATATATATATATATATATATATATATATATATATATATATATATATATATATATATATATATATAGGAAATGAAAAAGGAAAAACCAAAAGATAGATAGTTGTTTATGTATTTAGCAACGTTTCGTCTTTATTGTAAGACTTCCTCAGACGAAACGTTGATGAGTACATAAACAACTATTTTTTGGTTTTTCCCTTTTTAATTTCCCATTACGTCGGATTACTTTCATCTTTCCTTTCTCATATATATATATATATATATATATATATATATATATATATATATAGAGAGAGAGAGAGAGAGAGAGAGAGAGAGAGAGAGAGAAGAAAAAAAAGTGATAAATATGCGACGATTGTCCAAATTTATTTCAAATTTCAATTGTTCAATGCAAGGTGTATTCAGTAATAAACTAGTGTTTATTATTCTTTCCTTAAGCCAAGGCTTTTCAAAGATCGAGATCTTATCATCAGAGGAGAAATACAGATGGATAAGTTGGCTTTCGAAAAAATCGTCGCATATTTATCACTCTTTTTTCTTCTATCTCTACAATTGCTCTATCTCGTATATTGAGCTAATCCTCTTCACAATAGGTTCCATCTACTAAAAGTTTTACTTTGGTTTATATTTGATCCTATATATATATATATATATATATATATATATATATATATATATATATATATATATTCGCAAATTTTTGAATGCGGTATTGAGTGTTTACTTTTATTGTCCTTGTGTACGACATGAATCATGAATTATGAGCGGAAAAGTACATTCTTAAACCTTGCTACTCGTGTATACAAATGAACTGATCACACCAGTCAGCCATTTTGATCGCTGCAAAAGTCACGGATCTTAATTTCTGTCCTCGGCTAAACTTTCTTTTTTAATTTTATTTAATTTCAGTTATTTGGTGTTTTTCATGGCTTCTAATACAACTGATACAAGGAATCAGTTTTAATCCGTTTTCCTAATCGTTTAATCCTCTTTAGCCAAGATTATCCTTTCCTCGTCGAAATGTTCCTTTTCGCACAATTATTTCATACCTACCGCCGCCATATTTAAAATTTTATTTTTACTCTGAGCTTGATGAGAAACTGATCATGAGAATAGAAGGATGATAGTAATCCGACGTAATGGGAAATGAAAAAGGGAAAAACCAAGAGATATTTTTTTTACATATTCATCAACGTTTCGTCTTTATTGTAAGACTTCCTCAGGATGATAATTTGAAGAAAAATGTCATGCAAGTACATCGAAATTTTGGGTTGACATGATGGAGTGATAAAGGAAAGTAGTAGCCGTGGCTACCATGAGCGCTGGAGGAGAGTCCAGGCTGTGAGAAGTCAGTGGTGGCGAAGACTGAAATGAATATGGAAAGCTTTGAGTGGGTACCATTAAGGCAGCAGTGAAATAAGGAGGGGTGAGAATATTAGTGAATTTGCCTTAGGGTGGACGAGATGAAAGAGGGGGGGCTGAGATTTTTGTCATTTCTTCAAATCTTTTTCTAAAACTATAATACCACCTACATGCTAAACACACAGAGTTTTCCCCCTTCCCCAGCCTCTCAAATCCTTGCCACACGTCACCACGACAAAAATCTGTTCTATTGTCATGAGACTATCCTCCCAAGCATTACCTCCTCTTTTGGGAGTAATGTAGTATCTGTTCTGTTGTCATAAGACTATCCTCCCAAGCATTACCTCCTCCTTTGGGAGTAATGTAGTATCTGTTCTGTTGTCATAAGACTATCCTCCCAAGCATTACCTCCTCTTTTGGGAGTAATGTAGTATCTGTTCTGTTGTCATAAGACTATCCTCCCAAGCATTACCTCCTCTTTTAGGAGAAATGTAGTATCTGTTCTGTTGTCATAAGACCATCCTCCCAAACATTACCTTCTCTTTTGGGAGTAATTTATTATCTGTTCTGTTGTCATACCATCCTCCCAAACATTACCTCCTCCTTTGGGAGTAATGTAGTGTCTGTTCTGTTGTCATTAGACTATCCTCCCAAGCATTACCTCCTCCTTTGGGAGTAATGTAGTGTCTGTTCTGTTGTCATTAGACTATCCTCCCAAGCATTACCTCCTCCTTTGGGAGTAATGTAGTATCTGTTCTGTTGTCATGAGACCATCCTCCCAAGCATTACCTCCTCCTTTGGGAGTAATGTAGTATCTGTTCTGTTGTCATTAGACTATCCTCCCAAACATTACCTCCTCCTTTGGGAGTAATGTAGTGTCTGTTCTGTTGTCATTAGACTATCCTCCCAAACATTACCTCCTCCTTTGGGAGTAATGTAGTGTCTGTTCTGTTGTCATGAGACCATCCTCCCAAGCATTACCTCCTCCTTTGGGAGTAATGTAGTATCTGTTCTGTTGTCATTAGACTATCCTCCCAAGCATTACCTCCTCCTTTGGGAGTAATGTAGTATCTGTTCTGTTGTCATTAGACTATCCTCCCAAGCATTACCTCCTCCTTTGGGAGTAATGTAGTATCTGTTCTGTTGTCATTAGACTATCCTCCCAAACATTACCTCCTCCTTTGGGAGTAATGTAGTGTCTGTTCTGTTGTCATTAGACTATCCTCCCAAGCATTACCTCCTCCTTTGGGAGTAATGTAGTATCTGTTCTGTTGTCATTAGACTATCCTCCCAAGCATTACCTCCTCCTTTGGGAGTAATGTAGTATCTGTTCTGTTGTCATTAGACTATCCTCCCAAACATTACCTCCTCCTTTGGGAGTAATGTAGTGTCTGTTCTGTTGTCATTAGACTATCCTCCCAAACATTACCTCCTCCTTTGGGAGTAATGTAGTGTCTGTTCTGTTGTCATGAGACCATCCTCCCAAGCATTACCTCCTCCTTTGGGAGTAATGTAGTGTCTGTTCTGTTGTCATTAGACTATCCTCCCAAGCATTACCTCCTCCTTTGGGAGTAATGTAGTATCTGTTCTGTTGTCATTAGACTATCCTCCCAAGCATTACCTCCTCCTTTGGGAGTAATGTAGTATCTGTTCTGTTGTCATTAGACTATCCTCCCAAACATTACCTCCTCCTTTGGGAGTAATGTAGTGTCTGTTCTGTTGTCATTAGACTATCCTCCCAAACATTACCTCCTCCTTTGGGAGTAATGTAGTGTCTGTTCTGTTGTCATTAGACCATCCTCCCAAGCATTACCTCCTCCTTTGGGAGTAATGTAGTGTCTGTTCTGTTGTCATTAGACTATCCTCCCAAACATTACCTCCTCCTTTGGGAGTAATGTAGTGTCTGTTCTGTTGTCATTAGACCATCCTCCCAAGCATTACCTCCTCCTTTGGGAGTAATGTAGTGTCTGTTCTGTTGTCATTAGACTATCCTCCCAAGCATTACCTCCTCCTTTGGGAGTAATGTAGTGTCTGTTCTGTTGTCATTAGACCATCCTCCCAAGCATTACCTCCTCCTTTGGGAGTAATGTAGTGTCTGTTCTGTTGTCATTAGACTATCCTCCCAAACATTACCTCCTCCTTTGGGAGTAATGTAGTGTCTGTTCTGTTGTCATTAGACTATCCTCCCAAGCATTACCTCCTCCTTTGGGAGTAATGTAGTGTCTGTTCTGTTGTCATTAGACCATCCTCCCAAGCATTACCTCCTCCTTTGGGAGTAATGTAGTGTCTGTTCTGTTGTCATTAGACTATCCTCCCAAACATTACCTCCTCCTTTGGGAGTAATGTAGTGTCTGTTCTGTTGTCATTAGACTATCCTCCCAAGCATTACCTCCTCCTTTGGGAGTAATGTAGTGTCTGTTCTGTTGTCATGAGACCATCCTCCCAAGCATTACCTCCTCCTTTGGGAGTAATGTAGTGTCTGTTCTGTTGTCATTAGACTATCCTCCCAAGCATTACCTCCTCCTTTGGGAGTAATGTAGTATCTGTTCTGTTGTCATTAGACTATCCTCCCAAGCATTACCTCCTCCTTTGGGAGTAATGTAGTATCTGTTCTGTTGTCATTAGACTATCCTCCCAAACATTACCTCCTCCTTTGGGAGTAATGTAGTGTCTGTTCTGTTGTCATTAGACTATCCTCCCAAACATTACCTCCTCCTTTGGGAGTAATGTAGTGTCTGTTCTGTTGTCATTAGACCATCCTCCCAAGCATTACCTCCTCCTTTGGGAGTAATGTAGTGTCTGTTCTGTTGTCATTAGACTATCCTCCCAAACATTACCTCCTCCTTTGGGAGTAATGTAGTGTCTGTTCTGTTGTCATTAGACCATCCTCCCAAGCATTACCTCCTCCTTTGGGAGTAATGTAGTGTCTGTTCTGTTGTCATTAGACTATCCTCCCAAGCATTACCTCCTCCTTTGGGAGTAATGTAGTGTCTGTTCTGTTGTCATTAGACCATCCTCCCAAGCATTACCTCCTCCTTTGGGAGTAATGTAGTGTCTGTTCTGTTGTCATTAGACTATCCTCCCAAACATTACCTCCTCCTTTGGGAGTAATGTAGTGTCTGTTCTGTTGTCATTAGACTATCCTCCCAAGCATTACCTCCTCCTTTGGGAGTAATGTAGTATCTGTTCTGTTGTCATTAGACTATCCTCCCAAACATTACCTCCTCCTTTGGGAGTAATGTAGTGTCTGTTCTGTTGTCATTAGACTATCCTCCCAAGCATTACCTCCTCCTTTGGGAGTAATGTAGTATCTGTTCTGTTGTCATGAGACCATCCTCCCAAGCATTACCTCCTCCTTTGGGAGTAATGTAGTGTCTGTTCTGTTGTCATTAGACTATCCTCCCAAGCATTACCTCCTCCTTTGGGAGTAATGTAGTATCTGTTCTGTTGTCATGAGACCATCCTCCCAAGCATTACCTCCTCCTTTGGGAGTAATGTAGTGTCTGTTCTGTTGTCATTAGACTATCCTCCCAAGCATTACCTCCTCCTTTGGGAGTAATGTAGTATCTGTTCTGTTGTCATGAGACCATCCTCCCAAGCATTACCTCCTCCTTTGGGAGTAATGTAGTGTCTGTTCTGTTGTCATTAGACTATCCTCCCAAGCATTACCTCCTCCTTTGGGAGTAATGTAGTATCTGTTCTGTTGTCATTAGACCATCCTCCCAAGCATTACCTCCTCCTTTGGGAGTAATGTAGTGTCTGTTCTGTTGTCATTAGACTATCCTCCCAAACATTACCTCCTCCTTTGGGAGTAATGTAGTGTCTGTTCTGTTGTCATTAGACTATCCTCCCAAGCATTACCTCCTCCTTTGGGAGTAATGTAGTATCTGTTCTGTTGTCATTAGACTATCCTCCCAAACATTACCTCCTCCTTTGGGAGTAATGTAGTGTCTGTTCTGTTGTCATTAGACTATCCTCCCAAGCATTACCTCCTCCTTTGGGAGTAATGTAGTATCTGTTCTGTTGTCATGAGACCATCCTCCCAAGCATTACCTCCTCCTTTGGGAGTAATGTAGTGTCTGTTCTGTTGTCATTAGACTATCCTCCCAAGCATTACCTCCTCCTTTGGGAGTAATGTAGTATCTGTTCTGTTGTCATGAGACTATCCTCCCAAACATTACCTCCTCCTTTGGGAGTAATGTAGTGTCTGTTCTGTTGTCATTAGACTATCCTCCCAAACATTACCTCCTCCTTTGGGAGTAATGTAGTGTCTGTTCTGTTGTCATTAGACTATCCTCCCAAACATTACCTCCTCCTTTGGGAGTAATGTAGTGTCTGTTCTGTTGTCATTAGACTATCCTCCCAAACATTACCTCCTCCTTTGGGAGTAATGTAGTGTCTGTTCTGTTGTCATTAGACTATCCTCCCAAACATTACCTCCTCTCTTGGGAGTAATGTAGTGTCTGTTCTGTTGTCATTAGACTATCCTCCCAAGCATTACCTCCTCTCTTGGGAGTAATGTAGTGTCTGTTCTGTTGTCATCAGACCATCCTCCCAAGCATTACCTCCTCCTTTGGGAGTAATGTAGTATCTGTTCTGTTGTCATTAGACTATCCTCCCAAACATTACCTCCTCCTTTGGGAGTAATGTAGTGTCTGTTCTGTTGTCATTAGACTATCCTCCCAAGCATTACCTCCTCCTTTGGGAGTAATGTAGTATCTGTTCTGTTGTCATAAGACTATCCTCCCAAGCATTACCTCCTCTTTTGGGAGTAATGTAGTATCTGTTCTGTTGTCATAAGACCATCCTCCCAAGCATTACCTCCTCCTTTGGGAGTAATGTAGTATCTGTTCTGTTGTCATTAGACTATCCTCCCAAACATTACCTCCTCCTTTGGGAGTAATGTAGTGTCTGTTCTGTTGTCATTAGACCATCGTCCCAAGCATTACCTCCTCCTTTGGGAGTAATGTAGTGTCTGTTCTGTTGTCATTAGACTATCCTCCCAAACATTACCTCCTCCTTTGGGAGTAATGTAGTGTCTGTTCTGTTGTCATTAGACTATCCTCCCAAACATTACCTCCTCTCTTGGGAGTAATGTAGTGTCTGTTCTGTTGTCATTAGACTATCCTCCCAAGCATTACCTCCTCTCTTGGGAGTAATGTAGTGTCTGTTCTGTTGTCATCAGACCATCCTCCCAAGCATTACCTCCTCCTTTGGGAGTAATGTAGTATCTGTTCTGTTGTCATTAGACTATCCTCCCAAACATTACCTCCTCCTTTGGGAGTAATGTAGTGTCTGTTCTGTTGTCATTAGACTATCCTCCCAAACATTACCTCCTCCTTTGGGAGTAATGTAGTGTCTGTTCTGTTGTCATTAGACCATCGTCCCAAGCATTACCTCCTCCTTTGGGAGTAATGTAGTGTCTGTTCTGTTGTCATTAGACTATCCTCCCAAACATTACCTCCTCCTTTGGGAGTAATGTAGTGTCTGTTCTGTTGTCATTAGACTATCCTCCCAAACATTACCTCCTCTCTTGGGAGTAATGTAGTGTCTGTTCTGTTGTCATTAGACTATCCTCCCAAGCATTACCTCCTCTCTTGGGAGTAATGTAGTGTCTGTTCTGTTGTCATCAGACCATCCTCCCAAGCATTACCTCCTCCTTTGGGAGTAATGTAGTATCTGTTCTGTTGTCATTAGACTATCCTCCCAAACATTACCTCCTCCTTTGGGAGTAATGTAGTGTCTGTTCTGTTGTCATAAGCCTATCCTCGCACGCATTACCTCCTCTTTTGGGAGTAATGTAGTATCTGTTCTGTTGTCATGAGACCATCCTCCCAAGCATTACCTCCACCTTTGGGAATAATGTATTATCTGTACTTTTGTCACGAGACCACCCTCCCAAGCATTACCCCATCCTTTGGGAGTAATGTAGTATCTGTTCTTTTGTCATGAGACCATCCTCCCAGCCATTACCTCCTCCTTGTGGTGGGTGGGTGTAGTGATACACTATCAAAAATAGGCCATCTCTGGTGTCGCATAGTTTTGCTAGTGCGTGTAATCTATTTTATTATTTTCAAGAAACCGATTCAATTCTCATCAACTTATAAATACTTTCTTTTCTATCGCGGTAAGATGTCTTTATCCTGTCCGTTTCTGTCCAAACCTGTCTTGTCTTCGTAGTCCGACGGCTTGACTTCTAGGATACTGCCATTGGCAACCGGCCCGATCGAAAAGAAGGAAAAACGGAATGGCGTAAAGACAGACAAAGGCCTGTAGATAGCGTTTTCGCTCGCTAACGTCGAGGTAATTGCGTGGGCAAGAGCCAAGATACTTGGGTTTCTCTATCCAAGTTGGTATCTTCGCCCGACCTGCAAAGTGCGTCGCTATCTCTCGTCATCTTTGCCACGTCGGGCATTACCTGTGCACCGGCCATAAACATCGTATGCGCGCCAACGGCTTTCTCTTGCCTGACATATTTACAACTGCTGTACCTATAATTCTAAACAATATTTTCACTAGTGACGTTCATTAAAGGGTGAGGAAAACGCCAGCGTGTCGGTACAGGACCGGGGCCTTATCCATGGTCGCCGGACTCTTATCTCTGGTATTGACGCGAGATCTTACAAATTAGAGCCGAACGCGCCGGGGGTGGTGGTTGTTGCCGTTACGACAACGCCATAAGTCACAAGGACAACATCAGAACGGAGAGAAAATCCTCGTTTGGGAGCCGCGCGAGGGCGGAGATTGAAAGTGAGTGGTTTAGACGTTGGGGTAAATGGTTGGAATGAACGATGGGAGGGGGGAAGGAGGCCTATCCTCGTGGGAGATCTGAAATATGAGCGTCGATGGGTTTGCCAATGCCTGAGTGGTAAAAGAAGAAAACAAAGATAACGATGAATTGAATATGCAACAAGAAATGTAAAGAGGAACACATTTTTAGTGTGTATCGGAAAAGAAGCCTGAAGGAGAAATGCAATTATATATATATATATATATATATATATATATATATATATATATATATATATATATGTGTGTGTGTGTGTGTGTGTATGTCTGTATATATATATGTGTATGTATATATATGTGTATGTATGTATATGTATGTATGTATGTATATATATATATATATA
>OY744534.1:4801259-4811259 GCA_963556195.1 Sepiola atlantica | reverse complement strand
CTTGGGTGTTTTTTTATATCACAACGTTTCGGCCGATGTCATCTGAAGGTTGATGGTTCAATCCTCAGCGCGGGCGATACGAAGAATTGCTAATTACTGAAGATTCTTCCCAGCCATGGCAGATGGAACGAGACCATGCTACCCCCGTGGATTTAATAAAAGGGTTCCGTTCGAAATTCCGTCTAGATTCCCGAGTTCGACAGAAAGATTTCCCGAGTTCGACAAGATACACCTGAAGAAGGTAGGAGGTTACATCGGCCGAAACGTTGTGATAAAAACACCCAAAATGAGAACAGTAGTCCGAATATACCAAATTCTACAAATTATCAACCCTCATTTCAAAAATTCCGAAACATGATATAATTTATTCCACTTTAAGTAGCGGATTCGATTGCTCAGTTGATAGAGCACCGGACACCAACGACTAGCGTCCTGCTTTCGTATCTTTATATGCCGGATGTAGTAACCCTGAAGGGCTGATAATAAATAAGACAACACGGTGGTATATTTACAAGAGTGTGTATTTACAGAAGTACAGAATAGTATTTACAGAAAGACTAATTGTACTTCATTGTAGGCAAACTAAATTCCAAATTCTAAATTGTTTAGTTTCATCCTAACAATTATGTCTTTTATGCACTGTATTATTTGCGCAATATTTATATTCTTTAATATTTTTTGTCTATTTTCGTCAAAAACATTACTACTTTTAATTCAAATGTCTTGATTAGGCCTCAATTTCGAAAGTGCGTATATTGAATGATGCGTATAGTTTGGGAGGACTTCATGTTTTTTGTTAATTAAGTTATCATTAGATGTTATTAAGTAATAAGATTCTAGGATACAAAGATTACAGGGTTTTTTTAGTTTAATTTACTGGGGAGTACTTATTTGCGTTACAAATAATAGAACATTTCAATTCGTATAGTCTGTTATTGTTTTCTAGTTCTCTCACATGTTTAGCTACTGATGTCCGGTTATCGTTAGAGCCTACATTCGGTCTTTTTTTCAATGAATATACGTGATATATCTACCTAGTTTTAAAATTACAACCTGTCGCCCCGATGTATGTTCTAGTTTTATAGTTATATTATATAATTGAGGGCGTGTAAGTAAAGTGGCATTAATTAATCCCCATAAGATACCCTCAGCAATTCCCGGGGATGAATAATAAAGACCTGCGTGTATTCCTGCTTTAGTCTCTGAACCCCACATTACTATTAATATTCTTATTGCTTTTTAATTTCTATAATTGTTAAGTTATGAATAATAGAAAATGCAGTTACATTTATTTTGCTTAAATTGATTGTCCAGACTATTTATATCATTATTTTGTTTATGAAATTTTGAGTTATTTAAAGAAATAATGAACCCTGTATTTATTTACTCCTCTCCAGGAGTTAGGCACAAGGCCAGTTTTATCTTACTTCCACAAGTAAGATGTGACCCAAGGTCGGGTCGGGAAAGTGGGGTTTGAAAATCTAGCGCCCGAGAGGTGAGCACTCTGCCCATTAAACATTGCCTGGGTAGCCCCGTCGGCATTCCCCGGTAGGGGCGCCTCAGGCAATAAACTTACTCCTCCCCAAAGAGGGGAGGCGAAGCCTAGGAGGGTGGACCTCCTAGAACTGCACAGGACAGACCAATAGACCGGCGTAAATCAAGCCCCGAAGGCCAAGACAATACCAGTCTATGGGGTGCAGTATCCATCGGAACAGATACTACACTTTGATCTTAGCCAAAAGGCCAAGAACAATGAACTCTGTAGATATGAATACTAAAAAAAGATAGGGAGAGAGTATATATAGACAGACAAAGTGAGACAGATAGAAACAGAGAATGAGATAGAGAGAGAGAGAGAGAGAGAGAGAGAGAGAGAAAGAGTAAGACAGACAGACAGACAGACAGACAGGGATTGACAGAGATATGGGTTATTGCAAAACATACCAGGAAAAAACAAAATAGAAAAGCGGAAACGAAGAGAAAAATTGAAAAAGGGGCATTATTAAAAGAAAGATGGTAAGTGGGAATGGAAAGAAAAAAGATTTTTTAAATAAAGTAACCCCCCACACACACACACACACACACACAAAATGACCTGCGAAGCCCGACGGGGTGTGTGTGTGTGTGTGTGTGTGTGTGTGTGTGTGTGTGTGTGTGTGTGTGTGTGTGTGTGTGTGTGTGTGTGTGTGTGTGTGTGTGTGTGTGTGTGCGCGCGCGCGCGCGTGTGTGCGTGTGTGTGTGTGTGGCGCAATCAAATCTCGCTAACAACAAGAAAAGTCGGTCGGTTAAAGAGAAAACAAATAAAGTGTCAAAAATGTCTGCGTCGACCACAGATGATGATCAAATTCCTCGGCGTGAACATCAATTTGTAGACACTTAAGTGATAAAACCATTAGTCCGTGCTCAAACTATATGTGCGTAGATAACAAGGCGATGCCTATAAGAGGCCTGTCATTCATGCAACCAAAGCGTGCACGCGGGAAACCTACATTACTACTAAATTGTATACACTTAAACAATAAATCCATTAGTCCGTGCACACACCATATTCATATGGAACCTGAAGAATACCCGTCCCAAAAAGGACAAAATTAATTCCCTCGACATTTTGCACCACTTTTATGGCCACCTACGAAGATTAAAATCAAGATATAATGATGCTAACCTTATGTCTAGAATCCTTATTCCAATTTTTTATCAAAGTTCATTACATAATTCTGATGATAGAAAATGTCTACAATTTAAGGCTTAAGCTTAAGGGGTCTTAAGAAGAAATTCACATTTAGTGTATCTGGCTTAACTGGTGCCTAATAATTATGTATCAAATTCGATGCAAATCTGAAATATTTTATATATATATATATATATATATATATATATATATAGAGAGAGAGAGAGAGAGAGAGAGAGAGAGAGAGAGAGAGGGATAGATATAAATATATGTAGAAGGATGAAAAGGAATTAGAAAAGCAAAAGTCAAATCTTTTTTCAATTCAGTTGCTCAGAGCAAGGTATATTCCGCAAAAAGGCAATTTATTCAAATTAAATTTTTCCTTAAGCCAGGCTTTTCAAAGATCAAAATCATATCATCAGAGGAAATCGCTGGGATAGATAATTTGGCAAAAGCCAAGATTTCAAATTTGAAAAAGTAAAATAAAGATTGTGGGGAAAAAAACACAAGCAAAACTCTGCCCGAATGCAAGCAAATGCCCGATTGCAAAAAAGTCCGTTGTCAAAAGGTCCAGCGGAGAAAGTGAATTGTAGATATGTAGGTCGTTAAAAGGCACGAGAAGTGACATGAGAGGATTCAGAGTTAAATGCCAAAAACCACATCTTCAGGTGCGGCGAAGATAGATAGAATCCAGAGGGTAAAAGGTCCAATAAAAGGCACGTTCGTGGATGCAACAAGGCTCAGTAAAACGTGAGGTGGAGAGTATTCGCCATTTAAAAAAGACTACCTGGGCCGAAAATCATGAAATAGGTTTAAATTGGCAAAAAGACAGCGAATTAATATTTAAAGGCTAGGCCAAAATTCCAGATTGCCTGTACTTTCACCTAACAATTTACTAAACAATCTTATCTAAAAAAGATAGCCTGGTTCGTAAACTGCACAAGTACCAAAAAAATAATATAAAAAATGTTCTTCACTGGGGAGGGTGGTAGCCCCGTATTTACAAGTATATCTCCTGTAAAAAACGGTTCTAAAATCTATTTTTAATCGATATTTATTCGATAATTGCCGAATTTTCCTACTTGGTTAAAATTGCCGAGTTTTCCGTTGCCGAATTTTCCATTGACGAATTTTCCGTTGCCGAGATTTCCGTTGCCGAATTTTCCTTTGACGAATTTTCCTAAATTCATATATATATATATATATATATATATATATATATATATATATATATATATATATATATATATATATATATATATACATATATATATACATACATATATATACATATATATACATACATATATATATATACATACATATACATATATATACATACATATATATATATACATATATATACATATATACATACATACATATATATACATATATACATATATATACATATATATATATATACATATATATATATATACATATAAAAAAAACTAGCCAATAATAAGTGTTTGATAGATAGATTCCGACCATGTGAGGACTAAAGACAAAATAAGGGAAGCGAGAGTTACGAGGCTGCCGAAAGTAAGCCCTCGATTCACTTTCTATTCTTATATATATATATATATATATATATATATATATGTGTGTGTGTCTGTGTGTGTGTGTGTGTGTGTGTGTGTGTGTGTGTGTGTGTGTAAGATTCAAAAATGTCTTGTCTAGTAAAGTAGTTAAACCTAAGGCTTTTAACTTATTTGTACAATTGAGATGGGTTATTCTTTTTCTGCGTTTCGTCGCGAACTTTTGTAAACGTTTGTATTGTAAGATGCTATTCCCCAAATGGTTGTCGATCAAATCCATCGCGCGAAGCTCGCACCAATTGGCTTTTTTGGTTTTTGGGTTTTTTTTGTCTTCTACGCCAATGTTAGTTGTTATTGAAATGCCAAGCCCCACGCAATTGTATACAATTATCTACGGAACCCTAACTCTAACCCTAACCCTAACCACACGAGCCCGTCTGTTGGCAAATATAAACGCTGTCAAGGACCTAAAGTGCAGTTTGTATTGAAATGTGATAAATGTTTTTTTTTCTATTAAGCAGTAACTTGTCAACGACTTGGTTATCCAATAGCGACTTCGCTTAGTAAATGGATATTGGCGCCATAACATCAACTCGCGCTTATACAAATTTCTTTTCTCTTTCCCTTTTTTTAACAATTAGAACTTCGGTTCAATTGTACCATAGGAACTATTGCAATATCTCCCCATATTGCTTTGTTTTTCGCCCACATATTATAAGAGTGTACACTTCCGTCAAAAAAAAATTATGCTTCGCCAGTGTTCGCACTAATATTCATATGCATAGAAATTAACGTCGCAATCGGTGAAGCTAGAAAAAAACGAAATACGTAAGAAAGACAAATTCTGAAACTGAAATTTTTTTTAAAAGAAAATGAAAGAAAAACGTATCAATCGGTATCGAAAGATAAAAGACAAAAACAAAGAAAACGTATCATTATGGAAATAGAGTGAATAATTTCTTTCCGAATTCATTTTAGGGGGGTGGTCTGACTTGCTATTTACTTTCTCCTAACAAATTAAAAACATGGTTACGTTCGACAGTTTTTTACTCGCTAACTTTGGTGTGACGGGACACACACACACATATATATATATATATATATATATATATATATATATATATATATATATATATATATATATATATATATATATATAAAGTGAATATTTGAAAAACCAACACATGGTGCAATTTAAATGATAAAATCATTTATTTAATTTTTTATTTTATTTTGCAAGCTTTCGTTGTAAAACTACTTTGTCAGGCGAGACTGTCTTATAGGTTTTTTTTTTGTTGTTTTTTCTTCTTCCTCATTTTGATGGTATTAACCCTGAGGGGTCGAATCACGGTAGAGGCAGAAAAACACGTCAAGTTGTAAGGGACGTTAGAATAAGTAGAATCTGGTCGAGGTATCTACGTGGTTTATTATATTGGATTGTACTACTGTTTTATTTTTGTAATTGTGTTGTCAAAACAAAAACCTCTGTGAAAGAATCTCGTTGAGGGCAGGACCACCATCACAGGATCACGAATTAAGGGTCATAAAAATGTAGTTCATTTGTCCTCGGAGCGTCTCGTTGCCGCCGTCAGGTGAGTCGAACCCTTCCTCGCACCGATAAGACGAACCCAGAAATAACGAAAGTACCTCGCCTTTAGTTTTATCACAGAGCGTCGCCAAGTCTAGCTTTGACTTAGGAACTTTTTTTTTTTCACCGATACCATTCTCTGTCGGTGGTCTTTGACTTCTAGCTTCATGTTTACCATTCTTTTCTCCCGAAGCTTCCCAAATTTGTAAACGTCGGGTTTGATAATCAAAGTCAATTCGAGGTGAGGGACCTCACAGATAGCGAGAGCACGGTTACCGTTTCAGAGGGTCTGACGGTAAGTTGGAGGGTAGACGTCCAGGAAGACAACGAGTAGTTGATGACAAGAAGGTAATCTGAACACAATACACATTTGTTCACAGGTCAGAAAAGTCGGTGCTATTTTAGTATAAGCCCGATGCAGTTAATTATTTTCATGTAAAAGCATTATTTTGTACTTACTCAGTCATAGTTTATCTCTCACGGCACGAAAAAGAATTTTAAAAATATCAAGCAGAACTTTAATTAGAACGATTTTTCCATTTCGGTGTACAACCTGTATTCTCGGCCGAGCCGACATTTTGGGTGTGAGCGGTCGATAGAATAGCCAAGGGCATTAACTCCGTTTTAACTGTTAGGATTTTAAAAAGAAAGAAACACATAAGCAATAATAATAAAATATATATTTATTAAATTAAAAACTACCATGTCTAATCGACACTTGACGTTGGCAGCTGAGTCTTCCACATCGCCAGGTGAACCCGTCCAGATTGTTTTTAGGAACAAAACGCATGTCTCTGCCACACCGACACCTCTTTCGCCCAGCTATTAATTCCTGCGATTGCAGAAAATCAATAGTCTTCGCCGGCTCCATGCACAAATACACCAAATCCTTCAAGTTTAATTCATTCACGTCCATTCTCAGAGAAATTCTTCAAAAGTACTAATTAGGTCACACGTGCCTACCTAGGGGACCCAATTTGGCGACACTTATCTGCCCTTAGTTAGCTATTCCTAGCTATTCCATCAACCGGCCACTCCCAAAATGTCAGCGAGTCGACGTTTCATATCGCCCTTATGGAAATGGAAAAATCGTTCTAATTAAAGTTCTGCTTGATATTTTTTAATTCTTTTTCGTGCCGTGAGTGAGAAACTATGACTGAGTAAGTACAAAATAATGCTTTTACATGAAAATAATTAACTGCATCGGGCTTATACTAAAATAGCACCGAAAAGTCCTTCTCCCACCTGGAATAACTCGTTTTTAATTAACAACGATCGAAAGAATCAACATCTTATTGGCTCAAACCTAAGGGGTATCTTTAGAAAGGTCATTTTGCGTAGACTTTATAAAGATTTGCTTTTTGGGTTGGGTTTGGTTGTTTTGGTTTACGGCATATCAACCATTATTAATGCCGAATACGGTCATTTTGGTAAAGGTTTTTATGCTTCAACTTCTTTATATGGTTAAGTATTTATCCATAGTGTTTGATTTGGTTGTTTTTTTACGGCATATCAACCCTTTTCGGGTTATTTATTGCCGAATACAGTCATTTTGATAAAAGTTTTCAATGCTTCAAGTTCGTTATATGGTCAAGTATTTATCCATAGTGTTTGATTTGGTTGTTTTTTACGGCATATCAACCATTATTATTTAATGCCGAATACGGTCATTTTGGTAAAGGTTTTTATGCTTCAACTTCTTTATATGGTTAAGTATTTATCCATAGTGTTTGATTTGTTTGTTTTTTTTTGTTTTACGGCATATTAACCCTTTTTTGGCTTATTTAATGCCGAATACGGTCATTTTGATGAAAGTTTTTAATGCTTCAAGTTCTTTATATGCTCAAGTATTTATTCATAGTGTTTGATTTGTTTGTTTTACGGCATATCAACCCTTTTCGGGTTATTTAATGCCGAATACGGTCATTTTGATGAAAGTTTTTAATGCTTCAAGTTCTTTATATGCTCAAGTATTTATTCATAGTGTTTGATTTGTTTGTTTTACGGCATATCAACCCTTTTCGGGTTATTTAATGCCGAATACGGTCATTTTGATGAAAGTTTTTAATGCTTCAAGTTCTTTATATGCTCAAGTATTTATTCATAGTGTTTGATTTGTTTGTTTTACGGCATATCAACCCTTTTCGGGTTATTTAATGCCGAATACGGTCATTTTGATGAAAGTTTTTAATGCTTCAAGTTCTTTATATGCTCAAGTATTTATTCATAGTGTTTGATTTGTTTGTTTTACGGCATATCAACCCTTTTCGGGTTATTTAATGCCGAATACGGTCATTTTGATGAAAGTTTTTAATGCTTCAAGTTCTTTATATGCTCAAGTATTTATTCATGGCGTTTGGTTGAGTGAAAGAGGGGAAGAGAATGAGAAGAAAGGGGGAGGAGAGGGAAGACGTAAATACCCCCGACAAACTCTACAAGCAGCAAAATCACACCCCTTCACTGTAGAGGTTCCCAGATGTCGGAAGGCTTTCTACTCTAGCTTCTTTTCTCGAACCGCTTGGGTTTTGAATTCCATCCCTGCTACCTGTTTCCCCGACTGTACCAATATGCAAAAATTTAAATGTAATGTTAACAAGCATCTCGCTGAACAAGTCTCCACCTAGGGTGTCCTCTATAAATCTTGACACTGATTCCCAGTAGCCCTTAAGTCTCGGTAGCTGTGTTCCTTATTTGGGGCGAATTTTATCCCCAAAAAATTAAGAATTAAAAGTGAAATTGCAACAATGGGAAGGGGGAATCAGGATTTCAGGGATGATTTGGTGGGGCATGACCAAAAAATGTTGGGAACGACTGAGCTAGATTGAAAAGTACGAATCCAATAGAAGCAAATATTTTTTGGTGCTTGTGCATATCAACCCTGACATTGAAATGTATAAACTTTATTATGCACTTACGTGTTAGCTGAAAATAAGATTGTGCAGAAAAAATTACGCAAATTCATCCAGTAGTTATTAAATTATAAGAAAAAGAAAAAAATGATTTTACGTACATTTTGACATTTTTGTAAACAATGGAGACCCCAAACCCCGAAATCGTGAAAATATGAGTTATCGTCCTTGACCACTGGAAAATCTATGATACAAAATGGTGGAAACATCTACCGAGTGATAAAATCGGTTTTTATTTATAATTAAATAAATACTGGATGAATTTGCATAATTTTTGGTGTACAGTCAAAAGAAGTTTATACATTTATTTAGCTATTTTATTTTTAAGAGCGATGTCAAGGTTGATATGCACAAGCACCGATTTTTTTGTTGTTTCCACTTTTATTCGTAACGAAACTTCTTAATTGTTTTATTCGATAATTATATTTGAACAAAAAAATTTTTTTTTCCTCTTCTTACTTTTTACTTGTGATATTTCCCTTTATTCAAGATGGCTCCACTTATTTTATTTAAATATATATATATATATAAATATATATATATATATATATATATATATATATATATATATGGTTCTCTCCAAATATGATCTGAGGTTAAGATCGGATTCTAACTCTGCCTGATGAGATCTCAGTTTATAGTAACTGTTGATCGATAACATCGACATGCCAGTGTCGCAGATTTTGTACATGTCTGTGTAAATAAAATTATCATATATAAAGCTCTATTATGATATTGAGCACTTTTTATAAACCCGGTTAAAATTCTCTGGACTACCACCCTGTGGATATTTTTTACCTGGATTATTACCATTATATATATATATATATATATATATATATAATAAAATTGAAATAAAAGCCAAATTAGCAATACAAGATTAATTTATTATTTTTTTTGTTCTTACATTAATCCTATCGATTACGGAATAAAATTCCTTCTTCAGGGGTGGCCAGTATTGAGTCAATTTTTTTTTTCATCAAAAAACAAGATTAAAGAAAAAAAAAATGACTTAATACTGGTCACCCCTGAAGAAGGAATTTTATTCTGTAATCGATAGGATTAATGTAAGAAAAAAAAAAATAATAAATTAATCTTGTATTGTTAATTTGGCTTTTATTTCAATTTTATATATATATATATATATATATATATATATATATATATATATATGTGTGTGTGTGTGTGTGTGTGTGTGTGTGTATATATACATATATATATGTGTGTGTGTGTGTATATACATATATATATATATATATATATATATATATGTGTGTGTGTGTGTATATAT
>OY744534.1:4753759-4798759 GCA_963556195.1 Sepiola atlantica | reverse complement strand
AAAAGAGAAGAAAAAAAGAAAGAAAGAAGCGATACGTATGCAATCTAAAATGAAAGAAAGAAAAAAAAGAAAAAAGAAAGTTAGAATGGATATGTATTCAATCTTCAAGAAGAAAAGGAAAAGAAATAAAGAAAGAAGGGAGGAATAAATAATGTAAAAAAAAAGAAAGAAAGTAAGAAAGAAAGAAAGAAAGTAAGAAAGTAAGTAAGAAAGAAAGAAAGTAAGAAAAAGAAAGAAAGAAAGAAAGAAAGAAGGGGACATATTCAATTTTAAAAAGAATCTAAAAAGAAAGAAATAATAAATATGTAATGTAGTAAGAAAGTAAGAAATAAAGTAAGAAAGAAAGTAAGAAAGAAAGTAGAAAGAAAGAAAAAGAAAGAAAGAAAGTAAGAAAGAAAGTAAGAAAGAAAGAAAGAAAAAGAAAGAAAGTAAGAAAGAAAGAAAGAAAGAAAAAGAAAGAAAGTAAGAAAGAAAGTAAGAAAGAAAAAGAAAGAAAGTAAGAAAGAAAGAAAGAAAGAAGGGGACATATTCAATTTTAAAAAGAATCTAAAAAGAAAGAAATAATAAATATGTAATGTAGTAAGAAAGTAAGAAAGAAAGTAAGAAAGAAAGTAAGAAAAAGAAAGAAAGAAAGAAAGAAAGAAAGTAAGAAAGAAAGAAAGAAAAAGAAAGAAAGAAAGAAACTAAGAAAGAAAGAAAAAGAAAGAAAGAAAGTAAGAAAGAAAGTAAGAAAGAAAGAAAGAAAAAGAAAGAAAGAAAGAAAGTAAGTAAGAAAGAAAGTAAGAAAGAAAGAAAGTAAGAAAGAAAGAAAGAAGGGGCATATTCAATTTTAAAAAGAATCTAAAAAGAAAGAAATAATAAATATGTAATGTAGTAAGAAAGTAAGAAAGAAAGTAAGAAAGAAAGTAAGAAAGAAAGAAAGAAAAAGAAAGAAAGAAAGTAAGAAAGAAAGTAAGAAAAAAAGAAAGAAAAAGAAAGAAAGAAAGAAAAAGAAAGAAAGAAAGAAAGAAAGAAAGTAAGAAAGAAAGTAAGAAAGAAAGAAAGAAAAAGAAAGAAAGAAAGAAAGAAAAAGAAAGAAAGAAAGAAACTAAGAAAGAAAGAAAGAAAGAAAGAAAGAAAGAAAGAAATTACGAAAAGAAGAAAGAAGAAATACGCAATGTAAAAATAAAAGAAAAGTGGAAAGAAAGTATTCAATCGAAAAAGAACGAAAAACAAATAAATATGGAATGTAGAAAGAAAGAAATAAAGAAAGAAAGAAAGCTAGTTTGGCCTCTAAAAATAGTTTGGGCAACCCTGTTGGCATTCCTCAGTACGAGTATCTCAGGCGATTGGTAATAAACCACCCCCTTCTCAAAAGGAGACGGTAAAGCCTGGAAGAGTGGGCCCCCTAGAGTTACCCAAGACATATACTTCAGTACGACAAAGCAGAGTCAGAAGGTGCTGTCAGTCTGATCGTCGAAGACGTATCCCTGACTGGTATCAGCGTATCCGAATAAAATTCCAGCTACATACTGTCGCACTGTCTGACAGCCAATTTGTAAGAAAGACACAACCATTTTTTTCTGGTCCGAAAGGGGAGTTAAGTAATCCTGTACGACATTTATAAATAGAGATTATTGAAATGTAAAACTTATTTTTTGTTTAATTAATCATTTTATTCTTACTTAAATTATGAATAAAAAGTAAAAAAAACATTCATTATCATTTTACGATTTTATTCATAAAACAAACAACAAAAATAAAAGTAGACATTTTTTTTTCTGGAATACGGAAAGGTTACTTAAAACTAACAAAAAGAAGAAATCTTAAATTATTAAAATGTGCCCGACGTTGCAGATCTTCGATAACTAAAGAAAAAGACAAGAAAAAGCATTTACTATCATTTTAAGATTTTATACATCGTAAACAAAATATACATTTGTTTTTTGTTTTTTTTTTGCATTTTATCGGTATTAATGCGAATGGTATAAATATGATTTTTTTAACAATTTCATTGAAATCTAACATGTGCAAATTAAAAAGAGATTTTCTTGTAAACAAAAAATGGGTGAGTATTTGTATTAGATATATATATATAGAGAGAGAGAGAGAGATAGAATATATATATATATATATATATATATATATATATATATATATATATATATATATATATGGGAAGAGAAGGATGAAAGTAATCCGACGTGATGGGAAAATGAAAAAGGAAAACCAAAAAATGGATGTTTTTTATGTGTACATCAACGTTTCGTCTTTATTTATAAGACTTCATCAGGATGATAAAATATATATATATATATATATATATATATATATATATATGATATATATAAAATATATTTTATGTAATTAATAAAAATTAGTATAAAATTAATAAGTAAATATATATATATATATATTATATTATATTTTCATTTTCCATATATATATATATATATATATATATATATATATATAGAGAGAGAGAGAGAGAGAGAGAGAGAGAGAGAGATTTATGTAATTAATAACAATTAGTATAAAATTAATAAATATATATATATATATATATATATATATTTATTTATATATTTATTTTGGTACAGAAAATGAGTACAACATTCGTACCGTCAGTTTCAAGTACAGAAGGACTTAGCCATCCGGCTCTCTTCAGCTTCTGTTGTCATCTGTTTCGGAAATGTGTCACTCTCGTTTGGACGTGTTATTTGCTTAGAGTGTTATGTATGTTTGTTTAAATTTAGTGTAAGAAGGTTTAATAAGGTTTGGAAAAAAGAGGGGGGGGGGGTTAAAAGTAACAGTTGAGATTTAAACCGGAGAAGATTTAAAGAAATATAAAAATAAAAAAATAAATAAATATTTCTATATAAATCCAGTGAGTCAATATTATGAATATCGTATATTTGGCCGTTACTGTTTTGGGGGTTTAATGATGTGTCTTCTAAAGTAATTAGGGAGAGAAAATGGGTTTAAGGATTATACTTATGAAGAGATAAAAAGGTTAAAGAAACAACATTAAATTCAAATTTAAATCCTGGATTAAAAGACTTTAAATCAATCCCAAAGCAATTTAAATAAAAATATCATCCGGGCGGTCTAAGGGCAGTAACTCTGCAGGGTTTTTGAATGATTTGTATTCGGGATTTAACATTATTAACTAAGGTATAGTAAAGGCTTATAGAGGTAATAATATTGGTATGCTGATTAAAACTGGTTTAGAGATAAGAGTAAGGATTGGGTCTTATTTACTCCTCCCCAGGAGTTAGGCACAAGGCCAGTTTTATCTTACTCCCACAAGTAAGATGTGACCCAAGATCGGGTCGGGAAAGTGGGGTTTTAAAAGCCAGCGCCCGAGAAAGTGAGCACTCTGGCTATTAAAAATTGCCTGGGCAGCCCCGTCGGCATTCCCCGGTAGGGGCGCCTAAGACAGTAAGCGATAAACTTAATCCACCCCAAAGAGGGGAGGAAAAGCCTGGGAGGGTGCACCTCCTAGAACTGCACAGGACCAGACAACCCCCAATAGACCGGCATAAATCCAGACCCAAAGGCCAGGACAATACCAGTCTATTAGGTGGGTTAAAAAACCCTTGGGTCGACAAGATTGGATCTGTTTGGGAGATATGGGAGATTAGCATTATGACCGAGAAATGGTGGGGACTTATGGGAGTAATAATAATGTAAAATGGGGGTGTCATCCTCTTAATGACTGGAGAAATATTTTTGGAAAAGTTATAATTATTGCTCTTTAAAAGCAGTGTGGATATGGGCTGATTACGGTATTTGTCATATTTTTTAATTTTATTTATATTTATGAGGGGTGATAGTTGGGAAAATTTTCCGGAGTGGAAGTCGGTATTTAATGGGGCAAATATTGGGTTATGTATTTGGCAGGGAGGGGGGGAGCTAGGGCTTTATGTGTATCAGTAAGTCCAGCTTATGAGTAGTGCTTGTCTCCTGTGGATGCATCCTTTAAAGATTTCATCTCGAATATTCAAACATATATATATATATATATATATATATATATATATATATATATATATATATATATATATGTATGTATGCAGTCATTTTGATAAAAGTTTTATGTTTCAAGTTCTTAATATATTCAAATATTTATTCATGGTTTATGGTTTTGCCCTTTTCTTTTACGGCATATCAACCCTTTTCCGAATAATTTAATTCTGAATGCAGTCATTTTAGTAAAAGTTTTACAGCATATCAACCATTTTGTGACAATTTGTGCATGTGTTAGGAAAACTTGCTTATGTGTGTGTGTGTGTGTGTGTGTGTGTGTGTCTTTTCACGTGTTTTAGGTATATGTAATATGATATGCAGGATAAGCTTGCACATCATTGAAGATTATAAAAACTGTAGGTGCCCCTATTCTGTTGACAGCTGAATCATACGTATAAACACTGTTTGGCCTTGTTGGTAAAACCTTTAAGTTTGGCGTTCCCTGGACATACAACCCAGTTGCCACACGGCACATGAACATATGTTTGCGGCTATTGCTGTCCCGGGGTGTGTATGTATCTTGATCTGAGTATTCCGATTGAGTAGCAAAATAAACACCTTGGCCATGCCAAGTCCCTGCAAAGAAAAAACATATTTCTAACATTGTGCAACAATATTTAAATGCTGGTTTGTAAAAAAACTATTAAAAACGGCATTTTCCACATGAGGTTAAAGTAAGCTGAGGAATGGAAAATTCCATTTTAAAAAATTGAAGAATTAGAGTTGGAGTTACATTACTGGATATATAGCGACGAAAGTTTACTCTTTGGTGCCAAAAATTAAAATGCTTAAAATCGTTTTTACGCATATAGCTCGACGCGTACACTCGCTTGAATTGATAAAAACATTTTTTTTAATTTTGAGCCAATAAAATACATTTCTCTGAATTAGTCAAAAACTAACAAAGGACACATTTAACCCTAACCCTAAACTAACAAATGACACATTTAACCCTAACCCTAAACTAACAAATGACACATTTAACCCTAACCCAAAACTAACAAAGGACACATTTAACCCTAACCCTAAACTAACAGAGGACACATTTAACCCTAACCCTAAACTAACAAATGACACATTTAACCCTAACCCAAAACTAACAAAGGACACATTTAACCCTAACCCTAAACTAACAAAGGACACATTTAACCCTAACCCTAAACTAACAAAGGACACATTTAACCCTAATCCTAAACTAACAAAGGACATATTTAACTCTAAACTAACAAAGGACATATTTAACCCTAACCCTAAACTAACAAAGGACATATTTAACTCTAACCCTAAACTAACAAAGGACACATTTAACCCTAACCCTAAACTAACAAAGGACACATTTTACCTTAACCCAAAACTAACAGAGGACACATTTAACCCTAACCCTAAACTAACAGAGGACACATTTAACCCTAACCCAAAACTAACAAAGGACACATTTAACCCTAACCCTAAACTAACAAAGGACACATTTAACCCTAACCCTAAACTAACAAAGGACACATTTAACCCTAACCCTAAACTAACAAAGGACACATTTAACCCTAAACTAACAAAGGACATATTTAACTCTAACCCTAAACTAACAAAGGACACATTTTACCTTAACCCAAAACTAACAAAGGACACATTTAACCCTAATCCTAACAAAGGACACATTTAACCCTAACCCTAAACTAACAAAGGACGCATTTTACCCTAACCCTAAACTAACAAAGGACACATTTAACCCTAAACTAACAAAGGACGCATTTTACCCTAACCCTAAACTAACAAAGGACATATTTAACCCTAACCCTAAACTAACAAAGGACACATTTAACCCTAACCCTAAACTAACAAAGGACACATTTAACCCTAACCCTAAACTAACAAAGGACATATTTAACCCTAACCCTAAACTAACAAAGGACACATTTTACCTTAACCCAAAACTAACAAAGGACACATTTAACCCTAATCCTAACAAAGGACACATTTAACCCTAACCCTAAACTAACAAAGGACGCATTTTACCCTAACCCTAAACTAACAAAGGACACATTTAACCCTAAACTAACAAAGGACGCATTTTACCCTAACCCTAAACTAACAAAGGACATATTTAACCCTAAACTAACAAAGGACACATTTAACCCTAACCCTAAACTAACAAAGGACACATTTAACCCTAACCCTAAACTAACAAAGGACACATTTAACCCTAACCCTAACAAAGGACATATTTAACCCTAACCCTAAACTAACAAAGGACACATTTAACCCTAACCCTTAACTAACAAAGGACACATTTAACCCTAACCCTAAACTAACAAATGACACATTTAACCCTAACCCAAAACTAACAAAGGACACATTTAACCCTAACCCTAAACTAACAAAGGACACATTTAACCCTAACCCTAAACTAACAAAGGACACATTTAACCCTAACCCTAACAAAGGACATATTTAACCCTAACCCTAAACTAACAAAGGACACATTTAACCCTAACCCTTAACTAACAAAGGACACATTTAACCCTAACCCTAAACTAACAAATGACACATTTAACCCTAACCCAAAACTAACAAAGGACACATTTAACCCTAACCCTAAACTAACAAAGGACACATTTAACCCTAACCCTAAACTAACAAAGGACACATTTAACCCTAACCCTAACAAAGGACATATTTAACCCTAACCCTAAACTAACAAAGGACACATTTAACCCTAACCCTTAACTAACAAAGGACACATTTAACCCTAACCCTAAACTAACAAATGACACATTTAACCCTAACCCAAAACTAACAAAGGACACATTTAACCCTAACCCTAAACTAACAAAGGACACATTTAACCCTAACCCTAAACTAACAAAGGACACATTTAACCCTAACCCTAACAAAGGACATATTTAACCCTAACCCTAAACTAACAAAGGACACATTTATCCCTAACCCTAAACTAACAAAGGACACATTTAACCCTAACCCTAAACTAACAAAGGACATATTTAACCCTTACCCTAAACTAACAAAGGACACATTTAACCCTAACCCTAAACTAACAAAGGACACATTTAACCCTAACCCTAAACTAACAAAGGACATATTTAACCCTAAACTAACAAAGGACACATTTAACCCTAAACTAACAAAGGACATATTTAACCCTAACCCTAAACTAACAAAGGACACATTTAACCCTAAACTAACAAAGGACATATTTAACTCTAACCCTAAACTAACAAAGGACACATTTAACCCTAAACTAACAAAGGACACATTTAACCCTAAACTAACAAAGGACATATTTAACCCTAACCCTAAACTAACAAAGGACGCATTTTACCCTAACCCTAAACTAACAAAGGACATATTTAACCCTAACCCTAAACTAACAAAGGACACATTTAACCCTAACCCTAAACTAACAAAGGACATATTTAACCCTAACCCTAAACTAACAAAGGACACATTTAACCCTAACCCTAAACTAACAAAGGACATATTTAACCCTAACCCTAAACTAACAAAGGACACATTTAACCCTAACTCTAAACTAACAAAGGACACATTTAACCCTAATCCTAACAAAGGACACATTTTACCCTAACCCTAAACTAACAAAGGACACATTTAACCCTAACCCTAAACTAACAAAGGACACATTTAACCCTAACCCTAAACTAACAAAGGACATATTTAACCCTTACCCTAAACTAACAAAGGACACATTTAACCCTAAACTAACAAAGGACACATTTAACCCTAACCCTAAACTAACAACGGACATATTTAACCCTAAACTAACAAAGGACACATTTAACCCTAAACTAACAAAGGACATATTTAACCCTAACCCTAAACTAAGAAAAGACACATTTAACCCTAACCCTAAACTAACAAAGGACACATTTAACCCTAATCCTAACAAAGGACACATTTAACCCTAAACTAACAAAGGACACATTTAACCCTAACCCTAAACTAACAAAGGACATATTTATGTTTTAGCAAAATAAAACATGTTTGTTAAAGCTGTGTTAGGGTTAGGGTAGTGGAGCTCAATGCACTTTGCTAATCTTACAGGAACTCATAGGTATACTTTGAGGCAGTGCTACAACGGCACTTAAGCTATGGCAGCTCAGATTTGTTTCTTATGTTCAAAGATGCTACAAGACAACTAAGCACAGTGCTCATGGATTCTGTTGTAAAAAGACTTACCATTTGTTCCGCAATAACCACGATCAAAACCATTTTTACAGATTTTTATGACGACATCTTCCTTGGTTCCATGCCAAAGAATGTGCTCATTCTTTCCTTGTTGATTTAAAGCCTTGATCTTCGCAAGTTGAGCTTCATACTGGATTTTTAACACTTTGTTGGTAATCTTTTCGATCTAGATGAAAAAGAAAATATAATTATTGCTTGAACGGAAAAGAAAATGACAAGTTCTTAAGTAAAGTAGTTTTTGTAAGTGTCGTACATTCATGATGGCATTCATTGGTGGCAGTCCTAGCCACCGTATCGGATGCAGACTTTCTGTAACATACTATACTGTACTTCTGTAAATACGCTCTTGTACATATACCACCATGTTGTCTTAATTATTATTGGCCCTTCAAGTTCACAACACTTTATAAGGAGAAACTAATTAATTGAAGTCGCTGTGCGACACGTGCAGGGATATTTTCGTCCTAAATGTTGGCTGGTTTAAAAATGTTTTATTATTTAAAAAAATCATTTAAAAATCTTGTATATCACAGTAACGGTAAAAAAAGGTCTATGGGGAGCAACTCTACAAATCGTTATTTAATATTGAAGGTATAATATGAAAATATTTAAAATATATTTATTTTAAAAATATTTTTTAAAAGTTTAAAATTTAAAATATTTAATTTAATTATTTTAATTAATATTTTATTAATATTAATATTATTTATTAATATTGAATATTTATTAATGAAGAATATTTATTAATATTTATTAATTTGATTAATATTATATTATTTATGAAGTCTATAAAATTATGAAATCTATGAATTTATATTTATTGATGAAAATTATTTATGAAATAATGATAAATTATTTATTATTTATTTATATAATTAATATTCATAATTATTTATGAATATTTTATTAATGAAGAATATTTATTAATATTTATTAATATTAATATTATTATTTAAATTAATATTTTAATTAAAAATATTTTTTTAAATATTTTTTTAAATATTGTTTTAAATATTTTTTAAATATTTAAAAAAATATTTTTTTAAATATTTAAAAAATTCAAATAAAATTTAAAATATAAATTTATAATGTAGTATCAATTTATTATGAAATTAATAATTAATAGTGTGGTTGATTAAGCCTTTTTTAGATTTAAGAATAACATAAAATTTAACACTTTATAATGAGAACGTAATTAATTGAAGTCACTGTGCGACACCTCCATGGATATTTTTGTCCTTAATGTTGATTGGTTGGAATGCAATAAACCTCATTTTAAAAACGCCAATGGTCATCATCACCAACAATTATTCCCCATCGACTAGAGATTTAGATAAGACAAACCTTGTATATGAATTTAAATGAAACATGCCGTCTAGTTCTTGTTTACAATGGAATCATTCTCTCAACCAAATGATCTTTCAATATAGCTGGAAAATGTTCATTGCCTCTATTCGAGAGCAAGCTCGTAAGAGCTGTTAGACATACTTGGACAACCAACGAACGAAGGCAGCTTTAACGCCTCACTCTGTCATGCCATCAAATTGCACAGAAAGCTGAAGACAGGAAACGGGGATTTGCATCCATAAAGTAAGCTTTGTTTATGACATTCGCCCTGGACTCCTATGAAAGAGACGCGATCATATCCGAGGCAATGGCTGAATCCTTAGAAAAGGACCTCCAGGCTGTAGTAGATTGGGGTCATAAATGGTTGGTAACTTTTAATGCCACAAAGATAAAGCTACTTTCCTTCAATAACTACAAGAAACCTCTCCAACCACCGATTGTCATGGCAAATAACACCCTATCTGACAGTTCATTATTCAAACTCCTCGACCTAACTTTCATAGGTAACATGAATTGGACCAAATACATTGAAGATATTGCCAAGGCTGCCGCAAAGAAGGTTGGCTCCCTCTACCGTGCTAGTAAACTTCTCACACCTTACATTATCCTGTATCTCTACAAAACCACCATCCGCCCATGCATGGAGTATTGTTGCCACATCTGGGCTGGTGCATCATCTACTACTCTCTCCCTCCTTGACAAGATCCAAAAAAGAGTCGCCAACCTAATAGGTCCCTCACTGTCAACCAAGCTCCAGCCCCTGTCCCATCGCCGCAATGTAGCATCTTTGTGTTTGTTTTACAAATACTTCAATGGATTATGCTCCGATGAATTGGCTACTCTGGTGCCCCCTCGAAGTAAATTCACTAAATCAACTCGACAATCAACTAAATCCCATTCATTCACTGTGGAGGTCTCCAGATGAGAGAGAAGGGGTGAAGGTAAAAAGGAGAGAGAGAGAAGAAAGTATAGGGATTTCATGTTATTTACAAATTTACAAGGTGACATGGGTGAAGAAAAATTTATATATTTATATATATCTACCTGCTACCTTCCCTCCTCTTCTGTAGATATCTACGCCAGAGAATAAGATTTTTTTTCCTCTTTCTCTCTCTCTCTCTCTCTCTCTCTCTCTCTCTCTCTCTCTCTCTCTCTTCTTTTTTCTTGTTTAACTCTCTCATGTCACTTTGTGGATCTAAAAATAACATGAAACCTTTCCTTCTTTTCTATGTCTCCTTTTTCGTGAACGACATCAAGAAAAAGAAACATCCCCAGAGCAAAATGATAACGTCAGTCGACGTGCATGCAGAATGGACGAAAATGCAGAAATCGTGCAACTTACGGACACAATTGTTGACGTTCTATTTAAAGACGACAGAAATTGCTTTGAAACAGTTTGATATTCAGCATCGCTAGTTTTTAAATGTGTCAGTCTCAGAAGGTCCGATTGGCTGATCGTTTTTGGTATGATATTGCCACCTACAGAAGAGAAAGCAGATTCTTGGTGCACTTCAACATGTATGCATACGCACACGCAGATGACACACATATAAATTATTGCATTTGTGAAACAAACATTTAACTGAAGTCAATTATTAAATAGAAGAAACCCACTTGCGTTTTGGAGGTTGACGATCGCCGAGGGTCAGCGTTTTTTTTAATTTCAAATGTGAAGCAGCGAAGGATTCATCTCTTTCTCTCTCTTTCTCTCTCTCTCTCTTTCTCTTTCTCTCTCTTTCTCTTTCTCTCTCTCTCTCTTTCTCTCTCTTTCTCTCTCTTTCTCTCTTTCTCTCTCTCTCTCTTTCTCTCTCTTTCTCTTTCTCTCTCTTACTCTCTCTCTTTCTCTCTTTCTCTCTCTCTCTTTGTCCACAAAAATACCAATGTTTCTATTACTCTAGCTTTTTTCTTTTTCTCCCCTTCCTTTCTCACTTTCGTGCTCTCCCTCTTTTTCCAAGAAAGTGTTGTACCAAGAATATTAATGTTTCCTTCTCTCTCTCTCTCTCTCTCTCTCTCTCTCTCTCTCTCTCTCTCTCTCTCTCTCTCTCTCTCTCTCTCCATTCTCCTTTCCTTTCCTCCTCCTGTCTCTCTCTCTCTCTCTGTCCGTGGGTAGGATTCTACTTACTTTGAGCACTGACAATGGCGTTCTTTAGTGTCGAAACCATATTTGCTTGATACAAAACAATATTCACTTCCCGTAAATATCTCATCTTTAAGGTCGGAATCACTTGCACTATCGCAGAAGCCATTTCATCCAATGGAACATTTTGGCCGTCTGGATAAAAAGACAAAAAAGTAAAGAAAATGTTTTATTTATTTACTTAGAAATATTCAAATGTTATTTTTTAATGTCTGCTAATTCGATATATTTATTTTTGTAATTTCTTCTTTTAGGGGGATCTCGAAGTGTTTATTGGTAAGCAAAGTGTTTATTTCGAAATGTTTATTGGTAAGTAAAGTTTTTATTTCGAAGTGTTTATTGGTTAGCAAAGTGTTTATTTCGAAGTGTTTATTGGTAAGCAAAGTGTTTATTTCGAAGTGTTTATTGGTTAGCAAAGTGTTTATTTCGAAGTGTTTATTGGTTAGCAAAGTGTTTATTTCAAAGTGTTTATTGGTTAGCAAAGTGTTTATTTCAAAGTGTTTATTGGTTAGCAAAGTGTTTATTTCAAAGTGTTTATTGGTAAGCAAAGTGTTTATTTCGAAGTGTTTATTGGTAAGCAAAGTGTTTATTGGTAAGCAAAGTGTTTATTTCAAAGTGTTTATTGGTTAGCAAAATGTTTATTTCGAAGTGTTTATTGGTAAGCAAAGTGTTTATTGGTAAGCAAAGTGTTTATTTCGATATGTTTATTGGTAAGCAAACATTGTAGGCGTTTGTTTTGTAGTTTTTTACTTTTATCTGGACATACATACATACAGACATACATAAATAGATATACATACATACATACATACAGAGACAGACAGACAGACAGACAGATAATCTTACTGCAAAAATTAACCTATATAAAATGTATTTTAAGGTAAATCTTAAGTTTTAAGTGTTTCGTTAAAATACATTGTTTTATCGTATGCATTCAAAGAATATTCTCCCATTATCAAATTATTGGGATATTTCATGGAATTATTTTATTAGATATACTTCTACATCATTATGCTTTAATTTAAAACAAAATAATGAATATATTATAAATTACCCCACCACCAACACACAAACAGGTCATGTTTTAATCATCATTTATTCATGTGTTTGTTAGTTTATTTGTCTGTTTGTTAGACACAATTCGTAATATAATTAATAACTGTGTTATTTAGTTTCTATTTATCTTCCTCCCACAAGGTAAGATGTGAGACAAGGTCGGGAAAGTGGGGAAAAAACCAGCGCTTGAGAATTTGAGCACTCTGGCCATTTAAAAATTGCCTGGCCAGCCCCGTCGGCATTCCCCGGTAGGGGCGCCTCAGGCGATTAGCAATAAACTAACCCCCTCTCAAAGGGTAAAAAGGCAAAGCCTGGGAGGGTGCACCTCCTAGAACTACACAGGACGGACAACCGATAGACCGGCGTAAATCCAGATCCGAAGGCCCGGTTGTAAACATTGTCCGGGTCTTCCGGTCTTTTTGTTTTGGATAATATGCATATCATTTTTACCGAGGTATTTGACAATGAATCTTGTATTGTTACTGGTGTAATCTGTAATTTTGATGTTGACTGTGTATTTTGTAGAGGACCTAAGAACATTTTGTTCTGATGATAGTCTCGTATTTTTAATAAACATGTATGGTCCATTGTATACTTCAAGTTTTTATTTTAAATTAAAATTGAAATAAGAGTCGGTGCGAACAACACAAAGAATTTTCTTCTTTTCTTTTTCCATCCGTACGAATGCCTGGAAAGATTCGATCAACAACTGAACTTACTCGTCGCGAGTTGTGGAAGACTCACTGATGACATCCGGTCCCTGTCCGCGGCAGCAAAGCAAGTCTGAAGGATTTTTTCTGGTTGTGACAAATAACTTATGATATCCAAATGTAGAATATGTTTGCATTTCAAGTTGTGGCCTGTGCTGATAGCATAATGGTTTCTTGACATTTCAGAAACTAAAAGTAAAAAGAGAAAGAAAAATCTATGTATAAATTTTTTTTTTAAATTAAGCGATAAGTATTTAAATCAAACAGATTTTTTTATCTTTGTCATGTTTGCTCAGTCGGTAGAGTTTCAGACAAAAATCATTCACTTTAGATGTTGAGGTTGCAAGTTCGAATCATGACCTCGTCGTCAAATTTATTTATTGTTTATTTAGTTGTTAAGATGTGCCCCAATGTATTTCTTACGCTTACAAAGATTCTCTTTGACTTGAAAATTAAGTAAATAGTATTTACCCCCCCCCCCCTCTTACGTTTACAAAAATTCTCCAGAACGGACAGATAGATAGACAGACAGAGAAAGTATTCATTATATTATAAGTATGAGTATGGATTCCGTCAGGCCTCACCAAAGACAAGAATGGAGGGGAAGACTTAGATCGAGAGTAGACAATCAGGCCCCACTCTCATCAGAAGTGGCCTGATTCAACAAATAAACCGACTGTTGTTGATGATGATGATGATGATGATGATGAGGAGGATGATGATGTGAAAAAAACAAATTACACTTTACATATAATTAATTAATACAATTTAGTTTCGGATTCTAAATTCTTATTTAATTGCGTAGGTACATTGACTTCTAATAGCTAAATATTTTCCCATTGCAGACGTGCCGTCCACCGCATGCATCAATGCTCCCCTCCCTGAACACGCAGCCTTATATATGTTTACACAACTCTGACAACAGCTTCACAACAACAGAAAAAAGAAAGCCAACTACTTACAACATGTTGGAGTCAGCAGGGAAGCAGTCCCGTGCTATTGTGTTCCACAGATGAGAAGTTGTTAGAAAGAAAGTTCAGAAAGTTCATGGAGGTTCCGTTCGGTTTTAGTTACACAGAGGAAGAAAGGAAAAGTTCTTTGCAATGGTGGTAGTTAGATGAGTTCTTGCTGTGAATGCTTCGATTCTAGCGAGGCGATTGTCAACTTGATTCATTACATGTCAATACAGTCGTGGGAACAGGGAGCAGGGAGAGAGTTCCAAAGGTTAACAAGCTCGAGGAAAGAAGCTATTGGAGTAGAAGACTCTCCGGCATCTGGGGACCTCCACAGTGAATGGATGGGATTTAGCTGTTGTCGGGTTGGTCAGATGTATTTAGGTCGAAGGGTGAATGTTTTGTTTTTCTGCTTTTTTTTTTGTTGCTTTTTTCATGTTTTTACAATGTTGAATAAAATAGTCAAAAACTCATAAAAACAATGGATGAATTATTAAAATTAATCCGCAATATTTTTTGCTCAGAAAAGAAAAAGAAACTTACCTTTCTGTTGCGTATCTCTAATAAAGGCGTTACCACTTTTTCGAGCGAGGCAACGTGAAATCGCACCTAGAATAATAAAATAGAAATTAACAGATCATGTTCACAAACAAAAAATGGCCGAAACCAGAATGGGTATTTTTCAAATGTGTTCATTGAATTAAAATTGAGGATCGAGGAGTCGGAGTAAGCCTTGTTTGGCTTTGACGTCACAATTAAGAATTGGCTTCTTTCTCCGACTAGACTTCGGAAGCAACAGACATCAGGAGTGACCGTCAAAAGGGTGAGGATAAGTTTGGATAAATATTAATAACAATCTGTTTCCACTGTTCATGGCAGATTTTTAGATGGCCAGAGTTCAAATAAAGATCTGAACAGAAAAACCGCGTTCGTTTCCAATTATTTCAGTTATCTCCCTTGGAATTATATCCAATTTATCTCCCTTGGATTTATATCCAATTTATCTCCCTTTGAATTTATGTCCTAGTTATCTCCCTTGGATTTATATCCGAGTTATTTCCCTTGATCTTATTCTGAATTTTATACAACGATGATGCACTGTGATCATGTTGTGACACAATTAAAGATGGCGACGATATGGGAAAAAAGAAGTCGCCGATGCAATACTATTTTTATAACATGACAGACCGAGAAAATTAATATCTCAGATTCAAAGAAAAACTTGAAAGCAAGTGATTAGACCCAGGACGGAGTGAACCTTGCTAACTATAGAGTGAGCTTGCAAAATATCAAAAATGCCCTGACCCCTGAAGAATGGAAAAGTGACATTGAATGAAGAGAGAGAGAGTGAAGGGTAGTCAAAAAAAAACATTTTTGAATGTGTAATTCGTTTTATTTTAATTAACTCCACCTCCACCGCTCACCCTGTTTTTTTTTCTTGTGTAACATGTGCAAATATGGGTATGACCGTAATTGGATCTAGTGGTTAGCCCCCAATCTGGGAGCTTTGGGAGAAATCAAGCCTTGGTTACCATTACTCCCAGGTCCACTCTTACCTGGAGTGGTAGTACCCCCCCCCCTTTTCCCAGGGTCCTATCTATGGATTAAATATAATTTGTCCCCGGCACAACACTAAACTGCCTCGGTCACCCTTAGGCAAGGTGTTCGCTTTAACCTCACCCCACCACCCCAAAATACATATTTCCAAACTTTTTCTCCCTTTTTTTCTGCCTACCCTATTTCCCAACCCTATCAACTATGCCCCCTCTATCTAATTGTCCTGGGTATGACACAAAAATGGATCAATTTGGGAGCTTTGGGGAGTGTGGAGTCACCCTTCAGTTACAACTACTTCTAGGTCCACTCTGACTCAGATGTGGAAGTACCAGTCAGAGGCCCAACTATCATTTAGAGACTATTTGCTTACAAAATATCTGACGCCGACAAAACAACCAATCGTATACAAAACACGGGCTACTTGTTCCACGGCCCAGCGACCCGAATCAACAAAGAAGCCTTCTTATGATTCAACCGAAATCGTCTCAAGTACAGCTTTTGTGAGTGTCCAGCCCTTTTTATGGAGCCGGTGTGAAGATGAGATCACATCGCACATTATTTCCGGCAAGTATAACGTGCCAAGTGACCTCTTCTTCACTCCGCCTGCACAGAAACAATTTGGGCTGAATTGTTGGTAGACTTCTTTTTCAGTTCAGAAGATATGGTCAACCTGCAAACATGGAAACAGTCCAAGACGGCACTGAACGCATCGTGGTTATTTATCTTTGTATGATTATCTCTTGTCTCATAATTCGCTTTTACAAGTGGGTGAGGTCAACTGCTGGAGAAGCTTAAATTAAATTCATTATGAAGGCTCATAATTCGCTTTTAAAAGTGGGTGAGGTCAACTGCTGGAGAAGCTTAAATTAAATTCATTATGAAGGCTCATAATTCGCTTTTACAAGTGGGTGAGGTCAACTGCTGGAGAAGCTTAAATTAAATTCATTATGAAGGCTCATAATTCGCTTTTACAAGTGGGTGAGGTCAACTGCTGGAGAAGCTTAAATTAAATTCATTATGAAGGCTCATAATTCGCTTTTACAAGTGGGTGAGGTCAACTGCTGGAGAAGCTTAAATTAAATTCATTATGAAGGCTCATAATTCGCTTTTACAAGTGGGTGAGGTCAACTGCTGGAGAAGCTTAAATTAAATTCATTATGAAGGCTCATAATTCGCTTTTACAAGTGGGTGAGGTCAACTGCTGGAGAAGCTTAAATTAAATTCATTATGAAGGCTCATAATTCGCTTTTACAAGTGGGTGAGGTCAACTGCTGGAGAAGCTTAAATTAAATTCATTATGAAGGCTCATAATTCGCTTTTACAAGTGGGTGAGGTCAACTGCTGGAGAAGCTTAAATTAAATTCATTATGAAGGCTCATAATTCGCTTTTACAAGTGGGTGAGGTCAACTGCTGGAGAAGCTTAAATTAAATTCATTATGAAGGCTCATAATTCGCTTTTACAAGTGGGTGAGGTCAACTGCTGGAGAAGCTTAAATTAAATTCATTATGAAGGCTCATAATTCGCTTTTACAAGTGGGTGAGGTCAACTGCTGGAGAAGCTTAAATTAAATTCATTATGAAGGCTCATAATTCGCTTTTACAAGTGGGTGAGGTCAACTGCTGGAGAAGCTTAAATTAAATTCATTATGAAGGCTCATAATTCGCTTTTACAAGTGGGTGAGGTCAACTGCTGGAGAAGCTTAAATTAAATTCATTATGAAGGCTCATAATTCGCTTTTACAAGTGGGTGAGGTCAACTGCTGGAGAAGCTTAAATTAAATTCATTATGAAGGCTCATAATTCGCTTTTACAAGTGGGTGAGGTCAACTGCTGGAGAAGCTTAAATTAAATTCATTATGAAGGCTCATAATTCGCTTTTACAAGTGGGTGAGGTCAACTGCTGGAGAAGCTTAAATTAAATTCATTATGAAGGCTCATAATTCGCTTTTACAAGTGGGTGAGGTCAACTGCTGGAGAAGCTTAAATTAAATTCATTATGAAGGCTCATAATTCGCTTTTACAAGTGGGTGAGGTCAACTGCTGGAGAAGCTTAAATTAAATTCATTATGAAGGCTCATAATTCGCTTTTACAAGTGGGTGAGGTCAACTGCTGGAGAAGCTTAAATTAAATTCATTATGAAGGCTCATAATTCGCTTTTACATGGTCAATCTTTTGCCAATATATTGAATTAAATTGAACTGAATATGTATGGTTCCAGAATCAACTCAACAATGCACCTATTCAGTTACAGCTTGTTTCATTTGACGTTCACTTATGCCAAATATGCGGTCCCTGTTTGCTATATGTTTTGTCTGGTGCTTGATCACTCTCTTTCATTTTATAATAGTGGCGGGTGAGGTCAACTGCTGGAGAAGCTTAAATTAAACTAGTAATCAAGGCTCATTCTAGCCAAGTCAAAAGAATAAAACTATTCTTTTAGTATTTCAGCAGATGGTCTTTGATTTGAGGTCTCACATACAGAAACAGCAAAGGGAAGAGGAGAACGAGAGAATAATTATGGTTTAGATTCACGACCCATAATCGTTTGTTCGGTGTTGCATGTCGCCACTAACCAAGTTATCATTTAAGAAATCCCATCTTGTTTCTTTGATGATTTAATTTCATCCACTCTCTGTTTGCGATATTTTCTCATTCTCACATTCGGCAGTTTAATCTTTGATCCCACCAGACAGGTTTTCCGTTGAAAAATTTTCAAAGTATCATCAAACAAAAAAATAGTAATTATTCAAAACCAGCTAACTTATCCACCTTGCTACATTAAAGTAGAAACTAAATGAAATCATCAGATTCGGTTTAACATCTGTTTTACTTGCTGGCATGTGTTAGACAAACTTAATGAAAAATTTAATTTGGATTATTTGGACTACTGTTCTCATCTTGGATGTTATTCGTTTTGGCCGGTGTAACCTCAAACGATGTTCGGGTGTGCCTTGACAAACAGAACCCTTTATTTAATCCATATATGGTGCTGTTTTATCACTAGACATAAAAATTTGCTGTGTAGCTTAGGTTATAATTATTATGTAGTAGACATTAATACTGCAAAATCTCAAGTGGTCAGATTTCTCAAATGAACCTTTGTATCCAAGAAAACATTACTATTTCAAAGACACCAGCCAATTTCTTCAGTAGCCTTTACTCTGAGATGAATATCTCCCCATTGCAGGCCTGCCGTTTGCAGGATGGATTCATGCACTCCATTAAACATGTAGCCTCTGCAACATAGAGTGATACACCCCATTAACCATGTAGCATCTACAGCATGGATTCATACACTCTGTGAAACATGTAGCCTCTGCAGCATAGAATTCATGCACTCTGTTAAACATGATGAACAGAACCCTTTATTTAATCCATATATGGTGCTGTTTTATCACTAGACATAAAAATTTGCTGTCTAGCTTGGTTATAATTATTATGTAGTAGACATTAATAATTATTATGTAGTAGACATTAATATAATTATTATGTAGTAGACATTAATAATAATTATGGAATAAACATTAATAATTATTATGGAATAGACATTAATATAATTCTTATGTAGTAGACATTAATACTGTAAAATCTCAAGTGAACATTATTATTTTAAAGACACCAGCCAATTGTTTCAGTGGTCTTTACTCTGAGATAAATATCGCCCTATTGCAGGCCTGCCGTTTACAGCATGGATGCATGCACTTCATTAAACATGTAGCATCTGCAGCATGAATTTATGCACCCCATTAAACATGTAGCATCTGTATCATGGATGCATGCACTCCCATTAAACATGTAGCATCTGCTGCATGGATTTTATGCCCCCCATTAAACATGTAGCATCTGCAGCATGGATTTATGTCCCCCATTAAACATGTAGCATCTGCAGCATGGATTTATGTCCCCCATTAAACATGTAGCATCTGCAGCATGAATTTGTGCACCCCATTAAACATGTAGCATCTGCAGCATGGATGCATGCACTCCCATTAAACATGTAACATCTGCTGCATGGATTTTGTGCACCCCATTAAACATGTAACATCTGCTGCATGGATTTTATGCATCTCATTAAACATGTAGCATCTGCAAAATGGCTTTATGCACCCCATTAAACATGTAGCATCTGCAGCATGGATTCATGCACTCCATTAAACATGCAGCATCTGCAGCGTGAATTTATGCACCCTATTAAACATGTAGCATCTGCAGCGTGCATCTATGTCCACTACTATACATGCAACATTGTGCATGTTTAGAATAGAACGTTCCAAATTCTTGATATTTCTTCAAAAGAAACCATTCGACTTACCTTTAAGGTTGAAAGATGCATCCGTGCAATGGATAATCGCATCAGTCGTTTCATTAAGGAGGTCACCATTAATTAAATAAACTCTGATGCTACCCAGGACGAAATCAGGCAATTTCTTTGGCAAAGCAGCAGGGGCACCTGGTATGAAATCAATAAGTTTAGACATCAACAGAGACAGTTTGCTTTCTTTATTAAAAGTATCTGAACACTAGAAAAATGTTAATAAAAAAAGCAGTTGTATATTTTGGTGCAAAAATCGGCTCCAAATTGAAATTACACAAATAGAAGAAAATATATATTTTTCAGCAAATGATGAGAGTTAAAAATATCTTCATCAAAAGCAATAAAAAAATCCACACACTATATAAAGAAATAACACTATATAAAGAAATAACACTATATAAAGAAATAACACAATATAAAGAAATAATACAAAATATTGGCAATCCAGTCCAGACCAATGACCTCAACAAAATATGGTGCACAGCAGTTTGAACAACCTACACACTATCCATGTCAAATAAAGTCACATTAGTTTTAAATTTCTGCATGTCAGTACAGTCGGGAAAACAGGAGCAGGGAAGGAGTTCCAAAGGCCGGCAGCTCAAAGAAAGAATCTATTGGAGTAGAAGGCTCTTTGGCATTTGGGGAGTTCCACAGTGAATGGATGGGATTTAGCTGATTGTCAAGTTGGTCTAGTGTATTTACGTCGAGGGGCACCAGAGCAACAAGTTCATCGGAGCACATTCCATTGAAGTATTTGTAAAACAAGCACAAGGATGCAACATTGCGACGATGGGACAGGGGCTGGAGCTTGCTGAATAGTAAGGGACATATTAGATTATCAACTCTTTTTTGGACTTTTTCTAAGAGAGAGAGAGACTGGTGTATGGTGCAGAAGTTCGGATGCAACAACAATACTCCATGCATGGGCAGATGGTGGCTTTGTAGAGATATAGGATACTGGCAGGTGTCAGAAGTTTTCTAGTACGGTAAAGGGAGCCCACTTTCCTTTGCAGTAGCGTGAATGCTTGAACATCCTCCTGATGAGGCCAGAGTATGAATATATTATCAACATATCGCAGCCACATTTAATGGCCTTAGTGATGCGGATCCTCATACCATTTTCCTAAAAGTATTCCATTATTATTTATTTTTGTTTACTTTCATTCGCCCCAAACAAGTGGAAGGGGATACTGTGATAGGGGTCAGATTTATAGGGGCAACTAGGATGGTGAGTTGGCCACTGGGCAGCAAGATGTTTGTTCACATTGCATTTAAATGGTAGACAAATTTTGGTGAGTTTTTGGGTAGTGTTCGAAATTCTGTTTCGGTTCTTGAGTTAGTCTTAAAGATTGCCAAGTTTTAAAAAATGCAACCAAAGAAATTTTGGAAGTTACATCGGCCGAAACGTTGTGAAATTAACAATCAAGATGAGAATAGTAGTCTGAATAATTAAAATAATACATAATTTCTACCCATTATAAAAAAAAAATTACCTGGTGTTGAAGTTGCTGCTTGAATTATAGGTTTTACAACACTACCAATTGCGCTCCGAATGCGCTGTACTACAAAATACATAAAGAGGAATATGAACAGATTTTTTAAAACATTGTTTTGTATGATAATTTATTTTAGAAATTTGAAAAAACAAATGACAATGTATTTTTTTCTTTTTTTGTTAAAACGAATGAAATTTAATTACTTTAAGCTTAGCTTTTAGGATAAGATCACATTTTCAAAAGACGACATTTTTCTCTTCTTTTTCCTCATTTTATCGGTGTAATAAATGTCTAACTGATGTTAAAAACTAAGATCAGAAGCTTTTCCGTCAAATACGCTCAGTGTCTTGCGGTTTCAAAGAAAGTCAATTTGTGTAAGTGCGGTTAAATGCTAATTTTGTAAAAAGAGGGATATAGACCCAGTTTTTAAAACATTGTTTTCGTATCATAATCTTTTTTTAGAAATTTGAAAAAAAATGTATTGTTTTTATTAAAATGAATAAAATTTCAGAAGATCAGATTTTCGAAACAAAACAGCAAGTTCATCGGAGCACATTCCATTGAAGTACTTGTAAAACAAGCACAAAGATGCAACCTTGTGGCGATGGGATATGGGCTGGAGTTTGGTGGATAGTGAGGGACCTATTAGATTAGATACTCTTTTTTGGACCTTGTCTAAGAAAGAGAGAGACTGGTTGGCGGTGCACCAGCCCAGATGTGGCAACAATACTCTAATGTATGGGCGAATGGTGGCTTTGTAGAGATATAGGATACTGGCAGGCGTGAGAAGTTTTCTAGCATGGTAGAGGGCGCCCATATTATTTGCAGCAACCTTGGCAGTATCTTCAATGTATTTGATTGAGCTGAAGCTTGGTAGTATGTGTGGGACCTATTAGATTAGATTCTCTTTTTTGGACCTTGTCTAAAAGAGAGAGACATTGCGACGATGGTACAGGGGCTGGAGCTTGGTAGATAGTGAGGGACGTATTAGATTATCAACTTTGTTTTGGGATCTTTTCTTAGAGAGAGAGAGACTGGTGTATGGTGCAGAAGTTTGGATGCGACAACAATACTCCATGCATGGGTAAGATGGTGGCTTCGTAGAGATATAGGATACTGGCAGGTGTGAGAAGTTTTCTAGTACGATAAAGAGAGCCCACCTACTTTGCAGCAGCCTTGGCAATGTCTTCTATATATTTGTTCCAATTCTTGTTACCTGTGAATGTTAGGCCAAAGAGTTTGAACATTGGATTCTCAGAATAGTAGAACCTGTTTTATTTATTCTTTTAAATTGTATTTGGTAAATGAGTTTTGAGTTTTCAACATTTGTTTTTTAATCTTTTAATCTCGGAATTCACTTTAAACAAATCAAGAATTGATCCATTGGATTATCCGAACTACTATTTCGAGAACAGATCTGTAGCAGCAACCATGCGGGTCCACGTGGAAAAAGAATGAGGGTGACACCGTGTTTTGTCCATTGGAGATTGAACTCAGCGTTTCGCTAACAAGATAGAATCTTGTTATTTTTTGCGATATTGAGAGTTCACTTATGCAAATGAGCATTATTTTGCATGGGTGAATTCTCGTTGTGATAAAAAAAAAAGTAGGAACTTTCCTCCTTAGGAGAGAGTAAATTTTTATTTAACAAGTCGGGGGCCATGTCGAGTGTTAAGCGAGAGAAAAAGAGAAAACATTGAGTTGGCGTCGTTGGCGTCATTTGTGTCAGGTTATTCCCTTGATGCGATTGATGTGTTTTAAAGAATTGTTAATACAATTTGAGAGGTGGACTTTTTCTTTTTTTATTTATTTTATTTTTGTGTGCACGTTTTTAACTTTAACTATTACATGTTCTGAGAACAGTAGTCCAAATAGTCCCAATAATACAAATTATCAATCCTCATCTCAAAAATTTCAAAACCCTCTTGCAAGAAATGCAGAGTTATCCCCCTTTGATTATTTTGTTAATTTAAGCCTTTCACTAGACTCAGCAAGCCCCAAATAAAATCGAAGCTTGAGTGTTATATATTGCGATGGGAATAAGGGCCTAGAACTGGTGTCAGATCCTAATTATAATAGTTGTCTCAAGGCAAAGTTGTACAATGTGATGCGAATGCAAGGGAGATAACTCCATTTTTTTTTTAACCAAAACCTGACAAAAACCGAAAAATTAATTGAACAAAAAACTTTGACATTTTTTAAAGTTTGTTTATTAAATTTTATCAATCGGGGTTTAATTTTATTTTTTACTTTTTGTTCAAAACAAATGTGGGTGCTTAAGCATATCCGCCCCGATTTTTTCACTCGGTAGATATTTCCACCATTTTGTATCTTAGATTTTCCAGTGGTCAAGAACGATAACTCATATTTTCACGATTTCTTGGTTTGGGGTAAAAAAAAAAATTGTTATCTCCCTTGTTTACAAAAATGTCAAAATCTACGTAAAATCATTTTTTTTCTTTTTCTTATAATTAAATAACTACTGGATGAATTTGCGTAATTTTTTCTGCACAATCTTATTTTCAGCTAACACGTAAGTATATAATAACGTTTATACATTCTTTAAATTTTTTAATGTCGGGGCGGATATGCTTAAGCACCCAAATGTGTAAAACAAATGAATGTTTATTAAGAACAAAAACTTTAACATACGAAACAATGTAAATAAATAAAAAATTGGGTGCTTGTAAAGAGAAGCGTCCATATTAAATTATCAATACCACAAAAAAAAAACACTATTATATACTTACGCAGCAGATTTAAATAAGTATCCTCACCAAAAAGTAGGAAAAATGATCGAGTAGAATTTCAATTAAAAATAAAAATCAGTTTCATCGTATTTTGATGACTGCCATTGATTTATTACTTGTTACTATGAAAAACTGAGTTATCTCCCCTTGAATTTCGTGTTTTTCGCTTGAATCAATGGCTGAACCCGATTAAACGATATAACGGGTTTTTATTTTTTTTTTATTACAATTCAACTCGATAGTTTTTTCTAATTGTTGGTGTACAAACCTATTTTTGCTTGATACATAAGTATTTCAAAGAGTTTTCCGGTTAATTTAATTGGAACTGTGATTTTCACCGTTTTTCATATGTACGCTTCTCTGTAGAAGCACAAAAAATTGGTAAACTTTAACAAATTAAATTACTTCATAAAAGTAAAAAAAAATTGTTAAATTACCAAATTTAGAATAGTTAATTTGTTCAACATCTTCGAATTTTAAAAGTTATTATCAATTTTTTTACTTTTCTATTAAAAAAAACTTTAAACTGACAAGTTTTTTGTTTGATAATTAACATTGTTTCGTTGTTGAAGTTTACTATAAAAAAATGTTTAATTGTTTCTTTAAAAAATGTAAAGAAATGTCGGTGCTTATACACAGGTATAAATCGTATTTCTAAATAAAAACTTTGATATATTTATGTGTCAGGCAAAAATAAAAATTATGAAAAATTATAAAGTAGAATTTTAATTAAAAAACAAAATCAGTTTTATCGTATTTTGCCGATCCACCATTCATTATTACTTGATTAAATGACAGACTGAGTTATCTCCCCCGCTTTACGGCATTTCCGCTCTTATCAATGGTGGATCGGAAAAATACGATAAAACTGATTTTGATTTTTAATAAAAATTCAGTACTGTTATAGCTGACGCGACAGATTTCCGTGACTTCGCGTCGGCAACGATCGGACAGGTCGCGGAAGTGCCCGAGAGCTGACGAAGTATTAACCAATCAGGTTGCAGAATTCATTCGCCAAGCAGGCCATAGCAAGCAGCCGACAATATTTTAGAAGAAAACAATAATCGCAATAACAATGAATTATTATCAGCTGTGTCAGGTCGTTGAATTACCGGAAGAACTAATTCAAAAGCATAACATTTTCACTTCTTTCTTTTTTTTATGTTAAAAAAATATTGACAAAATTTTATCCCCCCCCCCCCCCCAAAAAAAAAAAACATTATTTTCACACACAAATCAAAACATTTAAATCTACACATTTGATTGACAAGGGTTCATTTGACCCACCAAAAAATAAAAATATATTTATTTACAGTTCTTCAGCTACGGTTTGTTCGTTTTTTTTTTTATCTATGTTTTTGTTTTTTTTCTTTGAAAGTCTTCCATTAAGCGCTTGGCAGTTTCAGCCTCGTTTTCGTCTCGTCTCGCCAGCTCTCGGGCGCTTCCGCGACCTACCCGATCGTTGCCGACACAAAGTCACGGAAATCTAGTTATAAGAGTACCAAAAATTCTACTTGATAATTTTCCCTAATTTTTGGTTTTGATAACTAATTTTGCCTGATGCATAAGTATATCAAAGAATTTTCCTGTTAACTTATTAGGAACTGCGATTTTCACCTGTGTCTTTAGATGTATAAACACCGAAACGTCTTTTCTTTATTAATTCTTTAGTTTTAATAAAAATAAATAAAATGGAGTTATCTCCCTTACATTCCGATCACATTGTACAACTGTGTTTGTCTCAAACCATCACGTTGCATCTGAATACAACATTGGCAACAGAAGAGTTACCGTAATTTTATTTATCTACCTCCCACAAGGTAAGATGTGACACAAGGTCGGGAAAGTGGGATTAGATAAGCCAGCGCTCGAGAGGTGAGCACTCTGGCCATTTAAAAATTGCCTGGGCAGCCCCGTTGGCATTCCCCGGTAGGGGCGCCTCAGGCAGTAAGCAATAAACTTACTCCTCCCCAAAGAGGAGAGGCGAAGCCTGGGAGAGTGGACCTCCTAGAACTGCACAGGACAGACCCATAGACTGGAGTAAATCAAGCCCCGCAGACCAAGACAATACCAGTCTATGGGGTGCAGTATCCATCGGAATAGATACTACACTTTGATCTTAGCCAAAAGCCCAGATAAATACAGACCGTAATATTACGTTAGTGGCATTGTTGTCAAAATATAACATAAGGTTAACATAAGAGACAGAATTTCAAAATCAAAGGGAGATCACTCTTGTTTTACAGTAGAGAAGCTTTCATCTTAATTACTAATATAGGGTGGGCCAAAATAAGGGTCCTATCTTTAAATTTGAATAACTTGAATTTGAATAACTTCCACAAAATAAAAGTTAAACTCACCAAACTTTATGTGTGTGTAGACTGACCCTTGCGAGATTTTTTGAAATAAACAAAACAAATTTTAGCCGAAAAACACTTCTTAAAACTTACAAAAACTAAAGTATTGTTTTTTACACTGTTTTGAGTTTTTTAAGCAAAAATAATGTTTTCTAAATGAGGGTACGTTCCTTAGGGCTAATACGGCTCATGCTTGCTTCGGAAGGGGTCCTTTACTTATTCTAAAAATAAATTTTTTTAAATCAATAAATAAAAAAGTTATGAATTTTTAAAAATAGGACCCTTATTTTTGCCCACCCTGGACGATGTTGTTTCCTATTTACTTGTCTCCCCACGGAGGAAAAGCTCCAGCGGTTCGGCAGAAATCAGTTCTTCCTTATTTCAAAATAAAAAGCTGAGAACTCACACAGCCGTGGGCGGCTTTAGCAATTTAAGCGGAAATCTGCTTTTTCTGGATTTTAAAAAACAAAAGCGGAATTTCGCTAAAAAACGGAGAACTCATATTCCTGTATGTTGCTTGCTTGTCACCGTGCACACTTGATGAATGTTTTAGATAGTAGGGAAGGATGGGGGTAAATATGGGGTGATTGATAAAAGAAGTGGTGAGAGAAATGGAATGATGCAAATAATTAAGAGATAAAGAGAGGGAAGAGAGTGGAAAGAGAAGGGAGGAGAGAGGGGAAGAGGGGGAGAGGGGAAGAAAAAGAAAAGGAAGAGAGAGAAAGAGAAAAGTGAGGGGAAGAGGGGGAGAGGGAAGAAAAAGAAGAGGAAGAGGGGGAGAGGGAAAAAAAAGAAGAGGAAGAGAGAGAAAGAGAAAAGTGAGGGGAAGAGGGGGTAGTAAGAGAGAGAGAGAGAGAGGGAAGGGAGAAAAAGTAAAAGTTAATTATGACATCACAATGTATTCCTACTTTGTAAAATCCTTTGACTTTGTAATTCTGGTAAAAATCTTGATTATCAACCAATGTCAAAGTTAAGAAATTATATAATTAACTAACGGGGCTACCTGGAGTCGCCAGGGATCCTAATTTCCATAAATTATGTACATTAGAGAAAAACAATAAAAATAAAAATTAAACATTCTGCTTAATATTTAAATTTGAATTATTTAAGTTCATTTGGGGACAAAATCAGAGGGAAAATAATTGTGCCCTTGCCGAGGTCTGAACTCACGAACTCCGTCTCTAAATAAGGCCAGCTAACCGATTGACCCATGTCAGCAGGTATGAAATTATGATGCTATTAAATACATAAGCCAGACTGTCCCCCCTCTCTCCCTCTCTTTTCCTCCCCTCCCTCTCTCTCTCTCTCTCTCGAGCCAGTCAGCCAAAGGCAATTAAAGAAAGGACAGAAAAAAACCTGCTTTTTCAATGAAATTATCTGTTATTAAATTAGTATGTGGTGATTTGGGTAGCAGTATTAGGACTTGAGACTGTGGGAAGGTTAGCTCCTCTTACTTCCTCTATGATATTAGTAATCAAAACAAAAACGGTCGATTGGATTAAATATGAAATTCGATGAAATCTATTTGAAATAAATTTGTTTTTTTAACACAGAACAATATTATAGTGAAGTTCTCACCATGAGCAAATTTTAATTTCAAGTTTTTGCAAAAGTTTAGTTTTTGGTACAAGGTCGAAGCTTAGAGTCTAAGTAACAATTTTGTTCCGAGTGGACAAAGATCACATGGAGTCTTCATACATTCCTGCCATTTTCCAAGATGTCTGTCATCAAAATCTAATAATGTCAATATCTCGGAAACTATTCAACCTAGAAACATTAAATTGGTGTCTATACCTAGGCTTTCATGGTCAAGGAATCAGAAAAAATCATTTTTCACAATATCAGAGTATTTATTTGTCCCAAAATGTTAAAATTCAAGATGACTGCCATCAAAATCGTACATCGCCTATACTTCCAAAACTATTTTGTTCATGGCGGCCATCTTGAAAAATGGCAGGAATGTGACTCCATGTGATCTTTGTCTCCGCGGACCAAAATTGTTACTTAGCTTTAAAATGGTACCAAAAAATCAAACAAAGCAGAAACTTGAAGTGACTAATGTCTCAGGCCAAGGCCGTCGTAAAGAGAAGGCCATTTTACTGAGTCTCAGTTTCCTGGTGACGTCACAATGGTTGGTACTAAGAAGATAAACAAGACACTTCCAAGGGAACGGTTACACACTACATGTAGATATATGACGGTGGTAATTTCTCTTAAATTATTTCATCTTTCATCTAGTAATTGTTTGGTATTTAAGAAATATGTTTTTTGTTCATGGTTTTGTTTGTGTACTTTTCAAAGCGGAATTTTGATAATGATTTTATGGTAAACCTTTAAAAAGAAAAATCGTTTAGACTAAAATTCAAGATGGATGACAAACCTGTCTTGATAGGAAAATATTAAATAAAAAATAAATAATTGCTTGTTTCACGTCAAGTTTGGAATATTTTTTTACACAATAACAAGTCTGTATAACATAAAACGTTTTGTTTGTTCAGAAAAAAAAATTCTAATTTAATTTTTACCATAGTCATATGTCCATGAGTTGACGTGTAATAAGCTTTCTCTTAGAAGCATCTTGTTTTAATGTGGGGGAAATCCAGATCCCCAAAAGGGGGCTTCTGGATTGAGACAAAAATGAAAAGTTTAGTCTAAACGATTTGGTAAACCTTACCATAAAATCATTATCAAAATTCCACCTTGAAAACCACATGAACAAAAAACATTTCTTAAATACCAAACAATTGAACTTTTATGTCCACATGTCGACACCATTTTTAATAATTTGTGAGCAATAAAATATTTTCGACTAGAAATTCCATTAAAACTTCAAAGTGTAGTATCTGTTCTGATACTATAATTCATCTTTTCTGTCCTCGATTAGTGAATGAGAAATCCTTCCAGACTGAAACAATTTTCATTTTTGTCTCAATCCAGAAGCCCCCTTTTGGGGAGCTGGATTTTCCCCACATTAAAACAAGACGCTTCGAAGAGAAAGCTTATTACACGCCAACTCATGGACATACGACTATGGTTATTTCTGTCTGAAATTATTTCATCTTTGATCTAGTAATTGTTTGGTATTTAAAAAAGGATAGCAGTGATTTTGTTCATGTCGTTTTCAATGTTGAAAATCTCAGTGATTTGAAGGTAAAACTATAAAAATAACTCATTGACTAAAATTCAAGATGGTTGACAAACCTGTCTTGATAGAAAAGGCTTAAATAAAAAAATACTTGTTTTTCACTAAAATTTGAAATATTTTTATTTTTTTTACATAATTCACCCCAGACAAGGCAGGCTGCCACTGTAGACGTAAGGGGCTACTGAGAAGAAAGGAAAGGGAGAAGGTTGGGGGGGGGGAGGTTCTCAACCTAAATTGGGATCTGCGCAGCAAGATGTCTGTTTACATTAGTTTTAAATTTCTGCATGTCAGTACCGTCAGGGAAACAGGGGGCAGGGAAGGAGTTCCAGAGGCCAGCAGCACGAGGAAAGAAGCTATTTGAGTAGAAAGCTCTCCAACATCTGGGGACCTCCACAGTGAATGGATGGGATTTAGTCGATTGTCGAGTTGATCTAATGAACTTACGACGAGGGGGCACCAGAGCAGCCAATTCATCAGAGCACAATCCATTGAAGTATTTGTAAAACAAGCACAAGTATGCTACACTGCGGCGATGGGACAGGGACTGGAGCTTGGTTGACAGTGAGGGACCTATTAGGGTTTTTTTGACACAATAAGAAGTCTGCCTAACATAAAACGTTTTGTTTGTCCTGACACAAAATTAACTTTTATGCTTATACGTCGACTGTCATAAAATAATATCAACTAGAAATTCGGTTCAAACTTGTTTCTTTTTGTATAAAAAACTTTAGTTTTTGTATCAAAACTTTTTTATGCGTGTAATAAAATTCTAAAACAGTTAAAATATGTTTGGTGCTAGAAAAAAAAACAATGATTAAAACATTGAATTAAATATATATATTTATAAATAAAATTAAAATTTTCAACAGATTTGGTATTTTGACCTCTAGAGTAAATGTGGTATTGTGGCAAAGAGTAGAATAGACAGAGGATGACCAACAACATTCGACTCCTCACACTTTTGCTGACCTTGTGTCTGATTTGTTTAAAATTTAAATTGTATTTTTATATTTTTTGCAATAAAATAATTAAAAAGTGTAATATCTGTTTTTATACTTCACTTCGTCTTTTCTGCCATCGGTCAGTAAAGGTGAATGAGAAATTCTTCTAGACTGAGACAATTTTTGTCGCAATCCAGAGTGTCCCTTTTTGGGAGCTTGATTTTCCTCACATTAAAAACCGAACTTTTTTCTAACCCTGTCCTGTCCTTGTGGGGAGGCAAGTAAATAGAAATAGTACACAAAAATCGTGAAACAACGTAATTTTTATTAACATTGACACAGCAAAAAACACAACTTGACTATTCATTTTGAATTCTTGTTTTTTTTTTATTTATTTATATTGAATAAAGTTCACTTTCAGTATAAATCGAATTGTCTTCCTTTCTTTTCTTTTTTTGAATGCAATTTTAAAAGTTTTCTAATGCATTTTTTTAACGACTCTCATTCATTACTGACAGTTTGACTGTTCGACAGATCTCGCTTGCTACCTAATAGCATGACGTCACTTTTCAGTGCACCAGCCTTAGTTTACGAAGGTCACGCGCAGCCCCCACATACACCCCCACCCCCACCCCGCTATCAGCCTTAAAGGACTGACAAAACAGATTTTTTTATGACGTTTGTAGCAAAAAAATAAGAAAAACTGGTTTATCATATTTTTAAAGAAATTTGTAGTATATTTTATCATTTAAGAAAATTCATAAAGTATATTTATCATATTTTTTAAAGAAATTTGTAAAGTATATTTATCATAATTTTTTTCTCCTGTTAACGACGCCGTATTATTATGCTATTGTTTTTTTTTATTGTTTGAAACAATAGTTTGAAACAATAGTTTGAAACACTAATTTGAAAGAATTGTTGGAAACAATTGTTGGAAACAATTATTGGAAACAATAGTTTGAAACACTAATTTGAAAGAATTGTTGGAAACAATTGTTGGAAACAATTATTGGAAACAATAGTTTGAAACAATAGTTTGAAACACTAATTTGAAAGAATTGTTGGAAACAATTGTTGGAAACAATTGTTGGAAACAATAGTTTGAAACACTAATTTGAAAGAATTGTTGGAAACAATTGTTGGAAACAATTGTTGGAAACAATAGTTTGAAACAATAGTTTGAAACAATAATTTGAAAGAATTGTTGGAAACAATTGTTGGAAACAATTGTTGGAAACAATAGTTTGAAACAATAGTTTGAAACACTAATTTGAAAGAATTGTTGGAAACAATTGTTGGAAACAATTATTGGAAACAATAGTTTGAAACAATAGTTTGAAACAATAGTTCGAAACAATTGTTCGAAACAATTGTTCGAAACAATAGTTCGAAACAATAGTTTGAAACAATAGTTCGAAACAATTGTTCGAAACAATAGTTCGAAACAATTGTTCGAAACAATTGTTCGAAACAATAGTTTGAAACAATTGTTCGAAACAATTGTTCGAAACAATAGTTTGAAGCAATAGTTTCGTCAATAGTAAAAGAGTAAATGAGATGCTGGGAACAGATACTACACTTTTAATTATTTATTTGCACAAAATATAAAAATTTAAATTACGAACAAATTACACACAAGGTCATCAAAAGTGTGGGGAAAAGGTGAGGTCGTTGGTCATCTTTGGTCAACAGTTATAAAAATGCCTATCTTACTCTTAACTAGAATCATCTCAGTCACCACAATACCACATTTACTCTTTGGAGGGGGAGGGGCATCCGATTTAAAATATCTTCAAATTGTTGAAAAAAAATTTTTTTTTTTAAATACATTTATTTACAGAAATGGATAGATAGATAGATAGATAGATAGATAGTAATGGACATAGATAAATAGATAGATAGAAATGGACGGATAGATAGATAGCTAGCTAGCTAGCTAGCTAGATAGATAGATAGAAATGAACGGATAGATAGATAGATAGAAATGAACGGATAGATAGATAGACAGACAGTAATGGACATAGATAAATAGATAGATAGAAATGAACAGATAGATAGGTAGATAGATAGATTGAAATGAATGAGTAGATAGATAGATAGATAGATAGGACAGATATATATATATATATATATATATATATATATATATATATATATATATATATATATTATTATATAGATGATGTATACAGATCTAGTGAGATAAAGAGTGAGAGAGAAAGAGAGAGACAAAGAGACGTACAGACAGATGGAGAGATGTTACGTACTAAATATACCAAAATTCTTCACCTACATTTTATTATATTAAAAGAAATGGAAAAATATATGCTTTGATTTCATATAATTTTATGTTAAAAAATTGGAGGGCAGAATCGAAACCGCACACTTAATGAAACTTTCTCAACTGAGCCATTCAGAGATTTGTTTAGCCGTCTTTTAAAATAACACTCATAAGAAAATTTCTATTTCATGCGCAGAATGTTGGAAAAGGATCGTAGCTTTAATAAAATAGACGGTACTTCTATCGATCCTGACCCAATTTTTGTGAACTTCGCGTCGGCAGCATTTGGGTATGCTACGTAAACACCCAAAAGATGACAAGCCAAATAGCGGCAGAGATGCCGAGCGATTATCCAATCAGCTGTCAGTAACCAGACGACAATTTTTCTGATAAATATTGAAATTGATCAAAGCCAGTGCATGGTTATTTCCTGTTTAATTTTAAAAAAGAAAAGAAAAACAACTGAATTACGAAGAGCTGTGTAGCAGAGTTGAATCTTGCGAAGGAGTCATTTCATTCTGCAAGGAAAAAAAGCTGTTGGCAAAAAGAAAAGAAATGTCCGAAATGCTATTACATGTGCTGCTTGATAGAAAGAAAAGGTATTATTATTATTATTAGTAGTAGTAGTAGTAGTAGTAGTAGTAGTATTGTTATTATGATTATTATTGTTATTATTATTATTATTATTATTATTATTATTATTATTGGTATTATTATTGTTATTATCATTATTATTGTTATTTATTATTATTTATTATTATTTATTATCAATTATTATTTATTAATTATTATTATTATTATTATTATTATTATTTATTATTATTATTAATTATCAATTATTATTTATTAATTATTATTATTATTATTATTATTATTATTATTTATATTATTATTTATTATTTATTAATTATTATTATTTATATTATTATTATTATTATTATTATTTATATTATTATTTATTATTATTGTTATTATTATTATTATTATTATTATCTATTATTATTATTATTGTTATTATTATTATTATTATTTATATTATTATTATTATTATTATTGTTATTATTATTATTATTATTATTTATTAAGTATTATTATTATTTATATTATTATTATTGTTGTTATTATTATTGTTATTATTATTATTATTTATATTATTATTATTGTTATTATTATTCTTATTATTTATTAAGTATTATTATTATTTATATTATTATTATTTATATTATTATTATTGTTATTATTACTATTGTAATTATTATTATTTATTATTATTATTTATTATTATTTATTAATTATTATTATTATTCATTATTATTATTTATATTATTATTATTATTTATTATTATTATTTATTATTATTTATTAATTATTATTATTTATATTATTATTATTTATATTATTATTATTGTTATTATTATTATTATTATTTATATTATTATTATTATTATTATTACCAGTTGTTTAGCATTATTTTGTTACAAAATTAACTAAAAGAATTATTTATTAACACTTTTGTTCTTTTTTTTTGTTTTTTGTTTTTTTGCAATCTTTCTTGAAAATAAATCTGAAAAAAATATTTATTTATTTATTTATATTATTTATATTATATGTTTACATTGGTAAGTTTAGGTGACTTTCATTTCACCTAATCACCGGAAGTATATCCACTTATCTATTTTAGTAATTAAACACATCAACTATATCTTAAAGATAATCTGTAGTGTTAAGAGTATGTTTACAATTAATTTTTATATTTAATTATAAACGCTTTCTCCATAATTAATACAATTACGTATCATATTTTGTACTTTCTTCCTTTTCATTACATTTTTATTTTCGCTGTTGGTGAACAGTTAATTGGATATTCCTCGATGCTTTTTTTCATTGCATTAAATTATTATAATAATGAAATTTTTTATTTTATATCAATTTTATTTTATATACTCTAACTTCACAATCTTTATATCCTACTAAGAAGAAATAAGGACTTATGCATCTCATTTTCTATTTACTTATTTATTCATTTTAAGAGACTTCCGGGTTTAACTTCCTGTGTAAATAAACCTCTCTGTTAAAGTCGCAATATTATTCAATTCTAATTTAAAATAATATATATATATTTATAATACACAGTCAAATAATGGTAGACGCACTGCCATTATTATCTATAGTGAGGATTTTTTAATGATTTATATTATAAGAGAGGAATAAAGAACCACGAGAAGGGGAACAAAGATGAATAACTTCGTAACTTTTTTCTTTCTCTATGAGGATGTTTTTCTGTTTTTTTTTATAAACGAGTATTGCGAAAAAAAAGAAGATAAAAAATTAAATAAAATTACCGAGACTTCTTTCAGTCGACACTTTTCAAGGTAATCGTCGACTACGAGGGGGAATCACGATTAAAAACGTGGTCAAAAGACCATAAATAATTATCGAGGGTATTAAAAAAAATTATTAAAAAAAAAATATAAAGAGACATTCTTAACGTACACCCATTAGTTCTAAGTTATGGGTGTACTCTTTTTGTTTGCACAGAGACGGGTGTCGTAAATTGATAGCAACCGCTTCGAGAATCTTTAAATGCGATTTCGAACGAGCTCTGTGCAAAATAGAGAATGTCTCATCCGAGTACCCTCCAGTGCAAACTTGGCACTGTAATAAATGTTCACCAATTTATAAATATATTTATAAATATATATAATTCATAAATATATATATTTATAAATATATAATTTATAAATATATTTGTAAATAGTAATATATATAGTAATATATATATTTATAAATATATATTTATAAATATATATTTATAAATATATATAAATATATATAATTTATAAATATATATATTTATAAATATATATTTATAAATATATATTTATAAATATATATATATATATATATATATTTATAAATATATATTATTTATAAATATATATATTTATAAATATATATATTTATAAATATATATAATTTATAAATATATATAATTTATAAATATATATAATTTATAAATATGCTTATAAATAGTAATTTTCAAGTATCATTCGGGCCTAAAACTTTCTTAGATTTTTTTGATTTTCTTTTTTAATTTTTCTTAATTTCATTATGAACTAAACTTGACAACAATCTCTGGCAAATTAGTGTAAGAAAGAGAAGCAAAGAGGCAGATACAGGCATAGGTAAATATAGAGGAGGAGAGAAAGAAAGAGAGGGGGAGAGACAGATACAGACATAGGTAGATAGAGAGGAGGAGACAAAGAAGAAGAGGGTGAGAGACAGATACAGACATAGGTAGATAGAGAGGGGGAGAGAAAGAAAGAGAAGCAAAGAGACAGATACAGACATAGGTAGATAGAGAGGCGGAGAGAAAGAAAGAGAAGCAAAGAGACAGATACAGACATAGGTAGATAGAGAGGAGAGAGAAAGAAAGAGAGGGGGAGAGACAGATACAGACATAGGTAGATAGAGAGGGGGAGAGAAAGAAAGAGAAGCAAAGAGACAGATACAGACTTAGGTAGATAGAGAGAGGGAGAGAAAGAAAGAGAGGGGGAGAGACAGATACAGACATAGGTAGATAGAGAGAGGGAGAGAAAGAAAGAGAAGCAAAGAGACAGTTACAGACATAGGTAGATAGAGAGGGGGAGAGAAAGAAAGAGAGGGGGAGAGACAGATACAGACATAGGTAGATAGAGAGGGGGAGAGAAAGAAAGAGAAGCAAAGAGACAGATACAGACATAGGTAGATAGAGAGGGGGAGAGAAAGAAAGAGAAGCAACGAGACAGATACAGACATAGGTAGATAGAGAGGGGGAGAGAAAGAAAGAGAGAGGGAGAGACGGATACAGACATAGGTAGATAGAGAGGGGGAGAGAAAGAAAGAGAAGCAAAGAGATAGATACAGACATAGGTAGATAGAGAGGGGGAGAGAAAGAAAGAGAAGCAAAGAGACAGATACAGACATAGGTAGATATAGAGGAGGAGAGAAAGAAAGAGAGGGGGAGAGACAGATACAGACATAGGTAGATAGAGAGGAGGAGACAAAGAAAGAGAAGCAAAGAGACAGATACAGACTTAGGTAGATAGAGAGAGGGAGAGAAAGAAAGAGAGGGGGAGAGACAGATACAGACATAGGTAGATAGAGAGAGGGAGAGAAAGAAAGAGAAGCAAAGAGACAGTTACAGACATAGGTAGATAGAGAGGGGGAGAGAAAGAAAGAGAAGCAAAGAGACAGATACAGACATAGGTAGATAGAGAGGGGGAGAGAAAGAAAGAGAGGGGGAGAGACAGATACAGACATAGGTAGATAGAGAGGGGGAGAGAAAGAAAGAAAAGCAAAGAGACGGATACATACATAGGTAGATAGAGAGGGGGAGAGAAAGAAAGAGAGGGGGAGAGACGGATACAGACATAGGTAGATAGAGAGGGGGAGAGAAAGAAAGAGAAGCAAAGAGACAGATACAGACATAGGTAGATAGAGAGGGGGAGAGAAAGAAAGAAAAGCAAAGAGATAGATACAGACATAGGTAGATAGAGAGGGGGAGAGAAAGAAAGAGAAGCAAAGAGACAGATACAGACATAGGTAGATAGAGAGGGGGAGAGAAAGAAAGAAAAGCAAAGAGACAGTTACAGACATAGGTAGATAGAGAGGGGGAGAGAAAGAAAGAGAAGCAAAGAGACAGATACAGACATAGGTAGATAGAGAGGGGGAGAGAAAGAAAGAGAAGCAACGAGACAGATACAGACAGGTAAATAGATAAGGGGAGAGAAAGAAAGAGAGGGGGAGAGACAGATACAGACATAGGTAGATAGAGAGGGGGAGAGAAAGAAAGAGAGGGGGAGAGACAGATACAGACATAGGTAGATAGAGAGGGGGAGAGAAAGAAAGAGAAGGGGAGAGACAGATACAGACAGGTAAATAGATAAGGGGAGAGAAAGAAAGAGAGGGGGAGAGACAGATACAGACATAGGTAGATAGAGAGGGGGAGAGAAAGAAAGAGAGGGGGAGAGACAGATACAGACATAGGTAGATAGAGAGGGGGAGAGAAAGAAAGAGAGGGGAAGAGACAGATACAGACATAGGTAGATAGAGAGGGGGAGAGAAAGAAAGAGAAGGGGAGAGACAGATAGAGACATAGGTAGATAGAGAGGGGGAGAGAAAGAAAGAGAGGGGAGAGACAGATACAGACATAGGTAGATAGAGAGGGGGAGAGAAAGTAAAGAGACAGATACAGACATAGGTAGATAGAGAGGCGGAGAGAAAGAAAGAGAAGCAAAGAGACAGATACAGACATAGGTAGATAGAGAAGGGGAGAGAAAGAAAGAGAAGCAAAGAGAAAGATACAGACATAGGTAGATAGAGAGGGGGAGAGAAAGAAAGAGAAGCAAAGAGACAGATACAGACATAGGTAGATAGAGAGGGGGAGAGAAAGCAAAGAGACAGATACAGACATGGGTAGATAGAGAGGAGGAGAGAAAGAAAGAAAGAGAGGGGGAGAGACAGATACAGACATAGGTAGATAGAGAGAGGGAGAGAAAGAAAGAGAAGCAAAGAGACAGATACAGACATAGGTAGATAGAGAGGGGGAGAGAAAGAAAGAGAAGCAAAGAGATAGATACAGACATGGGTAGATAGAGAGGCGGAGAGAAAGAAAGAGAAGCAAAGAGACAGATACAGACATAGGTAGATAGAGAGGGGGAGAGAAAGAAAGAGAAGCAAAGAGACAGATACAGACATAGGTAGATAGAGAGGGGGAGAGAAAGAAAGAGAAGCAAAGAGACAGATACAGACATATGTAGATAGAGAGGGGGGGAGAAAGAAAGAGAAGCAAAGAGACAGATACAGACATAGGTAGATAGAGAGGGGGAGAGAAAGAAAGAGAAGCAAAGAGACAGATACAGACATAGGTAGATAGAGAGGGGGAGAGAAAGAAAGAGAAGCAAAGAGACAGATACAGACATATGTAGATAGAGAGGGGGGGAGAAAGAAAGAGAAGCAAAGAGACAGATACAGACATATGTAGATAGAGAGGGGGGGGAGAAAGAAAGAGAAGCAAAGAGACAGATACAGACATAAGTAGATAGAGAGGGGAAGAGAAAGAAAGAGAGGGTTAACAGATGACGATTAGAATGGAAGTGACGCCGCCGTTACTGACATAGCGTTGCCACGAACGATAGCCAGGGAGATGCGTTGGAACAACCAGGCTGACTCACGGGGCTCGTACCTAGACGTTGAAATCCTCTGTCCAATGTCCTGAAAAAATTTAACAGTCTCGGCGCCAAGCACACCCGACGTTTATACTGAAATTGGTTGAAAGACGAAACGGTCAGTGAGTGAGCTGTATTTTCCGCGCTTCCTTTCTTGGAGCACTCAAGGCTTCAAAATAACATGGAACATTGTTTGGCTTCTTTGATTTGGACTGTGTAAACAGTTTGAATCATTTAAATTTGATACAACATTCTGCATTCTGCACGTAGTTCGAATCGTGTTTGATCTGTTTCAGAACTTGAATTGAGACGTTTTTTTCCTTATAATGTTACAAAAAAAAAATTCACATTTGCATTCTAAAGATATTTACCGCTAATAATTAATTAATATTCAATTATTATTGGTCAGGCCTTCTGACGATAAGAGCGTCATCTTTGAAAAGCCATGGCTTAAAGGTATTTTTGCATTTGTATTCTTTTTTTTGAACACTTGATGAGTTAATAAACTTGTAAACTATGAAAACTTCATCTATTTCATCACTATATATATATATATATATATATATATATATATAATGATCTGAGGTTAAGATCGGATTCTAACTCTGCCTGATAAGATCTCAGTTTATAATAACTGTTGATCGATAACATCGACATGCCAGTGTCGCAGATTTTGTACATGTCTGTGTAAATAAAAATAATCATATATAAAGCTCTATTTGATATTGAGCACTTTTTATAAACCCGGTTGAAATTCTTTGGATTACTACCCTGTGGATGTTTTACCTGGATTATTACCATTATATATATATATATATATATATATATATATATATATATATATATATATATATATGTTATTATCAGGTTGGAAAGAAAGTAATGTCGTATTTTTTACTTCATCACTTTGCAGCCTCCTAAGTTGTACACAGTTCTAGATTTTTTGGTGAATTGGTGTCTTAATATCTTGCTTTGCCTTTCAGATATAGTAATTAGTTGGAAAATATTAAGTTTAACCGTCTCAGCCGTTAAAAAGTGGATATTAGTGAGGAGCATCTGAGACATTGCATGCTCTATGAATTCAGAAAAGGAAACTCAGCTGCAGAAGCTACAAGGAATATTGGAACTGTCTATGGCATAAATGTTCTGAATGATCGAAAATGTCAATGGTGGTTTACAAAATTTTCTTCTGGAGACTTTAACCTGTCAGATTGGCGACGTTCGGGAAGGCCAAAATCAATTGATAAAGACGCCATTAAAGACGCTGTGGAGGCCAATACAAAGTTGACCAGCAGAGAATTAGCTCAACAATTCAATACAACCCATACCACAATTATTTCATGCCTTTATGAGTTAGGAAAAGTTTCAAAACATGGAATCTGGGTTCCCCACGATTTTACCGACGTTCAACGAAATCAAAGATTGACTGTTTGCACATCTTTGCTTTCCAGGAATCATCGAGAATCATTTTTGCAAAGAATTGCGACTGGAGATAAAAAATGGGTTATTTACAAGAATACCCAACGCAAAAGACAATGGTTAGACCGAAACCAAAGTCCACAGCCTGTTCCAAAACAAGGACTACACCCAAAGAAGGTTATGCTCTCTTTATGGTGGGACATGAGAGGACTGATTCATTATGAGTTACTAGAGTCTAATCAAACAACAACAGCAGTAAAATATTGTTCGCAGTTGGATGATCTAAGAATTGTTCTATGAAAAAAACAACCAGCATTACTTAATATGAAGGGTGTAGTGCTTCAGCATAATAACGTCAGACCTCACACAGCAAAACTCACACAGGAAAAGGTCATAAGTTTCAATTGAGAAGTTTTGCCTCATCCGTCTTATTCATCCGACTACCATCTTTTCCGGTCGTTGCAGCATCACTTAAACAATAAAATTTATGAAAATGACCTAAAGGGTTGAAACGAATGTGCGATGAGAGTCGCCTTAGTCAAGAACGGCACGTGGCAGTGCAAATTGAATAAGAAATGTTGTTCTTAAACCAAGAAGAACATTTCTTATTGACTAAAGCGACTCATCCCACATTCGTTACAACAACACACGGATTGAATACACACCAAAAATGAGATGAAGAAAAAATATATATATATCTTTATTTGAAATTCTGATGAGGAAGTATATCTCCGAAAATTAAATTGGAAAAAATTGGGGTTCAAATTGATATATATATTAATCATCATTGATCAGATTTATAATTTATTTTATTTTATTTTATTTATTTATTTATTTTTTTTTTTTTTTACATATTTCACCACAAACAAGGCAGGCCGCCACTGTAGACATAAAGGGTTAATGAGAATTAGTAGGTTTAGTGTGTCATTCAAAGTTGGGAGCAGTATAGCGAGATGTCTGTTTCTTAAAGATTGTTTTACCTGTTGATGGAGTTTGGTCTTGGAATTCATTGACGACATTTACGTTTGGAATTTTTGGTAAATTCTTCAATTCATTTGCAAATGCCTAAAAAAAAAAATAATAATAATTTTATTCTCTGATTTTCAGCAAATTTTTTTTTTTTTGGGGGGGGGGGTTAAAAGGCCAACTTTAATTTAATATTATAATAGGCGAACAAAAATAAATAATTTAATATTATAATAGGAAAATAATCACAAAAAAAACATTGATTTAATACTATAATAGGAATTAAAAAAGATTCTGACTTAATATCATAATAGGGGAACAAAAATAACTGATTTAATATTATAATAGGAATTAAAAAAGAGAAATCATTTCATAAAAGATTAGAAAATAAGTTTTTTTTAAATATAAATTTTGGTACACGATTGTAAGCAACGGGAAAATGAAAAAAATTGAATGAAAGATGCAATTGATGATGATGATGATGATGATGATGATGATGATGATGGTAATGATGATGGTGAAGATGATGGTGAAGATGATAGTGCTGCTGCTGATGACGACAATGACAGTGGTAATGATGATGATGACGACGATGACGGTAATGATTCTGACGATGGTGATGGTAATGATGATGATGATGATGATGGTGATGATGATAATGAAGATGATGATGATGATGATGATGACAACGACGACAGTGGTAATGATGAAGATGATGATGCTGCTGCTGATGACGACGATGACAGTGGTAATGATGATGACGATGATGATGACGGTGGTAATGATGATGACGATGATGATGATGGTGATGATGATGATGATGATGATGATGATGATGATGATGATGATGATGATGGTGAAGATGATGATGCTGCTGCTGATGACGACAATGACAGTGGTAATGATGATGATGACGACGATGACGGTGGTAATGATGCTGACGATGATGATGATGATGATGATGGTGGTAATGATGATGATGATGATGATGATGATGATGATGATGATGACAGTGGTAATGATGATGATGATGATGATGATGATGATGATGATGATGATGATGATGGTGGTGGTAATGATGATGATGATGATGATGATGATGATGATGATGATGATGATGATGATGACAGTGGTAATGATGATGATGATGACGACGATGATGATGATGATGATGATGATGATGATGATGATGATGATGATGATGATGATGATGATGATCTTTTTTTTTATACGCCATTAAAAAATAAAGCAATGAATTAAATTTTTACCGTGAAGACAGGGTCATCTTTTGGGTAAACAATGATATCAACTTCCTTCAGTGATGAAGATGGGTCCGACAGATGCTGTTGTGCGGCACACAACATTTGCTTGGCGACAACCACAGGCGGGTAAGACAGTTGTCCTGTACCAAGACTTGGGAAAGCAATGCTCGAAGCTCTATACGCTTCGGCTGATTGTAGACATTTCTGCGTATATCTCATAATAGTCTGGGTAAAAAAAAAAAAAGCAACATTTTTTTGAATTTATTAAAAAAAAATTATTATTAACTTTAGACAAGCAAAGGTGGAGAGAATAAATATTTTTTTAAAACTTTAATATATCCCAAACAATTGCGACTGAGACGTAAGGGGCTACTGTGATTAGGGGCCAGATTTATAAGGGGCATCCTAAGTGGGGAGTTGGGCAGCAAGTGTACTGTTGTCTTATTTCGACTAGTGAATCTCTGTCCCATTTGAGGGTTCTTGATAAGGTGCAGAAACGTATCTGTAATTTGATTGGCCCTATCCTTTCTTCTTCTCTACACCCCCTCTCTCACAGACGTGATGATGCTAGTCTCAGTCTTTTCTATAAATACTGTTATAGCATGTGTTCTTCAGAGTTATGTGATCTATTCACTCGTTGATCTAGTGGTCTCCATCAATTAGCTGTTTTGATACCTCATTGTAATATGGCTTCCTATTCAAGTAGCTCCTTTCCAAGAATCGCAGGCTTGTAGAACTCCCTTCCTGCTGACTGTTTTCCTCCTACCTATTGCCCTTAGTCTTTTCAAGACTAAGGCCAATAGACATCTCCTGTTTTTGTAATAATCATATTTGTTCTTGTTAGCTCTTTACATCAAGTGGCTTCATGTTTTGTCTGGAGTGATTTCCATTAAAAAACTTTTTTTTAAGATGTTTGCTCACATTACATTTAAATTCCTTCCTGTTGGTACAGTCGAGGAAACAGGGAGGGAATTCCAAAGACAAGCGATCCGGGAAAGAAGCTATTAGAGTAGAAATTTTCCCGGCATCTAGAGAACTCTACAGTGAAGGGGTGCAATTTTGCTTCTAGTCGGGTTCGTTAGAGGTATTTTCGCTGAGGAGGTAATAGTGCAGTAAGTTCATTGGAGCACATTTTGTGGAAGTACTTGTAAAAGAGGTAAATGGCTGCAACACTGCAGTGATGTGACAGGGACTAGAGCTTGGCAGACAATGCGGGACCTATTTCGCATCCTGTCCAAGAGGAAGAGGCTAGTTGTTGGTGGACTAGCTCAGATGTGTCAACAATACTCCATGCATGGGCGAATGGTGGCTTTATAGAGATATAGGATACTGGCAGGTATGAGAAGTTTTTCTAGCCCGGTAGAGAGAGCCTACCTTCTTTGCAGCAGACTTGGCAGTATCTTCTATGTACTTATTCCAATTCATATTCCGTGAGAATATTAGGCCGAGGAATTTGAACATTAGACTCTTAAGAAGGTTACTATCGGCCATGGCAATTGGTGTTTGTAAAGGTTAAAGGAAGGGAGTTTTTTTCTGGTAGCATTGAATGTCACCATCCATTTTTGGCTCCTTTCTATTACACACTGGAGGTCATTTTCTACGGATTCAGCCGTTGCATTGGATGTGTGTGCATTCGAAGTGCCCTCATGTCAAAAATAGAGTGTTGCTAGGTAATACACATTGCGCTGATGTCAGCAAATACAAATTGAGCTGGTGGCAGAAAATACACTTTTAACTGGTGTCATCAAATACACATATTTAGGTTTCAGGAAATACAAATCGAGCTAGTGTAAGAAAATACAAATTGAGCATGTGGCAGCAAATACACTTTGAGCTGGTGTCAGCAAATAAACATTGAATTG
>OY744534.1:4601259-4746259 GCA_963556195.1 Sepiola atlantica | reverse complement strand
TAGCAATAGGTATCGGACATTAAATTAATAAATATTCCCTAAATTTCAGTTACTCTGACAGAATTTTAAAGGGGTTTTAGGGGGCATGATCTGGGCACAACCTCCCATTTGATAAATCATTTTTTTTTTCAGGTTTGCATTGAATTTGATCCATAGTCATTAGACAACAATAAAGCCAGATTCCTTGAATTTCAAATTCTTCTTAAGACCCCTTAAGCTTAAGCCTTAAATTTTAGACATTTTCTAGAATCAAAATCATGTAATGAATTTTTATCAAAATTAGAATAAGGATTCTAGACATAAGATTTAGTAGCGTTATATGTTGACTTTAATCTTCATAAGGTGATGTAAAAGTGGTGCAAAACTGTTGTGTTCGGCAAATTATTTCTTCTAGTAAGATATGTTTAATATCCAGGCCGAGTGTACCGAAAAGGTCATCTGGTAGGAATAAACATGTTTGACACAACCACGCTCCTGGCCGGATGTAAAACGCGATTGATTGTCAGAAATAAAATAATTGTTGACCAAAATCACCTACAAAGGTTAGCTGCAGACGGAAATACTCCATCGCTAAATAAACGTTCTAGGAGCATGGCTACATTAACAGCAGAAGGCGTAATCCCACAATGGGCATCTGCAGTGGATGTGTATTGATTTACTCCTCTCCAGGAGTTAGGCACAAGGCCAGTTTTTATCTTACTCCCCCAAGGTCGGTTCGGGAAAGTGGGGTTTAAAAATTGCCTGGGCAGCCCCGTCGGCATTCCCCGGTAGGGACGCCTCAGGCAGTAAGCAATTAACTTACTCCTCCCCAAAGAGGGGAGGCGAAGCCTGGGAGGGTGGACCTCCTAGAACTGCACAGGATAGACCCATAGACCGGCGTAAATCAAGCCCTGGAGGCCAAGACAATACCAGTCTATGGGGTGCAGTATCCATGGGAATAGATACTACACTTTGATCTTTACAAATTGTTATATAATATTAATCAGAAATTGAGACCGTACGTTGACTGGAAATTCCTGTACCTACGTCCTTAATTAACCTCCACTCATTCACCGCCACCAACAATAAAGAATATCCTTATATTTTTAAACATCATTGTTGTCCTCAGTCTTTTGGTTTCGTTTGTTTTACGGCATATCAACCATCTATGGGTTATTTAATACCGAATAAAGTTGTCAAGTATAATTCTATAGGTAGGATTATTATTTTATATTCCCAGAATACATTGCTCTTAGAATACATTGAATTACTCTTAGAAATTATTACTCTTAGAAATTATTACTCTTAGAAGAGTATTTTACTCTCAGAAAACATTACTCTTTGAAAACATTACTCTTTGAAAACATTACTCTCAGAAAACATTACTCTCTGAAAACATTACTCTCTGAAAACATTACTCTTTGAAAACATTACTCTTTGAAAACATTACTCTTTGAAAAAATTACTCTCAGAAAACATTACTCTCTGAAAACATTACTCTTTGAAAGCATTACTCTTTGAAAACATTACTCTTTGAAAACATTACTCTTTGAAAACATTACTCTCAGAAAACATTACTCTTTGAAAACATTACTCTTTGAAAACATTACTCTTTGAAAACATTACTCTCAGAAAACATTACTCTTTGAAAACATTACTCTTTGAAAACATTACTCTCTGAAAACATTACTCTTTGAAAACATTACTCTCTGAAAACATTACTCTTTGAAAACATTACTCTTTGAAAACATTACTCTCTGAAAACATTACTCTTTGAAAACATAACTCTCAGAAAACATTACTCTCAGAAAACATTACTCTCAGAAAACATTACTCTCAGAAAACATTACTCTTTGAAAACGTTACTCTTTGAAAACATTACTCTCAGAAAACATTACTCTCAGAAAACATTACTCTTTGAAAACATTACTCTCAGAAAACATTACTCTCAGAAAACATTACTCTCTGAAAACATTACTCTTTGAAAACATTACTCTTTGAAAACATTACTCTCAGAAAACATTACTCTTTGAAAACATTACTCTTTGAAAACATTACTCTTTGAAAACATTACTCTCAGAAAACATTACTCTCAGAAAACATTACTCTTTGAAAACATTACTCTCAGAAAACATTACTCTCAGAAAACATTACTATCAGAAAACATTACTCTTTGAAAACATTACTCTTTGAAAACATAACTCTCAGAAAACATTACTCTTTGAAAACATTACACTTTGAAAACATTACTCTCAGAAAACATTACTCTTTGAAAACATTACTCTTTGAAAACATTACTCTTTGGCATTGGTCATCTTCTTTGTTCCCAACATGATTGACCCTCAGCCAACGCGTTCTAGTATCAATTTGGGGGGGGGGGGGATGAAGAGGAGAAATAAGGTATTGATTTTTAGAAGAATCAGATTGGATTGATTAATCGGATTGGGCCCCTCTGATCCCAGTCTAGCCGAAGTAAGGGTCGTAGTGGAGTGTTGCAAGTCACCCACGGACTGCTTAGCCACCAGGATCCCGTCCTAAGGCATCACAGGTCGCCACCCATGGCCTACAGGTGGCACCGGTTTTAGGGGGGGGGTACCCATCTGCGTGGGGTTGCAGTCAAAGAATTTTTTGCCCCGCCAACAGGGTGACGTCATTGTTTTAAGCCCAGCAGAAATACAGCAGATATAAGAGTAAGGGCTAAGTTGAAACTTTTATGACATCATAACCGCAACTTTTGAGAGGTAAGTCGACCGTTTTCTTAGCCTTTTGGCTAAGATGAAAGTGTAGTATCTGTTCCGATGGATACTACACCCTATAGACCGGTACCGCCTTGGCTCTCAGGTCTTGATTCCGTCGGTCTGTGGGTTTGTCCTGTGCAGTTCTAGGAGGTCCACCCTCTCAGGCTTTGCCTCCCCTCTTTGGGGTGGAGTAAGTTTATTACTTACTGCCTGAGGCGCCCCTACCAGGGAATGCAGATGGGGCTGCCCAGGCATTTTTTGTAGGCCAGAGTGCTCACCTTCTGATTTTTCAAATCCCACATTCCCGACCTTGTGTCACATCTTACCGCTGTGGGAGAAAGATAAATAACTTCTTACTAAGTTTTATTGTCTTCCTACTTTTTTATTTCTCGTGCTAATATTCTGCGGTTTACAGGAAAATGTATTTTTCTGAAGATGATGGAAAGATTGTTATTTCGAATTGTTATTTCGAATTGTTATTTCGAATTGTTATTTCGAATTGTTATTTCGAATTGTTATTTCGAATTGTTCGATGGTTATTGTGAAGAAGTGTTAAATGTTGCTATTTGAACTGTTAACTGTTTGTGAAGAATTGTTTTTTTTTTGTGGAAAATCATTCGAGCGTCAGCTGGAAGTTTTTGACAATAACTACCTCCGCCACATCACTGCTAACGGCAAACCAGAAAGACTCTCGACTCGAAGTCAACAGCAAACAGTGAAGGGTCAAAGTATCTTCTTACGTCTGATGGTTACACATTGTTATCGATTTAATAACAACTCAAAAATGAAGGAAGGACAAAGTAGAACCTTTAACAAATTGATTTAACAAAAACACTGATTAAATGAAATGTAAACAAATGCTGAACGCAAGATGCTTGTTTGATCGTGAGAGCCGTTCTGTTTACTTTTCAACTGTCATGGCAGACGACTTCTTTTATCCAAGGGCAATAACTCTTTCTTTTTAGTCAAGGGAAATAACTCGATTCTGTTTTGTTAGGATTATACAATTTCCGCTATTAGGTAGTTCTGTTTTCCTTCTACTTAAATATTAGCAAGTGACAAGTCTTTATTTAATTAAATAATCAACTATCACATATATAATTTTGTGGATCATAATGATCAGACAATCTGCACGAATCACGTATAAAAGACTCATGGAGCGACGTTAAAAGGAAATTTAGACAAACTAGTCGAGAAAACTACCTGCAGGAGTTTCTCTGGTGTCGCCAGCTTAAAAGAAATTACTTCAGCCATATAATATATGCCATCTGACAGTACTATGATGATTGTTAGAAACATTCATATTTTTTATATTTTCAAAAAAAACAACATTTTATTATATTCATTAAACCTATGTAAATACTTATTTTTGTAAAAAAAATTATGTAAAATAAAATATTTTCCTGATTTTCCATAAAACCTATTTTATTAATTATATTTAAGCTCGATTACTTATATTTTACCTTGATTACTTATATTTTACATTGGTTACTGATATTTAACATTGGTTACTTATATTTTACATTGGTTACTTATATTTTACCTTAATTACTTATATTTTACCTTGATTACTGATATTTTACATTGGTTGCTTATATTTAACATTGGTTACTTATATTTTACATTGGTTACTTATATTTTACATTGGTTACTTATATTTTACATTGGTTACTTATATTTTACATTGGTTACTTATATTTTACGTTGGTTACTTATATTTTACATTGGTTACTTATATTTTACATTGATTACTTATATTTTACATTGGTTACTTATATTTAACATTGATTACTTATATTTTACATTGGTTACTTATATTTTACCTTGGTTAGTTATATTTTACATTGGTTACTTATATTTTACCTTAATTACTTATATTTTACCTTGATTACTGATATTTTACATTGGTTGCTTATATTTAACATTGGTTACTTATATTTTACATTGGTTACTTATATTTTACCTTAATTACTTATATTTTACCTTGATTACTGATATTTTACATTGGTTGCTTATATTTAACATTGGTTACTTATATTTTACATTGGTTACTTATATTTTACATTGGTTACTTATATTTTACATTGGTTACTTATATTTTACATTGGTTACTTATATTTTACGTTGGTTACTTATATTTTACATTGGTTACTTATATTTTACATTGATTACTTATATTTTACATTGGTTACTTATATTTTACCTTGGTTACTTATATTTAACATTGATTACTTATATTTTACATTGGTTACTTATATTTTACCTTGGTTACTTATATTTTACCTTGATTAGTTATATTTTACATTGGTTACTTATATTTAACATTGGTTACTTATATTTTACATTGATTACTTATATTTTACATTGGTTACTTATATTTTACATTGGTTACTTATATTTTACCTTGGTTACTTATATTTAACATTGATTACTTATATTTTACATTGATTACTTATATTTTACATTGGTTACTTATATTTTACATTGGTTACTTATATTTTACCTTGGTTACTTATATTTTACCTTGATTAGTTATATTTTACATTGGTTACTTATATTTAACATTGGTTACTTATATTTTACATTGATTACTTATATTTTACATTGGTTACTTATATTTTACATTGATTACTTATATTTTACCTTGGTTACTTATATTTTACATTGGTTACTTATATTTTACATTGGTTACTTATATTTTACATTGGTTACTTATATTTTACATTGATTACTTATATTTTACATTGATTACTTATATTTTACATTGATTACTTATATTTAACATTGGTTTCTGATATTTTACATTGATTACTTATATTTTACATTGATTACTTATATTTTACATTGATTACTTATATTTTACATTGATTACTTATATTTTACATTGGTTACTTATATTTTACATTGATTACTTATATTTTACATTGATTACTTATATTTTACATTGATTACTTATATTTTACATTGATTACTTATATTTAACATTGATTACTTATATTTTACATTGGTTACTTATATTTTACATTGATTACTTATATTTTACATTGATTACTTATATTTTACATTGATTACTTATATTTAACATTGGTTTCTGATATTTTACATTGATTACTTATATTTTACATTGGTTACTTATATTTTACATTGGTTACTTATATTTAACATTGATTACTTATATTTAACATTGATTACTTATATTTTACCTTGGTTACTTATATTTTACATTGATTACTTATATTTAACATTGGTTTCTGATATTTTACATTGATTACTTATATTTTACATTGGTTACTTATATTTTACATTGGTTACTTATATTTTACATTGATTACTTATATTTAACATTGATTACTTATATTTTACCTTGGTTACTTATATTTTACATTGATTACTTATATTTAACATTGGTTTCTGATATTTTACATTGATTACTTATATTTTACATTGGTTACTTATATTTTACATTGATTACTTATATTTTACATTGATTACTTATATTTTACATTGGTTACTTATATTTTACATTGGTTACTTATATTTTACATTGGTTACTTATATTTTACATTGGTTACTTATATTTTACATTGGTTACTTATATTTTACATTGATTACTTATATTTTACATTGATTACTTATATTTTACATTGGTTACTTATATTTTACATTGGTTACTTATATTTAACATTGGTTATTTATATTTTACATTGATTACTTATATTTTACCTTGATAACTGATATTTTACATTGGTTACTTATATTTTACCTTGATTACTTATGTTTTACATTGGTTACTTATATTTTACCTTGATTACTTATATTTCACCTTAATTACTTATATTTCACATTGGTTACTTATATTTTACCTTGATTACTGATATTTTACATTGATTACTTATATTTTACATTGATTACTTATATTTTACATTGGTTACTTCTATTTTACATTGGTTACTTATATTTTACATTGGTTACTTATATTTTACATTGGTTACTTATATTTAACATTGGTTACTTATATTTTACATTGGTTACTTATATTTTACCTTGATTACTTATGTTTTACATTGATTACTTATATTTTACATTTATTACTTATATTTTACCTTGATTACTTATATTTCACCTTAATTACTTATATTTTACCTTGATTACTTATATTTTACCTTGATTACTTATATTTTACCTTGATTACTTATATTTTACCTTAATTACTTATATTTTACCTTGATTACTTATATTTTACCTTGATTACTTATATTTCACCTTAATTACTTATATTTTACCTTGATTACTTATATTTTACCTTGATTACTTATATTTCACCTTAATTACTTATATTTTACCTTAATTACTTATATTTTACCTTAATTACTTATATTTTACCTTGATTACTTATATTTTACATTGGTTACTTATATTTTACATTGGTTACTTATATTTTACATTGATTACTTATATTTTACATTGATTACTTTATTTTACATTGATTACTTATATTTTACATTGGTTACTTATATTTTACATTGATTACTTATATTTTACATTGATTACTTATATTTTACATTGATTACTTTATTTTACATTGATTACTTATATTTTACATTGATTACTTATATTTTACATTGATTACTTATATTTTACATTGGTTACTTATATTTTACATTGATTACTTATATTTTACATTGATTACTTATATTTTACATTGGTTACTTATATTTTACATTGGTTACTTATATTTTACATTGATTACTTATATTTTACATTGGTTACTTATATTTTACATTGATTACTTATATTTAACATTGGTTACTGATATTTTACATTGGTTACTTATATTTTACATTGGTTACTTATATTTTACCTTGATTACTTATATTTTACATTGGTTACTTATATTTTACATTGGTTACTTATATTTTACATTGGTTACTTATATTTTACATTGGTTACTTATATTTTACCTTGATTACTTATATTTTACATTGTTTACTTATATTTTACCTTGATTACTTATATTTAACATTGGTTACTTATATTTTACATTGGTTACTTATATTTTACATTGATTACTTATATTTTACCTTGATTACTTATATTTTACATTGTTTACTTATATTTTACATTGATTACTTATATTTTACATTGGTTACTTATATTTTACATTGGTTACTTATATTTTACATTGATTACTTATATTTTACATTGGTTACTTATATTTTACATTGGTTACTGATATTTTACCTTGATTACTTATATTTTACATTGGTTACTTATATTTTACATTAATTACTTATATTTTACATTGTTTACTTATATTTTACATTGGTTACTTATATTTTACATTGGTTACTTATATTTTACCTTGATTACTTATATTTTACATTGTTTACTTATATTTTACCTTGATTACTTATATTTTACATTGGTTACTTATATTTTACCTTGATTACTTATATTTTACATTGTTTACTTATATTTTACATTGGTTACTTATATTTTACATTGGTTACTGATATTTTACCTTGATTACTTATATTTTACATTGATTACTTATATTTTACCTTGATTACTTATATTTTACATTGTTTACTTATATTTTACATTGGTTACTTATATTTTACATTGGTTACTTATATTTTACCTTGATTACTTATATTTTACATTGGTTACTTATATTTTACATTGGTTACTTATATTTTACATTGGTTACTTATATTTTACATTGGTTACTTATATTTTACATTGGTTACTTATATTTTACATTGGTTACTTATATTTTACATTGGTTACTTATATTGTACCTTGATTACTTATATTTTACATTGGTTACTTATATTTAACATTGGTTACTTATATTTTACATTGGTTACTTATATTTTACATTGATTACTTATATTTTACATTGATTACTTATATTTTACATTGGTTACTTATATTTTACCTTGATTACTTATATTTTACATTGGTTACTTATATTTTACATTGGTTACTTATATTTTACATTGATTACTTATATTTTACATTGGTTACTTATATTTTACATTGGTTACTTATATTTTACATTGATTACTTATATTTTACCTTGATTACTTATATTTTACATTGATTACTTATATTTTACATTGGTTACTTATATTTTACATTGGTTACTTATATTTTACATTGATTACTTATATTTTACCTTGATTACTTATATTTTACATTGGTTACTTATATTTTACATTGGTTACTTATATTTTACCTTGATTACTTATATTTTACATTGGTTACTTATATTTTACATTGGTTACTTATATTTTACATTGATTACTTATATTTTACATTGGTTACTTATATTTTACATTGGTTACTTATATTTTACATTGATTACTTATATTTTACCTTGATTACTTATATTTTACATTGGTTACTTATGTTTTATCTTAATTACTTATATTTTACATTGGTTACTGATATTTTACATTGGTTACTTATATTTTACCTTGATTACTTATATTTTACCTTGATTACTTGATATATTTTACATTAGTTAATTATTTTGAACAATATATTTTTTTATATAATTATTAGTACAATTAATTAAAGAGATTTTTTTTTAAAAAAGCCATAGCGTTTCAAAACATTTTAAAACTTTCAGTTTTAAGGGAGATAATTATATGCAAATTTCCGGTGCTGATGTTAAGAGAGCAAATGCTACACTTTGATTTTAACCAAAGAGCAATAAAAAAAATTATTTTTTTGTGACTAGACATTTTTAAAGGAATGAAATAAAAAGTGAAGCACCGAAATGAAAACTCGCATCTCCCAGTCTAGCAAAAATATGCCACTGGAGGGAGCATATATTATTTGCTTGTTATCTTAAAACTGATTTTTAGTTCTTGCGCTTCGTAAAAATTGACAGTGACCGTTATTTGCATTTGTTAAATGCATAAATTGTTTTCGAGAGTTAAAATTTCAAATTCAAAAAAATTAAGTTACATTTTTTTATCTCCGTGTCCAAAGAAGATGCATAGAATATCTGCATGATCTGCTGCTGAAATTTGTCGGTCACTTTGCTTTGGGTGTCCACAAAAGTGACAGTGTCTAGACTTGTTCTGGGGTGTTCGACCAAATATTCCTTGACCGTTGATACAATAACATGCACCGCCTCATCCAAAGGATATCGGTAACTGCCTGCAAAACAATCAAAAACGTTATATGTAGGAGGGCTACAAAATAAAAGAGTCAAAAAATGTGTGAAACGTCTTTCTTTTTTTCAAATCTCTCTCTATTCTCTTCTCTATCTCGCTCTATCCCCTTCTGTCTTCCATCACCTCTCTCTTTTCCTCTCTCTGTCACAAGTCAAAAAGGATTTCCCTTCTCAGACCAAAGATAGAACAGATACTGTACTTTGATCCTAGCCTGAAAGGTTTCACACCAAAGGTCGATGGAAAAAAAAAATCGCTCCAAGTATCGACCGGACTAATTTTGTTCCTGTTGACAAAGTGGTAGTACCTGTTAGGGTCCCGTCCATGGTTTAAATAGAATCTGTCCTTAGTCTTACATGAAACTGCAGCCAATCAATTTTTCAGCTTTGGGGAGTCACTTTTTTTTTCTATTTTTTTTTTCTAACATAGTTCACCCCAGACAAGGCAGGCTGCCACTGTAGATGTAAGGGGCTACTGAGAAGAAAGAAAAGGGAGAAGGTTGGGGGGGGGGGGGGGGGGGGGATTGGGTGTCAACCTAAATTGGGATCTGCGCAGCGAGATGTCTGTTTACATTAGTTTTAAATTTTTGCATGTCAGTACCGTCGGGGAAACAGGGGGCAGGGAAGGAGTTTCAGGGGTCAGCAGCACGAGGAAAGAAGCTATTTGAGTAGAAAGCTCTCCGGCATCTGGGGACCTCCACAGTGAATGGATGGGATTTAGTCGATTGTCGAGTAGGTCTAGTGTACTTACGTCGAGAGGGCACCAGAGCAGCCAATTCATCGGAGCACAATCCATTGAAGTATTTGTAAAACAAGCACAAGGATGCTACATTGCGGCGATGGGACAGGGACTGGAGATTGGTTGACAGTAAGGGACCTATTAGGTTGGTGACTCTTTTATGAACCTTGTCAAGGAGGGAGAGACTAGTTGCCATTACTCCCAGGTCCACTCTGATGAGTCGGAGGAGTGGTAGTACCCTACCCCGATTGAAGATATTAAGAACTTAAACGAAAAGATTTGGTTTAACATTAAATAATCTGAAAAAGATTGATATGACGTAAAACAAACAACTACAACTCTGGATACCCTTCAGAAATAAGGTATGAACCCTAACCCTCCTCCTCCTCCTCCTCCTCTTCCTCGCTGTGGGTGAAATAGTAGAATAGTTCATTCTTCACACCTTGATAGGGCAACTAATTTAAGAGAAGGAAAACTCCAGAATAACATTCCGCCTTTTGCTTTCTCCCTCCCCTTAAAAGAAAATACCCTAACCCTTAAGAAATAAGGTATGAACCCTAACCCTCCTCCTCCTCCTCCTCCTCGCTGTGGTGTAAATAGTAGAATAGTCCTTCTTCACACCTTGATAGGGCAACTAATTTAAAAGAAGGAAAACTCCTGAATAACATTCCGCCTTTTGCTTTTTCCCTCCCCCCCCCCCCCAAAAAAAAAAACCACTAACCCTAACCCTTCGGAAATAAGCTATGAATCGAACCCTCTAAACTAATAAACCAATCATTATGAATTTTGGAATACAGCTGCTAAGCATAAGGGTGGGTAATTTGGGCTATATTTAGTTTAATTTAGTTTTGTACAAAGAAGGTAAAAAGGGGCTAAAAGCATTTTGTGAAAATTTAGATACCACCGATTTGGGTGAACTTATAACAATAGGTATTAGATATCAATTAATAAATATTCCAAAAATTTCTGTTTCTTTGGGTTATTTTAAAGGGTTTTTAAGGGTTTTTTAAGGGGTTTTTAAGCGTTTTTAAGGGTTTTTTAAGGGGTTTTTAAGGGTTTTTAAGGGTTTTTTAAGGGTTTTTAAGGGTTTTTTAATGGGTTTTTAATGGGTACAACCTCTCATTTTTAAATTCATTTCTTTCGGATTTGCATTAAATTTGATCATTAGACACCAACTTTTTTTTTTTTAATGGAAATCGCTCCAGACAAGAAATCAGTATGTTAACATTCAAATAAGTCTCAATAAGGGTTAAATCTTTCAAAGAAATCCGAAGACACCATTGAAATTTTCCTTCGATTCCACCTGGGGTGACTAGGACAATTATCGTTTAGGCCCATGAAATATTTTAGAACGAAACGAAACGAAATTGATTTTTTTTTTTAAATAGATTTTCTTTGTTTCGGAAAACAAAGATAAAATTAAACAAAAAATATCTCTGTGAAAAAGAGGGCTTAGATATTTAAATAATTATTTTTATTGGTATTTTTAAGATTTTAAATAATTCGCTTTTATTTAAATTAGAATATCTCTATAAAACCACTATAAGACCCCATCTGGGCTTCTGCTCCAACCACTAGCCAACCCTTTGGTTAGGGTGCAAAAATAAATTTCTAACCTAATAGGCCCGCACTGTCTACCAAGCTCCCGTCTCTGTTGCATCACTGCAGTGTTGCATCCTTGTGCTTGTTTTACAAATATTTGAGAAGAATTTGCCCCGATAAACTTACTGCACTCGTACCCACTTAACGAAAATACTCCTTACCCACCCGACTAGCAGTAAAAACCCACCCGACTAGCAGTAAAAACCCATCCGACTAACAGTAAAAACCCATCCGACTAGCAGTAAAAACCCATCCGAAACAGTAAAAACCCATCCGACTAGCAGTAAAAACCAACCCGACTAGCAGTAAAAACCCATCCGACTAGCAGTAAAAACCCATCCGACTAGCAGTAAAAACCCACCCAACTAGCAGTAAAAACCCACCTGACTAGCAGTAAAAACCCACCTGACTAGCAGTAATAACCCACCCAACTAGCAGTAAAAACCCACCCGACTAGCAGTAAAAACCCACCCGACTAGCAGTAAAAACCCACCCGACTAGCAGTAAAAACCCATCCAGCTAGCAGTAAAAACCCATCTGACTAACAGTAAAAACCCATCCGACTAGCAGTAAAAACCCATCCAACTAACAGTAAAAACCCATCCGACTAACAGTAAAAACCCACCCGACTAACAGTAAAAACCCACCCGACAAGCAGTAAAAACCTATCCGACTAGCAGTAAAAACCGATCCAACTAACAGTAAAAACCCACCTGACTAGCAGTAAAAACCCACCCGACTAGCAGTAAAAACCCATCCGACTAGCAGTAAAAACCCATCCGACTAACAGTAAACACCCATCCAACTAACAGTAAAAACCCACCCGACTAGCAGTAAAAACCCATCCGACTAACAGTAAAAACCCATCCGACTAGCAGTAAAAACCAACCCAGCTAGCAGTAAAAACCCACCTGACTAACAGTAAAAACCCATCCGACTAGCAATAAAAACCCATCCGACTAGCAGTAAAAACCAACCCGACTAGCAGTAAAAACCCACCTGACTAGCAGTAAAAACCAACCCGACTAGCAGTAAAAACCCACCCGACTAGCAGTAAAAACCCACCCGACTAGCAGTAAAACCCCACCCGACTAGCAGTAAAAACCCATCCAGCTAGCAGTAAAAACCCATCTGACTAACAGTAATAACCCATCCGACTAGCAATAAAAACCTTTCAGACTAGCAGTAAAAACCCATCCGACTAACAGTAAAAACCCACCCGACTAACAGTAAAAACCCACCCAACTAGCAGTAAAAACCCATCTGACTAGCAGTAAAAACCCATCCAACTAACAGTAAAAACCCACCTGACTAGCAGTAAAAACCCACTCGACTAGCAGTAAAAACCCATCTGACTAGCAGTAAAAACCCATCCAACTAACAGTAAACACCCATCCAACTAACAGTAAAAACCCACCTGACTAGCAGTAAAAACCCATCCGACTAACAGTAAAAACCCATCCGACTAGCAGTAAAAACCCATCAGACTAACAGTAAAAACCCATCCGACTAGCAGTAAAAACCAACCCGACTAGCAGTAAAAACCCATCCGACTAACAGTAAAAACCCATCCGACTAGCAGTAAAAACCCATCCGACTAGCAGTAAAAACCCACCCAACTAGCAGTAAAAACCCACCCGACTAGCAGTAAAAACCCATCCGACTAACAGTAAAAACCCATCCGACTAGCAGTAAAAACCCATCCGAAACAGTAAAAACCCATCCGACTAGCAGTAAAAACCAACCCGACTAGCAGTAAAAACCCATCCGACTAGCAGTAAAAACCCATCCGACTAGCAGTAAAAACCCACCCAACTAGCAGTAAAAACCCACCCAACTAGCAGTAAAAACCCACCCAACTAGCAGTAAAAACCCACCCGACTAGCAGTAAAAACCCACCCGACTAGCAGTAAAAACCCACCCGACTAGCAGTAAAAACCCATCCAGCTAGCAGTAAAAACCCATCTGACTAACAGTAAAAACCCATCCGACTAGCAGTAAAAACCCATCCAACTAACAGTAAAAACCCATCCGACTAACAGTAAAAACCCACCCGACTAACAGTAAAAACCCACCCGACAAGCAGTAAAAACCCATCCGACTAGCAGTAAAAACCGATCCAACTAACAGTAAAAACCCACCTGACTAGCAGTAAAAACCCACCCGACTAGCAGTAAAAACCCATCCGACTAGCAGTAAAAACCCATCCGACTAACAGTAAACACCCATCCAACTAACAGTAAAAACCCACCCGACTAGCAGTAAAAACCCATCCAACTAACAGTAAAAACCCATCCGACTAGCAGTAAAAACCAACCCAGCTAGCAGTAAAAACCCACCTGACTAACAGTAAAAACCCATCCGACTAGCAATAAAAACCCATCCGACTAGCAGTAAAAACCAACCCGACTAGCAGTAAAAACCCACCTGACTAGCAGTAAAAACCAACCCGACTAGCAGTAAAAACCCACCCGACTAGCAGTAAAAACCCACCCGACTAGCAGTAAAACCCCACCCGACTAGCAGTAAAAACCCATCCAGCTAGCAGTAAAAACCCATCTGACTAACAGTAATAACCCATCCGACTAGCAATAAAAACCTTTCAGACTAGCAGTAAAAACCCATCCGACTAACAGTAAAAACCCACCCGACTAACAGTAAAAACCCACCCAACTAGCAGTAAAAACCCATCTGACTAGCAGTAAAAACCCATCCAACTAACAGTAAAAACCCACCTGACTAGCAGTAAAAACCCACTCGACTAGCAGTAAAAACCCATCTGACTAGCAGTAAAAACCCATCCAACTAACAGTAAACACCCATCCAACTAACAGTAAAAACCCACCTGACTAGCAGTAAAAACCCATCCGACTAACAGTAAAAACCCATCCGACTAGCAGTAAAAACCCATCAGACTAACAGTAAAAACCCATCCGACTAGCAGTAAAAACCAACCCGACTAGCAGTAAAAACCCATCAGACTAACAGTAAAAACCCACCCGACTAGCAGTAAAAACCAACCCGACTAGCAGTAAAAACCCACCCAACTAGCAGTAAAAACCCATCCAGCTTGCAGTAAAAACCCATCTGACTAACAGTAAAAACCCATCCGACTAGCAGTAAAAACCCATCCGACTAGCAGTAAAAACCCATCCAACTAACAGTAAAAACCCATCCGACTAACAGTAAAACCCACCCGACTAGCAGTAAAAACCCATCTGACTAGCAGTAAAAACCCACCCGACTAACAGTAAAAACCCATCTGACTAACAGTAAAAACCCATCTGACTAGCAGTAAAAACCCATCTGACTAACAGTAAAAACCAACCCAACTAGCAGTAAAAGACTACCCAACTAGCAGTAAAAACCCAACCCCTTTCACTGGAAGGTTTTTTACTCGGATAGCTTCTTTCCTTTGACCGCTTGCCTTTTGAAATTCCTTCCTGCTCCATTTCCCTGACCGAAATGTAAAAATGTTTTCGGATGGTGGAGTAATCTCAAAAAGAATTGGTGGAATTATGTACCTGGTGAAAAGTTCCAGATGGGAACATAAACGTCATCTAAATCAATTGAGATCAAGGTTTACGGAAGATGTCAGGGAAGATCAGGAAATCTTGATGGATATATAGTATGAGACGTTTGACATTCCAGCACTACCAATTGCTGAAACAGTTATTCCAAGACGGACAAGCAAAAGAAAAAGAATACCGGTAGAACCGTTAAGTCCGGACCCGAAACGTAAAAGATATTAATTTTTGTTATGAAGAAATTATCTCAGAGGGGGGTGATGTGGAGTAAGCTAGTACCGCTTCCTGAGGTTGGAGAATGAGATGCTCCAAGGGAATAAAAGAGAGGTAACTCTCGTCACGAGGAAGTGAGATGTTATCCAAGTCACCGTTTGAACTGTGTACGACTCTTGATATATTCTATTATATGTTACCCGACCTTTTCCCAAAAGAGGTCTTATCAACATCATAATAGTACTACAATGCAGAAGTTTAACTGTAATGTGAGCAAACATCTTGCTGCCCAACTCCCCACCCAGATTGCCCCACTATAAATCTGGCCCCTATCTCAGTAGCCCCTTATGCTTCAGTGGTACTATGCCCCCTTGTTTGGGTCGAATAAAAGTTTTTCAAAATATATATATAAAGTACCTGCGCTTATTGCTGGAAAGGCAATGGATGTCAGATCGTGTCTGGCAGCAATTTCTAGAGATGTTTTAACAGCTTTTGACAGAAGGTTCTTCTCATTCGACTTTCCATCAGTCCACTTTGGCCCAACCGCATGGATAACCTTCTTACAGGGGAGATTACCGCCCGTCGTGATAATGGCATCCCCAACACCAACAGCCTTTGTGTTCCAAATTGATAAGAAATCGTCACTTTCTGTCTGTATCACGAAACCTCCTGTTAAATAATTAAAAAAGAAAACAAATAATATCACACATATAGAATACAAGCAATATATATTTCTTCCATTTACAGCAGTAGCCAAATTAACTCAGAGAGTAAAGCGTCAGACTGTCTTTGTGTGATACTATGGACTGTTCAACCACTGGTTTAAGTAGCAATACACATGAAAAAATTGAAATTACTTAAAATATCTCAATAATGGCATATATAGAAAGAGCTTGATGATCTAAGAAAGAATCTTTTTAAATTTTTTAAATCTGACTAAAAATAAGGAAGTTATGACTATTTTTGTGCCTCGCACGATTGGATATTTTCCCCTCTTTAAGACCATATGCGTTTCGTCACATATTTTACACTAATTTTTCAGTAAAAATGTTATACCTTTGTTAAAACACAAGATTAAGCAATGAAATTTACCATATAAATGTATTTTTGTACAAGGAATCAGAATGTGCCCCTGAAAATCTCCAGAAATTAATGGCTTCCAAGTAAGCTGCACTAAGTGCACATAAATATGCTGCAATACCTTAAAAATACTATGTATCCATTAAAAGAAAGAAGTTAGAAAACTCAAAGTTGAATGGTAATACAAGAAACTAAAATCTAATACTAGGACTGTTTAAAAATGAATATATTGCAAGATTTCTTTGGCATTATTGTAGATTAACACCTTCCGCTAACTCACCCCCTTGCCTCCCCAAAATATGAGATTCAACTTTTTTTATCTACTGGTTTGAGCAAGGATCCATCCCTGCCCAAGTCACCAGGAGATTGATCACATTACTGAAGAAAAAAGACGGGCATGGAGGGGGTTTATATGATTTTAGGCCCATAACTCAGCTAAACACAGAGTTAAAGATTTGGCAAGAGTTCTTGCGAACCGTTTGCAGGTTATTTCCAATTTGGTTGAACCCGATCAGAACTATGCTGTGAAGGGGAGATTGATTCAGAACAATTTGCATCTTGTTCGCACGATCATAGAAGGATTAGAAGACGACACCGAAGCCGCGCTGATCAATTTAGATCAGTCAAAAACTTTCGACAGAATCGAACATCGTTTTTTGGAATCTGTTCTAGAGACCACCGGATTTAATCTGGGCTTCCGCAAATGGATCTCCATTCTGTATCGCCAGTCGACAACAGAATGCAGTCAGGATCGTTCGCCATTTCTCGGTCGGTATGTCAGTGTTGTCTGCTGTCGCCCCTACTTTATGTTCTTGCGTTGGAGCCTTTCCTGCACAAGCTAAGGAACAACTCTATACGATATCGCTCTACCCGGTGGTGCACGAGGTGGGGTCTCCTCATATGGCAATGATGTCACCGTGTGCGTGTCGAGGTGACTAAGGCACTCGAACAGTATAAAGAAGTCACAGGGGCTGTAGTCAACATAAGCAAATTCATTGGTCTGAAGTTGGTCTGAAGTCAGATGGTCCAGTTCATATCCTTGGCGTATGGTTCAGACCAGGCCTCCATCTTGAAAAGAACTGGTTGGAAATACAGTCGAAGGTTGAAGCGTCAGTGAGAATTTGACTTCGAAGGGGGCTCTCCCTTAAAGTAAGGGTGGGACGTAATGGGTGAAAATTTCAGATTCATGCAAGTAGTATTTTTTGTGTTCATTTATACATAAATAACGCTAAACAATCAAACATTTTGAAAATTTTGCAAAATTCAGAAGGTTCAGGCCAAAAATAGCAGTTACGGCTCTACGGGACTCAAAATCCATCATTTTTCGGTGAAAAAGTGGTTTCATGCAACATTGCAGGTCCTAAAACATCCTCAAAAGCTATGAATGGATATAGATGGTTAAATCTGATATAGTACTTTAATTTAGGACCATTTTTAGGCTGTGAAAGGGTTTTCATGAAGCTAAAATAGCCAAAAACTAGTGGCCTGCACCTTCTGAATTTTGCAAAATTTTCAAAATGTTTGATTGTTTAGTGTTATTTATGTATAAATGAACACAAAAAATACTACTCGCATGAATCTGAAATTTTCACCCATTACGTCCCACCCCTAGTTAAAGGTAGAGCTAAGGCTTGCATCACTTATGTCTTTCCTTGGCCTGCGAACCGCTTGGTGGTGCTTACACGTTAGTTCTTCACACTTTTGGGGCAGGGTAAGAAGCCACTAGTCTGTAGACAGGTCTGTACTCAACGTCCGCATAAGGGGGGTTTGGATATGCCAGAGAGATGTTGATAGAGGAGTCTGTGTGAGGTCCTGAGGTTGAGAAGGCCTTTCCCAACCTCATCCCAGACCACTTGGTTGAAGGCCAACGTAGACCAAGGGGGGGCAATTGCAGTCTTCAACAAATACCGAGCTGCACTCAAATCACTGCCGGAGTCCAGTGACCTTGAACAGTCTAGAAAGATGCTATATCGGGAGCTAGTGGTGGGGGCCACTTCAGATCCGCTTAGGATGGTCGGAGGAGGAGGATCCGCTCTCAGTGGGGTTTGCCACCAGGCCAGAGTCATCTCAATAACCCAGAGTTTTCTCTGACCTGGCAATTCCAACTATTCAAAGATAAAACAAGCCTAAACCCTTGTTGCCTGCGCTGCACGGATGTTGAGGAAGAAATGACCGAGCACGACTTCTTCAATTGCAGCAAGTTGCACGAGTTTTGGAAGTATGTCAACGAGCAGTTGGTACCCCTAGATGTAACATCTGTAATGTACAATGCGATGCCTTCGTAATCTAGGGAAAAACGAATGGTGTTTCTCACGATCCTAGCCATAGCTAGACTTGTATTGTTGACCTCACGCTTAGACCTATGAAACGGGAGTGACTCGCCTTCTGATTACGATCTGATTTCTCACTTTAAACATCAGCTTAAAGTCAAGATCAGATGTGATAGTAGGAGACTACACACTTTGCTGTTTAAAAGACGGTAGATACACACTGCTAGTTTATGTATGTTTGGACAAACCAAGTTTAAGTACGTGTTCCCTGCCGAGGCATGGAGCGTATCAACCGGAGGTCTTATCAGACATCATCCCAGTTAGCAAAGTCTCACAGCTAGTGGTACAAATGACCCCTGACCCCTCTTTTTACGCCCACTTAGAAACCGTCTTGCTTGTTTTCGGCTCTTGAAACAACCCGGATAACAGTGAGCAGCTCATACTTAGATAGATTTGGGAAGGGTCTTACTAACCATTACACTTAGCATTTTATTTTTCAGCAATCTCTGTTGTCTTTTAACAACCCCATGTCTGTGAGAGAGAGGATGCAGAGAAGAAGAAAGTGTGTGTGTGTGTGAGGGGAGGGGGGGAATCAAATTGCAGATACATTTCTGCACCTTATCAAGAACCCTCAAATGGGAGAGAGATTCACCAGCCCAAATATGACAACAGTACTCCATACATGGTCTGATTGTAGATGTGTAGATGTTTATATGAATAAGTGTTAATGTTTATCTATTTACATGAGAAAATGAGAGAAGAGGGCAAAATAGTGTACAATGAGAGAGGGTGAGAGTGATAGACGAACATATGGTACATGAATAAAAAGTAAAATCACGTGTCAGACGTACCTTTATCGACAATTACCTTCGCCACGCCGCCACCATGTTTCATCTCCCGATTGGCCGCATTGACAATTGCATCAACAGAAAGTAGCGTCATGTCACCCTCGTAAATATTAATTGTCCGATCTTGAAATTTCATCTGGAATGCCATCTTCAATTGGCTAGCACTTTTGGATTTACCATCGCCTTTCTCGGCCTCGGCAAACACCATTGTAGATTTCATCTCTTCGAATCGCTTTACAAGTTGGTTTACAAACTCTACAGCGTTCGCCATGTTTTTCTCCGCAGTTCTAACACAGATCTGATTGTCGGGTTCAAAGGTCACCTTCATGATATTTTTGTTGCCGAATTCTTGGCAGAACTCTTTGATTTCTTTCATCTTCCGATTCTTTAAAAAGTCCGCCTGCGCCTTCGTAAGACTAATTGTCTTTTTCTGAATGGCACTAGTTTCTAAAAAGCTTTTAAATTCAGATTGGATTTTTTTTTCGACACAATCAACCGTGACACCAATGAGAGATTTTTGATCCAAGTAAAAGAGATTATCATAATCCTTCTGAATGCGAATAAAGAATTGTTTGCACATTTCTGGTTCCAAGTCCTTTGTAATCGTAAAATCTATCGGCTTGAAGACAGAATGAAAAATTTCATTCGCAATTCGTAATTGATTAGCTTTCATAGAAAACACCGAAATCATATCAGTTTCTTTGACCTCCCATGAAGCGATGCAATTTTTTTTTTTCATTTTCTCTTTTACATGACTAATCACTTGTTTTTTTCTTAGAAGGATCGCTGCGTATCTTGGTAGGGGCACGAAAGAACGCTGAACGTCATTCAAATATGTATTGATTTCTTTTTTGATTTCAGGAAAATGCGAAGATTCGCCTTGAAAAATTAATTTTCTTCTCTCACTCTCAAATCGGATTCCAGGGTATTTATCGTAGATTTTTTGCAGGAATTTATTTGCAAAGAGCAAAGATATTTTATAAGAATCCAGATGTAGAAAATTTCTTTCGGGACTGCTGGGGCCTGTATGAAGAGCTTCTTTCAGTCGAACTATAGCATCTTCACCAAAAGCTGCAATTCGCAACGTTTCATTGGCCGAATCGAAAGATACAACGGCATTTGACAGTTCTTGTTCTGTTAAATCTTTCACCATATCAAACAGTTCAGCAGACAGACTCATCTTTTCCTCAGAAATATTTCCAAGTAGATTTTCAATAATTTTGAAAACTTCTTCTTGGCTATTGGATCTGTCGAATTCTATCATTAGTACCTGACCGACAGACGACGGCCAAATTGGCTTCACATGTGGCTGGAGCATTGTTTCGACGGTCATTTTGTACTTCTTCATCAGGTCCAATATTAACGGAGAATCCAACGAATAGCTCTTGCAAATTTTCTTTTGCAGATTTTTTATGTACGGCAAAACCTCCAATTCTGTGGCAAATATTTTATGGGTCCGAAAACAGAATTCTGCGACAACTAAAAGAAAAAGAGAAAGAAAAAAAAACACAAAAATAAAATTTGTAACAAGCCGCGCATGCGTGGTCCCCCTCTGTATGTGACTCGATGTGGCGAGCGTAAAATGCAATAAATTTGGGCAATTTGGGGCATTTTTGACCCCCTGGGGGCGCGAACCAGAATTTTTCTGAGGTCAAGGATGCTCATTTTATATCCAGAACAATTGCCTCTACATTTTGGCCAAGTTTCAGAAAAATTGAATGGATGGATCAAACGTTATGGGAGAAAAGTGTCATTTTTTGCCATTTTGGGGGATTTTGACCCCCTGGGAGCGCGAACCAGATTTTTTCCAAGGTCAGCAATACTTATTTTCTATTAGGAACAATTGCCTCCACATTTTGGCCAAGTTTCAGAGAAATTGAATGGATGGATGGATGAAAAGTTATGGGGCAAAAAAATGTTATTTTTTGCCATTTTGGGGCCTTTTGACCCCCTGGGGGGCTAACCAGATTTTTTTTCAAAAATCGGAGAATGTCACTTTCTAACCTGACAAAAGTTACAACTTCATGCAAAATTTCAGAAAAATCCGGACGGACGGACGAACGGACGGACGGAAATGCCTCAAAACATTTTATAAATCGGGGGACCAATAAGCAGAGTTGCGAAGTAGGAGAGAGTCGGAGGTTTTGTGTTGTATAACGAAGGGGGGCCTGAAAAGAGGGCCCCCAAAGGAAGGGGGAGCCTAAAAGCGCAAGTCGAGAATCACGTGATTCTGGAGCCTGCACCAGTTGATGAACGAGGCACAGAAACGGACGGTCTTCTACCAGTCAGCAAGGGGGAGAGGAGGGGTATACATGCAGTTAATTTCTGTCTCTGAGTGATGTTAAATCAAATCTTATAAAAACCAAATTCGCCATCCATGTATTTATCGATCAACGGGTGAGGAACAAGCCAACAGCGACAAAACCTGGGTACACACCTGCGAAGGTAAGCAATCTCTAACATTTGGAATGAGTTGGAGTCAGACTCATAAAAATGTTAGCAGTTGGAGTCAGACTCATAAAAATGTTAGGAGTTGGAGTCAGACTCATAAAAATGTTAGCAGTTGGAGTCAGACTCATAAAAATGTTAGCAGTTGGAGTCAGACTCATAAAAATGTTAGCAGTTGGAGTCAGACTCATTAAAATGTTAGGAGTTGGAGTCGGATTTTTTAATCTTCTTAAGAATCAACACGCAGTTTTAATATTGGAAGACTTTAAAAAAAGGAGTCGGAGTCGGATATTTTGGAATTCTAGGAGTCAAAGTCGCAGTCGGAATTTGGGGAGTCAGATCTTATACATTCCAACTTTGCAACCATGGTAATAACTATGAGAACAAAAAAGAAAAAGTAATTCGTAATTGTATTCTTAGTATCGCCCGCACTGAGTATTGAACCTGCCACCTCACAAAGACTTTCATCTAGAACTGATTATTATTGATTATTACTTAGCACTGATATTCGTTACGCCACAGGGGATGAGGTTAATCAGATCTCATTCCCCCGAAGATGGACCCAGATGGGTCCGAAAGTACTTGGGAGACTAATGTAAATTATGGCAAATTCATCAGCCAATTTCCCTCCGAAACTAAGATCCTAATTCGGACTATTGAAAGGATCTACCAAAGGATATCTAGACATGAGTTGTCTCTTATATTCAACAATATATATATATACATATATATATATATATAAGTATAAATTTTTATTAATACAAACATTATTGGTTACATATGTGCATACATGTTTCGGTTGCACTTTTCCCAGAAAGTCAACCTCATCAGACCAAGAATTTCAGAGCCATTTCTCTGAAATTCTTGGTCTGATGAGGTTGACTTTCTGGGAAAAGTGCAACCGAAACATGTATGCACATATGTAACCAATAATGTTTGTATAAATAAAAATTTATACTTATAAACAGCTCTACTTGTTATTGAGCACTTTTTATAAACACTTGCGTTTCTACGGATTTACATTTACAGAAACTAATACAATACATGTACTATATATATATATATATATATATATAAGTATAAATTTTTATTTATACAAACATTATTTGTTACATATGTGCATACATGTTTCAGTTGCACTCTTCGCAGAAAGTCAACCTCATCAGACCAAGGATTCAGAGAAATGGGATGGATTTTTAGATTTTTCTCCTCGAATAAATCTTTGTTTGGGATTGGTTATTTTCTATTTCTTATGAATTGGTATCGGATTACCTATTTTACTTGTTGACCATTCTTCAGCCTTTTTATGACCTACCCATCCCTATTTTATTCACAAACTCACTCTCCAGTCCTCACGCTTCAGCGGGTCAACTGTTTCCAAAAAGTAATTTACTATATGTAGTCAACGAACTCCGACTCACAACACTGCATGACGTCTTCATACTACAAGGGAGATAATCTTCTACAACGTGCTGGCTTAACGTATATGGGTAAGAAATGAATTTTATTAATTACTAAAATTCTACTCGATAATTTTCCGTAATTTTTCATGTAGATATCTATTATTGCCTGATACGTAAGTATATCAAAGAGTTTTCCTGTTAATTTATTTTGAACTGCCATATTTTACTTGTGCATGTCTTTCAACAAGCACCAAAAAAAAGTTTAATTAAAAAGAAATTTTTCTTTAATTTCAAAACAAATTTTACATTTTAAAAAAAATTAAACAATTGTTTTAAATATTATAAGTAAAAAATTTTCTTTAAAAAAAAGTTTCTTTAAAAAGATTTTTCATATAATATTTTTAAAATTTTTCCTGTTAATTTATTTTGAACTGCCATATTCTACTTGTGCATTTTTTTTCAACAAGCACCAAAAAAAAGTTCAATTAAAAAGAACTTTTCCTTAATTTCCAAAAAAAATGTTACATTTAAAAAAAAAATTTAACAATTTTTAAAAATATTATAAGGAAAATTTTTATTTAAAAAAATTTTTCTTTAAAAAGATTTTTCATATAAATTTGTTACATTTTTATTTTAATTAAAAAAAAAATTGTGTTTTTAATTAAAAAAAAGTTTTAAATAAAATTATTCTACTTTGATCGATCTGAGAATTCAACCATCCAGTGTGAACATAAATGAAGAAATCTTTCAGCGTAAAAAAAGAAAGAAAAAAAAAGTATAAATATGAATGATTTTTCATATAATATTTTTTAAATTTGTTAAATTTTTTTTTTAAATTAAAAATAAAATTATGTTTTTAATTAAAAAAAGTTTTAAATAAAATTATTCTACTTTGATTGATCTGAGAATTCAACCATTCCGTGTGACCATTAAATGAAGAAATCTTTCAGTGTAAAAAAAGAAAGAAAAAAACATTTTTAAATATGAATGATTTTTCATATAATATTTTTTAAATTTGTTAAATTTTTTTTTAAATTAAAAAAAAATTTGTGCTTTTAATTAAAAAAAATGTTTTAAATAAAATTATTCTACTTTGAGCGTAAAAAAAGAAAGAAAAAAAACAACTTTAAATATGAATGATTTTCGAATATCAGCGGCTTACCAGCTGGGTCATTAAACGTCACAAGAAACTGGTCAGCGGACAGCTTTTCGACAGATTCTACTTCTTGACCTTCACGCATCCGACCTTGGAAATAAAGATGTATCTTCTCCTCATCTAAGTGCTGCGCCGATTTCAAAAGCCTCACTCGGATCGTCTCACAGGATGGAATGCCAGAGACTTTCGGGTACGTTTCACTCATAAATCTCATTGTGTTTTTCTTGCAGAGTTGTTGGACTTGGATTAAATCTTAAAAAATAGAAACATGTTTTTGATACTATTAATGAGATTATTATGGGATGTAATTTCTAAGATTATTATGGGATGTAATTTCTAAGATTATTATGGGATGTAATTAATGAGATTATTATGGGATGTAATTTCTAAGATTATTATGGGATGTAATTTCTAAGATTATTATGGGATGTAATTAATGAGATTATTATGGGATGTAATTTCTAAGATTATTATGGGATGTAATTTCTGAGATTATTATAGAGATTTGTACAGAGACTTTGATGATATGGCTATGTTGAAAGAATGGATGAGAGTTCTTGGGTAAGAGAAGGTCATTTCTAAGATTATTATGGGATGTCATTTCTAAGATTATTATGGGATGTAATTTCTAAGATTATTATGGGATGTTGAATGAAGTCATTTGAAAACGAGAACTTAGGATGCTGAAAGTGACGGATTAGAGTAATCTTCCGTTTTAATAAACAGGGACATGATCTCTGCCACTATTCATTTGTTTATTAAAAATTATTTATTTAGTAAATAAAAAAAAATGCACCCTATAAGATTTTATTTTATTATGCATTCCGCCCAAAGGCAAGTAAATAGCGACACGATCTCTGCAATGTTTTGTTTGTTAATTAAAAAGTTTTGTAAATAAAAAAAATGCACTAAAGAATAAATATTTAATATTTCTAACCCCCCCCCCCCACAATGAATGTCACCAATTGTGCAAAAATGTAACGTTCTACCAGTATGTTGTTTAATTTTCGATTTTTGAGCGATTATCAAGGGTCCTCGTGCAGGGCTAATGGGTAGCCATTTTTTTGTTCTAACTTTACAAAGTGGACACTAGGTTTGTTTTGAACAAAAAAAAAACGCTTTAAAGTAAGTTAAAACAAAAATAAACTTATCCAAGTAGGTAGAAGAGTAACTTCTCTTGCCTTTGGTAACATTAATTTGTTGCATATTTGTTTTTTCACCACTTTTTTGTTTTGTTACTTACAGTAAAAAATACCCAACATTTCAGTCAAAACATTATTCGACAGTGGTCAGTTGAGTTTGTGTATCCTGTGCGCGTAGAAGTCCAAGGGTAAAAGTATTCTATTCAAAGGATCTAGGATGAAGTCTATCAGTTAAATGTTGCCGGTAATATTAACACTTACATAACCGTATTTTATCCTCTGATGAAAATAGTTTGTCTTTGAAAAACTATGGATTAAGGATATGAAACTCCTTGCTGTGAACTTCTGATGTTTTAATAAATATTGTATCTATACAATTTTTTATTCTCATCTTTCATCTCTTGAATTCCCCGTGTTAATATTAGATGCTTACGTTAAGATCTCCTGTTTTTGTTTCACTGTTAGATACTTAATCCCCCTTTTTATTTTATTTACTTACTATTATATTTTTTATTTATTTATGAATTTTCCAACGAATGTTAAGTCTGCACTATTTTGGATTTAGTTAGTTTCTCTGGGAATTTAAACTGCATTTTCCTTTTTATTTTTTGTCTTTTTGTTTAAAATAACTCAAAGCTTCTTTAGACTATATATATAAAATAAAATAAAGTAACATGGAATCACATAATCAGGGCATCTTTTACGAGACTCAGCAGAGTAAAAACGCTAAAAAAACAAATTTACAACAAATAAAAGTAACTGTAAGCTGTAAAAGTTAGTTTCAAACTTGCATGTGCTATTTGTTTGTATTTTAAACCCGTTTGAAGTGCTATTTATTAGAAATTTATGTTCAACAGAGGGGTTTCGAAGAATTCAAAATGGCCGCTCTACGTAATAATATAGAGGCATTTTCTTTGAGAAACTAGATGTTTTAAAAAACAAGAAAATTTTTTTTAACATCTAATAAAAAGCCATTTATACTACGCAAAAATACAAACAAATTACATAGGTAAGTAGAAAAATGTCTATTCTAGACATAAGTCAACTTTACTTGTTGCAAATTTATGTTTATGTCTTTCTCGTTCTTTTTTTGGACCCTGTTCGCGCCTCTGCTGAGCGTCGTAACATATACCCCATAATCACATATATATATTCGCTACTTGAAGGGGGGGGGGGGTATAGTATTTTAAGTGACCTATAAAAATCTATAATTTTTTTTAAAAATAAAATAAGTATATTATATTACCATTCATTTACTAATTGTTTTTTTGTTCTGTTAGTTACAGTAAAAAGTTTATTATTTAAAATTAATTAGTTACAGTAAAAATGTTATGTTAATGATATAACCTGGTAATTAGTGGAACATGTTTTCTAGTTATATTTTATTATTAACTCAACTTGACAACAATCTCTGGCAAGTTAGTGAGAGAAGGAGAAGCAAAGAGACAGATACAGACATAGGTAGATAGAGAGGGAGGGGAGAAAGAAAGAGAAGCAAAGAGACAGATACAGACATAGGTAGATAGAGAGGGGGAGAGTAAGAAAGAGAAGCAAAGAGAGACAGATACAGACATAGGTAGATAGAGAGGAGGAGAGAAAGAAAGAAGCAAAGAGACAGATACAGACATAGGTAGATAGAGAGAGGGAGAGAAAGAAAGAGAGCCAATAAGACAGATACAGACATAGGTAGATAGAGAGGGGAGAGAAAGAAAGAGAAGCAAACAGACAGATACAGACATAGGTAGATAGAGAGGGAAAGAGAAAGAAAGAGAAGCAAAGAGACAAATACAGACATAGGTAGATAGAGAGGGGGAGAGAAAGAAAGAGAAGCAAAGAGACAGATACAGACATAGGTAGATAGAGAGGGGGAGAGTGAGAAAGAGAAGCAAAGAGACAGATACAGACATTAGGTAGATAGAGAGGGGGAGAAAAAGAAAGAGAAGCAAAGAGACAGATACCGACATAGGTAGATAGAGAGGGGGAGAGAAAGAAAAAGAAGCAAAGAGAGACAGATACAGACATAGGTAGATAGAGAGGGGGAGAGAAAGAGAAGCAAAGAGACAGATACAGACATAGGTAGATAGAGAGGGGGAGAGAAAGAAAGAGAAGCAAAGAGACAGATACAGACATAGGTAGATAGAGAGGGGGAGAGTAAGAAAGAGAAGCAAAGAGAGACAGATACAGACATAGGTAGATAGAGAGGCGGAGAGAAAGAAAGAGAAGCAAAGAGACAGATACAGACATAGGTAGATAGAGAGGGGGAGAGAAAGAAAGAGAAGCAAAGAGACAGATACAGACATAGGTAGATAGAGAGAGGGAGAGAAAGAAAGAGAAGCAAAGAGACAGATACAGACATAGGTAGATAGAGAGGGGGAGAAAAAGAAAGAGAAGCAAAGAGACAAATACAGACATAGGTAGATAGAGAGGGGAGAGAAAGAAAGAGAAGCAAACAGACAGATACAGACATAGGTAGATAGAGAGGGGGAGAGAAAGAAAGAGAAGCAAAGAGACAAATACAGACATAGGTAGATAGAGAGGGGGAGAGAAAGAAAGAGAAGCAAAGAGACAGATACAGACATAGGTAGATAGAGAGGGGGAGAGTAAGAAAGAGAAGCAAAGAGACAGATACAGACATAGGTAGATAGAGAGGGGGAGAGAAAGAAAGAGAAGTAAAGAGACAGATACAGACATAGGTAGATAGGGAGGGGGAGAGAAAGAGAAGCAAAGAGACAGATACAGACATAATTAGATAGAGAGGGGGAGAGAAAGAAAGAGAAGCAAAGAGACAGATACAGACATAATTAGATAGAGAGGGGGAGAGAAAGAAAGAGAAGCAAAGAGACAGATACAGACATAGGTAGATAGAGAGGGGGAGAGAAAGAAAGAGAAGCAAAGAGACAGATACAGACATAATTAGATAGAGAGTGGGGAGAGAAAGAAAGAGTAGCAAAGAGACAGATACAGACATAGGTAGATAGAGAGGGGGAGAGAAAGAAATGGGAGCAAAGAGACAGATACAGACATAGGTAGATAGAGAAGCAGAGAGAAAGAAAGAGAAGCAAAGAGACAGATACAGACATAGGTATATAGAGAAGGGGAGAGAAAGAAAGAGAAGCAAAGAGACAGATACAGACATAGGTAGAGAGGGGGAGAGAAAGAAAGAGAAGCAAAGAGACGGATACAGACATAGGTAGATAGAGAGGGGAGAGAAAGAAAGAGAAGCAAAGAGACAAATACAGACATAGGTAGATAGAGAGGGGGAGAGAAAGAAAGAGAAGCAAAGAGACAGATACAGACATAGGTAGATAGAGAGGGAGAGAGAAAGAAAGAGAAGCAAAGAGACAGATACAGACATAGGTAGATAGAGAGGGGGAGAAAAAGAAAGAGAAGCAAAGAGACAGATACAGACATAGGTAGATAGAGAGGGGGAAAGAAAGAAAGAGAAGCAAAGAGACAGATACAGACATAGGTAGATAGAGAGGGGGAGAGTAAGAAAGAGAAGCAAAGAGAGACAGATACAGACATAGGTAGATAGAGAGGGGGAGAGTAAAGAAGAGAAGCAAAGAGTGACAGATACAGACATAGGTAGATAGAGAGGGGGAGAGTAACAAAGAGAAGCAAAGAGACAGATACAGACATAGGTAGATAGAGAGGGGGAGAGAAAGAAAGAGAAGCAAAGAGACAGATACAGACATAGGTAGATAGAGAGGGGAAGAGAAAGAAAGAGAAGCAAAGAGACAGATACAGACATAGGTAGATAGAGAGGCAGAGAGAAAGAAAGAGAAGCAAAGAGACAGATACAGACATAGGTAGATAGAGAAGGGGAGAGTAAGAAAGAGAAGCAAAGAGAGACAGATACAGACATAGGTAGATAGAGAGGGGGAGAGAAAGAGAAGCAAAGAGACAGATACAGACATAGGTAGATAGAGAGGGGGAGAGAAAGAAAGAGAAGCAAAGAGACAGATACAGACATAGGTAGATAGAGAGGGGGAGAGAAAGAGAAGCAAAGAGACAGATACAGACAGGTAGATAGAGAGGGGGAGAGAAAGAAAGAGAAGCAAAGAGACAAATACAGACATAGGTAGATAGAGAGGGGGAGAGAAAGAAAGAGAAGCAAAGAGACAGATACAGACATAGGTAGATAGAGAGGGGGAGAGTAAGAAAGAGAAGCAAAGAGACAGATACAGACATAGGTAGATAGAGAGGGGGAGAGAAAGAAAGAGAAGCAAAGAGACAGATACCGACATAGGTAGATATAGAGGGGGAGAGAAAGAAAGAGAAGCAAAGAGAGACAGATACAGACATAGGTAGATAGAGAGGGGGAGAGAAAGAGAAGCAAAGAGACAGATACAGACATAATTAGATAGAGAGGGGGAGAGAAAGAAAGAGAAGCAAAGAGACAGATACAGACATAATTAGATAGAGAGGGGGAGAGAAAGAAAGAGAAGCAAAGAGACAGATACAGACATAATTAGATAGAGAGGGGGAGAGAAAGAAAGAGAAGCAAAGAGACAGATACAGACATAGGTAGATAGAGAGGGGGAGAGAAAGAAAGAGAAGCAAAGAGACAGATACAGACATAGTTAGATAGAGAGGGGAGAGAAAGAAAGAGTAGCAAAGAGACAGATACAGACATAGGTAGATAGAGAGGGGGAGAGAAAGAAAGAGAAGCAAAGAGACAGATACAGACATAGGTAGATAGAGAGGCAGAGAGAAAGAAAGAGAAGCAAAGAGACAGATACAGACATAGGTATATAGAGAAAGGGGGGGAAAGAAAGAGAAGCAAAGAGACGGATACAGATCTAGGTAGATAGAGAGGGGAGAGAAAGAAAGAGAAGCAAAGAGACAAATACAGACATAGGTAGATAGAGAGGGGAGAGAAAGAAAGAGAAACAAAGAGACAAATACAGACATAGGTAGATAGAGAGGGGGAGAGAAATAAAGAGAAGCAAAGAGACAGATACAGACATAGGTAGATAGAGAGGGGGAGAGAAAGAAAGAGAAGCAAAGAGACAGATACAGACATAATTAGATAGAGAGGGAGAGAAAGAAAGAGAAGCAAAGAGACAGATACAGACATAGGTAGATAGAGAGGGGGAGAGAAAGAAAGAGAAGCAAAGAGACAGATACAGACATAGTTAGATAGAGAGGGGAGAGAAAGAAAGAGTAGCAAAGAGACAGATACAGACATAGGTAGATAGAGAGGGGGAGAGAAAGAAAGAGAAGCAAAGAGACAGATACAGACATAGGTAGATAGAGAGGCAGAGAGAAAGAAAGAGAAGCAAAGAGACAGATACAGACATAGGTATATAGAGAAGGGGAGAGAAAGAAAGAGAAGCAAAGAGACAGATACAGATCTAGGTAGATAGAGAGGGGAGAGAAAGAAAGAGAAGCAAAGAGACAAATACAGACACAGGTAGATAGAGAGGGGGAGAGAAAGAAAGAGAAGCAAAGAGACAGATACAGACATAGGTAGATAGAGAGGGGGAGAGAAAGAAAGAGAAGCAAAGAGACAGATACAGACATAGGTAGATAGAGAGGGGAGAGAAAGAAAGAGAAGCAAAGAGACAGATACAGACATAGGTAGATAGAGAGGGGGAGAGAAAGAAAGAGAAGCAAAGAGACAGATACAGACATAGGTAGATAGAGAGGGGGAGAGAAAGAAAGAGAAGCAAAGAGACAGATACAGACATAGGTAGATAGAGAGGGGGAGAGAAAGAAAGAGAAGCAAAGAGACAGATACAGACATAGGTAGATAGAGAGGGGGAGAGAAAGAAAGAGAAGCAAAGAGACAGATACAGACATAGGTAGATAGAGAGGGGGAGAGAAAGAAAGAGAAGCAAAGAGACAGATACAGACATAGGTAGATAGAGAGGGGGAGAGAAAGAAAGAGAAGCAAAGAGACAGATACAGACATAGGTAGATAGAGAGGGGGAGGGAAAGAAAGAGAAGCAAAGAGACAGATACAGACATAGGTAGATAGAGAGGGGGAGAGAAAGAAAGAGAAGCAAAGAGATAGATACAGACATAGGTAGATAGAGAGGCGGAGAGAAAGAAAGAGAAGCAAAGAGACAGATACAGACATAGGTAGATAGAGAGGGGGAGAGAAAGAAAGAGAAGCAAAGAGACAGATACAGACATAGGTAGATAGAGAGGGGGAGAGAAAGAAAGAGAAGCAAAGAGACAGATACAGACATAGGTAGATAGAAAGGGGGAGAGAAAGAAAGAGAAGCAAAGAGACAGATACAGACATAGGTATATAGAGAAGGGGAGAGAAAGAAAGAGAAGCAAAGAGACAGATACAGATCTAGGTAGATAGAGAGGGGAGAGAAAGAAAGAGAAGCAAAGAGACAAATACAGACATAGGTAGATAGAGAGGGGGAGAGAAAGAAAGAGAAGCAAAGAGACAGATACAGACATAGGTAGATAGAGAGGGGGAGAGAAAGAAAGAGAAGCAAAGAGACAGATACAGACATAGGTAGATAGAGAGGGGGAGAGAAAGAAAGAGAAGCAAAGAGACAGATACAGACATAGGTAGATAGAGAGGGGGAGAGAAAGAAAGAGAAGCAAACAGACAGATACAGACATAGGTAGATAGAGAGGGGGGGAGAAAGAAAGAGAAGCAAAGAGACAGATACAGACATAGGTAGATAGAGAGGGGGAGAGAAAGAAAGAGAAGCAAAGAGACAGATACAGACATAGGTAGATAGAGAGAGGGAGAGAAAGAAAGAGAGCCAATAAGACAGATACAGACATAGGTAGATAGAGAGGGGAGAGAAAGAAAGAGAAGCAAACAGACAGATACAGACATAGGTAGATAGAGAGGGAAAGAGAAAGAAAGAGAAGCAAAGAGACAAATACAGACATAGAGAGATAGAGAGGGGGAGAGAAAGAAAGAGAAGCAAAGAGACAGATACAGACATAGGTAGATAGAGAGGGGGAGAGTGAGAAAGAGAAGCAAAGAGACAGATACAGACATTAGGTAGATAGAGAGGGGGAGAAAAAGAAAGAGAAGCAAAGAGACAGATACCGACATAGGTAGATAGAGAGGGGGAGAGAAAGAAAAAGAAGCAAAGAGAGACAGATACAGACATAGGTAGATAGAGAGGGGGAGAGAAAGAGAAGCAAAGAGACAGATACAGACATAGGTAGATAGAGAGGGGGAGAGAAAGAAAGAGAAGCAAAGAGACAGATACAGACATAGGTAGATAGAGAGGGGGAGAGTAAGAAAGAGAAGCAAAGAGAGACATATACAGACATAGGTAGATAGAGAGGCGGAGAGAAAGAAAGAGAAGCAAAGAGACAGATACAGACATAGGTAGATAGAGAGGGGGAGAGAAAGAAAGAGAAGCAAAGAGACAGATACAGACATAGGTAGATAGAGAGAGGGAGAGAAAGAAAGAGAAGCAAAGAGACAGATACAGACATAGGTAGATAGAGAGGGGGAGAAAAAGAAAGAGAAGCAAAGAGACAAATACAGACATAGGTAGATAGAGAGGGGAGAGAAAGAAAGAGAAGCAAACAGACAGATACAGACATAGGTAGATAGAGAGGGGGAGAGAAAGAAAGAGAAGCAAAGAGACAAATACAGACATAGGTAGATAGAGAGGGGGAGAGAAAGAAAGAGAAGCAAAGAGACAGATACAGACATAGGTAGATAGAGAGGGGGAGAGTAAGAAAGAGAAGCAAAGAGACAGATACAGACATAGGTAGATAGAGAGGGGGAGAGAAAGAAAGAGAAGCAATGAGACAGATACAGACATAGGTAGATAGGGAGGGGGAGAGAAAGAGAAGCAAAGAGACAGATACAGACATAATTAGATAGAGAGGGGGAGAGAAAGAAAGAGAAGCAAAGAGACAGATACAGACATAATTAGATAGAGAGGGGGAGAGAAAGAAAGAGAAGCAAAGAGACAGATACAGACATAGGTAGATAGAGAGGGGGAGAGAAAGAAAGAGAAGCAAAGAGACAGATACAGACATAATTAGATAGAGAGTGGGGAGAGAAAGAAAGAGTAGCAAAGAGACAGATACAGACATAGGTAGATAGAGAGGGGGAGAGAAAGAAATGGGAGCAAAGAGACAGATACAGACATAGGTAGATAGAGAAGCAGAGAGAAAGAAAGAGAAGCAAAGAGACAGATACAGACATAGGTATATAGAGAAGGGGAGAGAAAGAAAGAGAAGCAAAGAGACAGATACAGACATAGGTAGAGAGGAGGAGAAAAAGAAAGAGAAGCAAAGAGACGGATACAGACATAGGTAGATAGAGAGGGGAGAGAAAGAAAGAGAAGCAAAGAGACAAATACAGACATAGGTAGATAGAGAGGGGGAGAGAAAGAAAGAGAAGCAAAGAGACAGATACAGACATAGGTAGATAGAGAGGGAGAGAGAAAGAAAGAGAAGCAAAGAGACAGATACAGACATAGGTAGATAGAGAGGGGGAGAAAAAGAAAGAGAAGCAAAGAGACAGATACAGACATAGGTAGATAGAGAGGGGGAGAGAAAGAAAGAGAAGCAAAGAGACAGATACAGACATAGGTAGATAGAGAGGGGGAGAGTAAGAAAGAGAAGCAAAGAGAGACAGATACAGACATAGGTAGATAGAGAGGGGGAGAGTAAAGAAGAGAAGCAAAGAGTGACAGATACAGACATAGGTAGATAGAGAGGGGGAGAGTAACAAAGAGAAGCAAAGAGACAGATACAGACATAGGTAGATAGAGAGGGGGAGAGAAAGAAAGAGAAGCAAAGAGACAGATACAGACATAGGTAGATAGAGAGGGGAAGAGAAAGAAAGAGAAGCAAAGAGACAGATACAGACATAGGTAGATAGAGAGGCAGAGAGAAAGAAAGAGAAGCAAAGAGACAGATACAGACATAGGTAGATAGAGAAGGGGAGAGTAAGAAAGAGAAGCAAAGAGAGACAGATACAGACATAGGTAGATAGAGAGGGGGAGAGAAAGAGAAGCAAAGAGACAGATACAGACATAGGTAGATAGAGAGGGGGAGAGAAAGAAAGAGAAGCAAAGAGACAGATACAGACATAGGTAGATAGAGAGGGGGAGAGAAAGAGAAGCAAAGAGACAGATACAGACAGGTAGATAGAGAGGGGGAGAGAAAGAAAGAGAAGCAAAGAGACAAATACAGACATAGGTAGATAGAGAGGGGGAGAGAAAGAAAGAGAAGCAAAGAGACAGATACAGACATAGGTAGATAGAGAGGGGGAGAGTAAGAAAGAGAAGCAAAGAGACAGATACAGACATAGGTAGATAGAGAGGGGGAGAGAAAGAAAGAGAAGCAAAGAGACAGATACCGACATAGGTAGATATAGAGGGGGAGAGAAAGAAAGAGAAGCAAAGAGAGACAGATACAGACATAGGTAGATAGAGAGGGGGAGAGAAAGAGAAGCAAAGAGACAGATACAGACATAATTAGATAGAGAGGGGGAGAGAAAGAAAGAGAAGCAAAGAGACAGATACAGACATAATTAGATAGAGAGGGGGAGAGAAAGAAAGAGAAGCAAAGAGACAGATACAGACATAGGTAGATAGAGAGGGGGAGAGAAAGAAAGAGAAGCAAAGAGACAGATACAGACATAGTTAGATAGAGAGGGGAGAGAAAGAAAGAGTAGCAAAGAGACAGATACAGACATAGGTAGATAGAGAGGGGGAGAGAAAGAAAGAGAAGCAAAGAGACAGATACAGACATAGGTAGATAGAGAGGCAGAGAGAAAGAAAGAGAAGCAAAGAGACAGATACAGACATAGGTATATAGAGAAAGGGGGGGAAAGAAAGAGAAGCAAAGAGACGGATACAGATCTAGGTAGATAGAGAGGGGAGAGAAAGAAAGAGAAGCAAAGAGACAAATACAGACATAGGTAGATAGAGAGGGGAGAGAAAGAAAGAGAAGCAAAGAGACAAATACAGACATAGGTAGATAGAGAGGGGGAGAGAAATAAAGAGAAGCAAAGAGACAGATACAGACATAGGTAGATAGAGAGGGGGAGAGAAAGAAAGAGAAGCAAAGAGACAGATACAGACATAATTAGATAGAGAGGGAGAGAAAGAAAGAGAAGCAAAGAGACAGATACAGACATAGGTAGATAGAGAGGGGGAGAGAAAGAAAGAGAAGCAAAGAGACAGATACAGACATAGTTAGATAGAGAGGGGAGAGAAAGAAAGAGTAGCAAAGAGACAGATACAGACATAGGTAGATAGAGAGGGGGAGAGAAAGAAAGAGAAGCAAAGAGACAGATACAGACATAGGTAGATAGAGAGGCAGAGAGAAAGAAAGAGAAGCAAAGAGACAGATACAGACATAGGTATATAGAGAAGGGGAGAGAAAGAAAGAGAAGCAAAGAGACAGATACAGATCTAGGTAGATAGAGAGGGGAGAGAAAGAAAGAGAAGCAAAGAGACAAATACAGACACAGGTAGATAGAGAGGGGGAGAGAAAGAAAGAGAAGCAAAGAGACAGATACAGACATAGGTAGATAGAGAGGGGGAGAGAAAGAAAGAGAAGCAAAGAGACAGATACAGACATAGGTAGATAGAGAGGGGAGAGAAAGAAAGAGAAGCAAAGAGACAGATACAGACATAGGTAGATAGAGAGGGGGAGAGAAAGAAAGAGAAGCAAAGAGACAGATACAGACATAGGTAGATAGAGAGGGGGAGAGAAAGAAAGAGAAGCAAAGAGACAGATACAGACATAGGTAGATAGAGAGGCGGAGAGAAAGAAAGAGAAGCAAAGAGACAGATACAGACATAGGTAGATAGAGAGGGGGAGAGAAAGAAAGAGAAGCAAAGAGACAGATACAGACATAGGTAGATAGAGAGGGGGAGAGAAAGAAAGAGAAGCAAAGAGACAGATACAGACATAGGTAGATAGAAAGGGGGAGAGAAAGAAAGAGAAGCAAAGAGACAGATACAGACATAGGTATATAGAGAAGGGGAGAGAAAGAAAGAGAAGCAAAGAGACAGATACACATCTAGGTAGATAGAGGGGGGAGAGAAAGAAAGAGAAGCAAAGAGACAAATACAGACATAGGTAGATAGAGAGGGGGAGAGAAAGAAAGAGAAGCAAAGAGACAGATACAGACATAGGTAGATAGAGAGGGGGAGAGAAAGAAAGAGAAGCAAAGAGACAGATACAGACATAGGTAGATAGAGAGGGGGAGAGAAAGAAAGAGAAGCAAAGAGACAGATACAGACATAGGTAGATAGAGAGGGGGAGAGAAAGAAAGAGAAGCAAAGAGACAGATACAGACATAGGTAGATAGAGAGGGGGGGAGAAAGAAAGAGAAGCAAAGAGACAGATACAGACATAGGTAGATAGAGAGGGGGAGAGAAAGAAAGAGAAGAAAAGAGACAGATACAGACATAGGTAGATAGAGAGGGGGAGAGAAAGAAAGAGAAGCAAAGAGACAGATACAGACATAGGTAGATAGAGAGGGGAGAGAAAGAAAGAGAAGCAAAGAGACAGATACAGACATAGGTAGATAGAGAGGGGGAGAGAAAGAAAGAGAAGCAAAGAGACAGATACAGACATAGGTAGATAGAGAGGGGAGGGAAAGAAAGTAAAGCAAAGAGACAGATACAGACATAGGTAGATAGAGAGGGGGAGAGAAAGAAAGAGAAGCAAAGAGACAGATACAGACATAGGTAGATAGAGAGGGGGAGAGAAAGAAAGAGAAGCAAAGAGACAGATACAGACATAGGTAGATATAGAGGGGGAGAGAAAGAAAGAGAAGCAAAGAGACAGATACAGACATAGGTAGATAGAGAGGGGGAGAGAAAGAAAGAGAAGCAAAGAGACAGATACAGACATAGGTAGATAGAGAGAGGGAGAGAAAGAAAGAGAAGCAAAGAGACAAATACAGACATAGGTAGATAGAGAGGGGAGAGAAAGAAAGAGAAGCAAACATACAGATACAGACATAGGTAGATAGAGAGGGGGAGAGAAAGAAAGAGAAGCAAAGAGACAAATACAGACATAGGTAGATAGAGAGGGGGAGAGAAAGAAAGAGAAGCAAAGAGACAGATACAGACATAGGTAGATAGAGAGGGGGAGAGTAAGAAAGAGAAGCAAAGAGACAGATACAGACATAGGTAGATAGAGAGGGGGAGAGAAAGAAAGAGAAGCAAAGAGACAGATACCGACATAGGTAGATAGAGAGGGGGAGAGAAAGAAAGAGAAGCAAAGAGAGACAGATACAGACATAGGTAGATAGAGAAGAAGAGAGAAAGAGAAGCAAAGAGACAGATACAGACATAGGTAGATAGAGAGGGGGAGAGAAAGAAAGAGAAGCAAAGAGACAGATACAGACATAATTAGATAGAGAGGGGGAGAGAAAGAAAGAGAAGCAAAGAGACAGATACAGACATAGGTAGATAGAGAGGGGGAGAGAAAGAAAGAGAAGCAAAGAGACAAATACAGACATAATTAGATAGAGAGGGGGAGAGAAAGAAAGAGTAGCAAAGAGACAGATACAGACATAGGTAGATAGAGAGGGGAAGAGAAAGAAATGGGAGCAAAGAGACAGATATAGACATAGGTAGATAGAGAAGCAGAGAGAAAGAAAGAGAAGCAAAGAGACAGATACAGACATAGGTATATAGAGAAGGGGAGAGAAAGAAAGAGAAGCAAAGAGACAGATACAGACATAGGTAGAGAGGGGGAGAGAAAGAAAGAGAAGCAAAGAGACAGATACAGACATAGGTAGATAGAGAGGGGGGAGAAAGAAAGAGAAGCAAAGAGACAAATACAGACATAGGTAGATAGAGAGGTGAAGAGAAAGAAAGAGAAGCAAAGAGACAGATACAGACATAGGTAGATAGAGAGGAGGGAGAAAGAAAGAGAAGCAAAGAGACAAATACAGACATAGGTAGATAGAGAGGGGGAGAGAAAGAAAGAGAAGCAAAGAGACAGATACAGACATAGGTAGATAGAGAGGGGGAGAGAAAGAAAGAGAAGCAAAGAGACAGATACAGACATAGGTAGATAGAGAGGGGGGAGAAAGAAAGAGAAGCAAAGAGACAAATACAGACATAGGTAGATAGAGAGGGGGAGAGAAAGAAAGAGAAGCAAAGAGACAGATACAGACATAGGTAGATAGAGAGGGGGAGAGAAAGAAAGAGAAGCAAAGAGACAGATACAGACATAGGTAGATAGAGAGGGGGAGAAAAAGAAAGAGAAGCAAAGAGACAGATACAGACATAGGTAGATAGAGAGGGGGAGAGAAAGAAAGAGAAGCAAAGAGACAGATACAGACATAGGTAGATAGAGAGGGGGAGAGTAAGAAAGAGAAGCAAAGAGAGACAGATACAGACATAGGTAGATAGAGAGGGGGAGAGTAAAAAAGAGAAGAAAAGAGTTACAGATACAGACATAGGTAGATAGAGAGGGGGAGAGAAAGAAAGAGAAGCAAAGAGACAGATACAGACATAGGTAGATAGAGAGGGGGAGAGAAAGAAAGAGAAGCAAAGAGACAGATACAGACATAGGTAGATAGAGAGGGGAAGAGAAAGAAAGAGAAGCAAAGAGACAGATACAGACATAGGTAGATAGAGAGGCAGAGAGAAAGAAAGAGAAGCAAAGAGACAGATACAGACATAGGTAGATAGAGAGGGGGAGAGAAAGAAAGAGAAGCAAAGAGACAGATACAGACATAGGTAGATAGAGAGGGGAGGGAAAGAAAGTAAAGCAAAGAGACAGATACAGACATAGGTAGATAGAGAGGGGGAGAGAAAGAAAGAGAAGCAAAGAGACAGATACAGACATAGGTAGATAGAGAGGGGGAGAGAAAGAAAGAGAAGCAAAGAGACAGATACAGACATAGGTAGATATAGAGGGGGAGAGAAAGAAAGAGAAGCAAAGAGACAGATACAGACATAGGTAGATAGAGAGGGGGAGAGAAAGAAAGAGAAGCAAAGAGACAGATACAGACATAGGTAGATAGAGAGAGGGAGAGAAAGAAAGAGAAGCAAAGAGACAAATACAGACATAGGTAGATAGAGAGGGGAGAGAAAGAAAGAGAAGCAAACATACAGATACAGACATAGGTAGATAGAGAGGGGGAGAGAAAGAAAGAGAAGCAAAGAGACAAATACAGACATAGGTAGATAGAGAGGGGGAGAGAAAGAAAGAGAAGCAAAGAGACAGATACAGACATAGGTAGATAGAGAGGGGGAGAGTAAGAAAGAGAAGCAAAGAGACAGATACAGACATAGGTAGATAGAGAGGGGGAGAGAAAGAAAGAGAAGCAAAGAGACAGATACCGACATAGGTAGATAGAGAGGGGGAGAGAAAGAAAGAGAAGCAAAGAGAGACAGATACAGACATAGGTAGATAGAGAAGAAGAGAGAAAGAGAAGCAAAGAGACAGATACAGACATAGGTAGATAGAGAGGGGGAGAGAAAGAAAGAGAAGCAAAGAGACAGATACAGACATAGGTAGATAGAGAGGGGGAGAGAAAGAAAGAGAAGCAAAGAGACAGATACAGACATAGGTAGATAGAGAGGGGAGAGAAAGAAAGAGAAGCAAAGAGACAGATACAGACATAGGTAGATAGAGAGGGGGAGAGAAAGAAAGAGAAGCAAAGAGACAGATACAGACATAGGTAGATAGAGAGGGGGAGAGAAAGAAAGAGAAGCAAAGAGACAGATACAGACATAGGTAGATAGAGAGGGGGAGAGAAAGAAAGAGAAGCAAAGAGACAGATACAGACATAGGTAGATAGAGAGGGGGAGAGAAAGAAAGAGAAGCAAAGAGACAGATACAGACATAGGTAGATAGAGAGGGGGAGAGAAAGAAAGAGAAGCAAAGAGACAGATACAGACATAGGTAGATAGAGAGGGGGAGAGAAAGAAAGAGAAGCAAAGAGACAGATACAGACATAGGTAGATAGAGAGGGGGAGGGAAAGAAAGAGAAGCAAAGAGACAGATACAGACATAGGTAGATAGAGAGGGGGAGAGAAAGAAAGAGAAGCAAAGAGACAAATACAGACATAGGTAGATAGAGAGGGGGAGAGAAAGAAAGAGAAGCAAAGAGACAGATACAGACATAGGTAGATAGAGAGGGGGAGAGAAAGAAAGAGAAGCAAAGAGACAGATACAGACATAGGTAGATAGAGAGGGGGGAGAAAGAAAGAGAAGCAAAGAGACAAATACAGACATAGGTAGATAGAGAGGGGGAGAGAAAGAAAGAGAAGCAAAGAGACAGATACAGACATAGGTAGATAGAGAGGGGGAGAGAAAGAAAGAGAAGCAAAGAGACAGATACAGACATAGGTAGATAGAGAGGGGGAGAAAAAGAAAGAGAAGCAAAGAGACAGATACAGACATAGGTAGATAGAGAGGGGGAGAGAAAGAAAGAGAAGCAAAGAGACAGATACAGACATAGGTAGATAGAGAGGGGGAGAGTAAGAAAGAGAAGCAAAGAGAGACAGATACAGACATAGGTAGATAGAGAGGGGGAGAGTAAAAAAGAGAAGAAAAGAGTTACAGATACAGACATAGGTAGATAGAGAGGGGGAGAGAAAGAAAGAGAAGCAAAGAGACAGATACAGACATAGGTAGATAGAGAGGGGGAGAGAAAGAAAGAGAAGCAAAGAGACAGATACAGACATAGGTAGATAGAGAGGGGAAGAGAAAGAAAGAGAAGCAAAGAGACAGATACAGACATAGGTTGATAGAGAGGCAGAGAGAAAGAAAGAGAAGCAAAGAGACAGATACAGACATAGGTAGATAGAGAAGGGGAGAGTAAGAAAGAGAAGCAAAGAGAGACAGATACAGACATAGGTAGATAGAGAGGGGGAGAGAAAGAGAAGCAAAGAGACAGATACAGACATAGGTAGATAGAGAGGGGGAGAGAAAGAAAGAGAAGCAAAGAGACAGATACAGACATAGGTAGATAGAGAGGGGGAGAGAAAGAGAAGCAAAGAGACAGATACAGACAGGTAGATAGAGAGGGGGAGAGAAAGAAAGAGAAGCAAAGAGACAAATACAGACATAGGTAGATAGAGAGGGGGAGAGAAAGAAAGAGAAGCAAAGAGACAGATACAGACATAGGTAGATAGAGAGGGGGAGAGTAAGAAAGAGAAGCAAAGAGACAGATACAGACATAGGTAGATAGAGAGGGGGAGAGAAAGAAAGAGAAGCAAAGAGACAGATACAGACATAGGTAGATAGAGAGGGGGAGAGAAAGAAAGAGAAGCAAAGAGAGACAGATACAGACATAGGTAGATAGAGAAGAAGAGAGAAAGAGAAGCAAAGAGACAGATACAGACATAATTAGATAGAGAGGGGGAGAGAAAGAAAGAGAAGCAAAGAGACAGATACAGACATAATTAGATAGAGAGGGGGAGAGAAAGAAAGAGAAGCAAAGAGACAGATACAGACATAATTAGATAGAGAGGGGGAGAGAAAGAAAGAGAAGCAAAGAGACAGATACAGACATAGGTAGATAGAGAGGGGGAGAGAAAGAAAGAGAAGCAAAGAGACAGATACAGACATAGTTAGATAGAGAGGGGAGAGAAAGAAAGAGTAGCAAAGAGACAGATACAGACATAGGTAGATAGAGAGGGGGAGAGAAAGAAAGAGAAGCAAAGAGACAGATACAGACATAGGTAGATAGAGAGGCAGAGAGAAAGAAAGAGAAGCAAAGAGACAGATACAGACATAGGTATATAGAGAAAGGGAGAGAAAGAAAGAGAAGCAAAGAGACAGATACAGATCTAGGTAGATAGAGAGGGGAGAGAAAGAAAGAGAAGCAAAGAGACAAATACAGACATAGGTAGATAGAGAGGGGGAGAGAAAGAAAGAGAAGCAAAGAGACAGATACAGACATAGGTAGATAGAGAGGGGGAGAGAAAGAAAGAGAAGCAAAGAGACAGATACAGACATAATTAGATAGAGAGGGAGAGAAAGAAAGAGAAGCAAAGAGACAGATACAGACATAGGTAGATAGAGAGGGGGAGAGAAAGAAAGAGAAGCAAAGAGACAGATACAGACATAGTTAGATAGAGAGGGGAGAGAAAGAAAGAGTAGCAAAGAGACAGATACAGACATAGGTAGATAGAGAGGGGGAGAGAAAGAAAGAGAAGCAAAGAGACAGATACAGACATAGGTAGATAGAGAGGGGGAGAGAAAGAAAGAGAAGCAAAGAGACAGATACAGACATAGGTAGATAGAGAGGCAGAGAGAAAGAAAGAGAAGCAAAGAGACAGATACAGACATAGGTATATAGAGAAGGGGAGAGAAAGAAAGAGAAGCAAAGAGACAGATACAGATCTAGGTAGATAGAGAGGGGAGAGAAAGAAAGAGAAGCAAAGAGACAAATACAGACATAGGTAGATAGAGAGGGGGAGAGAAAGAAAGAGAAGCAAAGAGACAGATACAGACATAGGTAGATAGAGAGGGGGAGAGAAAGAAAGAGAAGCAAAGAGACAGATACAGACATAGGTAGATAGAGAGGGGAGAGAAAGAAAGAGAAGCAAAGAGACAGATAATGACATAGGTAGATAGAGAGGGGGAGAGAAAGAAAGAGAAGCAAAGAGACAGATACAGACATAGGTAGATAGAGAGGGGGAGAGAAAGAAAGAGAAGCAAAGAGACAGATACAGACATAGGTAGATAGCGAGGGGGAGAGAAAGAAAGAGAAGCAAAGAGACAGATACAGACATAGGTAGATAGAGAGGGGGAGAGAAAGAAAGAGAAGCAAAGAGACAGATACAGACATAGGTAGATAGAGAGGGGGAGAGAAAGAAAGAGAAGCAAAGAGACAGATACAGACATAGGTAGATAGAGAGTGGGGAGAGAAAGAAAGAGAAGCAAAGAGACAGATACAGACATAGGTAGATAGAGAGGGGGAGGGAAAGAAAGAGAAGCAAAGAGACAGATACAGACATAGGTAGATAGAGAGGGGGAGAGAAAGAAAGAGAAGCAAAGAGACAGATACAGACATAGGTAGATAGAGAGGCGGAGAGAAAGAAAGAGAAGCAAAGAGACAGATACAGACATAGGTAGATAGAGAGGGGGAGAGAAAGAAAGAGAAGCAAAGAGACAGATACAGACATAGGTAGATAGAGAGGGGGAGAGAAAGAAAGAGAAGCAAAGAGACAAATACAGACATAGGTAGATAGAAAGGGGGAGAGAAAGAAAGAGAAGCAAAGAGACAGATACAGACATAGGTATATAGAGAAGGGGAGAGAAAGAAAGAGAAGCAAAGAGACAGATACAGATCTAGGTAGATAGAGAGGGGAGAGAAAGAAAGAGAAGCAAAGAGACAAATACAGACATAGGTAGATAGAGAGGGGGGGAGAAAGAAAGAGAAGCAAAGAGACAGATACAGACATAGGTAGATAGAGAGGGGGAGAGAAAGAAAGAGAAGCAAAGAGACAGATACAGACATAGGTAGATAGAGAGGGGGAGAGAAAGAAAGAGAAGCAAAGAGACAGATACAGACATAGGTAGATAGAGAGGGGGAGAGAAAGAAAGAGAAGCAAAGAGACAGATACAGACATAGGTAGATAGAGAGGGGGAGAGAAAGAAAGAGAAGCAAAGAGACAGATACAGACATAGGTAGATAGAGAGGGGGAGAGAAAGAAAGAGAAGCAAAGAGACAGATACAGACATAGGTAGATAGAGAGGGGGAGAGAAAGAAAGAGAAGCAAAGAGACAGATACAGACATAGGTAGATAGAGAGGGGAGAGAAAGAAAGAGAAGCAAAGAGACAGATACAGACATAGGTAGATAGAGAGGGGGAGAGAAAGAAAGAGAAGCAAAGAGACAGATACAGACATAGGTAGATAGAGAGGGGGAGAGAAAGAAAGAGAAGCAAAGAGACAGATACAGACATAGGTAGATAGAGAGGGGGAGAGAAAGAAAGAGAAGCAAAGAGACAGATACAGACATAGGTAGATAGAGAGGGGGAGAGAAAGAAAGAGAAGCAAAGAGACAGATACAGACATAGGTAGATAGAGAGGGGGAGAGAAAGAAAGAGAAGCAAAGAAACAGATACAGACATAGGTAGATAGAGAGGGGGAGAGAAAGAAAGAGAAGCAAAGAGACAGATACAGACATAGGTAGATAGAGAGGGGGAGAGAAAGAAAGAGAAGCAAAGAGACAGATACAGACATAGGTAGATAGAGAGGGGGAGAGAAAGAAAGAGAAGCAAAGAGACAGATACAGACATAGGTAGATAGAGAGGGGGAGAGAAAGAAAGAGAAGCAAAGAGACAGATACAGACATAGGTAGATAGAGAGGGGGAGAGAAAGAAAGAGAAGCAAAGAGACAGATACAGACATAGGTAGATAGAGAGGGGGAGAGAAAGAAAGAGAAGTGGAGAGACAGATACAGACATAGGTAGATAGAGAGGGGGAGAGAAAGAAAGAGAAGTGGAGAGACAGATACAGACATAGGTAGATAGAGAGGGGGAGAGAAAGAAAGAGAAGCAAAGAGACAGATACAGACATAGGTAGATAGAGAGGGGGAGAGAAAGAAAGAGAAGCAAAGAGACAGATACAGACATAGGTAGATAGAGAGGGGGAGAGAAAGAAAGAGAAGCAAAGAGACAGATACAGACATAGGTAGATAGAGAGGGGGAGAGAAAGAAAGAGAAGCAAAGAGACAGATACAGACATAGGTAGATAGAGAGGGGGAGAGAAAGAAAGAGAAGCAAAGAGACAGATACAGACATAGGTAGATAGAGAGGGGGAGAGAAAGAAAGAGAAGCAAAGAGACAGATACAGACATAGGTAGATAGAGAGGGGGAGGGAAAGAAAGAGAAGCAAAGAGACAGATACAGACATAGGTAGATAGAGAGGGGGAGAGAAAGAAAGAGAAGCAAAGAGACAGATACAGACATAGGTAGATAGAGAGGGGGAGAGAAAGAAAGAGAAGCAAAGAGACAGATACAGACATAGGTAGATAGAGAGGGGGAAAGAAAGAAAGAGAAGCAAAGAGACAGATACAGACATAGGTAGATAGAGAGGGGGAGAGAAAGAAAGAGAAGCAAAGAGACAGATACAGACATAGGTAGATAGAGAGGGGGAGGGAAAGAAAGAGAAGCAAAGAGACAGATACAGACATAGGTAGATAGAGAGGTGGAGAGAAAGAAAGAGAAGCAAAGAGACAGATACAGACATAGGTAGATAGAGAGGGGGAGAGAAAGAAAGAGAAGCAAAGAGACAGATACAGACATAGGTAGATAGAGAGGGGGAGAGAAAGAAAGAGAAGCAAAGAGACAGATACAGACATAGGTAGATAGAGAGGGGGAGAGAAAGAAAGAGAAGCAAAGAGACAGATACAGACATAGGTAGATAGAGAGGGGGAGAGAAAGAAAGAGAAGCAAAGAGACAGATACAGACATAGGTAGATAGAGAGGGCGAGAGAAAGAACAAAAGAACCCAGAGTGTAAAGATCTTAAAATAGTAGGGTTTATTATAATGTACATATCTTGTACAAACAATAGTAACTACAGGTAATTCAATAGGATTTAATAGAATACAATTTATTTATTTCTTGTCCAGACTAGTTCACTTATTTACTGACTGAGGGGAGTCCAGTATCGCATCACAACAATTAATTAATAGTTAATTAATTAGTTACAGTAAAAATGTTTATTATTTTTAATTAATGTTTCAAGTATTTCAAGAGAAAAATATTGAACAATTTAATTTTAGTGGATTTTTTTTTTTAATCGGGGAGTAAAATTCACCGATCCATCCACTGCCGGAAACAGGTCTGGAAGTCTTTTTTTGGAATGGTGTTCATCTCCGCCGCATTAGATTCAGCAGGGGTTTTGAGAAGATGCGATGGGTGTAACACAAATCAAGGAGTGGTTCAACCGATTCAAAAATGGTCGCACATCAGTGCAGATTGACCAGCATTCTGGCAGGCCCCAAACTGCTCAGAGTGCAGCTGTTGTTGAGAGGGTGCGAAAAAAGAGATAATGCGGACGCGACGGCGGAGATGAACACCATTCCAAAAGAAGACTTCCAGAGTTAGGGTTAGGGTTAGGGTTAGGGTTAAGGATTTTACTTACTGACAACATCAGTGCAGTTGACCAACCACAGAATTTCCGCGTCCATCTTAACAATGTCTTCGACGCTGACATCTGCCTTTGATTCGAGAAAGTTTACGATGCTGTCTTTCATGACGCCTGCCTTCACATCGGATAAGAAGAACCATTTATCTACCGATCCACGATGCCACTTCACTTCCCAGATATTTCTAGCGAAAATATGTTTTTCCAAATTCACAAGCCGATTTGCATCTGTTCGACAAAAAAAAAAATATATTTAAATGCATTTTTAAAAAACTTTTTATCATTTTTCATCAGTTTGTGTGCAAGAAATCTAAGACAATGGAGACGGATGAAAACTCGGAGGTGGAGAAAGTATATTCGGATGTGTGAGATTATTGAGGTTGTTGAAAAGTTATTTTGTTGATACCATTGGAGCATAGGAGGGAGAAGGTGCTAGTATGATTGAAAGAGTTAGAAGTGGATGGAGTCGGTTCAAGGAAATACTATCATTACTAAACAGTAGTGTTATTATGTTCCTAAATTTTTGAGATGAGGATTGATAATTTGTATTATTTGGATTATTCTGACTACTGTTCTCATTTTGAGTGTTATTATCACAACGTTTTTGCTGAACATGCATAAAAGTAAGTACTAGTAACTTGTCGAAGTAAGGCGCTTCCTCAGGGAGAGGGACATTCATTTCGACAGTGACAAAACAAGGATCCACGCATCGGTGATGGAACGAGAGATGTATAAATATTATTAGTATCGAAGAGTGCTCAATTCGTTTTTATGAGTTTTATGTGACTGTCGTTGTAGCATTAATCTCTTACATGAAAGGAACCCATATTCTTTGAAATAATAATATATTTTATTGATAAATATAATATTGCAATATTTTCTCCGTTAATATGTTTTTAAAGCCGTTCTTATTGCTAGTATGATTGAAAGAGTTAGAAGTGGATGGAGTCAATTCAAGGAAATACTACCATTACTAAACAGCAGTGTTATTATGTTCCTGAATTTTTTAGATGAGGATTGATAATTTGGATTATTCCGACTACTGAGTGTTGTTATCACAACGCTTTTAGTTCTCTACTTATATACATATATATATATATATATATATATATATATATATAGTAGTAAGTTTTTGAAAGGCTGTGGGCAATGCAATTCCGGGTAAGATGCAAGTTGAAAGGAAAGGAACAAAAACAATAAAAATAAATCGAATACGATATAAGACTTACTATTTATTTTTCCTTTTTTTTCCTTTTTTTTTTTTTTTTCTTACATAACAGCAAGAGTGTTTTAGCTGTTCGTGTGATGTCCGGGTGATTAAAAATCACTATTTGATATTTCGGGAAAAGACATCCCTTTTTCAAAAATAATTAGACCAGAAGAAGAATAATATTTTATTCTTCTCCGACTGTGTAGAGAATAATAATACAAAACAAAATGGCTGCCAGATATAGACCGCAGCAAAAAAAAAAAAAAAAAAACAGTTTCACAGGGAATATAAATTAAGTTAAGTTTTATTTTAATATTATGTTAAATATATGATTGGTGTTTAGAATATTAGTGTAATGTTGGTTAGGTGTATGGTGTTCGATAAACTGTTAGTTTTGATAATATATATATATCATTTTTTTATTTTATTTTTTTTTTATATTTGAATATTTACTTTGTTTTATCTTCGTATTTTTATTTTGTTTATCTTTCTATCGTAATTTAAGAATTTTAATATAAATTAAAGTAATTAGTCTCATATTTTAAATATTCTAGATCTATCTACTTATCGATTTCGATTATCATCTATTAAAGAAGTGTTATTAATTACTAATTGTGAGTTTCGTCAAATTAGATTAACGAATTAACTTATTAACTTGATATATTTATTATAAGATAAAGGGGAGTAACTCTGGATTTTTTAAAATATTTTTTTTATAATTAATTTTTAATTTAATTTAATATATATATATATATATATATATATATATATGGGAAATGAAAAAGGAAAAACCAAAAAGGATGTTTTTTTATATATTCATCAATGTTTCGTCTTTATTTGTAAGACTTCCTCAGGATGATAATTATAAGAAAAATGTCATGTAAGTACGTGAAAATATTGGGTTGACATGATGGGTTGATGGGAAAAAGTAGTAGTCACTGCCGGGAGCAGCCGGACCGAGGTCCGGACTTAGTGAAATCAGTAGCATGGAATGAGATAAATGTGGATGGTTCTGAGTGAAAAGGTGGAGGGGTGGGGGTGAGTGGAAATAATGTTGATGGCTGTGAGGGAAGAAGTGGAGGGGTGGGGAAAGAGGAGGGGGGGGGCTCTGTGATTTTTATGAGTAGGTAATGTCATGGTTTTAGAAAAGATTTGAAAAAAATGAGGTGGTTTGGGAGTGGGAGGGATGGGTGGGTAAGAGTGTGAGAGAAGTAGTCAAAAGGGTGAAATGGGTGAGGGGGAGAGGGGAGATTTTGTTGTGATTAGGTGTGAAATTTATATATATATATATATATATATATATATATATATATATATATATATATATAGTCTAAAGAAGCTTTAAGTCATTTTAACAAAAAAAAAAAAAAAAGGTAAAATATCTTGGATTTAGTTAGTTGCTCTGGGAATTTAATCCCAGAGCAACTAACTAAATCCAAGATATTGCAGACTTAACATTCGTTGGAAAATTCATAGACAGATAAAAAAAATATAAGTAAACAAAATAAAAATGATAAAAAAGGGGGGAGGGGTTAAGTATCTAACAGTGAAACAAAAACAGGAGACCTATATATATATATAGTAATATGTACGAGACCTATCTAAAATGCATCCGACCTTAGGTCAGAAAAACTATTTCAAATATGTGACGGGGTTGGGACCCTAATCTCCTTCAAAGTAGGACCCTTATGCTTGCACACACTTAGCCCATCAATCCATCCACTGCCGGAAACACCTCTACAAGTATTCTTTTGGAATGGTGTTTTCCATTTTCACTCTTTCAATTCCTTCTTTCTCTTTTTCTTCTTGTGTTTATGAGACAAAAGATCTTGGCCTTCTGGTCGACTTGTCCTTCAAGCCATCTAAACGTTGCATTCAGGCCGTAAACAAAGCAAGGAGCTCCCTATTTCTCATTCAACGCCCTTTCTACGAACTAACTCCTGAAATATTTATAGCACTTTATGTCTCCCTCGTAAGACCACTGTTAGAGTATGGTGTTCAGGCCTCTGCTCCATATCTAATACATAATATCCAGAATCTGGAGAGAATTCAAAAACTGGCTACTCGAATGGTGCAGGGACTTTTCTCACTTAAGCGCCGGCGATTATGTGGTGATCTCATTTTGGCTTATAATCTCCTCAATGGCCATTATGATCTCCCTCAGGACCTACTATTCACTCCTGCACCAGAAAAAAGGTCTGCGCAGACATTAGCATAAACTATTACACCACCGATTTAGATAGAACTCGAGGAGCGCTGCTTTCTCAATCAGCATCCCTAGACCTGAGACATAGTAAATGCACCAACATTGCAGCAATTCAAAGCAAAATTGGACAGGTGTCGGGCCATTGTATCTTCTTCTGTGTAAATTTCTAACCCCCCCCCCCATCCTCTTCTTTTTCTTTGCATGCTTGTTTTATTTTTTGCCGAATTTACTGAATTGAATACTCTGAAATTAATTTTTTTTTTATTTTGCCTTCCCAGCCCTATCAAATACAGGAACTTTATGGAGTCACCTGAGTTGTCATAATACCTTGACTATGTGGTAACATCTGTCGGGGTCCAATCTATTTATCAATTACTGATGGTTTATTTACAAAATATGTATACATAGAAAAGAGATCTATTTGAAGATATTTAGAACTTGAAGCATAAAAACTTTTGCTGAAATATCAGGATTTGGTATTAAGCCAAAAAGGGTCGCGGAGTCAGAAGGTATTTGATTCCGACTCCTAGGATTCCAAAAAAATAATCAAATTTATCCCAAACACCATGACTTCCTGGAGACGTAGTAAATACACCAACGTTGCAGCAATTTAAAGCAAAATTGGACAGGTGTTTTTTTTTTTTGTTTTTTTTGTTTTAACATAGTTCACCCAAACAAGGCAGGCCGCCACTGTAGACATAAGGGGCTACTGAGAAAAAGGGTGAAAGTTTTTTTTTTTGTTTTTTTTTTTGGGGGGGGGGGTCAACCTAAATTGGCAGCTGCGCAGCAAGATGTCTGTTTACATTAATTTTAAATTTCTGCATGTCAGTACCGTCAGGAAAACAGGGAGCAGGGAGGGAGTTCCAGATTCCAGCAGCACGAGCACGGCATCTGCGTGAACATCACAAGAAACTATTTCACTGCCGATTTCGAAGAAGAGTCGCTTTCTCGATCATGATCTCGAGACTTTGGACTAGACTTCCAGGCAATGTAGTAAATGTGCCCACAGTGCAGCAATTCAAAGCAAAATTGGACAGGTGTTGGGATTTCAAAACACGTACCTTTAGATGAGGCAAAGGTGATCTGTATAACACCAGTCAGATCATCACGTATTAATTCGTTGCTGATTTGTCCACCTCCAGATTTTTTGGAGTTTTCAAAATATAGTTTCACTATTTCAAGATCGATATCAGGAGAAACTCCATGGACCTCAATAGTCTTCTTGGCAGAGTCACTTGATTCCATGTCTTCGTCTTCTTGCTGTGGTGACTTCTTGCTGATGTGCAAAGTTAAATTAGCGATTTTCAATGGAGAGTTCTTTAACATATCATCAATCACTGAAAATAGAATGTAATGATCAGCATTCAGATCAAAGAAAGGATCAAGCAGGCAGGTCAAGGAAAGGACCATGGTCAAAAAGGGCAAGGAGTCAGGTCAAAGAAAAGATAGGATCAAGCAGTCACATTAAAGAAAGGATCAAACAGTCAGATCAAGGAAACAACCATGGTCAAAAGAATAAAGGAGTCAGGTCAGAGAAAGGATCAAAGAAAGGACAAAGCAGTCAAGTAAAGAGAAGGACAATGAATCAGGTTAAAGAAAGGATCAAGCAGTCAGGTCAAGGGATAGATCAAGCAGTCAGGTCAAGAGAAGGACCATGGTCAAAAGGATCAAGAAGTCAAATCAAACAAAGGATCAAAGAATCGGGTTAAAGAAAAGATCAAGGAGTCAGGTCAAAGGAAGGATCAAGTAGTTAAATCAAAGAAGGATCAAGCAGTCAGGTCCAGAGAAGGACAATGGTCAAAAGGATGAAGCAGTCAGGTCAAAGAAATGATCAAAGAATTAGGTCAAAGAAAAGGTCAAAGAATTAGGTCAAAGAAAAGATCAAGCAGTCAGATCAAGGGAAGGATCAAGCAGTCAGGTCAAGGAAACGACCAAGGTCAAAAGGATAAAGGTGTCAGATCAAAGAGGGGATCAAAGAACTAGGTCAAAGAAAGGATTCAAAAATCATGTCAAAGGAAGGATCAAACAGTCAGGTTAAAGGAAGGATTAAGCAGTTAGGTCAAAGGAAAGATCAAGCAGTCAGGTCAAGGAAAAGACCAAGGTCAAAAGGATCAGGGAGTCTGGTTAAATAAAGGATCAATCAGTCAGGTCTAAGAATCAATGAGTCAAGTCAATAAAAAGGACTAAGGATTCAAGTAAAAGAAATGCCCAAGGTGTTAGGTCAAAGAAAGTATCAAGAAGTCAAAGAGTCAGGTCAAGTGAAGAAGTAAGCATTCAGGTCAAAGAAAGGAGCAAGTAGTCAGGTCAAAGAAAGAATCAAAGGGTCAGGTCAAAGAAAGGATCAAGGAGTCAGGTCAAAAAAAGGATCAAGTAGTCAGGTTAAAGAAAGGATCAAAGGGGCAGGTTCATAAATGGATCAAGCTGTCAAGTCAAAGAAAGAATCAAGGAGTCAGGTTAAAGAAAGAAACAAGCTGTCAGGTCAAAGAAACGACCAAGTAGTAAGGTCAAAGAAAGTATCAAGGGGTCAAAAAATGGATCAAGCTGTCAGGTCAAAGAAAATAATCAAGCAGTTAGATCACAAAAAGACTCAAGACATTACATCAAGATAAAGAATGTATAGGCAGTCAAATCAAAGAAAGTGTAAAGCAGTCAAGTCAGAGAAAGGATCAAGGATTCAGTTTTAAAAAAGGATTGAATGGTCAAAGGATAAAGAAATTACGTTAAAGAAAGAATTGATAATCAGGTCAAAGAAAAGATCAAGAAATCTGCTCAAAAATTTAATTTACTACTATAAGTTTCATGACAAACGATCAATTTCGGCAATCATCAGGCAAATGTATATATATATATATATAGTTTTCAGGTTCGATTATTTTCGATAGGATTCCGAATCAGAGAGCTCTATGTCCGTTCAAACAGAGCATGAATACGTTATGAGGTTTAAAAAGACTAAATATACATTCGGATTGTACACATTATAAGTTATTTCGACCTTAACTAGGTCTCCTCGGATGTGTTTCCAATCACGATTGGAAACACATCCGAGGAGACTTAGTTAAGGTCGAAATAACTTATAATGTGTACAATCCGAATGTATATTTAGTCTTTTTAAACCTCATAACGTATATATATATATATATATATATATATATATATATATATATATATATATATATATATAATTAATTTTCAAGACACATTAATCACAGAACTTTTTACTCTTTGTGAATTTTTCTGATGATTTTTGTAATGTTGCAGAGACGATATTGACATAAAAATGTTGTTTGGCACAAAACAAATGAAACGGATCGTAAAAAATATATCTCACAGAAATGTTATGTCTTTTGGAAATGTGAAAAAATAAAAATAAAAATAAAAACATGGTTATTGGAATATATGAACCTGATATATATATATATATATATATATATATATATATATATATATATATATATATATATATATATATATATATATATATATATATATATATGCGTCGTTAAAGACAACAGAGTTTTCTCTCTTCGCTATCTTTCTTGTTAATTTGTCGACGCGGTGAGCGATTCGTTGGTTTTCTGGTGTTAATTGGTGGCGTATGGCATCTAACGTATCGCCGAGTCGAGAAATTAACAAGAAAGATAGCGAAGATAGAAAACTCCATGATCTTTAACAACGCGTGCATAAGAAATGACTTGCTGCCGAAATATATATATATATATATATATATATATATATATATATATATATATATATATATATATAGCCTCGGAAGTTTCTTAACCATTAAAAAAAAAATTTTTTAAATAAAACTTTTAGTCCCAAGTCTTTCAGTGGAAAATCACTCATGTAAGTGAATTTATTTTTTACAGTTATTATATTAGTTTGCTTCTAACATTATTTTAAGGGATCATCAGTTGTTTACCATGAAAAACTGTTTTGTGAATTTAATATATATATATATATATATATATATATACTAAATGTATGTGTGACCCATTGGATTACAACCAATATTTTTTTATATTGATTTCCTTTGAAAATTCATAATTTATAAAAATTCATTAAATGATTTTGATTCTAGAAAATGTCTTAGATTTTAGGGTCTTAAGAAGAAATTCACAAGATCTTGCTTAATTGGTGTCGAATGACTATAGATCAAAGCTAATGCAAATCTGAAATATTTTATGCTAATATTATGCCCATAAAAGCTCTTCTGAAATTTGGGGAATATTTATTAAATTTGGGGAATATTTATTAAATTTGAAAGAAATATTTATTAAATTATGTCGAATACCTATTGTTAAAATTTCACAAAAATCGGAGGTATCTGAATTTTCACGAACGACATCTATACTTCCTTAGCATAAAACTAAATGCAGCTCACATTACCATCTCTTACGCGTAGCAGCTGTGTTCTAAAATAAATAATGATCGGTTAATTAGTTTAGGAGTAAATCCTGTACATACAGACATATAAATATAAAAACATCCCCAACTTAATATAGATAGAGTAAAGAGTTCTATTATTTTGCTATCTAATATCTAACAGCTAGACCAATCGACGACAGGTCAGTGAAAAAGGTCGCGGTTGGGGATAGCAAACTGGAAGCTGTAGCTGATTTCTGCTACCTGGGTGACTCCCTTTCAGCCAATGGTGGTTGTGAGACTGCTGCTATTGCCAAATGCAAGTCTACCTGGATGGGGCTTTAGAGAACTCCTGCCCATCTTGACAAATACGCATCTGGCGATCACAACAAGAAGACAGGTGTACAACAGTTGCGTGAGGAGTGTTATGCTTTATGGCTTTGAAACATAGGCTGCATCGGCGAGCACTCTCAAGAGACTGCAGCGTAACAAAAGAGCCATGATTAGATGAATCTCTCATGTCAGGCTGGAAGATGACACTGTTTTCGAGACTCTTTTGACCTTTGATAAGCATCTGGCGATCACAACAGGAGGACAGGTGTACAACAGTTGCGTGAGGAGTGTTATGCTTTATGGCTCTGAAACATGGGCTGCATCGGCGAGCACTCTCAAGAGACTGCAGCGTAACAAAAGAGCCATGATTAGATGAATCTCTCATATCAGGCTGGAAGACGACACTGTTTTCGAGACTCTTTTGACCTTTGATAAGCATCTGGCGATCACAACAGGAGGACAGGTGTACAACAGTTGCGTGAGGAGTGTTATGCTTTATGGCTCTGAAACATGGGCTGCATCGGCGAGCACTCTCAAGAGACTGCAGCGTAACAAAAGAGCCATGATTAGATGAATCTCTCATGTCAGGCTGGAAGACGACACTGTTTTCGAGACTCTTTTGACCTTTGATAAGCATCTGGCGATCACAACAAGAGGACAGGTGTACAAACGTTGCGTGAGGAGTGTTATGCTTTATGGCTCTGAAACATGGGCTGCATCGGCGAGCACTCTCAAGAGACTGCAGCGTAACAAAAGAGCCATGATTAGATGAATCTCTCATGTCAGGCTGGAAGACGACACTGTTTTCGAGACTCTTTTGACCTTTGATAAGCATCTGGCGATCACAACAAGAGGACAGGTGTACAACAGTTGCGTGAGGAGTGTTATGCTTTATGGCTCTGAAACATGGGCTGCATCGGCGAGCACTCTCAAGAGACTGCAGCGTAACAAAAGAGCCATGATTAGATGAATCTCTCATGTCAGGCTGGAAGACGACACTGTTTTCGAGACTCTTTTGACCTTTGATAAGCATCTGGCGATCACAACAAGAGGACAGGTGTACAACAGTTGCGTGAGGAGTGTTATGCTTTATGGCTCTGAAACATGGGCTGCATCGGCGAGCACTCTCAAGAGACTGCAGCGTAACAAAAGAGCCATGATTAGATGAATCTCTCATGTCAGGCTGGAAGACGACACTCTCTTCGAGACTCTTTTGACCTTTGATAAGCATCTGGCGATCACAACAGGAGGACAGGTGTACAACAGTTGCGTGAGGAGTGTTATGCTTTATGGCTCTGAAACATGGGCTGCATCGGCGAGCACTCTCAAGAGACTGCAGCGTAACAAAAGAGCCATGATTAGATGAATCTCTCATGTCAGGCTGGAAGACGACACTGTTTTCGAGACTCTTTTGACCTTTGATAAGCATCTGGCGATCACAACAAGAGGACAGGTGTACAAACGTTGCGTGAGGAGTGTTATGCTTTATGGCTCTGAAACATGGGCTGCATCGGCGAGCACTCTCAAGAGACTGCAGCGTAACAAAAGAGCCATGATTAGATGAATCTCTCATGTCAGGCTGGAAGACGACACTGTTTTCGAGACTCTTTTGACCTTTGATAAGCATCTGGCGATCACAACAAGAGGACAGGTGTACAAACGTTGCGTGAGGAGTGTTATGCTTTATGGCTCTGAAACATGGGCTGCATCGGCGAGCACTCTCAAGAGACTGCAGCGTAACAAAAGAGCCATGATTAGATGAATCTCTCATGTCAGGCTGGAAGACGACACTGTTTTCGAGACTCTTTTGACCTTTGATAAGCAGTGACCCATTAGTACAAAAAGAACTGTAATTATACAATCACAGAATGCGTGGTATTTGGGGTGGGGGTGGAGGGGGACCCTATATATACATTGTTGTTTTTATCTGTTACTCTGCATCTTGCGCGCATGTGCATGTTCCAATAATTGTCTCTTAAAACAGGAAAAATCCGATGATTTGCGTGCATTTCTCATTGCTAACTGACAGAGCCATACAGAATCCATAAAAACGTAGCAAAAATCTCAAAATGTACTTTACCGTCCAAACTTTCAAACGTTACTTCCACATCGTCAGTGTTCTGCACCCTCGATATATTCTTGATCTTTCCCCCGCCAGATAAACGGTTATTCTCCAAGAATAATTTTAAGAACTTTAAATCCATCTCCTCAGGAACATCTTGAACCAAAATTGTTTTCTCGTCCACATAAGGGTCGTGATCGATTATCGGATTTTTCTGTTCTATTTCATTCGGCACAGGATCAGTAATTGATGTTCGTCTTTGAGGATTGCCTGAGAAAAAAGAAAAAGCAGTTGTTATATTTTTGGTGTTGGGTGCAGGACATGTATATTTGCTTGAGTGATGATGGATAGTCGGGTGAGATGGATAATTGGCAGTGGTTAAATGGAACATAGTTATCTAAAGTCGACATGTGAAGGCAATTTAATAGTATGAAGAAAGTGGTTAAGCAGTACAAGATATAAGGAAGAAGAAGCAATGTATGAGATATATAATGCTGTGTTAGTCCTTGTTAGTATACACAAGACACCACAAGGAAGAAAACATGTACAATTAGCTTTAACATGAATTGGAACAAATACATAGAAGACATTGTCAAGGCTGCTGCAAAGAAAGTGGGATCCCTCTAACGTGCTAGAAAATTTCTCACACTTAACAGTATCCTATATCTCTACAAAACCACCATCCGCCCATGCATGGAGTACTGTCGTCACATCTGGGCTGGTGCACCATTCACTATTCTCTCCCTCTTAGACAAGGTCCAAAAAAGAGTATCTAATCTAATAGGTCCCTCACGATCCACCAAACTCCAGTCCCTGTCCCATTGCCACAATGTTGCATCCTTGTGCTTGTTTTACAAGTACTTCAATAGAATGTGCTTTGATGAACTTGCTGCTCTAGTGCTCCCTCGATGTAAATATATTCGACCAAACCAACAATCAGCTAAATCCCATCCATTCACTATGGAGGTCCCCAGATGCCGGAAAGCCTTCTACTCCAATAGCTCCTTTCCTCAGGCTGCTGACCTTGTTTGGGGTGAACTAGTTAAAAAGAAAAACAATCGTTTTGAATTTCTTTAAATAGAAAACTTTTCAATCACCTGACAAATTCGGATCACTTTCTCTGCGGAAATAATCAAAGTAACTGCCTGAATCGGCATCTTCATTTTCTTCATTTTCCGATGACACGTTTGCTTCGTCCTGAGAAGAAATGAAACAAATAAAAGTCAATTGAAACAAAATAAAGTTTTGCATTTCTTGATGGTGATAACTGTCCTCAACTATGTGCATGGGTCGGTCAGTCTGTCATGTGTCGGTCAGTCTGTCATGGGTTGGTCAGTCTGTCACGGGTCGGTCAGTCTGTCATGGGTCAGTCAGTCTGTCATGGGTCGGTCAGTCTGTCATGAGTTGGTCAGTCTGTCATGGGTCGGTCGGTCTGTCATGGGTCGGTCAGTTTGTCATGGGTCGATCAGTCTGTCATGGGTCAGTCAGTCTGTCATGGGTCGGTCGGTCTGTCATGGGTTAGTCGGTCTGTCATGGGTCGGTCGGTCTGTCATGGGTTAGTCGGTCTGTCATGGGTTAGTCGATCTGTCATGGGGCAGTCAGTCTGTCATGAGTTGGTCAGTTTGTCATGGGTCGATCAGTCTGTCATGAGTCAGTCAGTCTGTCATGGGTCAGTCAGTCTGTCATGGGTCAGTCAGTCTGTCATGAGTTGGTCGGTCTGTCATGGGTCGGTCGGTCTGTCATGGGTCAGTCAGTCTGTCATGGGTTAGTCAGTCTGTCATGGGTCGGTCAGTCTGTCATGGGTCAGTCAGTCTGTCATGGGTCAGTCAGTCTGTCATGGGTCGGTCAGTCTGTCATGAGTCATTCGGTCTGTCATGAGTAAGTCAGTCTGTCATCGGTCGGTCAGTCTATCATCGGTCAATCAGTTTCAAATACAGGGTCATCATCATATTATCATATTCAGCTTAACGTCTGTTATACGTGATTGCATGTGCTGAATGGCTTTAAGAAATTGATTTCAGAACTAATCTATCTCTGGCCAAGTTTTTATTTATCCCTCTTTCTCTTAAGTCCATTCTTATTACTTGTCTTTTTCAATAAGTAATCTAGAGTAATCTCCCCTTATTTTATGATTATCCTCCTTTCTGTAGAACTCTTTAATTAAGTCCGAAACTATAAAATCTCACTCCACGCGTATCAGTTATTCGAAGCAGAATACATCTTTCTCAACTCATCTGTTGTTTTCGTATGTCTTTGCTCTTTGCAATAAGTAATTGAGAGTAACCTCCCTTATTTTATGATTATCTCCCTTTAGAAAACTTATTTCCAAAATGACAACTTACCTCCACAAATGGATGAAAACGCAGTGAATATTTCACACGCTTGTACAGACCTTCAAAAAAATATTTTTTCTTCTTGATAACTGAAAAGAAAAGAAAAAAGAAAATTTAAAAGTTTATCAATATTTTTTAACATCGTGGTTATTTTCCGTGCTTGTGTTAGCCCAACTCCACAATAAAAATTATCCTTTTCTAAAAAGAATAATTGTCTCAAAAAAAGAGTCCTTCTTCAAAGGGGTTTTCTTCCATATAAAAATGGCCTCTGGCCTTCCCAAAGGGTGTTCTTCCAAAAAAGGGGTTCTTCTTCCAGAGAACGGTGCTTTAAAAATTTAACGTCGAATTATCCGACGGAGACGAGCTCCAAACACAACCACTTCGGAAGCTATTCTATCTAGCTGGTACTCTCTTCACTAAAGGTTCAAGCAAATAAAGCCCCAGGCTTTAATACCACAAAAAAGGGGTTCTTCCTTAGAACGATTCTTTAAAAGTTTAACGTCGTACGACGGAGAGCGAGCTGATACGTCCACCTCGGACTCTGATCCTGGCTGCTACTAATTTCAAAAAGGCGCTAAAGGGGCTGGCTCGAAGAAAAGGGAAAATGGCCTTGACCGTAGGATTTCTGAATACACTGTCAGTGCAGGTCATGCCTCCCCCCCCCCATAGTCGGACTACTAACACCAATGCCAACCCCGAGGCAGGGGGTGGGAGGGCAGGCGTCACACATGACAACGATGCTGAATATGTCAAGCTGGAGGTGGGAGGGCAGCTGGAAAGGAAAGGACGAAGCTCTTAGAGAGGCAACAAGATTAGTACAAAAAAAGGAAGGGCTGACCTCCCCCACCACCAAAATGGCCAAGCAAATACAGAGGTGGGAAGAGCAGACCCCCCCCCCTCTCACTCACTGCCAAAATGGCTAAGAATTAAAATTTCCAAACTCTTCATGTTAAGAATGGATTTCTAAAAATCCAATTTGTGTGATAGGCCTAGTAAAAACTTTCCAATAATTTAACGTTTTAGTTTTAATAAAAGAAATAAGGTACTTTTACACTTTAGCGAATACTTTAAATAAAACAAACTGAGGAATATCTGTTTGATGTACGTACCTGTCACTTTACCAAAAATCACGTAAATTAATCAAGCAGTTTTTATTTTATAAAAGAAAATTAAATTTTAGCCATGTACGAAGAGGACAGCCATTTTGAAAGTTTCCAAAGAGGGATTGAAAGTTTTAAAAGGGGGATAACCGTAACTTCAAAAATTGCTCTGTTTGATCACGTGACGTCGAGACATGCATTTAACTTTCCCCATGAAATGAAAAACACAATTTAAAAAAAAACACAATTTCTGAAAGATAACACAGACGTACCATATAAGACAAAAATGAGATACATTTAACTTTCCCTCCTTTTAAAACTTTCAACCCCCCTTCGGAAACTTTCAAAATGGTTGTCCTCTTCGTACATGGCTAAAATTTAATTTTCTTTTATTAAAAAAAAAACTACTTGATTAATTTACGTGCTTTTTGGTAATAGGATTTATTCAACCCGTGACAGGTACGTACATCAAACAGATATTCCTCAGTTTGTTTTATTTAAAGTATTCGCTAAAGTGTAGAAGCACCAAAAATAATATTGAAATCATTTTTCGTTTTTTATTTGTTGACCAAAAATATACAGACGACATTTTCCGCACCACACCGGTCTGGTTCCTTTTGGCTAAGATCAAAGTGTAGTATCTGTTCCGATGGATACTGCACGCCTGTCCTGTGCAGTTCTAGGAAGTCCACCCTCCCAGGCTTCGCCTCCCCTCTTTGGGGAGGAGTAAGTTTATTGCTTACTGTCTGAGGCGCCCCTACCGGGGAATGCCGACGGGGCTGCCCAGGCAATTTTTAAATGGCCAGAGTGCTCACCTCTCGAGCGCTGGCTTTTAACCCCACTTGCTCGACCCGATCTTGGGTCACATCTTACTTGTGGGAGTAAGATAAAACTGGCCTTGTGCCTAACTCCGCGAGGAGTAAATAAACACCGGTCTGGTTTGGGATTCGGTGGCACGGTTGTGATGCTTCTAAACACTTAAATAATTAAAAACCATAAAATTTACGATGCTTATCTAAAAAAAATGTTATCACTAACCCAAGTTAGAAACCTTGAAAAATGATATGTTTTATTTTTATTATTAAAGATAAAGATATGTTCATTTCATTCGTCTAATAAATTGTGTACGTTTTCAGCGTCCTAAATTCTCTTTTTCATTTCATGCTTAGTGAAATCTAGTTATCACTCTCTACATTATCAACCCGTTTGATACAAACGACCCGATTTAGGCCACAAAAATCTCGCCAGAAATACTGGATATTTTTATCGCTCATAAATGCGTATAGATTAATTGGGCATTTATAACGACAGCTATCAAAACGGAAAAGGGGTGGAAAAAACAAACCAAAAAACAAAACAAATAGGAAACAACTAAATGTTACCAAAGGCAAGATAAGTTACTCTTCTACCTACCTGGATAAGTTTATTTTGTGTTTTAACTTATTTTAAAGCGTTTTTTAGTTCGATTTAAAACTAGTATCTCGACGCCATGTTAAAATTGAAAACACAAAATCGACATATTTGATCACGTGACATATCGATACTAGTTTCAAATCGAACTAAAAAAAACGCTTTAAAATAAGTTAAAACACAAATAAACTTAGGTAGAAGAGTAACTTATCTTGCCTTTGGTAACATTTATTTGTTGTCTATTTGTTTGTTTTTTTACCCTTTTTTCGTTCTGGTAACTGTCGTAATAAATGCCCGATTAATTTTTGTTTTTGTTTTGGCGATAGAGACAAAGTTTGGTGCTTCTTTACTTTCGCTCCGACATGAAAAAAGCTAAAGAAATGTATAAACTTTGTTATGTACTTAGGTGGTAACTGAAAAGGAGACGGTACACCAAAAATTACGTCCAGTATTTAATAAATTGAAAAAAAAAAAAAAAAAAAAAAAAAGATTTTATCTATCGGACGCCATTTTTTTTTAACCAGTTTCGTTTTCTGATTGGGCAAGGGAGATAACTCAATTTTTTTTTTTTTACCAATTGACATAAAAAAGCGTAGGCACTGAATAATACTGAGGTGTGGCGATTGAGAATATGAATCATGTGACAGTAAAAATTATGGGTCATTTTCCGGAAAACTAACATTTTGCAAACAAAAACCCGAAACTGGTTAAAAAAAAAAATAGCGACCGATAGATAAAATCGTTTGTTGTTGTTGTTGTTTTGTTTTTAATTTCATAAATACTGGATGAATTTGGGTAATTTTGGGTGCAGTCTTCTTTTCAGGTACCACGTAAGTACATAACAAAGTGGCAAACCAGAAAGACTGTGAGTCTGCAGCGAACAGTGAAGGCTCAGATTCTGTACCTAATATTAAAGACTTCTGGCCTAATTATAGGGATCAAGACTAGAATAAGGACCCCAGATCATTAACACAAGTCGCGGGACATGTTTTGGAATCACCGGTTGACCCCGCAATACACTTGTAAATAAATCTTTTATTATTTTAATAAATGCAGTATATTTCGGAATTTTTTTTTCTTTTAACATATTAATAGTTATTTTAAGGCAGAGAGTCCATAAATAAAACAAATAAAATATTAACATGTTTTCTTTTAAAACATGTTTTTGTGTCACTATTTACTTGCCTCCCCACGAGGGCAGAAATGGGGGGGGGGTATGAAATATTTATCATCGTACTTAAGTAATCTTTAGTTTTGTAGGGTAAATCAAGCTTCCCAAAAAGGGGCACTCTGGATCTTACCTCAGTTTAGAAGGATTTTTCCATAATACACTTTGCTCCTAGCCCAGGGAGGCAAAACGGAAGATTACGCAAGTTATTTTAATAAATAAACGAAATATATACGCTTTTTTAAAAATCGGCTGACTTGTAATCTTTCGTTTTGCCTCCCCACGAAGGCGGAGTTAGACTTCAAAAATCAGTTTCTAAACGGAAGCAATTTTAAAGTTTATGAAGTGTTTGTCCTTTTTTTCTGTAAGCAACAAATGAAATAAGATTTAACAAATACATAATTTTATTTACAAATCTTTTTATAACTTATTTGTTATTAAAAAACAAAACTTCGCTACTTACTCGCCTCCCTACAAGGTAGACACAAGGTAGGTTAAATTACCTTGGAATGAAAATTAAAGTTACCTCAGTTTAGAAGGATTTCTCTATCACTTACCGCAGATAGGAATGATGAAGTGTAGTATCAAAAAAATAGATACTACACTTTTGCTTCCCCATGAGGGTGGAGTTAGACTACAAAAATCAGTTTATGAAGTGTTTTCCTTTTTTTCTGTAAGCAATAATTATAAACAAATAAATAAAACTTCGTATTTGTTAAATCTTATTTCATTTGTTGCTTACAGAAAAAAAGGACAAAAACTTCATAAACTTTAAATTGCTTCCGTTTAGAAACTGATTTTTGAAGTCTAACTCCGCCTTCGTGGGGAGGCAAAACGAAAGATTACAAGTCAGCCGATTTTTAAAAAAGCGTATATATTTCGTTTATTTATTAAAATAACTTGCGTAATCTTCCGTTTGCCTCCTCGGGCTAGGAGCAATGTGTAGTATGGAAAAATCCTTCTAAACTGAGGTAAGATCCAGAGTGCCCCTTTTTGGGAAGCTTGATTTACCCTACAAAACGAAAGATTACTTAAGTACGATGATAAATATTTCATACCCCCCCATTTCTGCCCTCGTGGGGAGGCAAGTAAATAGTGACACAAAAACATGTTTTAAAAGAAAACATGTTAATATTTTATTTGTTTTATTTGTGGACTCTCTGCCTTAAAATAAATATTAACATGTTAAAAGAAAAAAAAAATTCCGAAATATACTGCACTTATGAAAATAAATAAAAGATTTATTTACAAGTGTTTTGTAAATAGAGACCACGTGTATTGCGAGGTCAACCGGTGATTCCAAAACATGTCCCGCGTCTTGTGTTAATGATCTGGGGTCCTTATTCTAGTCTTGGTCCAATTATAGTGTGGATCCCAATGATCAGACAATCCACACTAATCGGAGCCACGTTAAAGGAAAATTTGGCACTTCTGCAGATTAGGGACACGTTGAAATTTATTTGTTTTCATTTTAGAAGAGCTCCAATAGAGAACTCTCTTTTTCTGCTTCGGAATTTTTTAGATGAGGCTTGATAATGTGTAGAATTTGGTATATTCGGACTACTGTTCTCATCTTGGGTGTTTATATCACAACGTTTCGGCCGATGTAACCTCCGACCTTCTTCAGGTGTACTTTGTCGAAATCGGGAATCTGAACGGAATTTCGAACGGAACCCTTTATTTAATCCACGGGGGTAGCATGCTCTCGTTCCATCTGTCATGACTGGGAAGAAGTCTTCAGTAATTCGCAATTCTTCATATAGCCCACACTGAGGATTGAACCTTCAACCTTAAGATGACTGTCACTTAGATTCCCGATTTCGACAAAGTACACCTGAAGAAGGTCGGAGGTTACATCGGCCGAAACGTTGTGATAAAAACACCCAAGATGAGAACAGTAGTCCGAATATACCAAATTCTACGAACTCTCTTTTTGTTTCACTTTTAAGTCCATAAATAGAAAATATGAATTTTTTTAAATAAGAAGTAATACAAATTCAATTAATTAATAAAACATTTATTGAAGAAAAGAAAATTTGGGAAAATTTTTCGTTCCAAAACGAACAGTTTAAAAATTTAAATTCGAAAAGTCATCGTGTTTGGTTTAACACATTTTTTATTTTGGTAAATTTTTACTATCCATTCCCAGCGCAGTTTACCCCTTAAAAAAGTTCAAATTCTACTTTTTTTGTGCAAATACATTTAAACAGCCTAAAAAAATATCCGCAAAGAAGAAATTTAAAAAAAAAATTAAATATTTAAGATTTTAGAGTGGGGTTCCCCTTTCCTTTATAAATGTAACGTAAAATGAGCACCCATTTTCTGGCCAGTTAGCGTCAAACGAGACATGTAACCGACTTGAGTTTTTAATAAAAACACGTAAAAATTTAGCGATTTTCGTGTTTGTTTTGGAGGGGGGTGGGCAAACTTTTACTTGAGTTCTCCCCCCCCCCCCCTAAAAACCCAGAAAACTAAATTTCTACGTGTTTTTATTAAATAAATAAATACCCCCCACCCCAAATTGGCTAAATTTCTACGTGTTTATTTAATAAAAAAACCCACCCTAACTCTAACCCTAACTCCAGCCCTACCCCTAACCCTAACTCCAGCCCTAACCCTAACCCTAACTCCAGCCCTAACCCTAACTCCAGCCCTAACTCCAGCCCTAACCCTAACTCCAGCCCTAACCCTAACTCTAACCCCAGCCCTAACCCTAACTCTAACCCCAGCCCTAACCCTAACTCTAACCCCAGCCCTAACTCTAACCCCAGCCCTGATCGTAAAAAACAAAACAAACGTCGCTTTGATTATGAGTCCCGGTAAAAAAAAAACACACACACTTGACAACGAGAACCCGAAACGAGGCTAACAAAACAAGACTGTCGACGCCATGTTTTTGCTGTAAAAATCCGTGCCCAGAAATTTTTGGAATAGCTAACTAGGAAAATCTCCAGTCTCGAATTAGAAACTCAAGTCGGTTACATGTCTCGTTTAATGTTAAGTGGCCAGGAAATGGGTGCTCATTTTACGTTAAATTTATAAAGGAAAGTGATCCCCAAAGCTAAAATCTTAAATATTTAATTTTTTTTTTTAATTCCTTCTTTGCGGATGTTTTTTTAGGCTATTTAAATGTATTTGCACAAAAAAAGTAGGATTTTAATTTTTTTAAGTGGTAAACTGCGCTGGGAATGGATAGTAAAAAAATACCTTTTCTTTTTTTTTTTTTTTTACAGTTTAAAAAATAAATTTTTCTCTTGTATTTTTTCTCTTGTTTTTTTTTTTTTAAAACGGGATACAATTCAAATATTTGTTCAAAAAGACTCGGGTATCTTTTACAATAATCCGCAGAGTAAAAACGCTCAAAAAACAAATATACAACAAATAAAAGTAACTGTAGCCGATAAAAGTTATTTTCCAACTTATCTGTGACATTTGTTTGTATTTTTAAACCGTTCCAACTGCTATTTATTAGAAATCAATATTTGTGTCACACGAACATGTGGGGGGGGGGGTCTTAAGCGAGGCTGGAAAATAGTGTTATCGGCGCCATTTTTTTTAGTAAAAATCCGTGCCAAAAAAAACAAGAAATGTTTTTTTTACATCTAATAAAACCCATTTATACTACGTAAAAATACAAACAAATGTCATAGGTAAGTAGGAAAATATATATTCTCGCCGTAGGTCATCATCACTTTTTGTATATTTATTTTTTTTACCCCGCTTTCGTTCGTTTTTAGGACCCCGTCCGCGACTCTGCAGATTATTGTAAAAGATACCCAAAGACTCTGCAGGGGTTAATGGGGGAAAAAGAGAGTTGTCAGCCCCTTACACTATTGGAGCTCTTCTAAAATGAAAACAAATAAATGTTGGCCCATCCCTAATCTGCAGGAGTGGCAAAAAATTGTGTATAGGCGATAAAAATAGTTTTAGGTTGATTTTTTTTTTTTTAATATTATTAAATGAGGATTGAGGAAGCATTTCAAGATAAAATCTATTTAGTATTACGCATATTATCGGAAGAAAAACACGTTTGAAATGTGTAAAAATGCTCCAAGAATCGTGATTTTCACAAAATGGAGTCTTACAGGATCAGAAATACTGTATTATGTAAAAAGGAAACTGAGCGGAGTTAAACTGAAACGAAACAAGCACTTTCATTATCCAAGAATGAAACTTTAATAATTCCCAGAAAGCAATTTTAATAATTCCCAGAAAGCAATTTTAATAATACCCAGAAAGCAATTTTAATAATACCCAGTAGAGTAGAATCTTTACCTAAAAATGGCTACTTCTTGTATAATGCGTCGAAATTGTTTTTCTTGAGATGAAACAAGTTTTCAAATTATCTATAAAAAATCTTGTGACGAAATTGTTTGAATAAATTATTTTTATAATTCACTACAAGACTTTAATTGGATTCATTATTTACGATCCAGGTTTTCGTATGGCTGATGCCGCCATGTTCTTTTTTATATCGCTAATGATGAAAAGGGTATTAAAACGTCTCCCCCCCCTATTACTACGTAATAATACATTGATTTTAACTCCCAAACGTTATTAGTGTCATGATCTAAATATATATATATATATATATATATATATATATATATATATTCTCAGAAGTTTATCAACCATTAAAACTATATATTAAAAAAAAAAATTTTTTAAACTTTAAGTCCCAAGTCGTTCAGTGGAAAATCACTCATGTAAGTCAATTTAGTTTTTACAGTTATTATATTAGTTTGCTTCTAACATTATTTAAGGGATCATCAGTTGTTTACCATGAAAAACTGTTTCGGGAATATATATAGTCTCGGAAGTTTTTCAACCATTAAAACTATATGAAAAGAAAAACAAACAAAAAACACTTTAGTCCCAAGTCGTTCGGTAGAAAATTACTTTTCTTGTAAGTCAATCTACTTTTTAGTCACTATATTAGTTTGCTTCCAAGAATTTACGCTAGTCTTAACATTATTTAAGGCATCATCAGTTGTTTACCATGAAAAACTGTTTCGGGAATTATATATATATATATATATATATATATATATATATATATATATATATATATATATATATATTATCGCTTATACATTGATTTTATTCGAATCTTTGAAGAAACTGTTTAGACCGTCGATTTTTATAATTACCAAATGATTCCCCCATTTCCGGACCATTCTAACTTTTTAGGGTAGTTAACTAAATTCTTGTACGACTAACCATAAGTCCGTGTAGCAAAGTCGTCAAACCACACGTAATCGCCTTCAAAGTAGACCACCCTAAAAGAAACGGTGCTCCTGCTGTTTCACAATGACATAAAAATATTTAAAGAAATGTATAAACTTTGTTATGTACTTAGGTGTTAGCTGAAAATAAGAGTGTACAGAAAAAATTACGCAAATTCATCGAGTATTTATTAAATTATATGAAGAAGAAAAAAAAACGATCTTACGTATCGCTAGACATCCCAGCTTACTAAGTAGGCAAGGGAGATAACTTTCGAAAAAAGTCCAAATATACGAAAAATTTAATAAATACTAGATTAATTTGCGTAATTTTTGGTGTACAGTCTTCTTTTCAGCTACCACGTAAGTACATAACAAAGTTTATACATGTCTTTAGCTATTCTTTTTAAAGAGAGGCTTAACATGTCATTGTGAAACAGCAGAAGTGTGAACCCCACTCATGTGCCGACGGTGGTCATCAACCGCACAGATGTGACACCCTGGTCGCGGTGCCAGATTGTGACTCCCACTCGTGCCGATCGTCATAATCGTCGCCATCCTGGCCTAGAGGAATTTGGATCTATTTTTTATTTTTATTGCCACTACGGCAATAAAAAATATATAGATTCAAATTCCTCTAGGCCAGGATGACGTCACCAGTCTTGTCGTCTCGTCCAGTTACAAACACACTCCCACGTTGAAACTGTTTATATCAGCGAGCGATCAGTGGGCGAACAGCAACCTGTTGGCTCTGCGGGGGAGAAAGATCATTCAAAGCAGAACAAAAGGAAAAGAACAATGTTCAACAACTCGGTTAGGGTTTTTTTGTATAGAAGAGTAATTATTAATAAAATAAAAGACTTGATTTTACATTGGAGTAATGTCTACCGTACTCGTAAATGTCTTTTAGCAAAAGTTGTGTTTTCTCTAAGTTATCTCGTTAGCTCTCTGTGTGCGCAAATTCTTTACACAAGTAGTTGTTTAGTCACAAGTCAACAGGCGAAGGCAATGGCGGGGTTTTCTTTTCTTCGACGCACGCCATCATCGGCGCGCGCCGGGGTCCGTCTGACTCCCTCTGCCGACAATCCAGCTCTGACTGGCTCTCTCGTGGTCGTGCGTGAAAAACGCACATTCTTTTATTGAAGGTGTCTATTGTCATACACCCCTTCTCCGCCATCTTACTCCCTGCGTGTTTTCCTCTCTCAAGGAGGGTGGGGACAGGCGCCTCACCCCCCCCCCTTCCCAAAAATAAATGGAATTTTCTTTCTATCCCATTGTTATCGCCAAAACAAACGCTTTCTCATTCTGTCACACAGCTGGAGGCGATCTGTGACCGGGCTCGTAATTAACGATGACAGCCCAATTAAATCCCTGCCAAGTCAAAACAGCCTTCAAAGGATCGTGATTCCAAAACGCGCCATTCCCCCAAACAATAATATCGCTTTATTGACACTTCAAAATTAAATTTAAGATTATGGAATTTCAACTGTCTCCTTGCCTTGGGAGGCAATGGATTCTGACTATCAAACACGACTCCACGAGACCAACTGGCGCCTCGTTCCTGTCGTTTGAATAAGTTCGTTTCTACGTCAATATATACTAGTTTTATATCTCACTTCGTCTCGACGCAGTGCATAGCATCACCACCATTCTAGTGCGTCACCAGGGTACCCGATCCCCATGGGACCTGGATACTTTGTCACAGAAGCACCAAAAAAACAAACGCACAGAAGTTATCTCCCATAGCCAAAAAAATATTTGGTGCTTATTTAGATTGATGCACATGCGAAATATGGCAGTTCAAAATAAAATAACAGGAAAACTTATGAATATACTTATCAGTTGAAAGTATTAGTGTACACCAAAAATTACGGAAAATTATCGAGTAGAATTTTAATAGAAAATAACATTAATTTCCTATTCGGAGTCAACGAACTCCTAACCACAAGATCGCATAGCGTTTTTATATTAGAAGAAAGATTCTATGACGCGCTGGCTTAAAGCCGCATAATGGCGTCGCTTCAACGTCGAATAGGAAATATAAGTAAGACTAATGATTTTCATTTTTTACTAAAATTCTACTTGATATTTTTCTGTCATTTTTGGTGTACATAAAAAATCTTGCCTGATACGTAAGTATATCAAATAGTTTTCCCGTTATTTTATTTTTAACTGTCATATTTTACTTGTGCATTTTGCACCAAATGTTTTTGGTTTACTGCCCTAAAACGCTAGAATAACCCGGAAATGGGGGATTATTTTACGTTAAATTTATATGCGAAACTAATCCCCTACTTTAAATTCTAAATTAATTGAGGGTTTTTTTTTAGGTGGGGGGCTTTCTGTTAAGCTTTTCAGTGTGTTGCTCACATGTAATCGCCTCAAAAAAGTAGAATCTCCTTGGGAAAGAGTGGGTAGTAATGTACAAATTCACCGACGTTAATTTCATCTAAAATTAAACCCTGTTTTTTTTTTCTCTTTTAATCAAAGAAAAACAGTATTTCTCGGAGTTGTTATTACCAGAAAAGAAGGTGCTTGTACAGATTAGCGTACATATGAAAATAGCAGTTCCAATTCAATTAACCGGAAAACTCTTTGAAATATTTATGTATCAAGCAAAAATAGGTTTGTACACCAAAAATTAGCAAAAACTATCGAGTAGAATTGTAATAAAAAATAAAAATCCGTTATATCGTTTAATCGGGTTCGGCCATTGATACGAGCGAAAAACACGAAATTCAGGGGGAGATAACCCAGTCTGTCATATTAACAAGTAATAAATCAATGGCATTCACCAAAATACGATGAAACTGATTTTTATTTTTAATTAAAATTCTACTCGATCATTTTTCCTACTTTTCGGTGAGGATACTTATTTAAATCTGATGCGTAAGTAACGAAAAGAAGGTGAAAGTGATTTTGATGCCTTTAAACTGGCGGAAAGAAAGGACTTTGGGGGATCGAATTAAAGTTTTACGTTTTAAATGTGTTCTTGGCTCTTAAACGAAAAAAAAAGAGTGTTTTTTTGACCGCGTCCCTGTTGTATCATTGAACTAAAAAAAAAAAAAGTTTTGAAAATAAAAAAGATGGCTTACTTTCGAGTTGACTGGTTTCTTTAGTTATGTGAACAATCCATTCGTCATCATTGTCGATTGATTGAACGATCGTCTCGCTGTCAATTCCATTTAACTCTAAAATGTCATTCAAAATGGCACAATCGAAATTTGGATTCGACGGCAGCAGGTTCTCTACCAGAAATTTATAGGTGGGCATCTTGAAAAACAAACTCAACTGACAACTACTCAATCGAACGATGACGGGCACTGAAAAACTAACAAACTTAAAAGTTTCCGAGAAATTCCCAGAAAATCGTGAGTTTTAGTTTCATTTTCGTGAAATCGTGGGCGGGGTTCTCCGAATTCAATTTCACGGACCATTCCGAATAGAAGCGATAAAATTCCTTATTTCAAATGTAAAACGTAGAAATAAGGGATTTCGACTACACCGGCTATAAAGTCAGTGTCCCTTTAGACAATGAAGGTTTTATTAAACTAGTCGGTGGCTAACAATGGTTTCCGGAAGTTGTTTTACTTTCGTTTTTGTTCTGTATTTTAATTTCTTTTTAAAACGCATAAATACTTGTTTTTTTTTTGTTGCTGTTTTTCTTACTCTTATATGTATAAATAGCTAGACCACCTGTGATCCGTTGGGTCAGTATTTGTTGGGTATTATTATAGATCCGATAAATCACCCCCCCCCCACACACACACACACACACAAAATGAGATTCTACTTTCTTTCGGCAATTACGTGTCCACAGTAACACCCTGCTAAACTATTTTTACTCTGAAATTTATGAATAATTAGACACCCGTGACCCATTGGGTCAGTATTTGTTGTATATATTATTAAATAACATTGATATTGTTTAATAATCATGTTTTTACCAGAATTACAAAATAAAAGGATTTCACAAAGTCATTGTGATGTCATAATATACCCTCTGTTCTTACCCTCTCTTTCCCTTCTCTCCCCCCTCTCTCCTCTGTTTTAATGTTATTCTTATGTGATGTCATCATTTTGATGGCATCTCTAAGTTTGCACAGGGATAATCAAGCAAGCAACATCCACAATGGAACCCTAATTTATGAGTAGAGTCGAGTCTTCAGTCGGGTAGGATGCTTTACATCCAGTTTAGACCGCTCCTTTGTACCTCTTCTTTAGCCGACTGACACTGTGGGTTTCTGTGGGTGGTCCAGGACTCTGAAGTTGTATTTTACAAGATGGTGTAGCAGTTACCTCCTCCTTTTCAAAACATAACTACACCGGTTGGCCGTTAGGTGGTGCTTTTTCACCGACAGGTGGCGCTGTAAAGCGACACCAGAGTTATCTGCCCTTCGGACTATAAAACCAGGTGCATAACGGAAATTCTCTCTCTTCTTCACCAGCCTCGACAGAAGTATGCTGGCACCAGCGCTCCGTCTCTCTCTCTCTCTCTTCTCTGGTCGACAGAACGACGCTAATACACTAGCGTTTCGTCTCACACTTTTCTCTTCAACTAGTCTCGGCAAAACAACAACCAACACACTTTTCTTCCGTCAACACGTGGGCAAACAACGGTAAGAGTTCTCAACTCATTTTCTTTGTGTACGACTTTCAAAGACTTTCCACACGCCGGATTCATTTCTTCTTATACCTTTTCAAGAACTGTTTTTCCATCGACACACATGCATACATCACACACTTCATCATTCCACGTACACACACGTTTAATAAACGTTATTTGAACTACTTCATTTTTGTTTATTAATTATTACTCTGTCTTTGCATGCAACAATTGCTTGATTTACTGAACACGTTTATAATCGGGGGAACACGACCCTCGATCCGAACATTGGTGACCCAACGTGCAAGCTTTGTTGTATGGGGCAGAGTAATTAATTTCGTACAAGAACAAAAAAAAAAAATATATATATATCATTTCTCGTTTTTTCTTTCGTGGTGAAACGAATTACGCATCCATCTTTTTCCTTTTTTTTTCTACCCACGTGGTAGAAATATACAAACAAACAAAAAAAAGAAGCCACCGTCTCCATTTTTCCTGGCCACGCGGAAATACCCAAACAGAGAAAAACAAAAACATTTCTCGGCTTTCTCCGAGTATAAAACAAATTAGAATTTTATTTTTTTTCTTCTTCTCTTTCTCGACCCACGTGTCGGAAAAATATATACAAAGAAAAAGACAAACTTTTGCCAATCCTTTTTTTTTTCTTTTTCGACGAACAAAAGGACCTTACAAGATGCCACTTCCTTTGTTTTGAACACGTGGAGATGAAAGGAAAACAAACGCTCACGCTGCCCATCTTTTTCGTGACCACGTGTTGATAAAAAAAAATTCAAAAATGCCGTCATCTTTTTCCGGACCACGTGTTGATAAAAAACTTCAAAAATGCCGCCATCTTTTTCCGGACCACGTGTTGATAAAATAAATTCAAAAATGCCGCCATCTTTTTCCGGACCACGTGTTGATAAAAAATTCAAAGAAATGCCGCCATTTTTTTTCTGACACGTGGAAATGAAAATTCAAACAAAAAAAGAAAATACGAATTTATTTTCTGTTTCAACAACAAGCAAAAAAGGAAGCTGCTATCTTTTTCCCTAACCACGTGGAAATGAAAATTTAAAAAAAAGAAAATACGAATTTTTTTTTTTCTTTCTTTTCAACAACAAAGAAAAAGAGAAGCCGCCATTCTCTCTCTACGTGGAAACGAACATTCAAACAAACTAAAACGAAAACAAAAAACGTCATTCCGTGTGTGAAACAAATTACAGCTCAATTTTTTTTCTTCTTTTTCCCTTCTACCCACGTGTTGGAAATATATATATAAAAGAAAAGAAAACTACAAAACTGACAACACACGATATCGAACATCATCAAGCCCAAAGACTTAATACTGGTTGTAAAAAGTCAGGCTCAGCAAGCACCAACATCACCCTTCAAGGGCTACCAACTCTCTTCAACAACTGGACGTTCATTGATCAACAGGAGGACCCATCAACTTGAACAACCAACTCTTCCCGGACATTCACCAAACATTTCCGGACCTCACTGACGACACTATGGAAGAAATCACACCAGTTCAAAATGAGTACAACTGTACAAGCATGACTAAATACTCAACAACTGGACGTTCGTTGATCAACTGGGGGACACATCAACTCGAACGACACGCACCAACACCAGTACAGACCCACTTGTACCTGGACCTGCTAACTCACTTGCAGACATTTGTGCATCTGATTTTGACCATAGTGTACCACCAATCTCAACAACTAGATGTTTGTTCATCAGCTCCACAACACGGACTAATTAACATGAACAACATCAACAACTGCACAGACTCACTTGTGCTCATTCATCAATCAATTGCACAGACCCACTTGTGCTTATTCATCAACACCTGCACAGACTCACTTGTGCTCATTCATCAACAACTGCACAGACTCACTTGTGCTCATTCATCAACAACTGCACAGATTCACTTGTGCTCATTCATCAACAACTGCACAGACTCACTTGTGCTCACTCATCAACACCGCACAGACCCACTTGTGCTCACTCATCAACAACCGCGCAGACCCAAGCACCAAACATTCCCGGACAACACTGACAATTCAACGTTCGTTCATCAGCTCTGCATCACGCAGACTAATCAACATGAACAACGCCACCAACAAGTGCAAATTCGCTTGCACTCAGCATTTTTCGACCGCAGACTCACTTGCGCTCAAACTTGATGCAGACCCAATTGCATGCAAACAACACGCAGATCCACATGCGTTACAAACACTCAATTCCGCAGACGCACTTGCGATCAATCATTCAATACAAATGCAGAAACAGAAATAAGTAGCGTGCACACTACTTTTTCTAATCTTCAACAGCAAAACAGACATACCCACAAAGAATGCTTCTCATCTACAACGGTACATATTGAATAATATTTTCAATATTTTTCAATCTGGGGGGGAGTCCTTGTAGCAGTTACCTCCTCCTTTTCAAAACATAACTACACCGGTTGGCCGTTAGGTGGCGCTTTTTCACCGACAGGTGGCGCTGTAAAGCGACACCAGAGTTATCTGCCCTTTGGACTATAAAACCAGGTGCATAACGGAAATTCTCTCTCTTCTTCACCAGCCTCGACAGAAGTATGCTGGCACCAGCGCTCCGTCTCTCTCTCTCTCTCTTCTCTGGTCGACAGAACGACGCTAATACACTAGCGTTTCGTCTCACGCTTTTCTCTTCAACTAGTCTCGGCAAAACAACAACCAACACACTTTTCTTCCGTCAACACGTGGGCAAACAACGGTAAGAGTTCTCAACTCATTTTCTTTGTGTACGACTTTCAAAGACTTTCCACACGCCGGATTCATTTCTTCTTATACCTTTTCAAGAACTGTTTTTCCATCGACACACATGCATACATCACACACTTCATCATTCCACGTACACACACGTTTAATAAACGTTATTTGAACTACTTCATTTTTGTTTATTAATTATCACTCTGTCTTTGCATGCAACAATTGCTTGATTTACTGAACACGTTTATAATCGGGGGAACACGACCCTCGATCTGAACAATGGCTTTCCATAAGGCGGTCAAACCTGGCTTTAAAAGCGTTCACCGAAGGGGCTTTGACAACCTCTTCTAGCAATCCGTTCCACCAGGGAATCACTCTGTGACTAAAGAATGACAGTCTTTTGTTTGTCTTAGTAGCATTTCTTGTCAGTCGTAGATTATGTCCTCTTGTTTTAGAATCCCCCTGAATTTCTGATATGCATGTTGTAATGTCATACAGGCCATGGACATATTTATACGTGTTGAGTCTTCTGTACAACAGCGATGGAAGCTTCAGGGCTTTTCCTCATATGAGAGGTCAGATTTGGGGTCATTTCCGGCTTTGGCGGGTTTTATTCCTGAGATGTTATTGACGTTAGGCATTGTTTTGTTATCTACTACTGGGAGTGACTGGTTAAAACAGAATGACAATAAGAAGACATTAAAAAAGACATTAAAAGCAACCGGCCCATTGAACTCGACAGACCAGCGACGATTATCGCTACCATTTGCTTTCAGTACATTTGTAGATAAACACCTTCCGCTGAATCCCAGCACCCACCCCTCACCCCGCCATTGAGATTTTACTTTTTATGCGATTATTTTGTTGTATTATTTTAGAATTTAAAGTGGGGGATCAGTTTTGTATATAAATTTAACGTAGAATGATCCCTCCATTTCCGACAATTTTAACGTTTTAAGGCAGTTGACAATTTGTTTACAACTAACCCTAAGTCCGAGTGGCTGCCAATTATAGTTAGGTTAGGTTTAGAAGACCGTAACGAATGTTTTGAAAAATAATCGTGTATCTTTTACAATAATCCGCAGAGTCGCTAACGGGGTCCAAAAAACGAACAAGAACGGGGTAAAAAAAAAAAAATATGCAACAAGTGAAGCTGACCTACGTCGAGAATAGATATTTTCCTACTTACCTATGAAATTTGTTTGTATTTTTACGTAGTATAAATGGGTTTTTATTAGATGTAAAAAAAAATTTCTTGTTTTTTTTTTGCACGGATTTTTACTTTTAAAAAAATGGCGTCTCGGCCTTACCTCCTTACCATACCCCCCCCCCCCCCCCCCGCGCCAATTGCCATTGTTTTTGTCCAATGTTCGTGTGACAAAAATATTGATTTCTAATAAATACCAGTTGGAACGGTTTAAAAATACAAACAAATGTCACAGATAAGTTGGAAAATAACTTTTATCGGCTACAGTTACTTTTATTTGTTGTATATTTGTTTTGGTAAAAACGCATATTAAGGGACCGCCTGACTGGCTAGTGGGCACTAGTGAGCCGTGCGCAAAACCAGTTGGCCTTTTTAGGGCCAAATGTCACGACTTTGGTGTGTTTTGGCCTTTTTCGTGTGCATATTCTGGAGTTCACGTATGCGGTGCCAGGCGTAACGCAGAATTTAAAACAAACACAAATACTTCGCTAAAAATGAAGAACAAACAGAAAATTGTCTGTTTGTTTTTCATTTTTAGCGAAGTTATTTGGTTATATTTGTTGAGGCTGTTTACATGTAATTTGCCCAAAAAAGTAGAAACTTTTTTTTTTTAGGGGTCGAAATACGAGAGGTGAGATTCGGTGGCCAAGAAATGCGTGCTCACTTTACGTATAACTTATATAGGAAAGTGATCCCCCACCCCTCCTAACATCTAAAATAATAAAAAATTTCATTTTTATTTCTCCGAAAATGGATCCACTTTCGGAGAAATGGTGAACTAAAAAAAGAGTTACCTGCACCTTTGGAACTATTCTAAAATAGAACATTTTTCGAAATAACAACAATTTGAGAAAAGCAACAGTATAGTGATAGAACATTTATTGAAGAAAAATAAAAATTTGAGAAAATCAACAGTATATATATAAAAAAAGTCGAAAAAAGACGTTTTGCTTATGAGTCCCAGTAAAAAAAACACACACACACACGCCGTAACCCGTGACCTCAAGGTGAAGGCTGCAACGAAATCGACGCTGGATCGGCGGCCATTTTGTCTGGTACAAATACATGGCAAAAATGAACAAGAATTTTTTTTTACATCTATTACAAACCCATTTATAGTACGTAAAAATACAAACAAATTTCACAGGTAGGTAGGAAATTATCTCTTCTCGACGTAGGTTAAACTCACTTGTTGCATATTTATTTTTATAACCCCGTTCTCGTTCGTTTTTTGGACCCCGTCCGCGACTGTACTGATCATTCTGAAAGATACCCAACTTTGTGAAAAATGCCCTATTCTTGCATCAATTTGATAACTCCTGCTTTGTTTCTCACACGGTCTGTCAGTGCGAACATCAGTGCAACAAATAAATAGGACTAAAAAATAATATCTGCTAATAATTAAAAATAGCTGGTAGAAATGAGTGCGCTGGAAGAGTTAATTATCGTGTTGACTTAACATTGGTAAGAGGAGACGATGCAAAAAACCCAAAATAACCGGAAGGAAATTGCTCCGGTTAATAAAGTTCAATAGCACCGGTTTAAAAAAGGAAATACGAAAATCATTTTAGCAACCGTACATTTTTTTATTTTTTTTTATCGGATTAAAACTAAATGTCTTTTGCAAACAGAAATCATTAAAACTTAACGTAATAAATTGTATTAATAATAATAATAAATATTAATAAATAATAATCAATATTATAATTTTTAGAGAAAATAAAATAAATATACGAAACTTCGACTCTGAAAGGAAAGACCAATTATTGCTGTCAATTTGTGTTTTCGTCTGAACTACACGTGTTTTTATTGACGAAGTACGACTTTTTCTTCATTCTCCTTTTATTTATTTATTTATGGGGAAGGGAAAGCCTAGGAATGGTGGTGTTGCTGAAGGAGGGGCCAGATCTGCACATTGTCGGAAAAAATTACGACAAAACAAATTTGACGGAGGACGAACTTTTTCTCAAGATTTCAAATGTGAAACTTCATCCGATGGTTCGTAAATTTTGTGGGTTTTTTTTTTTTGCTTCATGAGATAACAATCCTCGATAACTGCAGTAAATAAGATTCGGTGCTTCTGTAGTTTCACAATGGCATGAAAATATTTAAAGAAATGTATAAACTTTGTTATGTACTTACGTATTAGCCGAAAATAAGATTGTACGCAAATTCATCCAGTATTTATTAAATTATAAGAAAAAAACGGCCTTACGTATCGTTAGACATTTCAACTTACTGATTAGGCAAGGGAGATAACTTTCGGAAAAACTCAAAATATACGAAAAATGGCGACATACAGATAAAATCGTTTTTTTATTTTTAATTTAATAATTTTCAGTAGCCCCTTACATCTACAGTGGCAACTTGCCTTGTTTGGGGTGAACTAAGTTATATATATATATATATATATATATATATATATAACATTCAATGAATTAAAACATTACAATTGTTCCAAGAATTAGAACATCAAGTCCAGTATGTCGTACGATCGTTTCCAAAACAGTTTGGAAATATTTTGAATTAATAAAGCTAATCCAAAACGTCTCTTCATCAGGGCCATTAGCACCACGTCTTACAGAAAATCAAAGAAAAAATTAAAAAGCTCGTCGTAGAGGAACGTATTGACAGAAAGAGCCACCGGTTGATATGTTAGCAGCATAGGAGGGGAAGAACACAATGGCACCAAAGTGTAGTATCTGTTCCAATGGATACTGCACCCCATAGACTGGTATTGTCTTGGCCTTCGGGTCTTGATTTACGCCGGTCTATGGGTCTGTCCTGTGCAGTTCTAGGAGGTCCACCCTCCCAGGCTTCGCCTCCCCTCTTTGGGGAGGAGTAAGTTTATTGCTTACTGTCTGAGGCGCCCCTACCGGGGAATGCCGACGGGGCTGCCCAGGCAATTTTTAAATGGCCAGAGTGCTCACCTCTCGAGCGCTGGCTTTTAACCCACTTGCTCGACCCGATCTTGGGTCACATCTTACTTGTGGGAGTAAGATAAAACTGGCCTTGTGCCTAACTCCGCGAGGAGTAAATAAACACAATGGCACCCACAAACCAAAACACTGGTACATATAGAAGAAACAGTCCAATATTTTCCATGGATTTACGCTTATGAGGCAAATTTTTTGTTCATTGGCGAACACGAGCATAAGTTAGACATACCTCTCTGTGACAACGAAAGTTGTAATTCCGTCAAACTTTTCATGCTCGTGTGATTGCAATAGTTGGGAGTGGATGGAGTAAATCCAGGGAACATCTTCCATTACAAACCAGCAAAACGTTATCACTGTCGACCAAGGGGACAGTCTATCAGGCATGTGTATAGAAAATGAGACAAAGTTGTAGCAGCCATCATGCAGGTCCAGAAGGAAAAAGAGTGAGGGTTGCACCGTGCATTCTCCATCTGAGATTGAACCCAGAGTGTTCTAGTCACCAAATAGAAACGTGTGCTTTTTGTCACGCGACGAGACTTCACATATGCAAATGAACCTTGTTTTGCATAGGCTAATTCTCATCATGATAAAAAGCTTAGACACTTTGCTCTGGGGCGAGAGCGAGAAAGGTTGACGTTGTGACTACGTCGAGTGCAAAGAGAAAAAGAAAAGAAGAAAGGAATCAAATTCTGGACGAAAAGTTTGATTGTAAACGTTGCGTCGTTCTCGTGCGTGTTTGGACTGTTGGTAGTGAGAAGACCAAAAAAGACAATTCGGCGTCCCGTTTGAACTCGGTCTTTATTTTATTAACTCTCTGTTACAAAGTCCATTTCTAATACATAAAACAACTTTATTGAGTTGTCTTCGTTAGTACGTGAACAAAAGGGAAAGAGGTTAGTATGTCCATAAATATGTACGAAGACAAAAGTAAAGGAATTTCCTGTTATTGTAATTTCCCAGTGAAATAACAATATTATAATATTGAATGTTTGTACATCGGTTATGGTGTCAGGACGTGTCCATGTGTGTATGCAAGTATGTGTGGCTGTACACGTTCATGTGTGTATGCAAGTATGTGTGTCTGTACACGTTCATGTGTGTATGCAAGTATGTGTGTCTGTACACGTTCATGTGTGTATGCAAGTATGTGTGTCTGTACACGTTCATGTGTGTATGTAAGTATGTGTGTCTGTACACCGGTGTGAAAGTCAGTTCACATGTAAGCAGTTATGTGTGTGTGTGTTATATTAAGTCCACGTGTGTGAGGCAGTAGCCATTTTGACTTCTCGGTATTCTGTGTCGAAGTGGCCAGAGCTAGGTAGTTCGGTGTAGTAGTCGTCTACATGTCGAGAGAGGCAAGAAAAAAGAGAGAGTGAGTGGATATTAATTCCACGTGTATGCGGCAGTAGCCATTTTGGCCTCTTTGTTTTCTTGTTGAAGTCGAACCTAGGGTTAAAAGTCCGGGAAGATGTCTGTGGCATCCTCAGAGAGGGAGGACGTGTGTTTGCCAGTGTCAAAGAAGGAAAAAAGCCAGAGCGGATGGCGCTCAAGTGTTTATATAGTTATGCTAGCCATCCGAGATTCGCCTAAGAGAAGGCCACTGATTGGTTAAGCCAAAAAGGAAGTAGATTGATTGAACCAATCAGCAGGCTTGTAGCAAACTGCTACATGTGTACGTAGTCTCATGATGTATAGGACTGAAACGTTGCATGGAGAGAAATGATATGAGAATGATATGATGAATGTGTAATGTGAGTCTTAAAAACCGGCTTAGATCTGATGACCTAAGAGGAAGATTACATCCGATATATCTTTTTTATTAATTGACCTCATATTGGAAATTTTATTTTTAACTTTTCTTTTAAACCAAAAATTGTAAACATGATGTTTAAAATTATTTTTCCTAAGAAACCAGCGATATATCTTCACACAGGCCATGCAGGCTGAATACCGCTCGTATTAAATGAAGAATAAACTTGAAACATTACATTTCTATACAATAACAGGCTTGCATAACATCAAATTTAAATCATATTTTCTTATAATATTTTTTGTTTTTTAATCTTTTTCAGATAAAAATGTTGAAAAAGCCGCAGAGGTCATTCCGTTTGCTTTGGCCATGTGGGATATGGAACAGTGTGACCCGGCGAAATGTTCCGGAAGGAAATTGGTCCGCATGGGTTTCGTGGAGACGTTGACTTTGCACAAACGATTTAATGGACTCATTTTGACGCCACAAGGAAAACAGTGCGTCTCTCCAGAGGACAGGTAAAAAGGGACTGGGAGGGAGGAGGGGCATCCTACGGAAACAAAAAATCGGTATTATTGTAGATTAACACCTACAGTTAAATAAAAAAAAAAAATGAGATTTTACTTTTTTTAGGTAATTACACGTGAACAGCGTGAAAAACGTGGTGAAAAGAAACAAAACAATTATTTTAGAGTGGAGAATCAGGTTTGCATATAACTTTAATGTAAAATGATCCCCAATTTCCGAGCCATTCTTGCATTTTAGGACGGTTGTTTTATATGGAAGATAAATCTTGAACGTTTTTTTGGGGGAGGGGGTCAACTTTTTTAGGCGATTACATGTGGTTCTACCACCTTGCCACACGGACTTATGGTTAATGGTAAAAAAATTGGTTAACTGACCTAAAAAAGCAAGACTAGCCCGGAAATGGGGATAATTTTATGATAAATTTATATACAAAACTGATCCCCCACTCTAAATTTTTTGCAAGGGCTTTTCCATCTGTGGGAACACATTGCCACGGGACTGCTTCCCTGCAGATTATAACTGGGTCGTTTTCAAAGCCAATATCAACAGATTCCTATGTAAAACTGTCTCCTCAAGTATTTGAGCCTGGTCCTGACAATCATTTCAGTCTCAGTAACTCTTATCCTCGAGTGGCTCTTGGACTTGATTAGTGGTGACATTACCATGGGACTGCTTCCCTATGGATCACAACTTGTCATCTTCAAATCCAATGTCAACAAATTCCTGTCATAAATCCTCCCATAAGTAATCAAACTCAGTTCATACCATTGATCGATGTTAGTACTCCCATAGTGTTCCTCACGTTTCATGCCATTGATCAATGTTAGTACCCCCATAGTGTTCCTCACGTTTCATACCATTGATCAATGTTAGTACTCCCATAGTGTTCCTCACCTTTCATGCCATTGATCAATGTTAGTACTCCCATAGTGTTCCTCACGTTTCATACCTTTGATCAATGTTAGTACTCCCATAGTGTTCCTCACCTTTCATACCATTGATCAATGTTAGTACTCCCATAGTGTTCCTCACGTTTCATACCATTGATCAATGTTAGTACTCCCATAGTGTTCCTCACCTTTCATACCGTTGCTCAATGTTAGTACTCCCATAGTGTTCCTCACCTTTCATACCATTGATCAATGTTAGTACTCCCATAGTGTTCCTCACGTTTCATACCATTGATCAATGTTAGTACTCCCATAGTGTTCCTCACGTTTCATACCATTGATCAATGTTAGTACTCCTATAGCTTTCCTCACGTTTCATACCATTGATCAATGTTAGTACTCCCATAGTGTTCCTCACCTTTCATACCATTGATCAATGTTAGTACTCCCATAGTGTTCCTCACGTTTCATACCATTGATCAATGTTAGTACTCCCATAGTGTTCCTCACGTTTCATACCATTGATCAATGTTAGTACTCCCATAGTGTTCCTCACCTTTCATACCGTTGATCAATGTTAGTACTCCCATAGCTTTCCTCATTTCTGCTGATAATCATTCCGTCTGATTAATAAGTTGTGACCCAAGAGTTAAGAGAAGAAGTACGACAGTCGTAGCCTTTCATATGAAATAGTATTTTCGTTGGTCTGTCACGCTTCTTCTTCATCCGTCTTTTGATTATCGTGCAGGATTTGGAGCAATGTCCACACCAGTGGACCCCCCTCCAAACAGCTGGCTAACTGCATGCATGGCAGTCCCCACCGCAGATCTCCACTTTTGTCAATCCTGATGGTCAGCATTTAAGAGCCTCCAGTCTCTGCGATCTCCCTCTGTTAGCTCCCTCCAAGACAACTTTGAACGGCCAACTCCACGCCTACCAGAGACTTGCAGGTTTAGTGCAGTGTTGTATCTGTCCACATGGCCATACCAGCGGAGTCTTATCTCCTTCAAGATGGGATCGAGGTTTACACGACCAAGTTTTCCCAGCAACTCACTTGTCCACACAATTGAAGTATCTTTTGGCTTGATGTTACAAATCTGTCTAACCATTGCACTGCAGACATTCGAGGTCTGGCCTTGTCAGTGCCCAGGTTTCACTAGCATGGAGCATAGCGCTCTGCAAAAAAGTGCTATACACTTGACCACGGGTCCTGTACGACAGATGGTGTGATATGAAAACTGGTAGCAGCTCTCTGAACTTCTTCCAAGTGGTCTTCACATGCGTCGTGGTTGTAAGGTTGCAGCCTCCACCTGCTGAAAGCATATCTTCCAGGTAACAGAAAGAATCAACTACCTTCAACTTGTCCTGACAAACCTGAACCTCCCTCAGCGGTCGACCATCAAGTGGGCAAGCAGTTTTCGGCCATCTAGAGCACCTAAAGTTAGGGTCCTCGGTCAGACACTTGATTCCACTACACATCCTGTGCACCCATTGTTTGCAGCCACTGCATAAAATACTTCTGCTGCCCACACTTGTGTGACAAATAGCACACGGGAAGTTGCCTGAATTCGTAGATTGGTCGAGGCTAGTACCGTAGATCATAAGCTTTGTTTTGTCAGCATTCACTCTCAAACCTTTCCTTTCCATAGCTTCCTTCCATGTTATATATATATATATATATAGAGTGAGAGAGAGAGATATTTAGATTTTTCACTTAGAAGATATTTTATTCAGTGAAGACCGGGATTAGGCCAATAAAAATAAGCTCGATGATACTCGATTACAGGTTACAGAGCATTTATATGTGATTTTTTTAAGGTTTACCAAAACATTCTGTTCATGAAATCATTCATCACCACAAAAGACTTTTTTCCTTTTAAAGATTACTTATTTATCATATATATCTAAATTAAAGAGTCTCTTTAATTAGGATATATATGATAAATAAGTAATCTTTGAAAGGAAAAAAGTCTTTTGTGGTGATGAATGATTTCATGAACGGAATGTTTTGGTAAACCTTAAAAAAATCACATATATATATATATAATGTATATATATTTCATGATTTTTTGGGGAGTACAAAATTTTATTATCGCAAGCATGAAGGGAAGACGAATTTATCATTCATGATTAAAAGTTAATCAAGATAAAAAAAAAAGCCAGTCGACCGGTTTCGCCCTCTCTTAACAAAGGCTGTATCGAGAGATTTAAAAAAAAGAATGAGGGATTTAAAAAAAAGGGGTGAAAAGAGAGAGTACAGACAATAAAATAGCGTTATGGTATATGTACAATGGAGGATGAATCTTAGAGACTGATCACATCTAGTCCTAACAGACACTCCCTTTGTTTACGAAATTGGGTAAGGTTGGATTTGAGAGAAAGAGGGATAAATAAAGACATGGGTAAGTTTGGAAGTCAATTTTCTAAAAGACGTTCAACACATGTCAGCATGTAAAACGGACGTTAAACCGAATATGATGTTTTGCAGTCATCCCGTCTCCCCATCCTTCGTCTTTTCAGTTAAATAATTTCTTCTTATGTCTTATTTGTAGGGAGCTGGTGTCTTCATCTGGAGTGGCTGTTGTCGATTGTTCCTGGGCCAAATTGGAGGTCACGCCCTTTGGTTCTATGAAAGGCAAGCACCCACGGTTACTCCCCTATTTAGTGGCAGTTAATCCTATCAACTATGGGCGACCTTGTAAACTGTCGTGCGTCGAGGCCTTTGCTGCCACACTCTACATCACAGGTAAACACGTTTTCCTGATACATATTTCCGTTGGGTTCATCATCATCATCTTTGGTTTAACACCTGTTTTACATGCTGGCATATGTTGGACAGCTTTTAGAAATTGACTTCCAAGCTAACCTATCTCCTTGCCAGGTTTTTATTTATCCCTGTTTCTCTCAAGTCCATTCTTATCACTTCCTCCCATGTTTTCCTTGGCCTTCTCCTGCCAGCTGACTGACCCTGCTACCTCAACTCTTCTACATCTACTTACTCAAAAACTCTCATCAGATCTTTTAATATGGACATACCTTTTCTGCACACTGTCCAGATCTAATCTTCCTCTGAACTCATCAGATCTAAGCCTGTCTTTATTTTTATATTGGTTTGAAAAAATGTTATCAAGTGAAAAACGTTCCATAGGGGTAATATAAAGTAATATAAATAATTTTTTGAAAAAAAAAAATTATTGAACAAAAATAAATAATGTTGCAAATGTGCAACAAATTTTACATGCCTAACAAAACACTGCAATATATGCATTTAAGTAATTATAATACACTATTCATTTAAGTAATCATAATACACTATTCATTTAAGTAATATATATGCATTTAAGTAATCATAATACACTATTCCTTTAAGTAATATATATGCATTTAAGTAATCATAATACACTATTCATTTAAGTAATATATATGCATTTAAGTAATCATAATACACTATTCATTTAAGTAATATATATGCATTTAAGTAATCATAATACACTATTCATTTAAGTAATATATATGCATTTAAGTAATCATAATACACTATTCATTTAAGTAATATATATGCATTTAAGTAATCATAATACACTATTCATTTAAGTAATATATATGCATTTAAGTAATCATAATACACTATTCATTTAAGTAATATATATACATTTAAGTAATCATAATACACTATTCATTTAAGTAATATATATGCATTTAAGTAATCATAATACACTATTCATTTAAGTAATATATATGCATTTAAGTAATCATAATACACTATTCATTTAAGTAATATATATACATTTAAGTAATCATAATACACTATTCATTTAAGTAATATATATGCATTTAAGTAATCATAATACACTATTCATTTAAGTAATATATATACATTTAAGTAATCATAATACACTATTCATTTAAGTAATATATATACATTTAAGTAATCATAATACACTAGAGAATCATAAAATAATTTTTACTTACCATTATAATGACCAGCTTTAAAAGTTTAAGCCCTTGAAGCAGGCAGAATAACGATGGGGCTGTTATTTTACCGGTTCATGTTTATTTAACCTAACTGTTACAGTGAAGATTTCACAAGACAACTTAACTGCCGGTTTATTTTTATTTCAACATTTTTCCAATAAAAAAAGAAATAATTAAAACTTCTGACTATTTTTTAAAATTAAATAAATAATTGATACGTCGATTTTCGGCACGACTTAGGAAAAAAATAAGTTTTATTTCACCATAGACTAAGTAACTACGATGAATTTCTATGTCCATTTAAATGCATTTACGTATTTTTTTTTATTGACAAAAAAATACAAATTATGTTTTTAAGTACAAACAAGCCGCGCGTGTGTGGTCCCCCCCCCCCCCTGTATGTGACTCGATGTGGCGAGTGTAAAATGCAATAAATTTGGGCAAATTGAGGCATTTTTTACCTCCTGGGGGCACAAACTAAGATTTTTCTGTGGTCAAGGATGCTCATTTTATATCCAGAACAATTGCCTCTATATTTTGGCCAAGTTTCAGAAAAATTGAATCGATGGGTCAAACGTTATGAGAGAAAAGGGGCATTTTTTGCCATTTTGGGGGCTTTTGACCCCCTGGAGCCGCGAACCAGATTTTTTCCAAGGTCAGCGATACTTATTTTCTATTAGGAACAATTGCCTCCACATTTTGGCCAAGTTTCAGAGAAATTGAATGGATGGATGAAAAGTTATGGGGCAAAAAATGTCATTTTTTGTCATTTCGGGCCTTTTGATCCCCGGGGGGGGGGGGGGGCTAACCAGATTTCTTTTCAAAAGTCGGAGAATGTCACTTTCTAACCTGACCACAGTTACAACTTCTTGCAAAATTTCAGAGAAATTCAATGGATGGTTGCGGAAAAAATAACCGACAGAATAACAACTGATGATGACAATGAAAATAAATTGTTATTAAATATCTGTCCTTATTTATTTCATTACCCTTTCTTTCACAAGGCCATAACAGTTAGGTTAACAAAACATAAGCCGGCAGAATAACGAGCCCTCGTTATTTTGCCAGGACCGGCAAAATAGCCTCTTCCAATAATAATAGTAGTAATAATAACAATAATAATAGCAATACTAGGTTATTTAAGTAATAAAAGCATATAAAAAAGATATATAAATAGATAGATCAATAAAAAATTTAACTGAGGTACCTTAAAGTGAATATGTACGTAAAAAAGAAATTATGTAATAACAATTATATAAATAGAAAGACATTTTTTTCATCTACCTCCCACAGCGGTAAGATGTGACACAAGGTCGGGAAAGTGGAATTAGAAAAACCAGCGCTCGAGAAGTTGAGCACTCTGGCCATTAAAAATTGCCTGGGTAGCCCCGTCGGCATTCCCTGGTAGGGGCGCCTCAGGCGATTAACAATAAACTAACCCCCTTCTCAAAGGGTGAGAAGGCAAAGCCTGGGAGTGTAGACCTCCTAGAACTGCACAGGACAAACCCATATCGGCGTAAATCAAGCCCCGAGGGCCAAGACAGTACCGTTCTATGTGATGTGGTATCCATCGGAACACACTACACTTTGATCCCGGCCAAAAGCCAGAAACTGAATTTGAAGAAAACGAAGTGGGAGGCGGTTCTAATTTACCGATATTAGCCTCTTCTATTTTTTAAACTTGTCATGGAATTGTTCACTTTTTATTTCCAGGGTGAATGACTCATTTACACACACAATGACTTGGCCTTTTGGCTAAGATCAAAGTGTAGTATCTGTTCCGATGGATACTGCACCCCATAGACTGGTATTGTCTTGGTCTTCGGGGCTTGACTTACGCCGGTCAATGGGTCTGTCCTGTGCAGTTCTAGGAGGTCCACCCTCCCAGGCTTTGCCTCCCCTCTTTGGGGAGGAGTAAGTTTATTGCTTACTGTCTAAGGCGCCCCTACCGGGGAATGCCGACGGGGCTACCCAGGCAATTTTTAAATGGCCAGAGTGCTCACCTCTCGGGCGCTGGCTTTTCAAACCCCACTTTCCCGACCCGACCTTGGGTCATATCTTACTTGTGGGAGTAGGATAAAAACTGGCCTTGTGCCTAACTCCTGGAGAGGAGTAAATCAAGACTCATTTACACACACACATACGCACATACAAACACACATACGCATTGTGGATTATTAACCCCAGGTGGGCCCCCCCCCCCCTTTGGATTTACCCTTTCTAAGATCGCTTTATGACTGCTCTAGTGAGATTACTTAAACAGAGTTCTCTCCCCTTGATCAGTAGTGAGAACCAACGTTTGGCAGCTATTTTTTTTCTTGTGACGTCACCATGGGTCAGTGAGACGACAGCGATTGAAGTTTTGGAGAATGAAAGATTCTGAAGACTCCTTGGAAGAGTTGGATTGTCTTCTGTTGAATTCTGTCAACTGCGTTTCGTTTCATTCTCCGTGCGGGCTGTTGCCAGACTTTATGCTTTATATCAAGTTCGTATGTTTTTCTTTTTTCCGCTGTAGGGTCAGCCCTATTTACTTGTCTTCCCACGAGGGCAGAGTTAGACAAAAGGTCGAGTTTTAGTGTGGGGAAAATCCAGCTCCCCAAAAAGGACACTCTGGATTGGGGCAATAAATTTAAATTGCCTCAGTCTAGAAGGATTTCTCCTGTACTGACCGCGGACAGAAAAGTTGAAGTGTATTATCGGAACAGATACTACACTTTATTCCTAGTCAAAGTCAAATTCTCAAAAAATAGTCATATCAACAGATTTATAGCAAGTAAGCTACACAGAAACGTTTGTTTCGTTCTTGGAAGAAATCATCAGGCTAATTAGCTTGTATAAGGTAAGCCTGATGATTTCACCCTGGAAATGAAACATAAACGTTTCTGTGTAGCTTACTTGCTATAAATATATTCTCATACTAATTTATATATATATATATGTACTAGCTATCTATGTGATAAAGTAAAGGCAGTCGAATTCTCGAATATAGTCATCGATAGATTTCTTCCTACATAAGCAAGATTTTATTCTAATTCTTCAGTTTTCTTTGTGGAAACTTGGACTTTGTTCTTAACAATAAAAACGATGTACGTAGTATTTGAATTGTTCGGACTATTGTTCTCTACGCTAGGGTGTTGTTCTCACAACGTTTCGGCCGATGTAACTTCGGATATTTTTCAGGTGTATCTTAACAATGGCTCTTATTGATGGAGAGAATGTTTTTGTTCTTTTTTCCACTGAACCATTGTCGTTAGAATTCAAAATGTGTGATGCATTTATGAACTAGAAAGAGCGTCAAGATGTTTTCATTTTTGTACTTATTCGGGTCCATACCGATTTGATAGAATATTTCAGAATTTTTTAGATGAGGGTTGATGATAATATGTATTATTTGGATTGTTCGGTCTATTCTCATCTTGGGTGTTATTCTCACAACATTTCAATATAGTTATCCATAGATTTCTTCCTACAAGATCAAATAAAATTCTTCTTTTTTTTTAACATAGTTCATCCCAAACAAGGCAAGCTGCCACTGTAGACGTAAGGGGCTACTGAGAATTAGGGTGGAAGTTTTTGGGGGTTCATCTTAGATTGGGAGCTGTGCAGTGAAATGCTTGTTCACATTAGTTTTAAATTTCTGCATGTCGGTACAGTCGGGGGAAACGGGGAGCAGGGAGGGAGTTTTCTAGAAAAATTTAGCAAGAAAATATCTGTACAGAAATGTGATTTAATTGCAAAAATTTTGTCGAAGTTTAAAAATTTTTAAATTAAAATTTTTTTTTTTTTTTTTCAGGTTTCAAGGAAATCGGCGAAACTTTATTGAAAAAGTTTAAATGGGGTTTGAATTTCTTTGAACTAAACAAAGATTTATTGGAAGCTTACGCCAGTTGCCGTTGTAGTTCTGATGTTATTAAAAGCCAAAACGATTATCTGTGTAAATTGGAAGAAGACAAACAAGAAAGGGACAAAATAGGTAAACTACATTTTTTTATTTAAGATTCATCATCATCATCGGTTTAACGCCCATTTTACATGCTGGCATGTGTTGGACGGCTTTTAAAAATTGACTTCCAAACTAACCAAGCAATGCGGGGGGGGGGGCTTGAATTTATTTTTTACTTTTATTTGAAATTGTGGATGAGTTATTTCCCTTTGATCGACTTTCAACTTCATGAATTGAAAAGACGTTAAACTTGAGTTTTTGTAAATAAAAGTAAAAATCTTTCTTTTTATTTGTTTTGTGTTTGTTTTGTTCTTTCTAGATATGTTCGACACTTCATTAGAGAATTTCAACCCGAACAGAGGAATCAACAATCCTTACTTAATGTAAGTAAATAGAAAACAGAAAAAAATCAATTAACGTAGGACTTTTTTCTAATGCGCAATTTTTTTTTCTTAATTGTGTTTTTGTTTTGTTTTGTTTTGTTTTGTTTTATTTCTATTCATATTCAATTTTTTTAAATTTTCTATCATAAAACTTTGTGTGATTGTGAACTTATCTTAACAGGCATAATGTTATTTCAAGACCTGAAGAGCCTCACGCTCTTCAGGTCTTGAAATAACGCAAACTGCTCTCGTGAAACAAAATCAATTTTTTAGTCCAAATGAAATAAATTATCATTTATATTTACATATAAAAATAATAATAAACATGCACACGATAGTAATCTAAAGAATTTCAACCGGGTTTATAAAAAGTGCTCAGATTTTGTACATGTCTGTGTAAATAAAAATAATCATTCATATATATATATATATATATACTACTGGTGTGACTAAAATGATGTAAGAAACAAATCTAACAAGCATAAAAATAGGTCACAGTAAAATGTATTTACATTAAAACAACTAACCCTTACTCTAACCCTAACCCGTACTCTTTCTCTAACCCTAACTCCAACCCTAACTTTAACCCTAATTGACCCTAACCATTAACTATATTGTAGTCTGCAGCTTGAAAAATAATGCAGAGTACAACAATAATGGAAAAGAATTCGTAAAAAAGTGGGAAAACTATTTCTCTAAAGACACGCAAAGAAAAAGAATTAATTATTTACTTGACTAGTTATTCTTCTATTCATTCAACGTTACTTTTCCCGTGTTCAGGGGTCAGACGTTTTCTGATAATTCGCAAGCTCACTCTCCAATTCAGTCATCGTCCACCGGATCAACTTTCTCCAAATTCCGCACTGTGTCATCTTGTCTAATTTGCTTCCAAGTTTTCCTTGGCCGGTCAATCTTCCTGTGATTTAAAACATCCATGCTTCTGCAACAATTTATCCATTAGGATGAACGCGAAACATGACCATACCGGCATAACTGATTCGTCCTAAAGGTAACCTCTATGCTGGGCAAATGTAGTGCTTTCGGTGAATCCTCTGACCTCATGTGTTGGGTTTGGTCAGATTTCACACCGCAGATCTATCTAATCATGAATCTGTCATCACGCTGCAGTGGGGCGAGAGGGGAATGGATGTTTAGTCTTGTTTTAAACCATTTTAAGGACAAATTCTTTCATAGGAAAAAATTCTAGCATGCAATTTATTGAGGTGTGATTGGTCGACAGAAAATAAAATCAACTTCTTGTTGCATTTATTGTGCATTTAATGGATATGGCTTCTTTTGACCTTTTCTCTCACTTTTTTTTTTACTCGTCCGAAACAAGGCAGGGCTTTTTTTCTTATTTTTTTATCACTAACTCTGTCTTCTTGTTGTCGTCCACCCTTTGATGAATATTTAGGTCGCCATTAAAAAAAAAAATTCTGGGAGTCTGTGTGGATCGAACCATCAACCTCTAGTTCTTCGTACTTCCCTCTTACCAAAAGTACCACACAGAGTAGAAAAACAGATTTTAAAAATACCTCACTTAAACACACATTTAATCTGCTGTGTCGAGAGAAAAAAAAAACAGCGAGGATATCAGGGGGGGGGGGGTCAGCCATAGAGATATAAAGCGATACATAGATGTATTATGCTACTCTTTTGGTTTTAGTAATGTTTTTGTTTCTTCTAAATATCGGGACGATAGGAGAGAATTAAGATCGAGACGAGAAAAAAAGAGTGTAGGAAGCAAGAGAAGATATACACGGCCTGTCTAAAAAGTATCCGACCTTAGACCAGAAAAAATATGTGACGGGGTTGGAAGCGTAATCCCCGTCAAAGTAGGACCCTTGTGCTTGCACACACTTAGCCCACCGATCCATCCGCTGCCGGAGACACCTCTGAAAGTCTTCTTTTTGAATGGTGTTCATCTCCGCCGTTGCGTTAGATTCAGCAGGTCTTTGGAGAGTGGTTCAACAGAAGATGCAAGGGGACGTGACTCTGCCGTAAAACATCATCAACAAGAATATAAATCCACCTTTTGGGGAGTTTTTTTACCGAGCATTAAGTCGTGGTTTCCATGGGACCCAGCAAAAGATATACCTTCGGCACTTTCATCTCAATAGAAAAAAAAGGCAGCATTCTCTGTCCGTGTTTCTGCTCCGGGATTAAAGTCGCCTTAGACAAAATATTCATATGGTATATAGACGTGCACATCTTCTAACTACTTTTACATGGCTTGTTGTTGCACTTTGATATTTTTGCCAACAAATTTGATTTGAAAAGAGTTTATGAAAAAATGTTTTGATTATGAATTTTTTTTTATATATATTTTTAATTTTTTTTATATATTTTTCCTAATTTTTTTATATATATATTTTTTAAAAATTTATATATCTTTTTAATTTTTTTTTTTTTTAGAGATTCTGAGAGTGAGGAAGAGGAAGAAAGTGAAGAAGAGGAGGAAGACATTGGAGAAGAGGAAGATGAAAGTGAAGAAGAAGGAGAAGAAAGTGAAGAGGAAGAAAAAGAAGAGAAGAAAAGAAAGAACCCAGAAAATAATGAAAAGCTAACTTGTGAAAAAGAAGCAGAAATTGAATCTGCAAATCTTTCCGGTTTGTCAATAACGGAAGTTCCTTTCAATCAAAAAATCGATGGATGAAAAATAAATGGAAGAAAAAAAAATGGAAGAAAAAAAAACGTGTTAATTTTCAAATGATAAAAATGAAAAACTAAAAGTATTTTTATTTGACGTGACTTTTATTTATGGCTTTTTTCTTGTTTTCTTTTTTTAAATGAAAATTATAATTTGTAAATATTTTTATATTAAGAATAAATTTGTTTTATTTTATATTTGACTTTGTTTTATTTTTGCGTTTCTTAAAAAATGATAATGAATAATTGTTTTATTGTTTGTTTGTTTTTTGGAATTTTTAGGCCGGAATTTTTTTCCCGCGGCCGAAATCGAAAATGATGGCCAAATTCTTTTTTCCATTTGACAACAAATTATTCAGAGTCCATTATCATCATCATAATCATCATCATCATGCCTGGTGAAACGAAGGCAAGCTACCCTCCTTAGATTAAATAAAGGGTACAGTTAGTTAATCAGTTCAATATCATCATCACCATGATGATGATGATGATGGCTGGTGAAACGAAAGCAAGCTACTTCCGTGGATTAAATAAAGGGTACAGTTAGTTAATCAGTCCAATATCATCATCACCATGATGATGATGATGATGGCTGGTGAAACGAAAGCAAGCTACTTCCGTGGATTAAATAAAGGGTACAGTTAGTTAATCAGTCCAATATCATCATCACCATGATGATGATGATGATGGCTGGTGAAACGAAAGCAAGCTACTTCCGTGGATTAAATAAAGGGTACAGTTAGTTAATCAGTCCAATATCATCATCACCATGATGATGATGATGATGGCTGGTGAAACGAAAGCAAGCTACCCTCCTTAGATTAAATAAAGGGTACAGTTAGTTAATCAGTCCAATATCATCATCACCATGATGATGATGATGATGGCTGGTGAAACGAAAGCAAGCTACTTCCGTGGATTAAATAAAGGGTACAGTTAGTTAATCAGTCCAATATCATCATCACCATGATGATGATGATGATGGCTGGTGAAACGAAAGCAAGCTACCCTCCTTAGATTAAATAAAGGGTACAGTTAGTTAATCAGTCCAATATCATCATCACCATGATGATGATGATGATGGCTGGTGAAACGAAAGCAAGCTACCCTCCTTAGATTAAATAAAGGGTACAGTTAGTTAATCAGTCCAATATCATCATCACCATCATGATGATGATGATGGCTGGTGAAACGAAAGCAAGCTACCCTCCTTAGATTAAATAAAGGGTACAGTTAGTTAATCAGTCCAATATCATCATCACCATCATGATGATGATGATGGCTGGTGAAACGAAAGCAAGCTACTTCCGTGGATTAAATAAAGAGTACCGTTCGAAATTCTGTACAAATTCCAGAGTTCGACGAGACGGCCCGAAAGAAAGTTGGAGGTTACATCGGCCGAAACGAGAGAATAACATCAAAGATGAGAACAGTAGTTCAAATCAGCATCATCATCGTCGTCATTCAAGATTGGTATTCAAGGTGCTGTCAGTGGCCCAGACTCCGAGGTGGGCAATATCACACAATGGTTTATGTTTGCTTCTCGTGCAGTCCGATGCAAAGGGTCTGTATCAGTCATGGTACATGCGGTCAAATCACTTCTTACGCACTCAAGCAAGGTCTTCCTCGATCTGGGTTATCCAAGCGTGTTATGGAGTTGATGCAAGACGTGGTTCGCTACACATTATCGCCAAATCATCTGAGACGCCGAGCGTGTAAGGAATTCCAAATCCCACCAATACCAATTTCTAATAAAGCACAGTTAAAAGATTCTTTTCCCCCAGGTTTTGTTTTTTTATGGAAATCGCTCCAGACAAGGCATGAAGCCGCTTGATGTAAGGAGCTAAAAAAATACCACTTCATGGTCAAAAACTAGTCAACGATAAGTGTATAGATTCCAACCAAGGAAACAGTAATTCTTCCCCCTTTGTCAGAAACATCGATCATGAAATGTGAGGACTAAAGGGCAAAATAGGGAAGCTAGAGTTACGAGGATGCCGAAAGTAAACCAAAGGTTAGTCACTTTCTACTCTTCTTTCTATTGCTGTACATCCACCTGATCATGGCACGGTCATTACGCTGAAGACATTGCAGATCAGAAGCGTTTGAGGGCGTATGTCTTAGTGCCATGCGAGATGGCAAAGTGAATACAGGCTGAAAAGATTTTGCCCCGAATCTTTAAAGACATATGCCCTGATGTAAGGATTGATAGCAGCTTTCTGAACCTTCCTCAAGCAAGACAACAGCGAGCAGTGATAGTGCATTTGCAACAAGCATTCAACATGTCGCCTAGGTAGCCGATGGCAGCTTCAAAATCGAGTGAGACGCCATCTGCATCCACATGAGAATCACGAGTTGGCATTTCTTGAGTTGATTCGTCTGTCGTCGTCCTTAAGTTTCTTGACATTCTGAAAAATAAAATAGAAAAATAACTTGTTGTGGTCACTTGAATAACAACGAACGACCAATCAAACACTTAATCAAATTTTGATGACTGCTTTATGTACGCAAAAGTTATCTCCCTTGCCACAAAGACATTTTGAAACAGAGTTATCTGCCCCTGATTTTGACCACCTGATAACAAACAGAAACGAAATAATTTAAACTTACTGACTCAGGTGTGATTAATATTAGAAATATAGGACTATATAGGGATGACAGCCTGGCTATAGTTAGAATGTACATGCAACCGGAGACTGCTTGTTAATTTGATATTCCCTAGAAACTTTCCCCTTCGGAGGAAGCCAGTTCAACCCGCCTATGGTGAATGCCGCTTCGTTCGTTAATACATGCCACCTTATTTTAACCATTTCTGGACTTTATGCTCCCACGCTTAGCGCTTACTCATCACCACCACCCCTTATAGCCCCATTTCTTGGAGACAATCAGTAGATTGCTGTCAGCCTGTGTATTTGTGGTACATCTCCCATAATTAACCATTAGTTCTGTTGACTAAGGATGGAGCTCTAGTCCAACGAGCTAGATTCCCCATATCTTCTGAAAACATCGGTATCAATGGCTTGATAGATAGATAAGTAGATAGATAAATAAAAAAAGAGAGAGAGCGAAGGAATGGCCGATAATTATTTAATTATTATTATAAGCCCCCTTAATAAAGGAAGAGGGCACTTTGATTGGGACAAAACAATTATATCGCACTGGCAGTAACATTATAGTTCCCTCCCCTTGTTTGAACACTTTAGATGTAATTACAGGTGCGTGTTGTATTAGGAATGTAAGTTCGAACTCAGAGTGCATTAGAGGTATCACCGTTTTTTATGGCACGATTATGTTCATATATTCGTTTCTTTAACGGACGTTGTGTCTCGCCGAAATATATTTTTCCACAGTCGACGCCATAAAAAACGGTGAAACCTCTAATGCACTATGCACTCATATGATCTCTTCGGCCACCACTTCAATACCCATAAGGCAATTTCTATCAAACATATTCATGATACCAAACTTCGACGTCTCACAGAATCCTGTCTGATCCTATGTCATAAGAACACCATTGCCTAAAGACAAGGTTTCTATAACATTTCCTTTCCTTCTGCTAGATCGATTCTATACGAGATGAATTTAAATGAGTATGACTCTGGCTAACTTTTAACCCTTGTTTCTCTTCTTCCTCCTTCTCCTCTTCCCCTGCTTCCTCCTCCTCGTTTCGAACCCCCGATGTTAACTGCTACAAATTACTGTGGGTTTCTGTGGGTGGTCCAGGGCTCTGCAGCGTCAGTTACTTATATTTCTTATACCACTCCCCGTCGACCAAGGACTGTACTCTGCTAAACTCTGTCTCTGAAAGCATAGATAGAGCACTCCTAATTGACTCAAATGCCCAGATACATGTATTTGAGGATTTTAATGCATACCACCGCGACTGGTTGGGATTCTCCAGCCTTACTGACGCAGCTGGTAACTCTACATATAATTTCTCCTTAGCTCACTCACTCTCTCAGACTGTCGATTTTCCGACCCGCATCCCCGATCGAGTAGACCAACAATCCTCACTTCTTGACCTCAATGACCAAGGCTTGTGTGACGAAAGCTCATAGCCCACTCGGGAATGCTGATCACATTGTGCTAATGATACATATCACCCTAAAAAGTCGTCCAAAAGCTGATGAACCGTTGCTCAAAACAACGAAATACTACGAGCAGGCTTATTTTAAGTCAATCAGAGATCACATCAGTGACACCCCATGGAGGGAAACCTTCTCACTCCCTGCCGACCAGTGTGCAAATGAATTGAAGCCTATGTCCCCATGCGAAAATTCTTTAGCAAGCCCCACTCTCCCCAATGGTTCACCTCGGAATGTGCAGCTGCCATTTCTAAGAGGCAACAAGCATTCCGTAAATTCGGCCGCCATAAGTCAGCTACTAATAGACAGAAATTTATAGAGTCAAGAAATAATTGCAAGGCCGTGATAGGCGAAGTAAAGAGAAGGTATAATGAGTTAATAAAAAAATGCATTCAGTCACAGAAACTAGGTACTCGTGATTTCTGGAAAATCTATAATAGTGTAGTGAATAATGGTGAATCAACGATTTCCCCCACTATCAAACCACAATGATGTTGTCACCCCATCCCAGGTCAGAGACATCATAAAAAACCTTGACACCTCTAAAGCTTGTGGGCCTGATCTTATACCTGTAATAGTAATAAAGAAATGCTCTGCTGAACTGGCCCCTGTCCTCTCCAAACTCTACAATAAATGCCTAGCTGAATCTTGCTTCCCCGATAGCTAGAAAATTGCCTCTATGATACCAATCTACAAGAGTTCTGGGAATAGAACCGATCCTCAGAACTACGGCCCAATCAGTCTGCTGCCGATCTTTGCTAAAAATCTTTGAATCCTTAATTAATCTAGCGATAGTACGGCACTTAGTTAATGCTAAACTTCTTTCTGACCGCCAGTATGGATTTAGACAAGCACGATCTACTGCAGACATCCTAATGGTCATCTCTGAACGCATTTATCATACACTCGACAAGGCAGGAGAAGCTAGGGCAGTAGCGCTTGATATATCCAAGGCCTTTGACAAGATATGGCATAAAGGGCTTCTGAAAATACGCTCATACAGTATTACTGGGCAATTTCTTAATATAATTAGATCCTTCCTAACCAAAAGGAAAATCCAGGTTGTCCTCGATGGCCGTTCATCTAAGCAACATGACATAAATGCTGGTGTACCCCAGGGATCTAGCCTTGGACCTTTGTTGTTCCTGATGTATACAAACGATCTCCCTGATGACATAGAGTCTGAGATTGGTTTATTTGCTGACGACACCACGTTTTACTCTCGCCATGTTGGCAAAACAGACATGATCATATCCGAGGCAATGGCTGAATCCTTAGAAAATGACCTCCAGACTGTAGTGGATTGGGGTCATAAATAGTTGGTAACTTTTAATGCCGCTAAGACAAAGCTCGTTTCCTTCAATAACTACAAGAAACCTCTCCAACCACCGATTGTTATGGCAAATAACACCCTACCTGAGAGTTTATCATTCAAACTCCTCGGCCTAACCTTCACAGGTAACATGAATTGGAACAAATACATTGAAGAGATTGCCAAGGCTGCTGCAAAGAAGGTTGGCTCCCTCTACCGTACTAGTAAACTCCTCACACATGACTTTATCCTGTATCTCTACAAAGCGACCATCCGCCCATGCATGGAGTATTGTTGCCACATCTGGGCTGGTGCATCATCTACTACTCTCTCCCTCCTTGACAAAGTCCAAAAAAGAGTCGCCAACCTAATAGGTCCCTCACTATCAACCAAGCTCCAGCCTCTGCCCCATCGCCGCAATGTAGCATCTTTGTGCTTGTTTTACAAATACTTCAATGGATTATGCTCCGATGAATTGGCTACTCTGGTGCCCCCTCGACGTAAATTCACTAGACCAACTCGACAATCGACTAAATCCCATTCATTCACTGTGGAGGTCCCCAGATGCCGGAGAGCCTTCTACTCAAATAGCTTTTTTCCTCGTGCTGCTGGCCTATGGAACTCCCTCCCTGCCCCCTGTTTCCCCGACAGTACTGACATGCAGAAATTTAAAACTAATGTGAACAGACATCTCGCTGCACAGATCCCAATTTAGGTTGACCCCCCCCCAACCTTCTTCCCTTTTCTTTTTTCTCAGTAGCCCCTTACGTATGCGTTGAATGGGGTGAACTATGTTAAAAAAAAAAAAAATTTTTAAGTTGTATTTTATAAGATGGCTTTCCATAAGGAGGTCAAACCTGGCTTTAAAAGCGTTCACCGAAGGGGCTTTGACAACCTCTTCTGGCAATCCGTTCCACCAGGGAATCACTCTGTTACTAAAGAATGACAGACAGTCTTTCGCTTGTCTTAGTAGCATTTCTTATCAGTCGTAGATTATGTCCTCTTTTTTTAGAATCCCCCTGAATGTCTGATATGCATGTCGTAGTGTCATACAGGCCATGGACATAGTTATACGTGTTGATGAGATCTCCCCTCAGTCTTCTGTACAACAGTGATGGAAGCTTCAGGGCCTTTCCTCATATGAGAGGTCAGATTTAGGGTCATTTCTGGCTTTAGCGGGTTTTATTCCTGAGATGTTATTGACGTTAGGCATTGTTTTGTTATCTACTACTGGGAGTGATTGGGTAAAACAGAATGACAATAAGAAGACATTAAAAAGACATTAAAAACAACGGACCCATTGAACTCGACAGACCAGCGACGATTATCGCTACCATTTGCTTTCAGTAAATTTGTAGATAAACACCTCCCGCTGAATCCCAGCACCCACCCCTCACCCCCGCCATTGAGATTTTACATTTTTATGCGATGATTTTGTTTTATTATTACATTAGAATTTAAAGTGGGGGATCAGTTTTGTATATAAATTTAACGTAGAATGACCACTTCCATTTCCGACAATTTTAACGTTTTATGGCAGTTGACAAATTTTTTACAACTAACCCTAAGTCCAAGTGGCTGCCAATTAGAGTTAGGTTAAGTTCAGGTTAGAAGACCGTAACGAATGTTTTGAAAAATAATCTATTGCCAAACATCATAAAATCGAGCTTTGTGAAAAATACCCTATTCTTGCAGGAATTTGATAACTCCTGCTTTGTTTCTTACACGGTCTGTCAGTGCGAACATCAGTGCAACAAATAAATAGGACTAAAAAATAATATCGGCTATGAAATAATTTAAAATCTGCAACACTTTTCCCGGCCGTCAGCGGCCACCACCGCCAAATGGCTCAAGTGACTCAATCGCAGTCATTTAAAAATAAAGAATTGTCTTCAATATTAAAGATAAGCTTATAATTGTCATTTTATTGCCGCCCCCCCCCCCCCCCGAATACAATTTTTTTTAGTATCTTTTATGTTATACTTAATCTTTTGTACTTTAAGGGGCGTGCTGAAATATTAAGGTTATTATTTAGAAACTCATTGTAAATTTAAAAAAAAAACACCCATTATAAATAATTAAAAAAAACAATATTTCATATATATATATATATATATATATATATATATATATATATTGTAATGAATAATTACGAGTAACTTTCCTTACTCTGACTTATCTCCCCTTTGGAGAACTCTCCTGCTTCTACTAACCACTATAAATAGTAGCACTAATACTGTACCGACATTGTGTGCTGAATAAAGCTTTCCCAAGTTACGTCTGTTCTCGTTAGTCATTACAATTTATTGAGCACACAATCAACATGGAACAATTAATGCGCCCACAACGGTTCGACGTGGAACCTGACACTTCTAACTCTGAACAATGTTGGACTCATTGGAGAGCGACATTTGAAAACTTTTTGCAAACGTTGCATGCAGAAAATCCACTACGACCGATAAACAAATTCGGACTACTAACTAACTATGTATCTCACACGATACACGAAATTATTATGGACTGCAGCACTTATGAAGAGGCTATAGAAACATTACACACCACTTACCGAAAGCCCAAAAATGAAATATTTTCGCGATATTTACTTGCTACACGACGACAGCAAAATGACGAATCTTTGGAGCAGTTTTTAAAGGAATTACGAACTCTTAGCACGGACTGTAATTTCCGGGTAATGTCTGCCGAAGACATTCGAGACGAGCACATTATGGATGCTTTTATTAACGGACTCCAAAATGTGCAGGAAAGACAAAGACTGCTCGAAAACAAATGTCTGGACCTCAGAACAGCTTACGAACAGGCTTATACGTTCGAAATTGCCCAAAAGCAGTCGGTGTTCTACCTGCAGTCAGATACGGTCGGTGCTGCTTTGAACAACACACACTCTTGTTATTCGGCCCCCTCTTGTGTGCATTCTTCTCCGGACCCCTCCTCTGTGACTTCTTTCCCTAACCAGGAAATTCCGGGCACTGCAAACCTTTCAGAGTTGCCTATCACCGCTGCTTCCACAGGTCGTAAATGCCACTTTTGTGGGTTAAGTACACACCCTCGTTTTTCTTGTCCGGCCAGAGATGCTAGGTGTCACAAGTGTGGGAAATTGGGACATTTTTCTAAGGTGTGTAGGTCTACCAAAAATAATGTTTCTAAAAATTCTATCGCCTCACTCATGGTAGCTACTATAACAGCTGCGTCTCCAGACTCCCTCTCGAAAAGTATAATGCGGGTTAAAATTGATGGCGTTTCTACTGATGCATTAATTGACACCGGCAGTTCTAGTAATTATATTAATTTTAATATTGTAACAGCTAATAACTGGAAAATATTTTCTTGTTCTACTCGTGTGTCTATGGCAAATGCTTCTTTATCATCACAAGTAATTGGATATTGTCTGGTTAATTTACTTTTAAAAAATATTTCATACAAAAACATCAAACTTTTGATAATGAAAAACCTTTGCAGTGACGTGATACTGGGGCACGATTTTCTTCAGCATCATTCTCGTATTGAGATTCCCTTCGGAGGACACAAACCAGCCCTTAGCATTTGTGGTTTAACAGCAGTCAATGTTCAGTACCCATCTCTCTTTAATAATTTATCTCAAGACTGCAAACCTGTAGCGATGAAATTTAGACGCTACTCACTTGAGGATAAAGAGTTCATAAAAACCGAGATTACGAGAATGCTTGGTGAAAGAACCACTGAAATGAGTGAGTCTCCGTGGAGGGCTCAAGTAGTAATAACATCTTCCGAAAACAAAAACAAAAAAGATTAGTAATTGATTACTCTCAAACAATAAATAGGTTTACTCTACTGGATGCGTACCCACTACCACGGATAGATGAAATTATAAGCGAAATTGTTAAATATAAACTGTATAGCACACTAGACCTTAGAAGTACCTATCACCAAGTGGCTATCAAACCAGTCGATCGACCCTACACGGCTTTTGGGGCAAATGGCCGCCTCTACCAGTTTAAAAGAATACCATTTGGAGTAACGAATGGTGTTGCCAGTTTTCAGCGAATTATGGATAAAATAATTAGCGATGAAAAATTGGAGGGCACTTTTGCCTACATTGATAATGTAACAATATGTGGACACAACTATACAGACCATAATCGTAATCTGAAACGATTTATGGCAACGATAAAAAAATACAACCTCACACTAAATAACGATAAATGTACTTTTAGCGTAGACACCATTAATTTACTAGGATATATCGTAAGCAAAGGATCTATGTCACCAGACCCAGAACGATTGAAGCCGCTGCTAAAACTGCCAATACCTAATAATATGCATGCCCTTGGTATGTTTTCACATTACTCACAGTGGATTGCTTCTTTATCAAGCAAAATTCACCCATTGGTACAAACGAACACTTTCCCTCTCTCGCACACAGCAATGGAGGCCTTTAAGAATATTAAAAAGGATATAGCCAATGCAGCAATTACGGCTATAGACCCCACTATTCCTCTGGTGGTGGAGACAGATGCATCTGATTATGCAATTGCTGCCTCTCTAAGACAATCCGGGCGTCCGGTCGCTTTTTTTTCAAGGACCTTGTCGCATTCAGAACAGCGACACTCAGCAATCGAAAAAGAGGCTTATGCTATAGTGGAAGCACTCAGAAAGTGGAGACACTATTTGATCGGACAACATTTTAGACTGATTACTGATCAAAAATCCGTCGCATTTATGTTTAACACCAGGACAACAAGCAAAATCAAAAATGATAAAATAGCGAGGTGGAAAATAGAACTCTCCTGTTTTTCTTTTGATGCAATCTACCGACCAGGTAAAGAAAGTGCTGCGGTTGACGCACTATCGAGACTATGTAGCTCGATACCCAACACAGATGAGCTTCGGACCTTACACAATGAACTGTGTCACCCAGGAATAACACGAATGACACACGTTGTACGAACCAGAAATTTACCATATTCTTCGGATGACGTAAAGAAAATGATAAAATCGTGTACAATATGTGCTGAACATAAACCACAATTCTTCAGGCCTAAAACCGGGACACTGATAAAAGCGACACAACCGTTCGAGAGAATAAACATCGATTTTAAGGGTCCACTACCATCTAATAATGGGAATCGTTACATTCTAACCGTCATCGACGAATATTCACGATTCCCATTCGCATTTCCTTGTCCAGACATATCAGCGAAATCGGTGATACGGTGCTTGTGCTCTTTATTTGCCATTTTTGGTGTTCCAGCCTACATCCATTCAGATCGTGGAGCCTCTTTTATGTCTGAACAACTCAAACAATTTCTTCACGAACGAGGAGTAGCCACAAGCTGGACGACACCGTACCACCCTCAGGGAAACGCCTAATGTGAACGCTATAATGGTATAATATGGAAAAGCATACAACTAGCGGCCGCAAACCGCAAATGCCCAATTACCCACTGGGAAGATCTTCTCCCAGAATCTCTGTACGCCATTAGAACGCTCTTATATACAGCCACAAATGCCACGCCTCACGAGAGGTTTCTTCCATTCCAACAAAGAAGCTCGGCGGGAACTTCGCTTCCATCATGGCTCTCAAAACCTGGAACGGTTCTTCTGAGACGTTTCGTCCATCATAGTAAGAATGACCCATTAACGAACCAAGTAGAACTGATTGAGGCGAATCCACATCATGCATTGATATGACATTCTGATGGAAAAGAATCGACCGTTTCCCTTAGAGACCTTGCACCTGCAGGGGATATACCTACACTCAATATAACCCCCGGGGAGACGCCTACATCTCACGACCCTTCCACCTTAGCTGAAGGTCAAGCTGCACCATATGACTCATCTAAAAAATGCTCACACATGGTTACGGAGACCGGTATTTTAATTGACATTCGTAAATCTGGAAGAGATACAGAAACGAACTGTCTCTTTATTCGTGATGGATAAAAAGATAAAAAAATCTATCAGGGCCACCCCGGAACTGATTTTAAAACTACTACATACAGCGGGTTTTAAACCGCAAAGGTTGATTAAGTCAAAAGGCTTCAACAATTGGTCGGCGCTTTTTTTGAATGAAGACACCTGTAACAAACTTTCACTAACCCAAATTATCACACCGAATTATGTACTACGCACAGAATACATGGGGAGGAGAAGATCGTCCATTTCAATTTTTAACGTGCCATTCCATGGTGCTTTTTTCTTAAAATTTGGGGAGATTACTGACGTCAGTTATGACGAGTTTCCAGGTATCTGGAACTTTGAAATCCTAGTCAATAAAGATTCGTATGAAAGTATCCCCTATTACCTTCATATAGGGGAGGAAAAATTGCCCATTATCCTAGCGGGAAGAAAACCCATATGTTGGTATTGCGAAGAAATGGGTCATTTAACTATGGATTGCCCCCCAAAAAAAGATTCAACATTAAAAACGACTACCTCGATCACTAAAACTTCGAAGGCAGGACCTCACCTCAACGCGCAACCAAATATTGGTTATATTATTAATGCAGCAACCGATGATTCGGAAGACGAATTCCCGGCACTACCGGCAAGCAAGAAACCAGACGCTGAAGAAAAAGATGACGGTTGGACTATTATACGGGGGAAAAACCCCCCGGGGCGTTTGTCTTTGGACGAGATGCGAGAGAGGGATATGCTAAAAAATGACCCCGGTAAAGACTCTTTCTTAAAAGCGAAGGCTTTAAAAAGTAAATTGGGAAATAATACACCCAAATCCACTCCTGATTCAACCCCTAAACCAAGTCCCCATCCGATCACCAAACTAAAATCCTCAATCCCCCAAATCAATGCCCCCACCAATAACTGGCCCCATTACGGACAAACCATATAAACTTATCCCCCTAAGCCCACAAAATGTCCCCAAAAATGCCAAATCTCCCAGACCTTCTCCCTTCGTTTCCCCTTTAAATATCCCCAGAAACACTCCACCTGCGTCCCCCTCAAAGCAGCCCTCCCCTTCGCCTTCTCCAGCTTCGCCCATAGAGCCCTGCTCCCCCTCCCCTTCTCCCATAGATGACATGCCCCCCACCCCCACCTGCCCCGCAGAAACGGCAAAGAAGCCCTTCTATAGAGAGTAGAAAGGCGAAAAAATCTGCTTTTCTATTAGGTGAAGACCTATGTAAATGTACACAGGTACAAATAGATACTGTCCAAAATTATCGTACCCCCAACTTCGCTGAATTGCTAAAATTCAACGAGGTTGGAGGAATATCAATTGAAGACCCTTCGAACTTCCCAAATGCAGATAGGGTGCTTACTGTAATTCGAAAAAAATCAGAAGCAAAGGCTCTATGGCAGATATTGGAGGAGGCGAACAGAGCCTTTAATTTTACTCCCCCTTTGGCTATTTTTAAAAATAGTGCCTTAATGGAACTAAGGAATGACTGTTTTGGGAGGCTACCCATAAAAATTCACCCATCCCTGTATAGAATAGCAAAGCTAACATATCCTCATGATGTTGGCAGCATCTCCCATGATGGTTTGATTAACGACCAAATGGGACAACAGTCTTTTGGGAGAGCCGTTGGCATCCTGACTACATCTATGTTCGTTTCTCAAACCCAACCCTAAAGCATCCTTATGGCTCTCTATCTAGCAAGTTTAAATGTGCGGGGTCTGAGGGCGAATGACCGTAAATTTCGGGTCGCTACTGACCTTCAGCGCCTCAGAGTGGATATATGTTGTGTGCAGGAAACCCATCTGAATTCAGGGGACCATTTGGGTGCACTGGCTAAGTGTTTTCGCGTTTATTCTTACCAGGTCAGGATACCTCAATTTTTTCCAGTAAGTAAAAGCAAATCAAATGAACGCACAAGGATTACAAAGCAAAACTATATTTTTTGTTGCTCATTAAAAAAAGAGAATCTACACTTACTTGATGTATTGATTAACAGAAATAAGTCTCTTCAGAAATATCTCGACTCGTATAATTTGGTAAGTATAAAACAGGACATGAACGCAGAACTAAATGCAATTAAGATTGTAGAGAATGACTTTAATCCAACCCGTATTGGAATATAAAAGAAGAACTGTCTGAAAGAAATGAAATTCAAATAATTGTTCAATTCTTTGACAATCATAAACAGAATAAGAAATTAGATCGGGCGGTGGAGGTGGGGCATAGCTCTAGTGTTACTATAATTAAGGCGAAGCTGAATTCTTTGGCTTTCCAAGAACATCAGGCTTTAGTGATTAGGGCTAGGTTAAAAAGAATGTCTGAGGAAGCAACAAATATGGCCGCTGAATTGCATGCAGAGGAGTTTCGTCATGCAACTGATCGACATATCGCTCGTGTCCCATTGCCGGATGGGCGGCTCGTGACTACAAACGAAGGAATTCTGGAGGCTTTTCGCTCTCATTTTCAGGAGCTTTTTACTCGGGAACCCGGTCTGTCTTTAGCACAATTCGACCCTTATTTGGCCGACTTTTCTCGCCTTGAGGCGACCGAAGCGGCTAGGTGCGAAGGTTGCATAACAGAGGATTAAGTCCAGGAAGCATTAAAGCAGGTCGGCCTTAACAAGTCTCCTGGGATTGATGGTTTGCCCTATGAAGTGTATTTGAGGATGTCGCCCATTTTTGTTCCCTTGCTGACAGTTTTGTTTAATTCGTGGTTTAGGAACGGGAATATTCCTCAGTACTTGACCATGGGTTTGGTGAAGCTGATACGCAAAAGCAAAAATGGTGGGGATGGGTTAGATAATTTACGGACCGTAACAATGCTTAATGCGGAGTTAAAGATTTTGGCCAAGATCTTAGCCAATCGTCTGCAACTTGTTTTGCCTGGTCTTATTAGCCCTGAACAGACTTGTGCTGTAAAGGGTCGGACTATTTAGGATAACTTGCATTCGATATGCTTGATCATTAATAAAGTCTACACTGAAGTCGCGCTGATCAATTTAGATCAGTCCAAAGCATTTGATAGGGTGGACCATCGGTATATGGAGGCTGTTTTGTCTGCGGCCGGTTTTGGCCCGCGATTCCGCTCTTGGATTCGCCTCTTGCGAACCCCGGTGTTAGGGTAGAAGTGAATGGGGTGAGGTCGGAGACTTTCAGATTGTCCAGATCTCTTCGTCAAGGGTGCCCTCTTTCACCGATGCTTTATGTGTATGTTTTGGAACCCTTCCTTAACAGGATCAGGGTGAATCCGGTCCTACATGGAATTACTTTGCCAGGTGCTTGCAGCACGTTGAAGTATTCTGCCTATGCCGACGACGTAACTGTGCTTGTAACGAGCAATGCCGAGATTAGTGTCGTCGGCAGAGAAATCAGAACATATGAAACGGTGACAGGGGCCAAAATTAACTGCGTTAAGTCTGTTAGCTTGCGCATCGGTACCTGGAAGGGCGTTTCCTTGCAGGGACCCTTTGGCTGGATGGATGGACCTTGCAAGCTACTCGGCGTCTGGTTCGGTCCTGATCTTCAGCTGGAGAAAAATTGGTCGGAAGTCTTGAAATCGATAAGGGCTGCAGCTGGTCTGTGGACCCGTAGAAATCTTTCATTAAAGGGGAGATCGGATGTATGTGCTTCTCACATTTACCCGATCATCCTATATCGTCTTTCAGTATTTCCACTCCCGTCGGATACACTGCTTGAGTTGCAGCAGGTTCTTTTCAATTTTTTATGGCTTGGAAGGGCCCATATGGTCCGTCGCGAGATTTGTTACCTTCATCCTTCTGAGGGCGGTTTGGGTATGCCGAGCATCGAAATTCGATGCCACACACTTCGGCTCTTTTATCTAGACCGAATGAGTACATAATGTGAGGGAAACGGTGTCTTCTGGAAGGAAGACACTAAGAAAGCCTTCCCGGCTTTGAGAAGTGTGCACTTTGACGAGGGGGAGGCACATAGGTTACCCCAAGGCGAGTGCTTCTTCTATCGCGAATGTAGACGTGCATTGAAATTCCTTTTAAGGGTGACAGATGGCCTCTCTGACTCCCTGCTGTTGTCCCGTAAGGCATTATATCGGGTAATTGTGAGGGGGGGGGGCTGTCCGTAAAGATAGGATTTAGGGGCTTGGGTTGACGAGGGGGGAACTTCGCTCAATCTGGCCTTGGGCGCCTGGGTTAAGGTGTCTTGATAACGACGAGGCATCGCTGACCTGGCTGACGATTCGTAATGCACTCTGGGTCGGTAAGAGGCTTCATTCAGCGCGCTTGAGTAATTCTCCAACTTGTGTTAGATGCGGCGACGAGGACGAGACCGTAAATCACGCCTTCGTTTTTTGCCGCATTGTCGTGCCGCTGATTAGGCTTGTTTCAGGCTTCATGGTTCGTGTTCTTAATGTGTCGTCTTTTGACCTGGAACCCATTAATGTATGTGTGGCAGATCGATGAGACGAGCGGGCATTGAGGAAAAGGCTAGCCTGTTTAGCTACCCCTTTTCTTTCTGGGTTCGTTCGGCTTACTCTCTCTGACTCTCTCCCTTTCTTTCTTTATTATCTTTGTTTGACCCTTCTTTGCCTCTGGTGAAACTCGCGAAATCTCGCCTAATCACGGTGGCCGGAGGTTTCTGACCAATGGGCGGCCGACAGGTCAGCTCGGCCGTACGTGATCTTAAATTTATAAAAGAGCAGATAAGTCTCTTTCTCTCTCTCTTTTGCCTTCAGCGTTCTGGGCGGACGCACACAAAGACTCTCGTCGACAAACCCCCCCACCACCAGCTCGAACGAGCTGTGTGGAGGAGGGGGGGAGAAAAAGGTAATCTTATTCACATCTTTCAATTCGATGAACATTCTTCACACATGATCCATTACAAATTAGCCACACAAAAGACATTCACATGCGCGCATATATATACACTCACAAGTACGATTCTAAGAACTCTTTAAAATGTTTCAAATAGTAAATAAATTGTTTTGTTACTAAAATGTTATTCCTTTCCTTTTGTTATTAACCATTATAAAAGGCCTATTCGTATATGTATATAGCTTCCTAATTCCTTCGCTTTCTTTAAGGTAAGTTTAAATAATGTTTTCTTCCTTTATCTTGGTTGTCTTAAACTGTTTTATTTAATCCCCACGTGGTCCGATGGTGGAAGCCTAATGGTGTGATAACATGCAGTTATAAAGGCATCTATCACACTACCTATGGTTGGGGGATTCATTATCGCAAAACCATTTGTCCGAAATCCTTCGCGACTGTGGTTAAAATCCAAAAACCCTTTGTTCTCCTTTTGAATCTCCCGCCATAAACACACTTCCACCCCGGCCATATATGTAGCAACTGGGCTCCGACAACTGATAGACAAAAACGTTTTACTTTTTTAAGCTTGCTAGCCGTTGTGAGAGTTGCGACATAGAAGACGAGATGCAAGACAGTCTACGGAGCTGAGACCTACACGCCTCTCGACCTTATTGCGATTTTCAAATATTACCTGAAAGCTCGCATTAGGGCCGAGAGAGTGAGACTCTCTTCGGCAGATTTTGGTGAAAGGTGGGTGACTGGTGCGCGATTTTATAGAGTGGCTGGGACTAGATTAGAGTGGTATTTGGACGTGCCTTAGGCAAGAATATTGAGTTGGAAAAACGAACGTAGATTTCATTTAAGTTAGGTTAAGCTGTATTTTTATTTATTCTTTGTTGGATTTTTTGTTGAATTCTAAGTTCAACAACTTAGCTAGTGTATGATTGTTTTCATTACACCTCCCTTTTATTTTGTTCTCTTTCCACTCCCCCTTTTATTTTGTTCTCTTCCCACTCCCCCTTTTATTTTGTTCTCTTCCCACTCCCCCTTTTATTTTGTTCTCTTCCCACTCCCCCTTTTATTTTGTTCTCTTCCCACTCCCCCTTTTATTTTGTTCTCTTCCCACTCCCCCTTTTATTTTGTTCTCTTCCCACTCCCCCTTTTATTTTGTTCTCTTCCCACTCCCCCTTTTATTTTGTTCTCTTCCCACTCCCCCTTTTATTTTGTCCTCTTCCCACTCCCCCTTTTATTTTGTCCTCTTCCCACTCCCCCTTTTATTTTGTCCTCTTCCCACTCCCCCTTTTATTTTGTCCTCTTCCCACTCCCCCTTTTATTTTGTCCTCTTCCCACTCCCCCTTTTATTTTGTCCTCTTCCCACTCCCCCTTTTATTTTGTCCTCTTCCCACTCCCCCTTTTATTTTGTCCTCTTCCCACTCCCCCTTTTATTTTGTCCTCTTCCCACTCCCCCTTTTATTTTGTCCTCTTCCCACTCCCCCTTTTATTTTGTCCTCTTCCCACTCCCCCTTTTATTTTGTCCTCTTCCCACTCCCCCTTTTATTTTGTCCTCTTCCCACTCCCCCTTTTATTTTGTCCTCTTCCCACTCCCCCTTTTATTTTGTCCTCTTCCCACTCCCCCTTTTATTTTGTCCTCTTCCCACTCCCCCTTTTATTTTGTCCTCTTCCCACTCCCCCTTTTATTTTGTCCTCTTCCCACTCCCCCTTTTATTTTGTCCTCTTCCCACTCCCCCTTTTATTTTGTCCTCTTCCCACTCCCCCTTTTATTTTGTCCTCTTCCCACTCCCCCTTTTATTTTGTCCTCTTCCCACTCCCCCTTTTATTTTGTCCTCTTCCCACTCCCCCTTTTATTTTGTCCTCTTCCCACTCCCCCTTTTATTTTGTCCTCTTCCCACTCCCCCTTTTATTTTGTCCTCTTCCCACTCCCCCTTTTATTTTGTCCTCTTCCCACTCCCCCTTTTATTTTGTCCTCTTCCCACTCCCCCTTTTATTTTGTCCTCTTCCCACTCCCCCTTTTATTTTGTCCTCTTCCCACTCCCCCTTTTATTTTGTTCTCTTCCCACTCCCCCTTTTATTTTGTTCTCTTCCCACTCCCCCTTTTATTTTGTTCTCTTCCCACTCCCCCTTTTATTTTGTTCTCTTCCCACTCCCCCTTTTATTTTGTTCTCTTCCCACTCCCCCTTTTATTTTGTTCTCTTCCCACTCCCCCTTTTATTTTGTTCTCTTCCCACTCCCCCTTTTATTTTGTTCTCTTCCCACTCCCCCTTTTATTTTGTTCTCTTCCCACTCCCCCTTTTATTTTGTTCTCTTCCCACTCCCCCTTTTATTTTGTTCTCTTCCCACTCCCCCTTTTATTTTGTTCTCTTCCCACTCCCCCTTTTATTTTGTTCTCTTCCCACTCCCCCTTTTATTTTGTTCTCTTCCCACTCCCCCTTTTATTTTGTTCTCTTCCCACTCCCCCTTTTATTTTGTTCTCTTCCCACTCCCCCTTTTATTTTGTTCTCTTCCCACTCCCCCTTTTATTTTGTTCTCTTCCCACTCCCCCTTTTATTTTGTTCTCTTCCCACTCCCCCTTTTATTTTGTTCTCTTCCCACTCCCCCTTTTATTTTGTCCTCTTCCCACTCCCCCTTTTATTTTGTTCTCTTCCCACTCCCCCTTTTATTTTCTACCCCTTATTTAACCCCCCTCCCCTCCCCGATTAGGTGACAGATTGCCTGATTTGTCGGGATGCGGGTCACCCTTTGATATTTTCGAAGGAGGTGTAAGTTAATAAAGCGTTGGGCCCCCCCCCCCCACCGCATCAAAACTTTTTTTTTTTCGAGTTTTCGATTTCGACTGCCACATTTCAATAACGGGGGGGGGGGGGGCTTTTTTACTAACCAAAAAATGGGTTTTTTTTTCATTTAAATATCATCATTTTATTTTGTATATATATATTTTTTAGTCCCTCCCCCGTTGAATATTTTCTTATGGGTTTTAAGTAGGTTTTCATAGCATGGATTCTTATGGTGATAGCGATGGATGTATAGTATGAATGTGGTATTTTGGTAAATGATGGTCGCGATCGAAACTAGCTAAGTTGAGACCTTTTTTTAAGTTAAAGTTGACCGATCCTTTCTCCCCTCCCCTTTTTCTGGCCTTGTGCCTCATTTTATATATATTTCTTGTAAATATATGTGAATAAATATTGTGTGCTGAATAAAGCTTTCCCAAGTTACGTCTGTTCTCGTTAGTTATTACAGGATGTGTATTCATTTTATGAAGTACGGGTTGATTTCTTTTCATCGGGTTTTCAGCCTGTGCACATTTTACATTCGTGGCTGAACTACGTGTCGGTAACATTCAGAGTCTTACTACAACAATTATAACAGTTAGTGAAATTGAAATTCAGAAACCCTGCCCACGATTTCAGGAAAATGAAACTGAAACTCACGATTTTCGGGAAATTTCTCGGAAACTTTTAAGTTTGTTAGTTTTTTATTGCCCGTCATCGTTCTATTGAGTAGTTGTCAGCTAAGTTTGTTTTTCAAGATGTTCAACTATGGATTTCGGGTAAGAACTGAACAAATGACTGAAGAAAACAATCGACGCGAATGTAAGCATCTTTTTTTATTTTCAAAACTTTTTTTTAGTTCAATGATACAACAGGGGCGCAGTCAAAAAACACTCTTTTTTTAGTTCAATGATACAACGGAGGCGCAGTCAAAAAACACTCTTTTTTTAGTTCAATGATACAACAGGGGCGCAGTCAAAAAACACTCTTTTTTTTAGTTCAATGATACAACAGGGGCGCAGTCAAAAACACCTTTTTTGTCGTCTAAGAGCCAAGAACACATTTAAAAATTAAAACTTTAATTCGATCCCCCAAAGTCCTTTCTTTCCGCCAGTTTAAGGTCATCAAAATCACTTTCACGTTCTTTTCGGTGCTTGTACAGAGAAGCGGCCGTATAAATTATCAATACAACAACAACAAAAAAACAGTATTATATACTTACGCAGCAGATTTGAATAAGTTTCCTCACCAAAAAGTCGGAAAAATGATCGAGTAGAATTTTAATTAAAAATAAAAATCAGTTTCATCGTATTTTGGTGAATGCCATTGATTTATTACTTGTTAATATGACAGACTGAGTTACCTCCCCCTGAATTTCGTGTTTTTCGCTCGTATCAATGGCCGAACCCGATTAAACGATATAACGGATTTTTATTTTTTATTTCAATTCTACTCGATAGTTTTTGCTAATTTTTGGTGTACAAACCTATTTTTGCTTGATACATAAATATTTCAAAGAGTTTTCCGGTTAATTTAATTGGAACTGCGATTTTCAGCGTTTTTCATATGTACGCTAATCTGTACAAGCACCCTTTTTTCTAGTAATAACAACTCCGAGAAATACTGTTTTTCTTTGATTAAAAGAGAAAAAAAAACAGGGTTTAATTTTAGATGAAATTAACGTTGGTGAATTTGTACATTTGTACCCACTCTTTCCCAAGGAGATTCTACTTTTAAGAGGCGATTACATGTGAGCAACACCCTGAAAGACCTGACAGAAAGCCCCCCCCCCTCCAAAAAAAACCCTCAATTATTTTAGAATTTAAAGTAGGGGATTAGATTCGCATATAAATTTAATGTAAAATAATCCCCCATTTCCGGGTTATTCTAGCGTTTTAGGGCAGTAAACCAAAATCATTTGGTGCAAAATGCACAAGTAAAATTTGACAGTTAAAATAAAACTATTTGATATACTTACGTATCAGGCAAGATTTTTTATGTACACCAAAAATGACAGAAAAATATCGAGGAGAATTTTATTAAAAAATAAAAATCATTAGTCTTACTCATATTTCTTTCCTATTCGACGTTGAAGCGACGCCATTATACGGCTTTAAGCCAGCGCGTCGTAGAATCTTTCTTCTAATATAAAAACGCTATGCAATCTTGTGGTTAGGAGTTCGTTGACTCCGAATAGGAAATTAATGTTATTTTCTATTAAAATTCTACTCGATAATTATCCATAATTTTTGGTGTACACTAATACTTTCAACTGATAAGTATTTTCATAAGTTTTCCTGTTATTTTATTTTGAACTGCCATATTTCGCATGTGCATCAATCTAAATAAGCACCAAATATTTTTTTGGCTATGGGAGATAACTTCTGTGCGTTTGTTTTTTTGGTGCTTCTGTGACAAAGTATCCAGGCCCCATGGGGATCGGGTACCCTGGTGACGCACTAGAATGGTGGTGATGCTATGCCTTGCGTCGAGATGAAGTGAGATATAAAACTAGTATATATTGACGTAGAAACGAACTTATTCAAACGACATGAACGAGGCGCCAGTTGGTCTCGTGGAATCATTTGGTAATTATAAAGATCGACGGTCTAAACAGTTTCTTCAAAGATTCGGATAAAATCAACGTATAAGCGATAATATATATATATATATATATATATATATATATATAGAGAGAGAGAGAGAGAGAGAGAGAGAGAGATTTAGATTTTTCACTTATAAAATAGATCATTCAGTGAAGACCGGGGTTGTTCCAATAAAAAACAAGCTCGATGATACTCGATTACAGAGTACAGAGCATTTATATGTGATTTCATGAAGGCTTACCAAAGCATTCCTTTCAGGACACCAATGATCACCATTAAAGATATTTTTTCTTACAAATACTATTTATTCAAATTAAATGTTTTTTCCTACATGTGTTTCACTACCAAGCAGTTACTTGCTTGGCAGATCATCAGGGAAATTAAATGTCTGGAATACTGGTTTCAACTGCCGACAATACACAATGTGGCGTTGCAATAGTTGAGGTCACTTAAGAAGAGAAGAGGAAAAAAAATAAAAATAAAAGTCAAAATTAAAAAGCAAGGAAGAACAACGATAAAAAAAGAAAGTCCTAGAAAAGTCTTAGAAAAGTAGCTCGTGCATTATTTCTTCCACCAAGCCAACAAGCAAATAATCGGTCCCAAATACATTCAATAAAACCATAAAACCGGAACAATGTGCGATAATACACTTTCACGTCGGCCGGCACAATGATGAATAAATCCCCCCCCCCCCCCCCCACAAAAAAGCATTGTCTACAAATGCGATGTGATAACAGAGAGTAGTAGGAAATCATATATCGGTTCAACCGGGGGTGAGTTCAAAGATAGATTCAGAAACCACATGAGTTCCTTCAGGGGAGGCCAAAGGAAGACATAGATAGGCCTAACACTTCTGTTGGCCGTTTTGTGAGAAACCTCATTGCTAGGCAAGACCCTTTCGAACTGAAATGGTCAATTTTAGGGAGGGCTAACAAATATAAACCGAACAAAAAGAAGAGATGCAACCTATGTGCATTGGAGTCGTACCACATCATGACATCTAGAGATAATTTACTGAACGCTAGGCAGGAAATACTACAATGCTGTCTGCATAGAAACCGTTACCTGTTATCAAGCCTAAAACCTGGATAGGAGGGGAATTGGGGGAAGTATAAACTTACAGCAGAGATAGGCAGGATGGACACTTCCTGGGGCAATCTGGGGCAATAATTAGTGTATAATATAGAGGATGAGAATTAGTAACACGTACTTATGCTAAGATATGTCTTGATTCAATTATTAGCGGATACTCGAGACTTAGGTTGGGGGTGATAAGGTAGGAATATTCTATCGGAATAAGGCCCAGTGATAGTCAACTATAGTAAATACTTATTCAGCAAAATAGAGGGGGGAAATTTTGTTACATATAAAAAGATAGTGGAATAATAAATAATAAATCACAATTTATTCTCAGAAATAGATATATTATACGAAATGCATTGGGAATTTCAAGTAATTTTAAGTGAAAAATAAGAAATAGCAACCTGGATGCTATCACTATTTAATTAAATTAGGTTAAATTAAATTAGTTTTTAATTAGATTAAAATAAATAAAACAATTGGGTGGCAGGAATGGGGAAAAATAATTAAGGAAAAAATAATTTAAAAAACATGCATGCCGACACGGACTTAATTTCTAAAAATAGAAACAATTGGATTTTTATAAAAAGTATATTGTACGGGATTTTAAATTAGTAATAATAAAGTCTCCTGTCATTTAACGAGTTAGAGTGATATTTTCCCGTAAAGTTGACAAAAAATAAACCGGTCCATTAAAAAAAAGGTTTTTTCAAAATAGAAAATAGATTTCTGATAACGATATTCCATAGTAACATTTATTTATGGAATATAGAATAATATTCTCCACAGAGAGTTGCAAACAGACACAGCCGTTAAGGAAATATTTTAAATGATTTAAAATAATAACTAGATTTTTGTAGAAAACTTTTTTATAATAACATTTTATTTTTGATATATGAATAATCTTTTAAAAACAAATTCTGCGGGATAGGCTTTTTTCGCTTCGTTAAACAACAAAACGATAATAATTCGGCAGTTAATTAAATGAAGGATATTTTCCCAAAATGTAAAATGACGTCCCAGACACTAGATAATTAATTTCTATAAGGATAGGTTTAATAATAAATATTTTTAGAAACAGTATTTTGAATAAATAGTTTCTATCTACTAATTAAGATTTTTTCTTAATGTAAGGGAGTTTTCTGCGGGATTGACATTCAACTCGTCGTGTTTGTTTCGAAGGGTAATAAATCAACCATTGAAATAAGACTCTTTGAACTCGGACGAACATTTGTGTTGACTTTTCTTTGTGAGAAGTTGGATTTAGAATTCCCATACTATCATTGGATTGGAATGGTAACTTGTGAGCGGTATCTTGAATGATTTAGTTCTTTTGTTTTTTTGTGGGGGGGGGGGGGATTTATTCATCATTGTGCCGGCCGACGTGAAAGTGTATTATCGCACATTGTTCCGGTTTTATGGTTTTATTGAATGTATTTGGGACCGATTATTTGCTTGTTGGCTTGGTGGAAGAAATAATGCACGAGCTACTTTTCTAAGACTTTTCTAGGACTTTCTTTTTTATCGTTGTTCTTCCTTGCTTTTTAATTTTGACTTTTATTTTTTTTCCTCTTCTTTTCTTAAGTGACCTCAACTATTGCAACGCCACATTGTGTATTGTCGGCAGTTGAAACCAGTATTCCAGACATTTAATTTCCCTGATGATCTGCCAAGCAAGTAACTGCTTGGTAGTGAAACACGTGTAGGAAAAAACATTTAATTTGAATAAATAGTATTTGTAAGAAAAAATATCTTTAATGGTGATCATTGGTGTCCTGAAAGGAATGCTTTGGTAAGCCTTCATGAAATCACACATATATATATATATATATATATATATATATATATATATATATATATATATATATATATATATATATTAATATTTATAAATAAATATTAATTATTTATTACCTACAGACATCGATGTTTCATGCTAACACAATCTTCAGTGCAGGAAGCTAATTCTCTACGAATTCCCGAAACAGTTTTTCATGGTAAGCAACTGATGATCCCTTAAATAATGTTAAGACTAGCGTAAATTCTTGGGAGCAAACTAATATAGTGACTGTAAAAAGTAGATTGACTTATAAAAAAAGTGATTTTCTACCGAACGACTTGGGACTAAAGTGGGTTTTTTGGGGGGTTTTTTTTCATATAGTTTTAATGGTTGAAAAACTTCCGAGTTCGAATGCAAAACGCGATAAACGCCATTATCAAAATTACGAAGCTATTACTATAAAACGTGTTGCATTTCAACACCCTACCATGCCATGGAATCCTGTTTTACAAAATATTATACCAGTACAATTCCTTTTTACTTTTGATTAAAATCAGCTTTTAGTCGAAGCGTAGATTTAATATATTTTACCTTTTTATTGTTTAATGTTTCAATTTAAACGGATTGGATTTATCGCGTTTTGCATTTGAACTCTTCATATATATATATATATATATATATATATATATATATATATATATTTAGATTATGACACTAATAACGTTTGGGAGTTAAAATCAATGTATTATTATGTAGTAATGGGGGGGGGATGTTTTAATACCCTTTTCGTCATTAGCGATACAAAAAAGAACATGGCTGCATCAGCCATTCGAAAACCTGGATCGTAAATAATGAATCCATGTAAAGTCTTGTAATGAAATAAAAAATAATTTATTCAAACAATTTCTTTCACAAGATTTTTTATAGATAATTTGAAAACTTGTGTCATCTCAAGAAAAACAATTTCGACATATTATACGAGAAGTCGCCATTTTTAGATAAAGATTCTACTCTGCTGGGAATTATTAAAATTGCTTTGTGGGAATTATTAAAATTGCTTTCTGGGAATTATTAAAGATTCATTCTTGGATGATGAAAATGCTTGTTTCGTTTCAGTTTAACTCCGCTCAGTTTCCTTTTTACATAATACAGTATTTCCGGTCCTGTAAGACTCCATTTTGTGGAAATCACGATTCTTGGAGCATTTTTACACATTTCAAACGTGTTTTTCTTCCGATAATATGCCAAATACTAAATAGATTTTAACTCGAAATGCTTCCTCAATCCTCATTTAATAATATTAAAAAAAAAAAAAAACAACAAAAAAATCAACCTAAATCTATTTTTATCGCCACAATTTTTTGCCACTCCTGCAGATTAGGGATGGGCCAACATTTATTTGTTTTCATTTTAGAAGAGCTCCAATAGTGTAAGGGGCTGACAACTCTCTTTTTTCCCCATTAACCCCTGCAGAGTCTTTCTGAACAAATTTTTGAATTGTATCCCGTTTAAAAAAACAAAAACAAGAGAAAAAATACAAGAGAAAAATTAATTTTTAAACGGTAAAAAAAAAAATCAAAAATGTGTTAAACCAAACACGATGACTTTTCGAATTTAAATTTTTAAACTGTTCGTTTTGAAACGAAAAAATTTCCTAAATTTTCTTTTCTTCAATAAATGTTTTATTAATTAATTGGATTTGCATTACTATTTTGGCTAAGATCAAAGTGTAGTATCTGTTCCAATGGATACTGCACCCCATAGACTGGTATTCTCTTGGCCTTCGGGGCTTGATTTACGCCGGTCTATGGGTCTGTCCTGTGCAGTTCTAGGAGGTCCACCCTCCCAGGCTTCGCCTCCCGTCTTTGGGGAGGAGTAAGTTTATTGCTTACTGCCTGAGGCGCTCCTACCGGGGAATGCCGACGGGGCTGCCCAGACAATTTTTAATGGCCAGAGTGCTCACCTCTCGGGCGCTGGCTTTTCAATCCCCACTTTCCCGACCCGACCTTGGGTCACATCTTACTTGTGGGAGTAAGATAAAACTGGCCTTGTGCCTAACTCCTGGAGAGGAGTAAATAAATACTTCTTATTTAAAAAAATTCATATTTTCTATTTATGTACTTAAAAGTGAAACAAAAAGAGAGTTCGTAGAATTTGGTATATTTGGATTACTGTTCTCATCTTGGGTGTTTTTATCACAACGTTTCGGCCGATGTAACCTCCGACCTTCTTCAGGTGTACTTTATCGAAATCGGGAATCTAAGTGACAGTCATCTGAAGGTTGAAGGTTCAATCCTCAGTGCTGGCTATACGAAGAATTGCGAATTACTGAAGACTTTTTCACAGTCATGACAGATGGAACGAGAGCATGCTACCCCCGTGGATTAAATAAAGGGTTCCGTTCGAAATTCCGTCCAGATTCCCGATTTCGACAAAGTATACCTGAAGAAGGTCGGAGGTTACATCGGCCGAAACGTTGTGATATAAACACCCAAGATGAGAAGCATAAAAAGAGAGTTGTCTTCTAAAATGAAAACAAATAAATTTCAACCCGTCCCTAATCTGCAGAAGTGCCAAATTTTCCTTTAACATGGCTCCGATTAGTGTGGATTGTCTCATCATTGGGATCCACAATATTATACCTGTGATTTACCACACTATAATTAGGCCGGAAGTCTTTAATATTAGGTACAGAATCTGAGCCTTCACTGTTTGCCGCAGACTCACAGTCGAATGTCTTTCTGGTTTGCCACTTTGTTATGTACTTACGTGGTACCTGAAAAGAAGACTGCACCCAAAATTACCCAAATTCATTCAGTATTTATGAAATTAAAAAAACAAAAAAACAACAACAAAAACGATTTCATCTATCGGTCGCTATTTTTTAAAAACCAGTTTCGGGTTTTGATTAGGCAAGGGAGATAACTCATTTTTTTTAGTTTTCAAAATGTTGGTTTTCCGGAAAATGACCCATAATTTTTACTGTCACATGACTCATGTTCTCAATCGCCACACCTCAGTATTCTTCAGTGCCTACGCTTTTTTATGTCAATTGGTAAAAAAAAATGAGTTATCTCCCTTGCCCAATCAGAAAACGAAACAGGTAAAAAAAAATGGCGTCCGATAGATAAAATCTTTTTCTTTTTTTATCAATTTATTAAATACTGGACGTAATTTTTGGTGTACAGTCTCCTTTTCAGCTACCACCTAAGTACATAACAAAGTTTATACATTTCTTTAGCTTTTTTCATGTCGGAGCGAAAGTAAAGAAGCACCGAACTTTGTCTCTATCGCCAAAACAAAAACAAAAATTAATCGGGCATTTATTACGACAGTTACCAGAACGAAAAAAGGGTAAAACAACAAATAGGCAACAAATAAATGTTACCAAATACAAGATATTTTACTCTTCTACCTACCCGGATAAGTTTATTTGTGTTTTAACTTATTTTAAAGCGTTTTTTTTAGTTCGATTTGAAACTAGTATCGATATGTCACGTGATCAATTATGTCGATTTTGTGTTTTCAATTTTAACATGGCGTTGAGATACTAGTTTTAAATCGAACTAAAAAACGCTTTAAAATAAGTTAAAACATTTGTAGTCAGTGAGGACTGTCCTGCTGATTTATATATATATTTTGCGATGCCTCCAAGGGAGCTTACGGGTTTACAGTTTATAGCATACAAGGCGGGGAGTCCCACCTGGTGTTCTCAAAAGCTAAGGTGGTTCCTATGAAACCTAAAATCTTACCCACACTTGAACTGTTGGCTGTGTTCCTGGCCATCAAGTGTTTATTCCCCCTGTTGAAGGCTTACTCCAGAATTAAAATTGGAGATGTTGTGGTATCAGTGGATGCGCAGGTTGTGTTGTCATGGCTCCTGTCTGACAACATTAAATCCAAGAATCTGTTTGTAAGAAACAGACTCAAGGATATCCAACAAATGATAGAAGAACTAAACGAAAAGAAATCCTTATCTGTAAAATTCAGATATGTTCCTACAGAACAAAACCCTGCCGATTTGCTCACAAGGGGGGTAACTTTGGAAGAGCTCAAACAGGACGTCAACCGTTGGACGCGGGGGCCTGAATGGCTCAGTAAAAGTCCCATAGAATGGCCGTCCAGTGAACTTCAATGCCTAAGTCCACAAAGTAATTCCATTGTGCAGTCCACTACATTGAATTTCACTGTAACCAAAGTTGAACCTCAACCGGTGATACCGTTCAATAACTATTCTGATTTTAATAAATTGATTACGGTTACCGCCAATATCTTTAGGATCCGTAATAAGCTAAAGCACTTAGATCAGGACCCTAACGATGATGCCAAAATTTATTTGCTTAAGATAATGCAACAACACAGTTTTTCTGCAGAATTTGCTTACCTTCAATCTCCCCAAGGTAAAAAGGTACCTGAACTGGTAAAGAATTTGAATCTATTCATAGATCAAAGGGAGATAATCAAGGGTAGAATGGGTAGAACCACTACCTATGACTATGAGGTTATAAACCCCGTTCTATTGGCTAAGGATCATGAGATGACTGTACTTATTGTTGTGGAATACCACAAAAGATGTAAACATCTAGGCATTCAGTCAACATTGAACAAAATCCGCCTTTCAGGATTTTGGATACCCAGGGCAAGACAGGCCGTCAAAAAAGTTATTTCTAGGTGCGTCTTGTGCCAAAAGTTTAATAACTTAGCGTTTAAGTATCCTAATGTTACCAATCTGCCCAAACACCACGTCAATCTCATTAAAACATTCTTACATACTGGAATTGACTACACTGGACATGTTTGGGTAAAGGGTGATCAAGGTGTTACTAAAATGTATATGCTCATATTTACTTGCCTCAACATTAGAGCAGTACATATAGAGCTGATTAAAGACATGAGTACCCACTCATTTATTCTGGCTCTGATTAGATTCACGAATATACATGGAATTCCATCTCATATTAACAGCGACAATGACAAATCATTTATAGCAGGCTGTAATCTTATGGAGGAGGTCTTTGCCTCCTCGGAGTTCAGTGAACACTTCCAGCTGTATAATATCAAGCATATCAGAATACCTCTATATGCTGCTTGGGTTGTGAGTACATGGGAACGCATGATCAGAACTATTAAATCATGTTTGTAGAAAACGATTGGTCGTTCCCGAATTAGTTATTTCGATTTCCTCACCGTAATCTCGGATGTTCAGAGTACCATAAACCAAAGACCTCTCACTTATAGATGTTCTTCGGATTCAGGCCTCGAAGTAATTACTCCCGATTGCTTCCTTGGGACTTACACTGAAGCTGGATGATCAGGATGTTTGGAAATCCGACCCTCCTTCAAGATTAGATGTAATCAAATCCATTGAAGTTCGTGACTCTATGTTGTCCAGATTCCGCGAGCTTTGGTATCAGGATTATCTACTCAGTTTGAGGGAGCAGTGTAGAGATTTGCACGAGGTTCATTTTCGGAACAAAATTAGTATTGATGATGTTGTTCTGGTGAAGAACCCTGCTAAAGCTAGACCATTTTGGCTCCTGGGAAGAGTTCTGGAGTTAATATTGGGTGATGATGGCAAAGTTCGTTCCATAAGGGTGAAAAGAGGTGACGGCTCTGTTCAGATTCATTCCATTAAGTTGTTGTATCCACTGGAGCTGTCATTGACACATGCTCACCACCCTAATACTGTTCATAGCTCAGATGCACCTGGTGAGCGGGGAGCTAATACGTCTGAGTCAATGCAAATTGCAGATCCAGACACTACTTGTAAGCAAATATTGGAATTATTATTAAGCGCAGTGAATTTTAAGTGCCCTGTGATTGGATGAAAATCAGCCAATCACAGACGACTGCTTCAATCTCTGCAAAAAACATAGGAGAGCGCCTTTTATTGAAAATAACGGTCTCTTCTCTCCCAGCCTCGCAGGCGTCAACATCGTTTCTTCTCTGCCGTGTCTGGTGAGAGCGGGCAAATGCTTTTTTAGCGTATATAATACGCGCGAAGCCCTCCTGATGTTCTCTCTTCACAGCATCCTGTTACAAGACAACTGGCATTTACAGTGAGTCCGCAAAGGCACTTCTTTTGCAAGCAACATTCTATTTCTTTCTTCTCTTTTTTCATCTATATAAATACCCCTTCTTTATCTGCCCAAGTTGTTTGTTATCTCTGTTCTTGTCTAGTCACGTTTTTATGCCACCAACTTATCTTCCATCGGACTAGTCTTCGTCCACCATTTTAACGGGAAAAATCCCAACAGATAAGAGCGGAAATGCCGTAAAGCGGGGGAGATAACTCAGTCTGTCATTTAACCAAGTAATAATGAATGGTGGATCGGCAAAATACGATAAAACTGATTTTGATTTTTAATTAAAATTCTACTTAATAATTTTTCCTAATTTTTGGTGAAGGTACTTATTTTTGCCTGACACATAAGTATATCAAAGTTTTATTTAGAAATACGAATTATACCTGTGTATGAGCACCGACATTTCTTTACATTTTTTAAAGAAACAATTAAACATTTTTTTTAGTAAACTTCAACAACGAAACAATGTTAATTAAGAAACAAAAAACTTGTCAGTTTAAAGTTTTTTGAATAGATAAGTAAAAAAATTGATAATAATAAAAAAAATATCATTAACGTTTTTTTTTACTTTTATGAAGTAATTTAATTTGTTAAAGTTTACCAATTTTTGGTGCTTGTACGGAGAAGCGTACATCTAAAAATGCAGTTTCAATTAAATTAACCGGCAAACTCTTTGAAATACTTATGTATCAAACAAAAATAGGTTTCTACACCAAAAATGAGCATACACTATCAAGTAGAATTGTAATAAAAAATAAAAATCCGTTATATCGTTTAATCGGGTTCGGTCATTGATTCGAGCAAAAAACACAAAATTCATGGGGAGATAACTCAGTCTGTCATATTAACACGTAATAAATCAATGGCAGTCATCAAAATACGATGAAACTGATTTTTATTTTTAACTAAAATTCTACTCGATCATTTTTCCTAGTTTGTGGTGAGGATACTTATTTAAATCTGCTGCGTAAGTATATCATACTGTTTTTGGGGGTATTGATAATTTAATACGGACGCTTCTCTGTACAAGAACCCAATTTTTTTTATTTATTTACATTGTTTCGTATGTTAAAGTTTTTGTTCTTAATAAACATTCATTTGTTTTACACATTTGTTTTGAACAAAAATTAAAAAGTAAAATTAAACCCCGATTGATAAAATTTAATAAACAAACTTTAAAAAATTTCAAAGTTTTTTGTTCAGTGATTATTAAATTCTTCGGTTTTTGTCAGGTTTTGTTTAAAAAAAAATGGAGTTATCTCCCTTACATTCTCATCACATTGTACAACTTTGCCTTGAGACAACTATTATAATTAGGATCTGACACCAGTTCTAGGCCCTTATTCCCATCGCAATATATAACACTTAAGCTTCGATTTTATTTGGGGCTTGGCGAGTCTAGTGAAACGACTTAAATTAACAAAATGGTCAAAGGGAGATAACTCTGCATTTCTTGCAAGAGGGTTTTGAAAATTTTGAGATGACGATTGATAATTTGTATTATTGGGACTATTTGGACTACTGTTCTCAGAACATGTAGTAGTTAAAGTAAATAAAATAAATAAAAAAGAAAAAGTCCACCTCTCAAATTGTATTAACAATTCTTTAAAACGCATCAATCGCATCAAGGGAATAACCTGACACAAATGACGCCAACTCAATGTTTTCTCTTTTTCTCTCGCTTAACACTCGACGTGGTCCCAACTCGTTACATTAAAATTTACTCTCTCCCAAGGAGGAAAGTTCCTACTTTTTTTTTTATCACAACGAGAATTCAACCATGCAAAACAAGGCCCATTTGCATAAGTGAACTCTCAATATCGCAAAAAATAACAAGATTCTATCTGGTTAGCGAAACGCTGAGTTCAATCTTCAATGGACGAAACACGGTGTCACCCTCATTCTTTTTCCACGTGGACCCGCATGATTGCTGCTACAGAACTGTTCTCGAAATAGTAGTTCGGATAATCCAATGGATCAATTCTTGATTTGTTTAAAGTGAATTTCGAGATTAAAAGATTAAAAAAAATGTTGAAAACTCAAAACTCATTTACCAAATACAATTTAAAAGAATAAATAAAACAGGTTCTACTATTCTGAGAATCCAATGTTCAAACTCTTTGGCCTAACATTAACAGGTAACAAGAATTGGAACAAATATATAGAAGACATTGCCAAGGCTGCTGCAAAGTAGGTGGGCTCCCTTTACCGTACTAGAAAACTTCTGACACCTGCCAGTATCCTATATCTCTACAAAGCCACCATCTGCTCATGCATAGAGTATTGTTGTCGCATCCGAACTTCTGCACCATACACCAGTCTCTCTCTCTCTAAGAAACGGTCCAAAACAAAGTTGATAATCTAATACGTCCCTCACTATCTACCAAGCTCCAGCCCCTGTACCATCGTCGCAATGTCTCTCTCTTTTAGACAAAATCCAAAAAAGAATATCTAATCTAATAGGTCCCACAAAGCTTCAGCTCAGTCAAATACATTGAAGATACTGCCAAGGTTGCTGCAAAGAATATAGGCTCCCTCTACCGTGCTAGAAAACTTCTCACACCTGCCAGTATCCTATATCTCTACAAAGCCACCACCTGCCCATGCATGGAGTATTGTTGCCACATCTGGGCTGGTGCACCATCCACCGGTCTCTCCCTCTTAGACAAGGTCCAAAAAAGAGTCTCTAATCTAATAAGCCGACCTCGGTTGACACTTCACAAAATATTTGTAGAGGGTCAAGGAGGATGAGAAGACCGAGGAAGGACAGCACAAACCAGACCTTCACTGAAAGAGTGCGGAGAATGCTGTGACCTTGGGGAGGCTTATTGCCAACCAAATCGCAGAGAAGACCAGTGGTTCTTACCAGCGAGAAATCAATGGTAAACGGCTGTTGAAATACTGCAAGGTGATTTGCGGTGATTATCGAAAAGAAGTGGAGAGTACTGGAAATCTGAGGAGGCTTGTTGTCACTTAGACTCCAGGGAACACCATCGGTTGTTGTCGGTGAGCAATCACTGACGATGACCTGTGTGATAACTCTTAGTGAGTACAAATAATGATGATGATGATGATGATGATGATGATGATGATGATGATGATGATGGTGGTGGTGGTGGTGGTGATGATGATGATGGTGGTGGTGATTGTGGTGGTGATGATGATGATGATGATGATGATGATGATGATGATGATGATGATGATGATGATGATTGTGGTGGTGGTGGTGGTGATGATGATGATGATGATGAGTCACATGGAAGTTGCAACAGGAAGAAAACAAAATCAGAGAAAGAACACAACAACATTAAACCAAGGAACAGAAAATGCAAGAATTTTCATCCCCCCCCCCTCTCCGAACTACATACACTGATTCTCAAAGGAGGAGGTAATGCCTGACTACAATACCCGCTCCAAAATAGAGGAGGAATAACCATGGGAGAATATTCCTCATAAAAGTAGAAAGAACAACAGAAAATATACTATACTACCCCCCCCCCCATAAAAAAAGGAAAAGGAGAAGGTAGTCCCTGGGAAGATGGTCTCATGGCAACAGAACACATACTACATTAACCCTCCTTCAAAGGATAATATAATACCTGTGAGGATTACCTCCACCCCCTTAAAAAATGAGGAGATAATTCCTGGCAGGACAGTCTTATTTCAACTGAACCGATACTACACTGTCCATTCCATTAAAAGATAATACAATAATAAATTAAATCAGTTTTTTTTTAATTCATTTTAGAATGCCGAGCCATAAAGATATTTTATTATAGTTCCTTGGCCTTTTGGCTAAGATCAAAGTGTAGTATCTGTTCTCAGCAATCCAGCGACATCAGACGTTGATTCAAAAACAAAAACAAAAACAAAATAATAATAATAATATGTCGTAGAAGAAAGGGAAGAGGGAGAAAGTGGAAGGGGGCAGACAAAAAAAATAATACGGCGTTGATTAAGTTTTAAATATAATATCCTTTGGTCTGTAATTCTAAAGTTTGAAATAGAATTTTCTACATGCATAAGTTAAAATAATATTTTCTTTGGTTTGTCGGGCTTAAATTTGAAATAGCATTTTTTTGCTCTGTCATGCTCAAGTTTGAAATAGCATTTTTTTGCTCTGTCATGCTCAAGTTTGAAATAGCATTTTTTTGCTCTGTCATGCTCAAGTTTGAAATAGCATTTTTTTGCTCTGTCATGCTCAAGTTTGAAATAGCATTTTTTTGCTCTGTCATGCTCAAGTTTGAAATAGCATTTTTTTGCTCTGTCATGCTCAAGTTTGAAATAGCATTTTTTTTGCTCTGTCATGCTCAAGTTTGAAATAACATTTTCTTTGGTTTGTCATGCTCAAGTTTGAAATAGCATTTTTTTGGTTTGTCATACTAAAGTTTGAAATAGCATTTTCTTTGGTTTGTCATGCTCAAGTTTGAAATAGCATTTTTTTGGTTTGTCATACTAAAGTTTGAAATAGCATTTTTTTGCTCTGTCATGCTCAAGTTTGAAATAGCATTTTTTTGGTTTGTCATGCTCAAGTTTGAAATAGCATTTTTTTGCTCTGTCATGCTCAAGTTTGAAATAACATTTTCTTTGGTTTGTCATGCTCAAGTTTGAAATAACATTTTCTTTGGTTTGTCATGCTCAAGTTTGAAATAGCATTTTCTGGTAAATGATGCTTAAACAGAATGCGATAAAAATGGTTTTATATTGTCGTATTTTTCAAATATTATTACATGAGGATTGAGGAACCATTTCGAGTTTAACTCTATTTAGTATTACGCATGTAATCTGAAGAAAAACACGTTTGAAATGTGTAAATATGCTAGAATAATCGAGATTTTTGACAAGATGGCATCTTCAAAACGGGTACATGTTGATTTTTACAAAATGGCGTCTGTATTTACACATTTCAAACGTATTTTTCTTCAGATTACACGATTAATACTGAATAGATTTTAACTCGAAATGATTTCTCAATCCTCATGTAATAATAATAAAAAAAACAACAACAGAAAACCATTTTTATAATTTTATAATTTTCATAATTATTTATCGCATTCTGTTTAGACATACGTCTCATTATGAACCCATTTTCTTTGATCTGTAAAGCTTAAAAAAGTATTTTCTTTGGTCTGTCACACTTAACTTTTAAATAGCATTTTCCTTGGTCTGTCAAACTTAACTTTTAAATAGCATTTTCTTTGGTCTGTCACACTTAACTTTTAAATAGCTTTTTTTTTGGTCTGTCATGCTTAACTTTTAAATAGCATTTTCTTTGGTCTGTCATGCTTAACTTTTAAATAGCATTTTCTTTGGTCTGTCTCTTAAACTTAAGTTTTAAATAGCATTTTCATTAGTCTGCCATGCTTGAGTTTGAAATAGCATTTTCTTTGGTCTGAATAAAAATGTCTATTTTCGAAAATGGGATCTTCTGAAATTTTATTCATTTCAATAAAAACAATACATTTGTTTTTTTTTAATTTCTAAAAAAAGATTATTATACAAAAACAATGTTTTAAAAACTGTGTCTATATCCCTTTTTTTACAAAATTAGCATTTAACCGCACTTACACAAATTGACTTTCTTTGAAACCGCAAGACATTGAACGTATTTGACGGAAAAGCTTCTGATCTTAGTTTTTAACATCAGTTAGACATTTATTACACCGATAAAATGAGGAAAAAGAAGAGAAAACTGTCGTCTTTTGAAAATGTGATCTTATCCTAAAAGCTAAGCTTAAAATTAAATTTTATTCGTTTAACAAAAAAGAAAAAAATACATTGTCATTTGTTTTTTCAAATTTCTAAAATAAATTATCACACGAAAACAATGTTTTAAAAAATCTGTTTATATTCTTCTTTATTTATTTATATATATATATATTTATGTATTTTGTAGTCGAGCGCGTGCGGAATCTGTTATTGGGTCTTCAAGCTGATAATATTGATGAACCTATAATTCAAGCACCAACTTCAAGGCCAACTTCAACTCAAGGTAATTTTTTTTTATAATTGGTAGAAATTATGTATTATTTTAATTATTCAGACTACTATTCTCATCTTGATTGTTAATTTCACAACGTTTCGGCCGATGTAACTTCCAAAATTTCTTTGGTTGCATTTTTAAAAACTTGGCAATCTTTAGGTCCAACTCAGGAACCGAAACAGAATTTCGAACACTACCCAAAAACTCACCAAAATTTGTCTACCATTTAAATGCGATGTGAACAAACATCTTGCTGCCCAGTGCCCAACTCACCATCCTAGTTGCCCCTATAAATTTGACCCTTATCACAGTATCCCCTTCCACTTGTTTGGGGCGAATGAAAGTAAACAAAAATAAATAATAATGGAATACTTTTAGGAAAATCGTATGAGGATCCGCATCACTAAGGCCATCTAATGTGGCTGCGATATGTCGATAATATATTCATACTATGGCCTCATCAGGAGGATGTTCAAGCATTCACTCTACTGCAAAGGAAAGTGGGCTCCCTTTACCGTGCTAGAAAACTTCTGACACCTGCCAGTATCCTATATCTCTACAAAGCCACCATCTGCCCATGCATGGAGTATTGTTGCCACATCTGGTCTGGTGCATCATCCACCGGTCTCTCCCTCTTAGACAAGGTCCAAAAAAGAGTCTCTAATCTAATAAGCCGACCTCGGCTGACACTTCACAAAATATTTGTAGAGGGTCAAGGAGGATGAGAAGACCAAGGAGAGACAGCACAAACCAGACCTTCACTGAAAGAGTGCGGAGAATGCTGTGACCTTGGGGAGGCTTATTGCCAACCAAATCGCAGAGAAGACCAGTGGTTCTTACCAGCGAGAAATCAATGGTAAACGGCTGTTGAAATACTGCAAGGTCATTTGCGGTGATTATCGAAAAGAAGTGGAGAGTACTGGAAATCTGAGGAGGCTTGTTGTCACTTAGACTCCAGGGAACACCATCGGTTGTTGTCGGTGAGCAATCACTGACGATGACCTGTGTGATAACTCTTAGTGAGTACAAATAATAATGATGATGATGATGATGATGGTGATGGTGATGATGATGATGATGGTGGTGATGATGGTGGTGGTGGTGGTGATGATGATGATGATGATTGTGGTGGTGATGATGATCATGATGATGATGATGATGATGATGATGATGATGATGATGATGAGTCACATGGAAGTTGCAACAGGAAGAAAACAAAATAAGAGAAAGAACACAACAACATTAAACCAAGGAACAGAAAATGCAAGAATTTTCATTCCCCCCCCCTCCGAACTACATACACTGATTCTCAAAGGAGGAGGTAATGCCTGACTACAATACCCGCTCCAAAATAGAGGAGGAATAACCATGGGAGAATATTCCTCATAAAAGTAGAAAGAACAACAGAAAATATACTATACTACCACCCCCATAAAAAAAGAAAAAGGAGAAGGTAGTCCCTGGGAAGATGGTCTCATGGCAACAGAACATATACTACATTAACCCTCCTTCAAAGGATAATATAATACCTGTGAGGATTACCTCCACCCCCTTAAAAAAATGAGGAGATAATTCCTGGGAGGACGGTCTTATTACAACAGAACCGATACTACACTGTCCATTCCATTAAAAGATAATACAATAATAAATTAAATCAGTTTTTTTTTAATTCATTTTAGAATGCCGAGCCATAAAGATATTTTATTATAGTTCCTTGGCCTTTTGGCTAAGATCAAAGTGTAGTATCTGTTCTCAGCAATCCAGCGACATCAGACGTTGATTCAAAAACAATAACAAAATAATAATAATAATATGTCGTAGAAGAAAGGGAAGAGGGAGAGAGTGGAAGGGGGCAGACAAAAAAAATAATACGGCGTTGATTAAGTTTTAAATATAATTTCCTTTAGTCTGTAATTCTAAAGTTTGAAATAGAATTTTCTACATGCATAAGTTAAAATAATATTTTCTTTGGTTTGTCGGGCTTAAATTTGAAATAGCATTTTTTTGCTCTGTCATGCTCAAGTTTAAAATAGCATTTTTTTGGTTTGTCATACTAAAGTTTGAAATAGCATTTTTTTGCTCTGTCATGCTCAAGTTTGAAATAGCATTTTTTTGCTCTGTCATGCTCAAGTTTGAAATAGCATTTTTTTTGCTCTGTCATGCTCAAGTTTGAAATAGCATTTTTTTGGTTTGTCATGCTCAAGTTTGAAATAGCATTTTTTTGCTCTGTCATGCTCAAGTTTGAAATAGCTTTTTTTTGGGTTTGTCATGCTCAAGTTTGAAATAGCATTTTTTTGCTCTGTCATGCTCAAGTTTGAAATAACATTTTCTTTGGTTTGTCATGCTCAAGTTTGAAATAGCATTTTTTTGGTCTGTCATACTAAAGTTTGAAATAACATTTTCTTTGGTTTGTCATGCTCAAGTTTGAAATAGCATTTTTTTGGTTTGTCATACTAAAGTTTGAAATAGCATTTTCTTTGGTTTGTCATACTCAAGTTTGAAATAACATTTTTTTGGTTTGTCATGCTCAAGTTTGAAATAGCATTTTTTTGCTCTGTCATGCTCAAGTTTGAAATAGCATTTTTTTGGTTTGTCATACTAAAGTTTGAAATAGCATTTTTTTGCTCTATCATGCTCAAGTTTGAAATAGCATTTTTTTGGTTTGTCATGCTCAAGTTTGAAATAGCATTTTTTTGCTCTGTCATGCTCAAGTTTGAAATAGCATTTTTTTTGGTTTGTCATGCTCAAGTTTGAAATAGCATTTTTTTGCTCTGTCATGCTCAAGTTTGAAATAACATTTTCTTTGGTTTGTCATGCTCAAGTTTGAAATAGCATTTTTTTGGTCTGTCATACTAAAGTTTGAAATAACATTTTCTTTGGTTTGTCATGCTCAAGTTTGAAATAGCATTTTCTGGTAAATGATGCTTAAACAGAATGCGATAAAAATGGTTTTATATTGTCGTATTTTTCAAATATTATTACATGAGGATTGAGGAACCATTTCGAGTTTAACTCTATTTAGTATTACGCATGTAATCTGAAGAAAAACACGTTTGAAATGTGTAAATATGCTAGAATAATCGAGATTTTTGACAAGATGGCATCTTCAAAACAGGTACAGGTTGATTTTTACAAAATGGCGTCTGTATTTACACATTTCAAACATATTTTTCTTCAGATTACACGATTAATACTGAATAGATTTTAACTCGAAATGATTTCTCAATCCTCATGTAATAATAAAAAAAACAACAACAGAAAACCATTTTTATAATTTTATAATTTTCATAATTATTTATCGCATTCTGTTTAGACATACGTCTCATCATGAACCCATTTGCTTTGATCTGTAAAGCTTAAAAAAGTATTTTCTTTGGTTTGTCACACTTAACTTTTAAATAGCATTTTCCTTGGTCTGTCACACTTAACTTTTAAATAGCATTTTCCTTGGTCTGTCACACTTAACTTTTAAATAGCATTTTCTTTGGTCTGTCACACTTAACTTTTAAATAGCATTTTCTTTGGTCTGTCATGCTTAACTTTTAAATAGCATTTTCCTACGTCTGTCACACTTAACTTTTAAATAGCATTTTCTTTGGTCTGTCACACTTTACTTTTAAATAGCATTTTCTTTGGTCTGTCATGCTTAACTTTTAAATAGCATTTTCTTTGGTCTGTCTCTTAAACTTAAGTTTTAAATAGCATTTTCATTAGTCTGCCATGCTTGAGTTTGAAATAGCATTTTCTTTGGTCTTGTTCGGATCGAGGGTCGTGTTCCCCCGATTATAAACGTGTTCAGTAAATCAAGCGATGTTGCATGCAAAAGACAGAGTAATAATTAATAAACAAAAATGAAGTAGTTCAAATAACGTTTATTGAACGTGTGTGTACGTGGAATGATGAAGTGTGTGATGTATGCATGTGTGTCGATGGAAAAACAGTTCTTGAAAAAGGTATGAGAAGAAATGAATCCGGCGTAGGAAAAGTCTTTGAAAGCCGCACACAAAAAAAACGAGTTGAGAACTCTTACCGTTGTTTGCCCACGTGTTGACGGAAGAAACGTGTGTTGGTAGTTGTTTTGCTGAGACCAGTTCAAGAGAAAAGCGTGAGACGAAGCGCTAGTGTATTAGCGTCGTTCTGCCGAGCAGAGAAGAGAGAGAGAGAGTGCGCTGGTGCCAGCATACTTCTGTCGAGGCTGGTCGATGAACAAGAGATGGATTTTTCGTTTGCCACGGTTTTTATAGTCAGAAGGGCAGATAACTCTGGTGTCGCTTTACAGTGCCACCTGTCGGTGAAAAAGCGACACCTACCGGCAAACCGGTGTAGTTATGTTTTGAAAGGAGGAGGTAACTGCTACAGTCTGAATAAAAATGTCTTGTTTCGAAAATGGGATCTTCTGAAATTTTATTCATTTCAATAAAAACAATACATTTGTTTTTTTTTAATTTCTAAAAAAAGATTAGGATACGAAAACAATGTTTTAAAAACTGTGTCTATATCCCTTTTTTTACAAAATTAGCATGTAACCGCACTTACACAAATTGACTTTTTTTGAAACCGCAAGACATTGAACGTATTTGACGGAAAAGCTTCTGATCTTAGTTTTTAACATCAGTTAGACATTTATTACACCGATAAAATGAGGAAAAAGAAGAGAAAACTGTCGTCTTTTGAAAATGTGATCTTATCCTAAAAGCTAAGCTTAAAATTAAATTTTATTCGTTTTAACAAAAAAGAAAAAAATACATTGTCATTTGTTTTTTCAAATTTCTAAAATAAATTATCACACGAAAACAATGTTTTAAAAAATCTGTTTATATTCTTCTTTATTTATTTATATATATATATATTTATGTATTTTGTAGTCGCGCGCATTCGGAATATGTTGCCTTCTCCATCTGGTAATATTGTAGAACCTATAATTCAAGCACCAACTTCAAGGCCATATTCAACTCAAGGTAATTTTTTTTTATAATTGGTAGAAATTATGTATTATTTTAATTATTCAGACTACTATTCTCATCTTGATTGTTAATTTCACAACGTTTCGGCCGATGTAACTTCCAAAATTTCTTTGGTTGCATTTTTAAAAACTTGGCAATCTTTAGGTCCAACTCAGGAACCGAAACAGAATTTCGAACACTACCCAAAAACTCACCAAAATTTGTCTACCATTTAAATGCAATGTGAACAAACATCTTGCTGCCCAGTGCCCAACTCACCATCCTAGTTGCCCCTATAAATTTGACCCTTATCACAGTATCCCCTTCCACTTGTTTGGGGCGAATGAAAGTAAACAAAAATAAATAATAATGGAATACTTTTAGGAAAATCGTATGAGGATCCGCATCACTAAGGCCATCTAATGTGTCTGCGATATGTCGATAATATATTCATACTATGGCCTCATCAGGAGGATGTTCAAGCATTCACTCTACTGCAATAGAAAGTGGGCTCCCTTTACCGTGCTAGAAAACTTCTGACACCTGCCAGTATCCTATATCTCTACAAAGCCACCATCTGCCCATGCATGGAGTATTGTTGTTGCATCCGAACTTCTGTCTCTCTCTCTCTTAGAAAAAGTCCAAAAAAGAGTTGATAATCTAATATGTCCCTTACTATCCACCAAGCTCTAGCCCCTGTCCCATCGTCGCAATGTTGCATCCTTGTGTTTGTTTTACAAGTACTTCAATGGAATGTGCTCCAATGAACTTGTTGCTCTGGTGCCCCCTCAGCGTAAATACACTCGACCAACCCGACAATCAGCTAAATCCCATCCATTCACTGTGGAGGTCCCCAAATGCCAGAGAGCCTTCTACTCCAATAGATTCTTTCTTTGAGCTGCTGGCCTTTGGAACTCCTTCCCTGTCTCCTGTTTTCCCGACTGTACTGACACGCAGAAATTTAAAACTAATGTGAACTTATTTGACATGGATAGTGTGTAGGTTGTTCAAACTGCTGTGCACCATATTTTGTTGAGGTCATTGGTCTGGACTGGATTGCCAATATTTTGTATTATTTCTTTATATAGTGTTATTTCTTTATATAGTGTTATTTCTTTATATAGTGTACGGATTTTTTTATTGCTTTTGATGAAGATATTTTTAACTCTCATCATTTGCTGAAAAATATTATATTTTCTTCTATTTGTGTGTAATTTCAATTTGGAGCCGATTTTTGCACCAAAATATACAACTGCTTTTTTTATTAACATTTTTCTAGTGTTCAGATACTTTTAATAAAGGAAACAAACTGTCTCTGTTGATGTCTAAACTTATTGATTTCATACCAGGTGCCCTTGCTGCTTTGCCAGAGAAATTGCCTGATTTCGTCCTGGGTAGCATCAAGGTTTATTTAATTAAAGGTGACCTCCTTAATGAAACGACTGATGCGATTATCCATTGCACGGATGCATCTTTCAGCCTTAAAGGTAAGTCGAATGGTTTCTTTAGAAGAAATATCAAGAATTTGGAACATTCTATTCTAAACTTGCACAATGGTGCATGTTTAGTGGTGTACATAGATGCACGCTGCAGATGCTACATGTTTAATAGGGTGCATAAATTCACGCTGCAGATGCTGCATGTTTAATGGAGTGCATGAATCCATGCTGCAGATGCTACATGTTTAATGGAGTGCATGAATCTATGCTGTAGATGCTACATGTTTAATGGGGTGCATGAATCCATGCTGCAGATGCTACATGTTTAATGGGGTGCATGAATCCATGCTGCAGATGCTACATGTTTAATGGGGTGCATGAATCTATGCTGTAGATGCTACATGTTTAATGGGGTGTATCACTCTATGTTGCAGATGCTACATGTTTAACAGAGTGCATGAATTCTATGCTGCAGAGGCTACATGTTTAACAGAGCGCATGAATTCTATGCTGTAGAGGCTACATGTTTAACAGAGTGCATGAATTCTATGCTGCAGAGGCTACATGTTTAACAGAGTGCATGAATTCTATGCTGCAGAGGCTACATGTTTAACAGAGTGCATGAATTCTATGCTGCAGAGGCTACATGTTTAACAGAGTGCATGAATTCTATGCTGCAGAGGCTACATGTTTAACAGAGTGCATGAATTCTATGCTGTAGAGGCTACATGTTTAACAGAGTGCATGAATTCTATGCTGCAGAGGCTACATGTTTAACAGAGTGTATGAATCCATGCTGTAGATGCTACATGGTTAATGGGGTGTATCACTCTATGTTGCAGAGGCTACATGTTTAATGGAGTGCATGAATCCATCCTGCAAACGGCAGGCCTGCAATGGGGAGATATTCATCTCAGAGTAAAGGCTACTGAAGAAATAGGCTGGTGTCTTTGAAATAGTAATGTTTTCTTGGATACAAGGGTTCATTCTGAGAAATCTGACCACTTGAGATTTTGCATATTAATGTCTACTACATAATAATTATAACCTAAGCTACGCAGCAAATTTTTATGTCTAGTGATAAAACAGCACCATATATGGATTAAATAAAGGGTTCTGTTCGTCAAGGCACACCCAAAGATGGTCGGAGGGTACACCGGCCAAAACGAATAACATCCAAGATGAGAACAGTAGTCCAAATAATCCAAATTAAATTTTTTCATTAAGTTTGTCTAACACATGCCAGCAAGTAAAACAGATGTTAAACCGAATCTGATGATTTCATTTAGTTTCTACTTTAATGTAGCAAGGTGGGTAAGTTAGCTGGTTTTGAATAATTACTATTTTTTTTGTTTGATGATACTTTGAAAATTGTTCAAAGAAAACCTGTCTGGTGGGATCAAAGATTAAACTGCCGAATGTGAGAATGAGAAAATATCACAAACAGGGAGCGGATGAAATTACATCATCAAAGAAACAAGATGGGATTTCTTAAATGATAACTTGGTTAGTGGCGACATGCAACACCGAACAGACGATTATGGGTCGTGAATCTAAACTATAATTATTCTCTCGTTCTCCTCTTCCCTTTGCTGTTTCTGTATGTGAGACCTCAAATATAAGACCATCTGTATGTGAGACCTCAAATATAAGACCATCTGTATGTGAGACCTCAAATCTAAGACCATCTGTATGTGAGACCTCAAATATAAGACCATCTGTATGTGAGACCTCAAATCTAAGACCATCTGTATGTGAGACCTCAAATCTAAGACCATCTGTATGTGAGACCTCAAATATAAGACCATCTGTATGTGAGACCTCAAATCTAAGACCATCTGTATGTGAGACCTCAAATCTAAGACCATCTGTATGTGAGACCTCAAATCTAAGACCATCTGTATGTGAGACCTCAAATCTAAGACCATCTGCTGAAATACTAAAAGAATAGTTTTATTCTTTTGACTTGGCTAGAAAGAGCCTTGATGACTAGTTTAATTTAAGCTTCTCCAGCAGTTGACCTCACCCGCCACCATTATAAGATGAAAGAGAGCGATCAAACACCAGACAAAACATATAGCAAACAAGGACCGCATGTTTGGCATAAGTGAACGTCAAATGAAACAAGCTGTAACTGAATATGTGCATTGTTGGGTTATTTGATGCTGAAACCATACATATTCAGTTGAATTTAGTTCAGTATATTGGCAAAAGATTGACCATGTAAAAGCGAATTATGAGCCTTCATAATGAATTTAATTTAAGCTTCTCCAGCAGTTGACCTCACCCACTTGTAAAAGCGAATTATGAGACAAGAGATAATCATACAAAGATAAATAACCACGATGCGTTCAGTGCCGTCTTGGACTGTTTCCATGTTTGCAGGTTGACCATATCTTCTGTACCGAAAAAGAAGTCTACCAACAATTCAGCCCGAATTGTTTCTGTGCAGGCGGAGTGAAGAAGGGGTCACTTGGCACGTTATACTTGCTGGAAATAATGTGTCATGTGATCTCATCTTCACACCGGCTCCATAAAAAGGGCTGGACACTCACAAAAGCTGTACTTGAGACGATTTCGGTTGAATCATAAGAAGGCTTCTTTGTTGATTCGGGTCGCTGGGCCGTGGAACAAGTAGCCCGTGTTTTGTATACGATTGGATTCTAGATTAATTTGTTTTGTCGGCGTCAGATATTTTGTAAGCAAATAGTCTCTAAATGATAGTCGGGCCTCTGACTGGTACTTCCACATCTGAGTCAGAGTGGTCCTGGGAGTAGTTGTCACTGAAGGGTGACTCCACACTCTCTAAAGCTCCCAAATATGGGCACTCATTATTAGATCCATTTTTATGTCATACCCAGGACAATTGGATAGAGGGGGAATTGTTGATAGGGTTGGGAAATAGGGTAGGCAGAAAAAAAGGGAGAAAATGTTTGGAAATATGTATTTTAGGGTGAGGTGGAAGCGAACACCGAGGCAATTTAGTGTTGTGCTGGTAACAAATTATATGCATAGGACCCTGGGACCCTGGCGGATACTACCACTCCAGGTAAGAGTGGACCTGGGAGTAATAGTAACCAAGGCTTGATTCCCGCAAAGCTCCCAGATTGGGGGCTAACTACTAGATTCAATTAAGATCATACCCAGATCGGCACATGTTGCATAATTAAAAAAACAAAAACAGGGTGAGCGATGGGGGTGGAGTTAATTAAAATAAAAACGTATTACACATTTTGACGGTCACTCCTGAAGTCTAGTCGGGGAAAGAAGCCAATTCTTAATTGTGACGTCAAAGCCAAACAAGGCTTACTCCGACTCCTCGATCCTCAATTTTAATTCAATGAACACATTTGAAAAATACCCATTCTGGTTTCGGCCATTTTTTGTTTCTGAACATGATCTGTTAATTTCTATTTTATTATTCTAGGTGCGATTTCACGTTGCCTCTCTCGAAAAAGTGGTCACGCCTTTATTAGAGATACGCAACAAAAAGGTAAGTTTCTTTTTTTTTTCTGAGCAAAAAATATTGCGGATAAATTTTAATAAATCATCCATTGTTTTTATGAGTTTTTGACTATTTTATTCAACATTGTAAAAACATGAAAACAGCAACAAAAAAAAAAGCAGAAAAACAAAACATTCACCCCTTCGACCTAAATACATCTGACCAACCCGACAACAGCTAAATCCCATCCATTCACTGTGGAGGTCCCCAGATGCCGGAGAGTCTTCTACTCCAATAGCTTCTTTCCTCGAGCTTGTTAACCTTTGGAACTACCTCCCTGCTCCCTGTTTCCACGACTGTATTGACATGTAATGAATCAAGAAGTTGACAATCGCCTCACTAGAATCGAAGGATTCACAGCAAGAACTCATCTAACTACCACCATTGCAAAGAACTTTTCCTTTCTTCCTCTGTGTAACTAAAACCAAACGGAACCTCCATGAACTTTCTGAACTTTCTTTCTAACAACTTCTCATCTGTGGAACACAATAGCACGGGACTGCTTCCCTGCTGACTCCAACATTTTGTAAGTAGTTGGCTTTCTTTTTTCTGTTGTTGTGAAGCTGTTGTCAGAGTTGTGTAAACATATATAAGGCTGCGTGTTCAGGGAGGGGAGCATCGATGCATGCTGCGGACGGCAGTTCTGCAATGGGAAAATATTTAGCTACGCAATTAAATAAGAATTTAGAATCCGAAACGAAATTGTATTAATTAATTATATGTAAAGTGTAATTTGTTTTTTCACTTCATCATCCTCATCATCATCCTCATCATCATCCTCATCAACAACAGTCGGTTTATTTGTTGAATCAGGCCACAATTAATCTTCTGATGAGAGTGGGGCCTGATTGTCTACTCTCGATCTAAGTCTTCCCCTCCATTCTTGTCTTTGGTGAGGCCTGACGGAATCCATACTCATACTTATAATATAACAAATACTTTTTCTGTCTGTCTATCTATCTGTCTGTCTATCTGTCCGTTCTGGAGAATTTTTGTAAACGTAAGAGGGGGGGCGGATAAATACTATTTACTTAATTTTCAAGTCAACGAAAATCTTTGTAAACGTAAGAAATACATTGGGGAACATTTTAACAACTAAATAAACAATAAATAAATTTGACGAGGAAGTCATGATTCGAACTTGCAACCTCAACGTTTAAAGTCAAAGTGAATGATTTTTGTCTGAAACTCTACCGACTGAGCAAAAATGACAAAGATAAAAAAATCTGTTTGATTTAAATACTTAGCACTTAATTTTTTTTTTAAAAAGAGGATGTATTTATGCGTAGATTTTTCTTTCTCTTTTTACTTTTAGTTTCTGAAATGTCAATAAACCATTATGCTATCAGCACAGGCCACAACTTGAAATGCAAACATATTCTACATTTGGATATCATAAGTCATTTGTGGCAACCAGAAAGAATCCTTCAGACTTGCTTTGCTGCTGCGGACAGTTACCAGATGTCATCAGTGAGTCTTCCACAACTCGCGACGAGTAAGTTCAGTTGTTGATCGAATCTTTCCAGGCATTCGTACAGATGGAAAAATCTTTATGTTGTTCACACCAACTCTTATTTCAATTTTAATTTAAAATAAAAACTTGAAGTCATACAATGGACCATACATGTTTTTTTTAAATACGAGTCTATCATCAAAACAAAATGTTCTTAGGTCCTCTACAAAATACACAGGCAACATCAATGCCCCCCAAAATTATAGATTACACCAGTAACAAAACAAGATCCATTGTCAAATACCTCGGTAAAAATCATTAATTATTATCCAAAACCAAAAGTTCAAAATACATGAAAATTCGCCATTTTCGTTTTTCAAAAAACTTTTATTAAGGGGAAATAACTATAGCTAAACTATATTCAAAGGGAGGTAAATCAAGGGAAGTAAATCAAGGGAGGTAAATCAAGGGAGGTAAATCAAGGGAGGTAAATCAAATCTGAATTGTTTAAAGATTTTTTTTTTTTAAAAGAAAAGAAGAAAACTCCTAATGTTGTTCCATTCCATTTCAACTTTAATTAAAAATAAAATTATATATATATATAATATATCTATATGATTATTTGGATCAAGGGAAGAATAAGGACCCCAGATCATTAACACAAGACGCGGGACATATTTTCAAATCACCGGTTGACCTCGCAATACACGTGGTCTCTATTTACAAAACACTTGTAAATAGATCTTTTATTTATGTTAATATTTATTTTAAGGCAGAGAGTTCATAAATAAAACAAATAAATATTAACATGTTTTCTTTTCTTTTAACATGTATACGCTTTTTTAAAAATCGGCTGACTTGTAATCTGTCGTTTTGCAATAAACAAAACAATTTATCATTTTTTTTTTTACTTTTATTTACTAAATAAAAAACAAATTTTAAACGCAATTCTATATTTCGTGTTGTGTACTTTTTTTTCTTTTCGTAGGGAGGCGAGTAGCGAAGTTTTATATATTTGTTTGTAATTGTTGCTTACAGAAAAAAAAGGAAAAAACTTCATAAATTTTAAATTGCTTCCGTTTGGAAACTGATTTTTGAAGTCTAACTCCGCCCTCGTGGGGAAGCAAAACGAAAGATTACAAGTCAGCCGATTTTTTAAAAGGCGTATATATTTCGTTTATTTATTAAAATAACTTGCGTAATCATCCGTTTTGCCTCCTCGGGCTAGGAGCAATGTGTAGTATGGAAAAATCCTTCTAAACTGAGGTAAGATCCATAGTGCCCCTTTTTGGGAAGCTTGATTTTTCCCTACAAAACGAAAGATTACTTAAGTACGGTGATAAATATTTCATACCCCCCCCCCCCCATTTCTGCCCTCGTGAAGTTTTTTCCTTTTTTTTCTGTAAGCAACAATTATAAACAAATATATAAAACTTCGCTACTCGCCTCCCTACGAAAAGAAAAAAAAGTACACAACACGAAATATAGAATTGCGTTTAAAATTTGTTTTTTATTTAGTAAATAAAAGTAAAAAAAAAAATGATAAATTGTTTTGTTTATTGCAAAACGACAGATTACAAGTCAGCCGATTTTTAAAAAAGCGTATACATGTTAAAAGAAAAGAAAACATGTTAATATTTATTTGTTTTATTTATGAACTCTCTGCCTTAAAATAAATATTAACATAAATAAAAGATCTATTTACAAGTGTTTTGTAAATAGAGACCACGTGTATTGCGAGGTCAACCGGTGATTTGAAAATATGTCCCGCGTCTTGTGTTAATGATCTGGGGTCCTTATTCTTCCCTTGATCCGATTATTTTTATTTACAAAATCTGCGACACTGGCATGTCGATGTTATCGATCAACAGCTATAATGAACTGAGATCTCATCAGACAGAGTTAGAATCTGATCTTAACCGTAGATCATATTTGGAAAGAACCTATCTATTTGATATTCAGCACTTTTTATAAACCCGGTTGAAATTCTTTGGATTACTACTCTGTGGATGTTTTACCTGGATTATTATTATATATATATATATATATATATATATATATATATATATATATATATATATATATATATATATTAGTTGTGTTATAGTGAAATAAAATTCCAGAAGGAAATCCGGGTATGAGAGCTCAATGTAATAAACAGAGCAAGAATAAAATAAGATAAAGTAACATGGAATCACATAATCACCGGTGTAATAATTTATTGCTTGACAATGCCGGAAGGTTGAAATAAATTATTGCACCGGTGATTATTGTGATTTCATGCTACTTTATTTTATTATATATATATATATATATATATATATATATATATATATATATATATATATATATATATATGGAAGGATGAAAAGGAATTAAAAAAGTGACGGAGGCAGATCTTTTTTCAATTCAGTTGCTCAATGCAAGGTATATTCCACAAAAAGGCAATTTATTCAATTAATTTTTTCCTTAAGCCAGGCTTTTCAAAGATCAAAATCTTATCATCAGAGGAAATTGCTGGGATAGATAAGTTGACAAAAGCCAAGATTTAAAATTTGAAAAAGTAAAATAAAGATTGTGGGGAAAAGAACAAAGCAAAAAGCTGCCTGAATGCAAGCAAGTGTCCAATTGTAAAAAAATCCGGTGTCAAAAAGTCCAGCGAAGAAAGTGATTAATAGCCTGGCTTCCTTCTATTTATCTGCTCTATCCGGTATATTGAGCTGTATATTTTTCACAATAGGTTTTACCTTTCCTAAAAGTTCGCTTTTAGTTCTCTACTTTATATATATATATATATATATATATATATATATATATATATATA
>OY744534.1:4508759-4596259 GCA_963556195.1 Sepiola atlantica | reverse complement strand
AGGTGTTCCCTCATCCTTTAGTTCCCATATACGAGCCCCTAAAGCTGTATTTACTTTATCTCTATATTTGAAGGTATGTCTGTGGGCATATAGTCTTTGCTTAAACATGCCCTTTGTCATACCAATGTATATCTCCTTCTTGTCCGTTGGTTGTCTGGAAATGCTCGCCTCATATACTATTGATGTTACTTTGCAGTTCCCATCCACGGGGCATTGATCTCTGGTTGTACAGGAGCAGGCTGTATCCTCTATTGGTTTAGGTTCGGCTGTTATAACTTTCTTCATAGATGGGAAGCATGAGTAACTCGTTTTTATAGAGTTCCTGTTAAAAGATTTGTGGAATTTGTGCTGTGGTGGGAAGTGTCTATCTAATAATTTGAGGAAGGTTTGGCCTACCTTAGTTTTGCAGTTTAGAGAAAAAGGGGGGAGAACCAGATAATGTTCCGATTTCTGTTGCGGTTCCTAGTGTTACAGTGTTGGGTGGGCATATATGAAATCTTATCTTTGAATCCGTTCTTAAGGAGTGCCTCATTATAGTATGGCGCCGCCTGTTCAAAAATTTCTCGGTTAGATGATATATATAGATGATACCTAAGGTACTTTTTAAAAAAAATTATTTGTTTATTTATTTGTTTATTTATATATATATATATATTTTTTTTAATGCAACTTTAATTTCTATGTAATTTTTTTGCTAGCTAGCATATCGCAGAATGGTTCTTCGGTCTAGTGTTTGGATAGTATTATTATTATTATAATTAATGTTTTTTGATATGCAAATTACCATATCACACGCTAGTCTTAAGGGTAATTTATTATTATTATTATTATTATTATTATTATTATTATTATTATTATTATGTATATATTAATGAAATTTTAAGCTGAATTATTTCAACACTTGATTATTGGGGAAATGGTAGTTTGATCAGTACCATTGGAGAGCCATGCATATTATAACTGTCCTGTTTTTAAATCTCCGAAACAGTTACATGGTAAACAGCTGATGATCCCCGTGTTAATATTAGACGCTTAAGTTAAGGTCTCCTTTTTTTGTTTCACTGTTAGATACTTAACCCCCCCTTTTTATTTACTTATTATTATTTTTTTTATTTATGAATTTTCCAACGAATGTTAAGTCTGCAATATCTTGGATTTAGTTAGTTTCTCTGGGAATTTAAACTGCATTTTACTTTTTTTTTCTTGTTTAAAGCTTCTTTAGACTATATATATATATATATATATATATATAGTCTGTATTTAGGCAGCATGTTTTCATTTAGCCATACGTCATTGTATAACACAGAATGTTTTGGTTTGTTTGATTAGTCTTTTTTTGATTTTCTCGATCTTTCCGATATTTGAGATATTCCTGTCTAATTGTCAGATGTAGGCTCTGTAGGTGTTTTGTTCCATTTTTTTCGTGAGTACTTTCGACTGACTCTCTCAATCATCTTCAGGCGGAGTGTTAGACTTGCTTATTCATGTCTGCTGACTTAGAACTGTTCAGCAAATTTATAACGTTCTAAACGTATGTGTGATGATATTCCGTACTTGAAACGACGGCTGTTCACGTGGTTTGGCAATTGTCTCACGATATTTCGATTTTCTGTTTGAATTTAATTTTCATCTTTTTTATCAATTGGGTTATGTCGGTACTTTAGTCATGGGTGAGCAAAAACAGTTTTTTCTTTTGTTCTTTGAAAAAATATGTCGATACAATACTAATCTCATGTTGACCTATGATTCCGAAGAAAAAATAAAGGTTAAAAAAATAATGGTTTAAAAATCTAGATTTAAAAACATAAAGATAGTCAGCTCTCAGATGGGACGTCCACATCACCATTCGCGCTACAGCCAGGATTGCGAGAAACACCATTTATCTCTCCCCATCCCACAGCGGCCAGACATTGTCGATGACGTAAGCTAGGTTTAGCAGCAGCAGCGTCTCGGGATCGATATGAGCTGTCACCTTGTTGACATACCCCCAATACCCGGAAGAAAGTGTGATCAGGCGTTTCCTCAAACGGATACTACAGTTTGATCTTATCCGAAAGGCCAAGGAGCATATTTTTGCTAGTTTTCAAAATTTAATTTGAAAAGTTTCAATAGAGCTATGAACAAATCTGGGTAATCTATGAAAATCCAGACAAAATTCCATCGAAAAATCAGAGAAAGAAACAGGATGAAATACAGGGTAAAATTTCAGAAACAAAACAGTCAAATCTGATTATGAAAGCAAAAAATTGCCCAAAATAATTGGTACAGCATGAGAGAGCTTTAAAGTTCCAAAATGAGATGAATACAGATAAAACAATAACAGAAACTCGCTTCCATTTTGGTAAAAAATACACATAAAATAAATATTTCCAAACAAGGGCAGATAAATCTATGATAATATTAATCTTTACAAACTAATGCAAGGGAGATAATTAACTATTGGAAAGAAATAAAAATTAGAAATTAAATTAACTAAATAACACAGTTATTAATTATATTACGAATTGTGTCTAACAAACAGACAAATAAACAAACACATGAATAAATGATGATTAAAACATGACCTGTTTGTGTGTGTGGTGGTGGGGTAATTTATAATATATTCATTAGTTTGTTTTAAATTAAAGCATAATGATGTAGAAGTATATCTAATAAAATAATTCCATGAAATATCCCAATAATTTGATAATGGGAGAATATTCTTTGAATGCATACGATAAAACAATGTATTTTAACGAAACACTTAAAACTTAAGATTTACCTTAAAATACATTTTATATAAGTTAAGTTTTGCAGTGAGATTATCTGTCTATCTGTCTGTCTGTATGTCTGTATGTATGTCCAGATAAAAGTAAAAAACTACAAAACAAACGCCCACAATGTTTGCTTATCAATAAACACTTGGAAATAAACACATTGCTTACCAATAAACATTTCGAAATAAACACTTTGCTTACCAATAAACACTTCGAAATAAACACTTTGCTTACCAATAAACACTTCGAAATAAACACTTTGTTTACCAATAAACACTTTGCTTACCAATAAACACTTCGCTTACCAATAAACACTTCGAAATAAACATTGCTTACCAATAAACACTTCGAAATAAACACTTTGTTTACCAATAAACACTTCGAAATCCCCCATAAAGAAGAAATTACAAAAATAAATATATCGAATTAGCAGACATTAAAAAATAACATTTGAATATTTCTAAGTAAATAAATAAAACATTTTCTTTACTTTTTTGTTTTTTTATCCAGACGGCAAAAATGTTCCATTGCATAAAATGGCTTCTGCGATGGTGCGAGTGATTCCGACCTTAAATATGAGATATTTACGGGAAGTGAATATTGTTTTGTATGAAGCAAATAAGGTTTCGAAACTAAAGAACGCCATTGCCAGTGCTCAAAGTAAGTAGAATCCTACCGACGGACAGAGAGAGAGAGAGGCAAGAGGAGGAAAGGAAAGGAGAATGGAGAGAGAGAGAGAGAGAAGGAAAGATTAATATTCTTGGTACAACACTCTTCTTGGAAAAAGAGAGAGAGCACAAAAGAGAGTAAGGAAGGGGGCAGAAGGCACGAACGAGAGAGGGAAAGTGGAGAAAGAAAAAAAAAACTACAGTAATAGAAACATTGGTATTTTTGTGGACAAAGAAAGAGAAAAGAAAGGAGAAAGAGAGAGAGAGAAAGAGAGAGAGAACGAGAGAAAGAGAGAGAGAAAGAGAGGGGTGAATGCTTCGCTGCTTCACATTTAAAATTTGAAAAACCGTAACTCATATGCAGGATTATAACCGTGCTGCCCCTCAGCGATCGTCAACCTCCAAAACGCAAGTGCTGTGGGGTTCTCCTTCGTATGGCTGAGTCGTCTCTCGCACTGGCGACCGCACGGTTTTACAATTTGTATACAAAGCAAGTAACATATGCAGATACATTTGTGTCAGAGACGACTTGTTGAACACGGTTGTGTGTGTGTACATCATTGGGGCGTCATTAATATCCAATATTAATATCATATATGTATTCATATGTAATATTAATATCACATATAAATATCTAATATTAATGTCATATTCATATGTAATATTAATATCTAATGTTAATATTTAATATTAACATCTAATGTTAATTTCATATTCATATGTAATATTAATATCTAATGTTAATATTTAATATCAACATCTAATATTAATGTCATATTCATATGTAATATTAATATTTAATATTAACATCTAATGTTAATTTCATATTAATAAATAATATGAATATCATAATAATATGTAATATTAACATTTTTCCATTCTTTATTATATATATATATATATATATATATATATATATATATATATATATATATATATATATATATATATATAAGCATTATTAGTATTTTTGTTAAATAATTCGTCACTTCCGGATTTGTGCTTTGTTTTATTGTTTGAAATAGTTTTGCTGAATCATTATTTAATAATTAACTTCAGTTAAATGTTTGTTTCACAAATACAATAATTTATATGTGTGTCATCTGCGTGTGCGTATGCATACATGTTGAAGTGCACCAAGAATCTGCTTTCTCTTCTGTAGGTGGCAATATCATACCAAAAACGATCAGCCAATCGGACCTTCTGGAACTGACATATTTAAAAACTAGCGATGCTGAATATCAAACTGTTTCGCAGCAATTTCTGTCGTCTTTAAATAGAACATCAAGAATTGTGTCCGTAAGTTGCACGATTTCTGCATTTTCGTCCATTCTGCACGCACGTCGACTGACGTTATCATTTTGCTCTGGGGATGTTTCTTTTTCTTGATGTCGTTCACGAAAAAGGAGACATAGAAAAGAAGGAAAGGTTTCATGTTATTTTTAGATCCACAAAGTGACATGAGAGAGTTAAACAAGAAAAAAGAAGATAGAGAGAAAGAGAAAAAAAAATCTTATTCTCTGGCATAGATATCTACAGAAGAGGAGGAGGGAAGGTAGCAGGCAGATATATATAAATATATAAATTTTTGGTGCTTATGCTGATGAGCAGCCATATTAAAAAATCGTTTTTTTATAAAAACAATATTATATACTTATTCAGCGTTATCTTCTTACTCACTGTACAAAAAAGTAGAAAAAATTATCCACTAGAATTTTAATTACAAGTATTTTTCCATTCTGCGTATCATAACAGCGACTCGTTCACTAACCATCCATCTTGTTTCTTAAGAAGATTTCAGTTATCTGCCCTTGAAATCTTCTTAAGAAAGAAGATGGACGCTTACTGAACGAGTCGAAGATAGAGAGAGAGAAAGAGAAAAAAAATCGGGTATCTTTCAGAATGATCAGTACAGTCGCGGACGGGGTCCAAAAAACTAACGAGAACGGGGTTATAAAAATAAATATGCAACAAGTGAGTTTAACCTACGTCGAGAAGAGATATTTGTCTACTTACCTATGATATTTGTTTGTATTTTTACGTACTATAAATGGGGTTTTATTAGATGTAAAAAAAATTTCTTGTTCATTTTTTACTCGTTTTTTTTTTAGACATCATGGCGTCTTACGAGCAAGCGCCATTTTTTTTTTTTTTTGCAAGTTTGCGTGATAAAACTATTGATTTCTACTAAATAGCAGTTGGAGCGGTTTAAAAATACAAACAAATATCACAGGTCAGTTTTAAATTAACTTTTATCGACGACAGTTACTTTTATTTGTTGTATATTTGTTTTTTTGAGCGTTTTCAGCGTACTGATCATTCTGAAAGATACCCAAAAAATCTTATTCTCTGGCATAGATATCTACAGAAGAGGGGAGGGGAAGGTAGCAGGTAGATATATATAAATATATACATTTTTCTTCACCCATGTCACCTTGTAAATTTGTAAATAACATGAAATCCATATACTTTCTTCTTTCTCCCTCTCCTTTTTACCTCCACCCCTTCTCTCTCATATCTATGTAATTTTTTTTAACGAATTTTAAAATGACATTGATATACTATAATGAAAACTAGCATCCTATCTGTTGTGATGGGATAACCTGACTTCCCCATTCACGAAATAGATGGACTCGTTGGACTATAAGTACGACTACAGCGAGCAGTCGAGACATTCGAGTTAAGACACATTCTGTCTTACGTTTCTCTAGTCGGTCTGCCCTATTACATATTCTGTTAACATATCTTGTATGTACAAGATATATATATATATATATATATATATATATATATATATATATATATATATATATATATATATATATATATATATAAAGTAGAGAACTAAAAGCGAACTTTTAGGAAAGGTAAAACCTATTGTGAAAAGTATACAGCTCAATATACCGGATAGAGCAAATAGATAGATATGAAAAGCGACGGAGGCAGACATTTTTCAATTCAGTTGCTCAATGCAAGGTATATTCCGCAAAAAAGCAATTAATTTTTGACACCGGATTTTTTTACAATCGGACACTTGCTTGCATTCGAGCAGCTTTTTGCCTTGTTTTTTCCCCCACAATCTTTGTTTTACTTTTTCAGATGTTAAATACCTTGCATTAAGCAACTGAATTGAAAAAAGATCTACCTCCATCGCTTTTCTAATTCCTTTTAATCCTTCTATCTATCTATCTATCTATATATATATATATATATATATATATATATATATATATATATATATATATGTGTGTGTGTATCTTGGCAGCATCTTTTCTTTTATACAAGTATCATTAAAAATAACGGACATCTTGTATCTGGTTATTTTTTCTAAGATCCTTTACGTTTTTCTGATTAGGTTCTTAGTTTCAGACGGAAACTGGCTGATAAAATTGCCATAGCTTCCCAAAGATTTTATTATTCCATTATTGCGACAAAATATATGTTGTTTCGTTAGCGTTCATAATGAACAACCAACTCTTCAAGCATCAATGGAATCCAACTGCCTAAAATTTTTAATTCAACCCGAAATTGAGGTCACGATGGCCCAGACACTAGATATCACCCCACTCAACTTTCTGAAATGTCACCTGTTGGGGTCTCCCCCCTCCCCCTTTCCTGTCCTCGCTATAGGCTGAGCCCCATCTTCGTCCCCCCTCCCTCTTATGCATCTTCAATTTCCGGTTGGGGTTGAATTAAAAATTTTAGGCAGTTGGATTCCATTGACTTTTGAAGGGTTGGTTGTTCATTATGAACGCTAACGAAACAACATATATTTTGTCACAATAATGGAATAATAAAATCACCAACAAAATATATATATATATATATACAGGGTGGGCAAAAATAAGGGTCCTATTTTAAAAAATTCATAACTTTTTTATTTATTGATTTAAAAAAAAATTTTTTTTAGAATAAGTAAAGGACCCCTTCCGAAGCAAGCATGAGCCCTATTAGCCCTAAGGAACGTACCCTCATTTAGAAAACATTATTTTTGCTTAAAAAACTCAAAACAGTGTAAAAAACAATACTTTAGTTTTTGTAAGTTTTAAGAAGTGTTTTTCGGCTAAAATTTGTTTTGCTTATTTCAAAAAATCTCGGAAGGGTCAGTCTACACACACATAAAGTTTCATGAGTTTAACTTTTATTTTGTGGAAGTTATTCAAATTTAAAGATAGGACCCTTATTTTGGCCCACCCTGTATGTATACGGAAATAAACCTATTATTTTAAAGACCTTCTACTCGGGTTATTTATCATTATATCTTCAACCAGATATATCACTATCCAAATAAGTATGGCATTCCAATTTCCCATTAAAACTATGCGCTTCGGACCCGTGATAAATTGTACACTTTGATCTGAAAGCCCCCAAAAGTGTATTTTACTTCGTGTTTCACATTCGACACAACAGCAACATCAGATGAAATTTAAAAAAAATTATTATTTTACATTGCATCTTCGACGATCGGGAGATCCCATCTTTTAAAAAGGGGGTGGAAGGTTATTATATAACTAGCGAGACCCGTGGTAATTCCACAGATGTATCCTTCGTCTGTTGTATATTGCTGCCGTTCTTAAAAATATTTTCGTTCTATGGATACTTGAATATGGACGGAGGGTCAAAATAAATTATCACACCGGTGATTATGTGATTCCGTGTTACTTTATTTTATTCTTGCTCTGTTTATTACATTGAGCTCTCATATCCGGATTTTCTTTCTGGAATTTATTTCACTCTAACACACAATATATATATATATATATATATATATATATATATATATATATATATATATATATATATATATATATATATATATATATATATATATATATATATATATATTTTTGGTACAGAAAAATTAGTACAACATTAGTACCGGCTCTCTTCTGTTGTCATCTGTTTCAGAAATGTAAAGTCACGTGCCACTCTCGTTTGGACGCGTTATTTGCTTAGAGTGTTATGTATGTTTGTTTAAATTTAGTGTAAGGAAGGTTTAATAAGGTTTTTAAAAAAAGGGGAAGGGTGAAAAGTAACAGTTGAGATTTAAATCGGGGAAGATTTAAAAATATTTAAAAATATAAAAAAATGAAAAATATTTCTATATAAATCCCGTGAGTCAATGTTTATGAGTAACGTATATTTGGCCGTTACTGTTTTGGGGTTTAATGATGTGTCTTCTAAAGTAATTAGGGAGAGAAAATGGGTTTAAGGATTATACTTATGAAGAGATAAAAAGGTTAAAAAAAAGCCAACATTAAATTCAAGTTTAAATCCTGGATTAAAGGACTTTAAATCAATTCCAAAGGACTTTAAATAAAGATATTATCCGGGCGGTCTAAGGGCAGTAACTTTGCAGAGTTTTTGAATGATTTGTAGTCAGGATTTAACAGTATTAACTCAGGTATAGTGAAGGCTTATGGGAGTAATAATATTGATATACTGATTAAGACTGGTTTAGAGATAAGCCAGTCTTAATAAGTATACCAATATATACCCCCAAAACTTACACTCTAATTCTCAGTAGCCTCTTACGTTTACAGTGGCGGCCTGCCTTGTTTGGGGTTAAATATGATAAATAAAAAATTGTTGTATTGTCTATGAGAAGTTTTTGGAATTTAATTTTTCGGAATGGCAGTAATGTTTAGTTTTTAGGTGCTGGATTATTGCGCTGGTGTCAGATAGTTTTATAGTGAACTGCCCTATTGTGACACTAACTGGGATTTTCCCGACACTATGCATAGTGATAATGGTGGTAACATCGCCATGACCAATCTAGACGCAGTCTATGGCATCACATTACTTCTGTATATTTTATAAATACATACTCTTCTTGTTGTCTTATTTCTTTTCAGTTCAATTAAGGCCACAATAGATAGCTGCAGAGTAGGACGTCTCAAAGGAGTTGTAGTAGTAAAACCTATGTATATATTTTTTATTGTCACAAACTCAGTCTACCAAAGGAGATTTAAATTGATTTATGAGATTTGCCATATAAGTTGGGGACCTTTGTACTTTTGGGTCCATCTGAAACCATAATTGTGGGTTGGATATCAAGTAAAGACTGTGATCTCTTAAATATTTTAGTAAGATTTGGGCGGGACAGTTAAAATTATTGATCACATCAATTGAGTATTGGAAAAAAAGACATTTTCATTGTTTAGAAAATTAATTTTAATGGCTTTTTTATATGTAAGGCTTCTCGGATTTGTAGCTTTCGTTTGTTACTTTCATATTTTTATGTTGTTGTATTGTCTACAAGAATTCTGTCGGAATTTAGAGAAAGAGCAGGTGTTGGGTCATTACGCTGATGCGTAGTGAGACGTCTTATAGTAGTCAAACTTTCATATATATGTTCTTTCATTGGAGTCCAAGGCGCACGTCATAAACAAAGCTTCCTTTATAGATGCAAATCCCACTTTCCTGTCCTCAGCTTTCTGTACAATTTGATATGACAGAGTGAGGCGTTAAAGCTGCCTTCGTTCGTTGGTTGCCCAAGTATGTCTAACAGCTCTTACGAGCTTGCTCTTGAATAGAGGCAATGAACATTTTCCAGCTATATTGAAAGATCATTTGGTTGAGAGAATGATTCCATTGTAAACAAGAATTAGACGGCATGTTTAATTTAAATTCATATACGAGGTTTGTCTTACCTAAAACTCTAGTCGATGGGGAATAATTGTTGGTTATGATGACCATTGGCGTTTTTAAAATGAGGTTTATTGCATTCCAACATTTAGGACAAAAATATCTATGGAGGTGTCGCACAGCGACTTCAATTAATTACGTTTTCATTATAAAGTGTTAAATTTCATGTCATTCTTAAATCTAAAACAGGCTTAATCAACCACACTATTAATTATTAATTTCATAATAAATTGATACTACATTATAAATTTATATTTTAAATTTTATTTAAATTTTTTAAATATTTAAAAAGTTTTTTTAAAATATTTAAAAAAATATATTAAAAAAATATTTTTTTAATTATTCAAAAATTATATTTTTTTAAATATTAAAATAAATATTTTAAATTAAAATATTTATTAAAATAATAATATTAATTAATATTAATAAATATTAATAAATATTCTTAATAAAATATTCATAAATAATTATGAATATTAATTATATAAATAAATAATAAATAATTTATTATTATTTCATAAATAATTTTCATAAATAAATATAAATTCATAGATTTCATAAATTCATAGATTTCATAAATAATATAATATTAATCAAATTAATAAATATTAATAAATATTCTTCATTAATAAATATTCAATATTAATAAATAACAATAATATTAATAAAATATTAATTAAAATAATTAAATTAAATATTTTAAATTTTAAACTTTTAAAAAATATTTTAAAAATAAATATATCTTAAATATTTTCATATTATACCTTCAATATTAAATAACGGTTTGTAGAGTTGCTTCCCTTAGACCGTTTTTTACCATTACTGTGATATACAAGATTTTTAAATGATTTTTTAAAATAATAAAACATTTTTAAACCAGCCAACATTTAGGACGAAAATATCCATGCACGTGTCGCACAGCGACTTCAATTAATTACGTTCTCATTATAAAGTGTTGTGAACTTAAAGGACCGATAATAATTAAGACAACACAGTGGTATATGTACAAGAGTGTATTTACAGAAGTACAGTATAGTATGTTACAGAAAGTCTGCGTCCGATACGGTGGCTAGGAGTGCCACCAATGAATGCCGTCATGAATGCACGACACTCACAAAAACAACGTTACTTAAGAACTTGTCATTTTCTTTTCCGTTCAAGCACAAATTATATTTTCTTTTTCATCTAGATCGAAAAGATTACCAACAAATTCTTAAAAATCCAGTATGAAGCTCAACTTTCAAAGATCCAGGCTTTAAATCAACGAGGAAAGAATGAGCATATTCTTTGGCATGGAACCAAGGAAGATGTCGTCATAAAAATCTGTAAAAATGGCTTTGATCGTGGTTATTGCGGAACAAATGGTAAGTCTCTTTACAACAGAATCCATGATTGTTGTGCTATGAATAAAGAAAGAACGGACATTATGTGTACTTAGTTGTCTTGTAGCATTTTTGAACATAAGAAACAAATCTGAGCTGCCATAGCTTAGGTGCCGTTGTAGCACTGCCTCAAAGTATACCTATGAGTTCCTGTAAGATTAGCAAAGTGCATTGAGCTCCATTACCCTACCCTAACACAGCTTTAATAAACATCATGTTTTATTTTGCAAAAACATAAATATGTCCTTTGTTAGTTTAGGGTTAAATGTGTCCTTTGTTAGTTTAGGGTTAAATGTGTCCTTTGTTAGTTTAGGGTTAAATGTGTCCTTTGTTAGTTTAGGGTTAAATGTGTCCTTTGTTAGTTTAGGGTAAGGGTTAAATGCATCCTTTGTTAGGATTAGGGGTAAATGTGTCCTTTGTTAGTTTAAGGGTTAAGGTTAAATGTGTCCCTTGTTAGTTTAGGGTTAAATGTGTCCTTTGTTAGTTTAGGGTTAGGGTTAAATGTGTCCTTTGTTAGTTTAGGGTTAAATGTGTCATTTGTTAGTTTAGGGTTAAATGTGTCATTTGTTAGTTTAAGGTTAAATGTGTCCTTTGTTAGTTTAAGGTTAAATGTGTCCTTTGTTAGTTTAGGGTTAAATGTGTCCTTTGTTAGTTTAGGGTTAAATGTGTCCTTTGTTAGTTTAGGGTTAAATGTGTCCTTTGTTAGTTTAGGGTAAGGGTTAAATGCATCCTTTGTTAGGATTAGGGGTAAATGTGTCCTTTGTTAGTTTAAGGGTTAAGGTTAAATGTGTCCCTTGTTAGTTTAGGGTTAAATGTGTCCTTTGTTAGTTTAGGGTTAGGGTTAAATGTGTCCTTTGTTAGTTTAGGGTTAAATGTGTCATTTGTTAGTTTAGGGTTAAATGTGTCATTTGTTAGTTTAGGGTTAAATGTGTCATTTGTTAGTTTAAGGTTAAATGTGTCATTTGTTAGTTTAGGGTTAGGGTTAAATGCATCCTTTGTTAGGATTAGGGTTAAATGTGTCCTTTGTTAGTTTAAGGTTAGGGTTAAATGTGTCCTTTGTTAGTTTAGGGTTAAGGTTAAATGTGTCTTTTTAGTTTAGGGTTAAATGTGTCCTTTGTTAGTTTAGGGTTAAATGTGCCTTTTGTTAGTTTAGGGTTAAATGTGTCCTTTGTTAGGGTTAGGGTTAAATGTGTCCTTTGTTAGTTTAGGGTTAAATGTGTCCTTTGTTAGTTTAGGGTTAAATGTGTCCTTTGTTAGTTTAGGGTTAAATGTGTCCTTTGTTAGTTTAGGGTTAAATGTGTCATTTGTTAGTTTAGGGTTAAATGTGTCATTTGTTAGTTTAGGGTTAAATGTGTCCTTTGTTAGTTTAAGGTTAAGGTTAAATGTGTCTTTTTAGTTTAGGGTTAAATGTGTCCTTTGTTAGTTTAGGGTTAAATGTGTCCTTTGTTAGTTTAGGGTTAAATGTGTCCTTTGTTAGTTTAGGGTTAAATGTGTCCTTTGTTAGTTTAGGGTTAAATGTGTCCTTTGTTAGTTTAGGGTTAAATGTGTCATTTGTTAGTTTAGGGTTAAATGTGTCCTTTGTTAGTTTAGGGTTAAGGTTAAATGTGTCTTTTTAGTTTAGGGTTAAATGTGTCTTTTGTTAGGTTAGGGTTAAATGTGTCCTTTCTTAGGATTAGGGTTAAATGTGTCCTTTCTTAGGATTAAGGTTAAATGTGTCATTTGTTAGTTTAGGGTTAAATGTGTCCTTTGTTAGTTTAGGGTTAAGGTTAAATGTGTCTTTTTAGTTTAGGGTTAAATGTGTCTTTTGTTAGGTTAGGGTTAAATGTGTCCTTTCTTAGGATTAGGGTTAAATGTGTCCTTTCTTAGGATTAAGGTTAAATGTGTCCTTTGTTAGGGTTAGGGTTAAATGTGTCCTTTGTTAGGGTTAGGGTTAAATGTGTCCTTTGTTAGTTTAGGGTAAGGGTTAAATGCATCCTTTGTTAGGATTAGGGGTAAATGTGTCCTTTGTTAGTTTAAGGTTAGGGTTAAATGTGTCCTTTGTTAGTTTAGGGTTAAATGTGTCCTTTGTTAGTTTAGGGTTGGGCTTAAATGTGTCCTTTGTTAGTTTAGGGTTAAATGTGTCCCTTGTTAGGGTTAGGGTAAGGGTTAAATGCTTCTTTTGTTAGGATTAGAGGTAAATGTGTCCTTTGTTAGTTTAAGGTTAGGGTTAAATATGTCCTTTGTTAGTTTAGGGTTAAATGTATCCTTTGTTAGTTTAGGGTAAGGGTTAAATGCATCCTTTGTTAGGATTAGGGGTAAATGTGTCCCTGGTTAGGGTTATGGTTAAATGTGTCCTTTGTTAGTTTTAGGTTAAATGTGTCCTTTGTTAGTTTAGGGTTAAATGTGTCCCTGGTTAGGGTTATGGTTAAATGTGTCCTTTGTTAGTTTCTATATTAGAAGTTGCCTATTTCGTCCATGTTGAAATGAAACTATATAATTACTTATAGAGGACCCTGTATAGCAATTAGAGTTGTGAAATAAAACTAATTCTTAGAGGCTGGGTGTATGGAGAGTGTCATCTGGCAGAAGCGAAGTATACTTGACACCAATAAGCACCTGGCTAGAAGTATTCCAGAGGTTTTCATTGATTTATGACTTAATAACAGGGGTGAATCAGCTTTGACAATGTCAGCCGCAATATAACCTCTGACACCTTTTATACCCCTATTGTTACAGGAAATTTAACTGTTTTAATGGCTTTTAACCTCCACTATATCTCGGAACCAAAATGTTCTGTTAGATCTAACAGCTTCCACTAACTGCTTATCTCAGTCTTTTAATGCATCAAAGAATATGTTAAACCAAAGTTCTCCAGAAACAGTTCGTGAACAAGCAGAGTCCAACATTGCCATACCCAATGTCTCTTTCACAAAATTGGACATTTTTACATGAGAATAAGAATCATTTATCGATGTTTGATAACATGAATCAACATTAAACAAAGTAAAGTTCAGCTGGTTTGAATCCACGACAGTGCTGATATTGTTTCTAGAATTGAAACTTGTACAATCTTGAGCAAAATGCTTCATCAAATTGTATTAAGATATAAGACTTGTATTCCTTGGTTGTAAGTTTCTGAGAGTGATCTCGCTTGCTTGTTCTTGTTGTTGTTGGTTATTGCTGGGAAAACAAAGATGGCAGTTTGGGCAAACAGACGTGTGTCCATGACTGGATTTCTGTAACAAGTAAACTAACATTGTCTTCTTTCGTGTTAAGAGAATTATCTTGTTCAGCAAACGTTGAAACACATTTTTAAAAAAGATGGCATCTTTTACAAAACACCCACCTATTTTGCTAAATGAAAATTCATATATCACAATAATAAACACTGATTTCTTGTCAGCCACTTAACTAGTTTCGGGGTAGACTTTTTTGTCAGCCAGCTTTGTAACCCCTTCCTTCTCTATTGGGCTCATGAAGGGTTTACTTTTTGGCCAGCCTGTTTAGAGTCCAGGAGATTGAACGCTGGTGGTGGTGTTTCTTTTAGGTTTGGTTTGTCTAAGTGATTTTACCTTCCTCTCCCTTTTTATTATTGTGATTAGCTCCTTACATTAAGTGGCTTCATGCCTTGTCTGGAGTGACTTCCATAACAAAAAAGAAAGGCAGTTTCGAAAGAAAAAATACCTCCGAACACAGTCAGCTCACAGGCTAAAGAGAAAGAACTTTTCCTCTTCTTTGTCACATCTCTTTTCGGACTTCCTGTTAATGACCGTTTTAGGATTCCACTTTTGGTAGAGCTGGTTTTAAGGAAGCATTTTTAAGAAGAACAGTTTCAGATAATACTCAAATGTGAGATTGCAAGAGAAATGTTACATGATAAACACAAACAAATTCATGAGTACAAAAAGGCACAAGTTTACAAAAAAGATATCTTATATATGTTTAAAATGAAAGTCTACAAAGATAGGAAAACATAGAATCTTTGTTCATATTCTAAGAGTACTTGCAGTACAAGGAAGATTCATTTGCTGGGATATTGAAGAAGCCTGAGTCAATAATTTAAGTGCCGTGAATTATCGACGGGTCTGAAAAATCGTAATCAAAACTTCCCCACTGAATTACAAAATTTATATTTGATTAAAAGTTATTAATAAAAGTCATTGTTCATTTGTTTTCATTGTAAAAAGTTAATTGAGAAATGTTAGGGTTAGGGTTATTTGTTCATTTGTTTTCATTGTAAAAAGTTAATTGAGATATGGTAGGGTTAGGGTTATTTGTTCATTTGTTTTCATTGTAAAAAGTTAACTGAGATATGTTAGGGTTAGGGCTATTTGTTCATTTGTTTTCATTGTAGAAAGTTAATTGAGAAATGTTAGGATTATTAAAATGAATAATTTTATACATTTGTTTTCGATGAGCAGACGACAGTGTGAAAGAGTTAATACGTTGTGTCTGTGTTAGTGTCAGAGTGTGTATGTTTATGACTGTGTGTACGTGTGAGTTGAGAAATTGATTATTAGCTTTCCCATCACCCGAACGAGGGGCGAGAGAATCAGGCGGAATGTCAATTTTAGTTCTGTCATGGATTTTGGCTCAACTTGTTTATTGATGGAAAACTGTCCTTTTATTCACTCAGGATGGATCAAAAAGGCAATTTTTGACAAATTCAGAGAAATGTATTTCATTGGCTCAAAATTAAAAAAAATGTTTTTATCAATTCAGGCGAGTGTATGCGTCGAGCTATATGCGCAGAAACGATTTTAAGCATTTTTATTTTTGGCACCGAAGAGTAAACTTTCGTCGACATATATCCAGTAATGTAACTCCAACTCTAATTCTTCAATTTTTAAAAATTGAATTTTCTATTCCTCAGCTTACTTTAACCTCATGTGGAAAATGCCGTTTTTAATACTTTTTTTTACAAACCAGCATTTAAATATTGTTGCACAATGTCAGAAATATGTTTTTTCTTTGCAGGGACTTGGCATGGCCAAGGCGTTTATTTTGCTACTCAATCGGAATACTCAGATCAAGATACATACACACCCCGGGACAGCAATGGCCGCAAACATATGTTCATGTGCCGTGTGGCAACTGGGGTGTATATCCAGGGAACGCCAAACTTAAAGGTTTTACCAACAAGGCCAAACAGTGTTTATACATATGATTCGGCTGTCAACAGAATAGGGGCACCTACAGTTTTCATAATCTTCAACGATGTGCAAGCTTATCCTGCATATCATATTACATACATATAAATAAAAGGCGTGAAAAGACACACACACACACATAAGTTTTCCTAATACACACATAAATTGTCACAAAATGGTTAATATGCTGTAAAACTTTTACCAAAATGACTGCATTCGGAATTAAATAACTAAAAAATGGTTGATATGCCGTAAAACTTTTACCAAAATGACTGCATTCAGAATTAAATTATTCGTAATTATTTGGTATGCCGTAAAAGAAAATGACAAAACCATAAATAAATATTTGAAGATATTAAGAACATAAAACTTTTATCAAAATGACTGCATATATATATATATATATATAATGCTAATTTTAAAAAGATTCTATAAACATGTCTCATGTCCCCTCCCTCTCCTTCATGGTTTAAATTAACTCCGGCCACCACCAATGTTCGCTCTTACTCCTTCCACAGTTATTGTAAAGTCTTCCACCATCTCGATGAGCACATAGCTGATCTTATCATAAGCAACCTCTTTTGGCTTACATAACACTACCTTCCCCTCCTCCTCCCTAATAATCTTATAACTCCAACCCCCCCCCCCCCCCCCCACTCTCTACTGTCAACCCAATTTCCAACTGCCACCATCTATTTGTATCTCATAATTTATTTTTTCATAAACAACCTCTTTTTCAAACTTTTGGTACTTGTGTGTTGTTTTTTCCTTAGACCAATCATCTTGAGGAAGTCTTGAAATAAAGACGAAACGTTGATGAATACATAAATAATATTTTTTAGTTTTCCTTTTTTTTCAATTTTTCTCACACGCTTATATGCATTTTCCAAATTTTGAATTTTGGCTACTCCCCTGCCTACTTACTTATCTATATAATTCCTCTGATAATAAGATTCCAATCTTTGAAAAGCCTGGCTTAAGAAAAAAAAACATACTTTTATTGAATACACCTTGCATTGAACAACTGAAGATGAAATAGATTTGTCATTTTTACATTTTTTATATTTCTCTTTTTTCATTTATATATATATATATATATATATATAGTCTCGGAAGTATCTCAACCATTAAAACTATGTAATAAAAAAAAATAAAAATAAAAAAAAACCTTGTCCGAAGTCGTTCAGTGGAAAATCACTCATGTAAGTCAATTTAATTTTTACAGTTATTATATTAGTTTGCTTCTAACATTATTTAAGGGATCATCTGTTGTTTACCATGAAAAACTGTTTCGGGAATTTAAAAACAAGACAGTATTTAATTTCATGACTTCCCAGCAGAGTTGATCAGACCCCACTTCCCTTAAAAGACAAAAACATAAACGTTCCGTATACTAAATCTAAGTTTTGTTCCGTATAAATGTTTTGCTAACTTATATTAGTTATTAAAAAAAAAAAAAATGAAAAAAAAAAGAAAGAAGTCCTCCTTACCTGTGTTGTTTGTCTGTCTAATAAAATTTATCCGTTACTTACAAAAATGTTGCTTCATTTTAAAGTGTTTAGACGAATCCATTACACTATTTTTTAGGTGATTAATGTATTAAAAAATATTAAAAATATCAACGTATCAAAATATAAAAAAAATTTATATACATTTAGTCTTTTTTTCTCCCCCTCCTCCGCCTATATATATATAATACAAATACTCACCCATTTTTGTCTACAAGAAAATCTCTTCTCTTTTTAATTTGCCTATGTTAGATTTCAATGAAATTGTTAAAAAAATTATATTTATATCATCTGCATTAATATCGATAAAATGCAAAAAGAACAAATGTATATTTTGTTTACGATGTATAAAATCGTAAAATGATAATAAATGCTTTTTCTTTTTTTCTTCTTTATTTATCGAAGATCTGCAACGTCGGGCACGTTTTAATAATTTAAGATTTTTTCTTTTTGTTAGTTTTAAGTAACCTTTGCGCATTCCAGAAAACATGTCTACTTTTATTTTTATTGTTTAATTTTATAAATAAAATCGTAAAATGATAATGAATTTTTTTTCTTTTTCTTCATAATTTAAGTAAAAATAAAATGATTAATTAAACAAACAAAAAATTGTTCCAATAAGTTTTACATTTTAATAATTTAAGATTTCTTCTTTTTGTTAGTTTTAAGTAACCTTTGCGCATTCCAGAAAAAATGTCTACTTTTATTTTTATTGTTTTTGTTATAAATAAAATCCTAAAATGATAATAAATGTTTTTTCTTTTTCTTCATAATTTAAGTAAAAATTAATTGATTAATTAAACAAACAAAAAATTGTTCGAATAAGTTTTACATTTTAATAATTTAAGATTTCTTCTTTTTGTTAGTTTTAAGTAACCTTTGCGCATTCCAGAAAAAATGTCTACTTTTATTTTTATTGTTTTTGTTATAAATAAAATCCTAAAATGATAATAAATGTTTTTTCTTTTTCTTCATAATTTAAGTAAAAATTAATTGATTAATTAAACAAACAAAAAATTGTTCGAATAAGTTTTACATTTTAATAATTTAAGATTTCTTCTTTTTGTTAGTTTTAAGTAACCTTTGCGCATTCCAGAAAAAATGTCTACTTTTATTTTTATTGTTTTTGTTATAAATAAAATCCTAAAATGATAATAAATGTTTTTTCTTTTTCTTCATAATTTAAGTAAAAATTAATTGATTAATTAAACAAACAAAAAATTGTTCGAATAAGTTTTACATTTCAATAATCTCTATTTATAAATGTTGTACAGGATTACTTACCTCCCCTTTCGGACCAGAAAAAAATGGTTAAAATAAAATAAAGTATTTCCAAAATGTTTTGGAAACGATCGTATGCCATACTGGACTTGATGTTCTAATTATTGGAACAATTGTAATGTTTTAATTCATTGAATGTTATACATATATATATATATATATATATATATATATATATATATATATATATATATATATATATATATATGAAATTAAAAGTGGAACAGTGGAAGACCCATAAGCTCAACGTTTCGCCCGATGTGATGTGGGCTTTTTCAAGAGCAGATGAAAAGTGTGCTAAAAATGACAAAATATATGTATGTATAATTATATGCTGACATTTTGCACACTTACTCCTGACACTTTACATATTTGCATATATTTCCCTCCATTCAAACCCTACCACCATATTCCCCAATTATATGACCTTCCCGTATTTTGTCATTTTTAGCACACTTTTCATCCGCTCTTGAAAAAGCCCATATCACATCGGGCGAAACGTTGAGCTTATGGGTCTGCCACTGTTCCACTTTTACTTTCATCCCGTCGGATTGTTTTATCCTTTTATCTACCCATATATAATATATATATATATATATTTAACTTAGTTCACCCCAAACAAGGCAAGTTGCCACTGTAGATGTAAGGGGCTACTGAAAATTATTAAATTAAAAATAAAAGACGATTTTATCTATATGTCGCCATTTTTCGTATATTTTGAGTTTTTCCGAAAGTTATCTCCCTTGCCTATTCAGTAAGCTGAAATGTCTAACGATACGTAAAATCATTTTTTTTTTTCTTATAATTTAATAAATACTGGATTAATTTGTGTATTTTTTTATGTACAGGCTTATTATGAATTTCGGTTATCTCCCTTGAATATCACTTGAATAACTCGTAATGGAGGACGTATTGATTTATCTACCTCCCACAAGGTTAAGATGTGACACAAGGTCGGGAAAGCGGGATTAGATAAGCCAGCGCTCGAGAGGTGAGCACTCTGGCCATTTCAAAATTGCCTGGGAAGCCCTGTCGGCATTCCCCGGTAGTGTGGAAATTTCGAGATATTTTCTAGTAAGTCATCGGTTACTTCCCTTTGTTTGAAGGCTGTCAGTTTGCTTACGTGCCAAGTTGAAGGTCATATGGATTAGTTGCGTGGGAGCTGAGTAGGTTGACGCCATTTTGTGTCACGTGGTTTCTATTTTTAGCAATGATGCATTAGTTCTGCCTCGATCTGATATAGGCGCGAATTTTAATTAGAACAGAGTTAGACGCCAGGCAGTCAACACCTGTAAAAGCTGTTTCTCCGTCCACATGTGGGACGTTAAATTTAGTGAAGAATTTCTACTTGAAGAAGATTAAGAGATAGAGTATCTCGTGTCAAGAATTGCCTTTTATGTATGAAATATTTTTCCTTCGGTCAATGAATATTATCCTTTGGAAGATGTTTCAAGTCAGAGACTTGAAATGAAGAATTTGAACGAGATAAAAATAACTCCGGACACGAAATTGCCTATATTGAAGAGCTTAGCTCCCGTGAACTGAAATACTTTGCTGTTGAGAAGATTCTGAATCAGAGATTAAGAATCGTAAAGTGATCGTCCTTGCAATACAGATCGATTTGAAAGAGATGACTTCGAAAATTGGATCCTCATAATCGCGGGTGATGCTATTCGGGACAAACGGTGAAAAAAGCAAGTATTATGTTTAGTTGAAATTTGGACTGTTCTTGTGACGTATTTCTTACGTTGGATTTGCTATAAGAAAATTATTGAAGAAAAAGAAAGAAAAAAAGAACTTTGTGACAGACGTTTGATAAATAAAAAAAGGGTTATTTTTACCAAGAAAATTGTGTCGGAATCAAGCACGGTTTGTCAATTTTATTACTTTTGATTGTAACTTTGGTGTAAAGAAAAAAAGAGACTATTTGATTGATTTTGTAAGAATACTGACTTTATAGTAAGTTCATGTTTTAAAAGGATTTATTCCTTTTCTTAGATTGTGTCAATTTTTGTTGTATCTAACTTTAATGTTCAGAAATCCTGATGTATTTTTTTATTTTTATTTTTTTTGTACGTTATCTAGGAATAATTTATTTATTCCAGCTTTGGAAAAAAAGCAGTCCAAGCTACCTTTTTTTTGTAAATAAAACTTTGTTTTAACTTTTATGAACATCTTGTATTCTTCCATTCCTTCTCTCTTGTTATAATTTTTTTGTGATAATTGTCCTAGATAACATGACCTTTGTTTAGAGCGGTTTTCGTTAACACCCACGAAAAATCCGACATTAGGGGCGCCTCAGGCGATTAGCAATAAACTAACCCCTTCTCAAAGGGTGAGAAGGCAAAGCCTGGGAGGGTGCACCTCCTACAACTGCACAAGACAGCGTGCAGTATCCATCGGAACAGATACTACACTTTGATCTTGGCCAAAAGGCCAACAACTGAAATTAGTTTTTCTTTAATGAAATAAAAACTTCTTGATTAATTTACGTGCTTTTTGGTATAGGATTTATTCAACCCGTGAGGGTTAGGGTTACGTACATCAGTTTGTTTAATTTAAAGTATCCGCTAAACTGTAATCTTATTTTCGGCTAAAACGTAAGTACAAAGTTTATACATTTCTTTAAATATTTTCATTCCATTGTGAAACTACAGAAGCACCGTGTTACAATATGGGGGGTAGCAGTAGCCATAGTGGTAGGCAGTGAGCCATGAAGACGAGGAAGAAAATATAAGAAACAATGAGGTAAAACTTAATACGTGTGCGTGCTGCACGGAACTTTATTGGGAACTGAACACATAACCAGTGTTGCCAACTGAGATTTTCAAAACCCGCTAGATTGAGAAAGCAAAATCGCCAGAAAATCGCTAGATTTTTAACTTTTCGTCATTATTAGCAACTGAGATTTTCAAAACCCGCTAGATTGAGAAAGCAAAATCGCCAGAAAATCGCTAGATTTTTAACTTTTCGTCATTATTGGCAACTGAGATTTTCAAAACCCGCTAGATCGAAAACAATAAAATCGCTAATAAAAAACACTAGATTTTAACTTCGTACTCATATATATATATATATATATATATATATATATATATACCTATCAAAATGACGATGTTTCTGCAGAGACAGGGGCCACTGTTTCGATCGATGGCGGCGGAAACTGCCGACTCCTCTTCGGGAGAAATCGTGCGAAAACGTGAGCGACGGAAAGAAATTTGATTTTGGGGAAGATAACTGTTTGAAATTTAACAAAAAATAAATTAAATAAAACTTTGATAAACATTATGTACATCAATCCCTGTAAAAAAACTTGTTTTATCGTTCAGTCAATTGTTTACTTTTTTTTTCAAATCAAAGTTTTACTTATTACGTTTTTTTTTTATTCAATAAAAAGTTTACTATTTATTTGATGTACATAATGTTTATCAACGTTTTATTTAATTCGTTTTTTGTTAAATTTCAAATGTTTATCAAAGTTTTTTTTATTTATTTGCTGTACATAATGTTTAATTTGTTTCAATAAATAAATGTTCATAATTTTAACTTATCTTCAGTTGTCAATTCAACAGTTATCTTCCCCAAAATCAAATTTCTTTCCGTCGCTCACGTTTTCGCACAATTTCTCCCGAAGAGGAGTCGGCAGTTTCCGCCGCCATCGATCGAAACAGTGGCCCGTCTCTGCAGAAGCACCAAAATTACTGCCAAAGCTATGACAGCGAAAATATATCCACTGTACAAATATTAATTTGTCTGTTTTTGCCTATTACTTAAAACAAATATTTTGCAAATATTAATTTGTTGTCTGACTTTTGCGGATTATTTTGCAAATTAAAGTTAATTTGTTTTCATAAATATTAATTTGTTGCCACCTGGACCTAGGGTTAGTGGGAGGTTTAATGGAGTGTATATTTTGTTTTGTAAGAAACAAATCATAAAATCAAACAGTGTTTATTAAAAATTAAAAAATATTACAAATTTAACATCACAATAATGACGTATCTAAATATAGAATATTGCCGAAGAAATTGTCCACAAAAATGAAATTAATATTTGCAAAATAATCCGTAAAAATCGGAAAATTAATTAATATTTTCAAAATAAAAGCTATAAAAAATATTCACAAAAATGAGAAAACAAATGAATATTTGCAAAATGATTTTTTCTTAATCCACAAAAATCTGAAAATAAATTATTTAGAAAATAAAAATAAAAAAAAGAAATCCGCAAAAATCGGGCAAGGCCCTTACTCCTATAGTTTTAAATAGGGTCTACCCCCCCCCCCAACGCAAAAAATATTTTAAAACATTTACTGCTGTTTTAAAGCAAATAAAATCGAGTTACGTTTGTTCTAAGAACACTGTTCTGGTATTATCTTTTCTAATTATTATTTTGATAAAAAAATATTAAATAAAAATCCTATTACGAAATTATCCATCATAAGGCATTTCGGTTTCTTCGTAAGAAAGTCGGCCATTTTAATATTTTGTTAATGATTGAATTACTTCGATATTTATTCCATACTTACCTAATTTTCCTACCTTGCCAAAATTACATAATCCCCCCCCCCAAAAAAAAACATGCACCCTTCCTACTACTAACCCTAAGTCCGGGTGGTAATACGAAAATAATAATAAATCTATTATATAAAGGCCAGTTGTCTGTATGTTTGTCTGTTTGTATGTCCAGCTACTCCTCAAAAACTATGCGGCGACATGTCAAAAAGTTTACATCTTTAGGACTGGACAACACCTGGGAGCATAATATCTCAAAATTACGAAAAAAAAAATGTCCCCGGGGGTCAACGGGGCCAGTTTTCGGGGGCGGGTCTGGTTTTTTGAAACTTTTTCAATGTTATTTACTGGTGATTTTGAAATCAGCCAATGTATTCATGTAACAACTTGATAAAAATGCACTGTTCGGTTGTATCAAGTCATCCTATAACTTCTGTCCGGATGTATCAATAACAGTGAAACAAGGGTTGCTCAATCACATCCGCACCTAGCAACCTAAACTTCTATCTTTTAAAATAAAAATAGTTCTTTGGGGGGAGGGGGGGGGAGAATGTTTGGGACGCGGTGGGGTGGGGGGAATTTTGGGGGCGGGTGGTAGGGGTGGGGGGAATTATCAACATCTTCATCCTGCGGGGGTGCTTATACAATATAGGACCCGGAGGCTTCTGAAGTATATGGACCTGGGCGGGGGGTTCTTCTGCAGTATAGGCACCAGGAGTGCATCTACAGTACAGGACCCAGCACCGGGGGTGCTTCTACAATATAGGACCCGAATGCTTCTACAGAATAGGGACCATGGGTGTTTATGCAGTATATGCACCGGGGGTGCTTCTACAGTATAGGATCCAGAGGCTTCTGCAGTACAGGCACGGGGAGAGTGCTTCTGCAGTATAGCCACCGGGGCGTTTCTACAGTATAGGACCCAGCACCGGGGGGGGGGGGGGGGCTTCGTCAATTTAGGACCCAGAGACTTCGGCGTTGTCCGGGAAAAAGTGCTCAATATACTATTTTGCTTGCGGAGAGGAGAGGAGGAGGAGGGAGAGCCCCGGGCAACGCCGGGTACCCCTGCTAGTAAAGAATAAATTTAACAAAAGTCGAAAAAAGTGCGTGCGACGTGGGTGTAACGGGGCTGTTAATAGTCAGTTTATTGAATATTAAAGTTATTTTTTTTATTGTGTTATTTATTTATATTAAATAAACCGCTGTATTGTATCACTTATCTTTCGCGGAAAGAAAACAACAACAATTATTTCAGAATGCATCAGTTTTGCATATACTTGTAACATAAAATGATCCCCCATTTCCGGGCCATTCTAACTTAGTAGGTAAAAGAATTTAGTTAACATTGGTTCTCAGAGTGTAAGTCGAATATTTTTATTGGAAAATTATGGGGATGTAAAGTAAACATTTCAAAGTTCACTGCCTCCTATCTCTCTTATCAAACCTTTTGTAATATTAAAAATCGAAAATTAAACAAAATGCTGGAAGAACATTACATTTTCGCACGATTGGTGACATTTATTAGATGTGTTTCTCCCAGTATTTTGTTTAATTTTCGATTTTTAGCGATTATCCGAGTGACTATCGTCGACATCTTATCGATGCAATTTTCTTTTTGAGTATGAACTGAACAGTCGACACCATGTGTGTTTTTAACAAAAATATGCTTTAAAATAAGTTAAAACACAAATAAACTTATCTAGATAGGTAGAATAGTAACTTATCTTGCCTTTGGTAACATTTATTTGTTGCACATTTATTTGTTGTTTTTTTACACCATTTTTCGTTCTGTTCGCTCTCGTTATAAATGCCCTAGAATTTTTTTTTTATTATTAATTTATTTTTACGTTCGTGGGCTTTTGTCCGTGTTTGAATTATTTTGGTGGCCTTTTGTCCGGTGAGCTTTTGTCCGGTCGCGATCACCATTTTATTTTTAGAACATTAACATTTTTATTGACATGTAAAACTACTGCAGATTTGCATATATCATGTATGGAAACTAGCTTGAGAAATAATCTCATGATGACTAAAGAGAAAATGAATACAGAAAATAGTTTTACTGAAATCTGAAATTGCGTGTGTGTATGTAGCAAACGAAATCGCCAGATTTTAAAGAAAAAAATCGCTAGCCGCTAGATCCAAATTTTACTTGCCAGATTCAAACCAAAATCGCCAGATCTAGCGGGAAACCCGCTAAATTGGCAACACTGCACATAACATTTGAATACAATTTGGCGCCTAATTTCGGCACTATTTACATGCCACGTTTAGCAGAGCGTAGTTATTCCATCACGTGATATTAAGTCACTGATCTCGTCAGGGGGGATTACTTTCAGTTGATAAAGTTCAACACACCGAATCTTGTTTACTGCAGTTACCGAGGATTGTTATCTCATGAAGCAAAAAAAAAAAAACCCCACAAAATTTACGAACCATCGGATGAATTTGGCCTCTTTGGGGAGGAGTAAGTTTATTGCTTACTGTCTGAGGCGCCCCTACCGGGGAATGCCGACGGGGCTGCCCAGGCAATTTTTAAATGGCCAGAGTGCTCACCTCTCGAGCGCTGGCTTTTAACCCCACTTGCTCGACCCGATCTTGGGTCACATCTTACTTGTGGGAGTAAGATAAAACTGGCCTTGAGCCTAACTCCGCGAGGAGTAAATAAACATCGGATGAAGTTTCACATTTGAAATCTTGAGAAAAAGTTCGTCCTCCCTCAAATTTGTTTTGTCGTAATTTTTTCCGACAATGTGCAAATCTAGCCCCTCCTTCAGCAACACCACCATTCCTAGGCTTTCCCTTCCCCATAAATAAATAAATAAAAGGAGAATTAAGAAAAGGTCGCATTTCGTCAATAAAAACACGTGTAGTTCAGACGAAAACACAAATTGACAGCACTAATTGGTCTTTCCTTTCAGAGTCGAAGTTTCGTATATTTATTTTATTTTCTCTAAAAATTATAATATTTATTATTATTTATTAATATTTATTATTATTAATAATAATATTTATTACGTTAAGTTTTAATGATTTCTGTTTGCAAAAGACATTTAGTTTTAATCCGATATAAAAAAAAATGTACGGTTGCTAAAATGATTTTCGTATTTCCTTTTTTAAAACGGTGCTATTGAACTTTATTAACCGGAGCAATTTCCTTCCGGTTAGTTTGGTTTTTTTGCATCGTCTCCTCTTACCAATGTTAAGTCAACACGATAATTAACTCTTCCAGCGCACTCATTTCTACCAGATATTTTAAATTATTAGCAGATATTATTTTTTAGTCCTATTTATTTGTTGCACTGATGTTCGCACTGACAGACCGTGTGAGAAACAAAGCAGGAGTTATCAAATTGATGCAAGAATAGGGCATTTTTCACAAAGCTCGATTTTGTGATGTTGGACAATAGATTATTTGGGTATCTTTTACAATAATCCGCAGAGTGAAAACGCTCAAAAACAAATATACAACAAATAAAAGTAACTAGTGTTAGAATTATTTTTGTACTCAACTTTGTAAGGTAATTTGCATAAAGTCACTTATGCAAATTACCCACTATTACTTGAGGAGTTGCTTGCAACAATAAAGAAGAGAAAAAATTAACAGCAAGCACTTCTCATATATTATTCTTTCTTTCTGTAACAAAAGGAAAATCCCTCCAGAACAACTGTTTTGGAAAACTTTAACCCGACATATATATTACCTTTTTTGCGTTTTACTTGTAAAATATATGCAATTTTAAGTACAAGGATTTTGTTGGTGTTACTTATTTTTCTAAATTGACGAAGTTGTTCGGATAAAAAGGAATTAACAGAAGAAAAAAAAAGAGGTGCGTTAGAAATAAAAAATTATTTCTAACAGTAGCCGATAAAAGTTATTTTCCAACTTATCTGTGACATTTGTTTGTATTTTTAAACCGTTCCAAATGCTATTTATTAGAAATCAATATTTTTGTCACACGAACATTGGACAAAAAAAAATGGCGGTGGGGGGGGGGGGCTATGTTAAGTAGGTAAGGCCGAGACGCCATTTTTTAAAAGTAAAAATCCGTGCAAAAAAGACCAAGAAATTTTTTTTTACATCTAAAAATACTAACAAATTTGATAGGTAAGTAGGAAAATATCTATTCTCGACGTAGGTCAGCTTCACTTGTTGTATATTTATTTTTTATCCCGTTCTTGTTCGTTTTTTGGACCCTGTTAGAGACTCTGCGGATTATTGTAAAAGATACCCGATTATTTTTCAAAACATTCGTTACGGTCTTCTAACCTAAACCTAACCTAACTATAATTGGCAGCCACTCGGACTTAGGGTTAGTTGTAAACATTTGTCAACTGCCTTAAAATGTTAAAATTGTCGGAAATGGAGGGATCATTCTACGTTAAATTTATATACAAAACTGATCCCCCACTTTAAATTCTAAAATAATACAACAAAATAATCGCATAAAAAGTAAAATCTCAATGGCGGGGTGAGGGGTGGGTGCTGGGATTCAGCGAAAGGTGTTTATTCACAAATGTACTGAAAGCAAATGGTAGCGATAATCGTCGCTGGTCTGTCGAGTTCAATGGGCCTGTTGCTTTTAATGTCTTTTTTAATGTCTTCTTATTGTCATTCTGTTTTAACCAATCACTCCCAGTAGTAGATAACAAAACAATGCCTAACGTCAATAACATCTCAGGAATAAAACCCGCTAAAGCCGGAAATGACCCTAAATCTGACCTCTCATATGAGGAAAGGCCCTGAAGCTTCCATCGCTGTTGTACAGAAGACTGAGGGGAGATCTCATCAACACGTATAACTATGTCCATGGCCTGTATGACATTACAACATGCATAGCAGAAATTCAGGGGGATTCTAAAACAAGAGGACATAATCTATGACTGATAAGAAATGCTACTAAGACAAGCAAAAGACTGTCATTCTTTAGTAACAGAGTGATTCCCTGGTGGAACGGATTGCCAGAAGAGGTTGTCAAAGCCCCTTCGGTGAATGCTTTTAAAGTCAGGTTTGACCGTCGTATGGAAAGCCATCTTGTAAAATACAACTTTTTAAAACAAAAATTTTTTTTTTAACATAGACGTAAGGGGCTACTGAGAAAAAAAAAGGGAGACGGTTGGGGGGGGGGGGGGGTCAACCTAAATTGGGATCTGTGCAGCGAGATGTCTGTTTACATTAGTTTTAAATTTCTGCATGTCAGTACTGTCAAGGAAACAGGGGGCAGGGAGGGAGTTCCATAGGCCAGCAGCACGAGGAAAGAAGCTATTTGAGTAGAAGACTCTCCGGCATCTGGGGACCTCCACAGTGAATGAATGGGATTTAGTTGATTGTCGAGTTGGTCTAGTGAATTTACGTCAAGAGGGTACCAGAGTAGCCAATTCATCGGAGCATAATCCATTGAAGTATTTGTAAAACAAGCATAAGGATGCTACATTGCGGCGATGGGACAGAGACTGGAGCTTGGTTGACAGTGAGGGACCTATTAAGTTGGCGACTCTTTTTTGGACCTTGTCAAGGAGGGAGAGACTAGTAGATGATGCACCAGCCCAGATGTGGTAACAATACTCCATGCATGGGCAGATGGTGGCTTTGTAGAGATACAGGATAATGTCAGGTGTAAGGAGTCCACTAGCACGGTAGAGGGAGCCAACCTTCTTTGCGGCAGCCTTGGCAATGTCTTCAATGTATGTGTTCCAATTCATGTTACCTGTGAATGTTAGGCCAAGGAGTCTGAATGATGAATTCTCAGGTAGGGTGTTATTTGCCATGACAATCGGTGGATGGAGAGGTTTCTTGTAATTATTGAAGGAAAGGAGCTGTCTTTGCGGCATTAAAAGTTAGCAACCATTTATGACCCCAATCCACTACAGCCTGGAGGTCATTTTCTAAGGATTCAGCCATTGCCTCGGATATGATCGTGTCTGTTTTGCCAACATGGCGAGAGTAAAGTGTGGTGTCGTCAGCAAATAAACCAATCTCAGACTCTGTGATCAGAGAGATCGTTTATATAGATCAAGAACAACAAAGATCCAAAGATAGATCCCTGAGGTACATCAGCATTTATGTCATGTTGCTTAGATGAACGGCCATCGAGGACAACCTGGATTTCCTTTTGGTTAGGAAGGATCTAATTATATTAAGTAATTGCCCAGTAATACTGTATGAGCGTATTTTCAGGAGAAGCCCTTTATGCCATACCTTGTCAAAGGCCTTGGATATATCAAGCGCTACTGCCCTAGCTTCTCCTGCCTTGTCAAGTGTATGATACATCCGTTCAGAGATGACCATTAGGATGTCTGCAGTAGATCGTGCTTGTCTAAATCCATACTGGCGGTCAGAAAGAAGTTTAGCATTAACTAAGTGCCGTACTATCACTAGATTAATTAAGGATTCAAAGAGTTTAGCAAAGATCGGCAGTAGACTGATTGGGTGGTAGTTCTGAGGATCGGTTCTATTCCCAGAACTCTTGTAGACTGGTGTAGCAGTTACCTCCTCCTTTCAAAACATAACTACACCGGTTTGCCGCTAGGTGTCGCTTTTTCACCGACAGGTGGCACTGTAAAGCGACACCAGAGTTATCTGCCCTTCTGACTATAAAAACCGTTGCAAACGGAAAATCCATCTCTCTTTCACCGACCAGCTTCAGCAGAACAACGCTGGCACCAGCGCTCCGTCTCTCTCTCTCTCTCTCTCTCTCTTCTCTGGTCGACAGAACGACGCTAATACACTAGCGCTTCGTCTAACGCTTTTCTCTTCAAATGGCATCAGCATAACAACTATCAACACACGTGGTCAAACAACGGTAAGAGTTCTCAACTCATTTTCTTTGTGTACGGCTTTCAAAGACTTTCCTCACGCCGGATTCATTTCTTCTTATACCTTTTCAAGAACTGTTTTTCCATCGACACACATGCATACATCACACACTTCATCATTCCACGTACACACACGTTTAATAAACGTTATTTGAACTAACTTATTTTGTTTATTAATTATTATTATGTCTTTGCATGCAACATTGCTTGATTTACTGAACACGTTTATAATCGGGGGAACACGACCCTCGATCCTAACATATGGTGACCCGACGTGATAGCTTTGTTGTATGTGGCGGAGTAATTAATTTCGTACTAGAACAAAAAAAAACAAAAAAAAGAAAAACATTTCTCGTTTTTTCTTCCGTGGTGAAACGAATTACGCACCCATCTTTTTCCTTCTTTTTTCTACCCACGTGGTAGAAATATACAAACAAACAAAAGAAAAGAGGCCGCCATTTTTTCCTGGCTACGTGGAAATATCCAAACAAAGATAAACAAAAACATTTCTCAGCTCTCTCCGAGTATAAAACAAATTACAATTTCATTTTTTTCTTCTTCTCTTTCTCCACCCACGCGTCGAAAAATTATATACAAAGAAAAAGACAAACTTTTGCCAATCCTTTTTTTTCTTTTTCGACGAACAAAAGGACCTTACAATACGCCATTTCCATTGTTTTGAACACGTGGAGATAAAAAGAAAACAAAAGAAAACAAACGCTCACATGCTGACACTCTTTTTCATGACCACGTGTTGATAAAAAAATTCAGAAACGCTGCCACTCTTTGCCATGACCACGTGTTGATAAAAAAATTCAAAGAAATGCCGCCATTTTTTCTGACCATGTGGAAATGAAAATTCAAACAACAAAAAGAAAATACGAACTTATTTTCTCTGTTTCAACAAGCAAAAAAAAAAGGAAGCTGCCATCTTTTTCTCTAACCACGTGGAAATGAAAATTCAAACAACAAAAAAAGAAAATACGAATTTATATTCTCTGTTTCAACAACAAGCAAAAAAAAGGAAGCCGCCATCTTTTTCCCTAACCATGTGGAAATGAAAATTCAAAAAAAAAAAAAAAAAGAAAATACGAATTTTTTTTTCTTTCTTTTCAACAACAAAGGAAAGAGAAGCCGCCATTCTTTCTCTACGTGGAAACTAACATTCAAACAAACGAAAACAAAAACGTCATTCCGTGTGTGAAACAAATTACGACTCCATTTTTTTTCTTTTTCCTTTCTACCCACATTGTTGGAAATATATATATAAAAGAAAGGAAAACTACAAAACAGACAACACACGATGACAAACTCGGCCAAACACGAACAACATCACCAAGCCCCAAGACTTAATACTGGTTGTAAAAAGTCAGGCTCAGCAAGCACCAGCATCACCCTTCAAGGGCTACCAACCCTCTTCAACAACTGGACGTTCGTTGATAAACAGGAGGACACATCAACTTGAACAACCACATCTTCCCGGACATTCATCAAGCACTAAACATTTCCGGACATCACTGACGACACTATGGAAGAAATCACACCAGTTCAAAACGAGTACAACTGCACAAGCGTGACTAAATACTCAACAACTGGACGTTCATTGATAAACAGGAGGACACATAAACTCGAACGACGCGCACCAACGCCAGTACAGATCCACTTGTACCTGGACCTGCTAACTCACTTGCAGACATTTGTGCATCTGACTTTGACCATAGTGTACCACCAATCTCAACAACTAGATGTTTGTTCATCAGTTCCACAACACGGACTAATTAACATGAACAACATCAACAACTGCACAGACCCACTTGTGCTTATTCATCAACAACTGCACAGACTCACTTGTGCTCATTCATCAACAACTGCACAGACTTGTGCTCATTCATCAACACCGCACAGACCCACTTGTGCTCACTCATCAACAACCGCGCAGACCCAAGCACCAAACATTCCCGGACAACACTGACAATTCAACGTTTGTTCATCAGCTCTGCATCACGCAGACTAATCAACAGGAACAACGCCACCAACAAGTGCAAATTCGCTTGCACTCAGCATTTTTCGACCGCAGACTCACTTGCGCTCAAACTTGATGCAAACCCAATTGCATGCAAACAACACGCAGATCCACATGCGTTACAAACACTCAATTCCGCAGACGCACTTGCGATCAATCATTCAATACAGATGCAGAAACAGAAATAAGTAGCGTGCACACTACTTTTTTCTAATCTTCAACAGCAAAACAGACATACCCACAAAGAATGCTTCTCATCTACAACTGTACATATTGAATAATATTTTCAATATTTTTCAATCTGGGGGGGAGTCCTTGTAGCAGTTACCTCCTCCTTTCAAAACATAACTACACCGGTTTGCCGGTAGGTGTCGCTTTTTCACCGACAGGTGGCACTGTAAAGCGACACCAGAGTTATCTGCCCTTCTGACTATAAAAACCGTTGCAAACGGAAAATCCATCTCTCTTTCACCGACCAGCCTCAGCAGAACAACGCTGGCACCAGCGCTCCATCTCTCTCTCTCTCTCTCTCTCTCTTCTCTGGTCGACAGAACGACGCTAATACACTAGCGCTTCGTCTAATGCTTTTCTCTTCAAATGGCATCAGCATAACAACTACCAACACACGTGGTCAAACAACGGTAAGAGTTCTCAACTCATTTTCTTTGTGTACGGCTTTCAAAGACTTTCTTCACGCCGGATTCATTTCTTCTTATACCTTTTCAAGAACTGTTTTTCCATCGACACACATGCATACATCACACACTTCATCATTCCACGTACACACACGTTTAATAAACGTTATTTGAACTAACTTATTTTGTTTATTAATTATTACTCTGTCTTTGCATGCAACATTGCTTGATTTACTGAACACGTTTATAATCGGGGGAACACGACCCTCGATCCTAACACTGGTATCATAGAGGAAATTTTCCAGCTATCGGGGAAGTAAGATTCAGCTAGGCATTTATTGGAGAGTTTGGAGAGGACAGGGGCCAGTTAAGCAGAGCATTTCTTTATTACTATTACAGGTATAAGATCAGGTCCACAAGCTTTGGAGGTGTCAAGGTTTTTGATGATGTCTCTGACCAGGTTATCAAGTGTGGCTTTGGTCCGCAAAGGGAATTTGGGGATGGGGTGGTTAATGAGTTTAAAGTGGAGTTAGAAGCGAAACGCTGGGCAAGTAGTTCAACCTTATCAGTGGCTGTGCAAACAACATCATTGTGGTTTGATAGTGGGGGAAATCGTTGATTGACCATTATTCACTACACTACAGGGTGTTTCAAAAGTCTTGGGAACATAACGATTTTTAATAACTCAAAAACTATTAGGAGTTGAAAAATGAAATTGGTACCGTTGGAAAGGTTAAAGTTTCAAGTTTTGTGGAGAATCTTCAAAGTTGCTCAATATGAGCACCATTCGTCACACGGCAGACATCTAGTCGATAGTCCATTACCTGCCAAACGCGTTCCAGCATCTTGACGTCAATGGTTCCCACAACTGCCGTTACTCGAGCCTTTAGTTCGTCAATATCTCTTGGAAGGGGCGGCACATAGACTTGTTGCTTGACAAAGCCCCAAAGGAAAAAGTCACACGGGGTAAGATCTGGAGACCTAGGAGGCCAGGGCATGAGAACGTCATCACCTCGCCCAGATCTCCCAATCCATCTACCAGGCAGCCTTGTGTTAAGAAACTGCCTTACTCTAAGACTCCAGTGTGGTGGTGCACCATCTTGTTGAAAAATGAAGTCATCAGATTCTGCTTGTTCCAACTGAGCCATTAACCAGTCTTCCAGCATGTTGAGATAGGATTCACCAGTGATAGTTGCCTCTTCAAAGAAGAACGGTCCACAGACACCTTTCTTGGAAATTGCACAAAACACGTTCACTTTTGGTGAATCTCGCTCGTGCTCAAGAAGTTCATGAGGATTCTCAGTACCCCATATGCGAGTGTTATGCTTGTTAACTTTGCCATTCAGATGGAAGGTCGCCTCATCGCTAAAATCAAGCCGGTCATCAAAGCCGTTATCTTCCAACTTCTCTTGCATTGCAATGCAAAAGTCACGGCGAAGTGGCTTATCAGTGTCCTTCAACTTTTGGACCAACTTGAGCTTGTAAGGTACCATTTGCAGTCGTTTCCTTAAGACACGCCAGACAGTTGCTGGAGCAAGCTGAAGTTCCCTGCTGGCTCTTCTCACTGATTTACGGGGGCTCCGCTGAAAGGCTGTCCGAACTTGCTCAACTGCATCTTCTGAAGTTGAAGGGCGACCTGTTCGCTTACTTGGGCACAAACACCCATCTTTCACAAATTTAGCATGCCATCTGACAATGGATTTCCTTTCAGGGGCTTCTTTTTTAAATTTCCTGCGAAATGCACGCTGAACACATGTCCACGATTCAGTCTTTGCAAATTGGAGGACGCAAAATGCCTTGTCTTGCTTAGAGAACGTCATTACTGCACCTGGAAAGATAACACGAAAATCATTAGCATGACCAAAAACTTGATTAAGCAAGCTTTAAAATGGCACCAGTTTCATTTTTCTACCTAGAATAGTTCATGAGATATACGCATTTGTAATGTTCCCAAGACTTTTGAAACTTCCAGAAATCACGAGTACCTAGTTTCTGTGACTGAATGCATTTTTTTATTAACTCATTATACCTTCTCTTTACTTCACCTATCACGGCCTTGCAATTATTTCTTGACTCTATAAATTTCTGTCTATTAGTAGCTGACTTATGGCGGCCGAATTTACGGAATGCTTGTTGCCTCTTAGAAATGGCAGCTGGACATTCCGAGGTGAACCATTGGGAAAGTGGGGCTTGCTAAAGAATTTTCACATGGGGACATAGGCTTCAATGCCTGCTTTGACCCATTCAGTTAATTCATTTGCACACTGGTTGGCAAGTAGTGAGAAGGTTTCCCTCCATGGGGCATCTCTGATTGACTCAAAATAAGCCTGCTCGTAGTATCTCGTTGTTTTGAGCAACGGTTCATCAGCTTTTGGACGACTTTTTAGGGTTATATTTATCATTAGCACAATGTGATCAGCATTCCCGAGTGGGCTATGAGCTTTCGTCACACAAGCCTCGGTTATTGAGGTCAAGAAAAGGTCTAGAAGTGAGGCTTGTTGGTCTACTCGATTGGGGATGCGGGTCGGAAAATCGACAGTCTGAGTGAGGGAGTGAGCTAAGGAGAAATTATACGTAGAGTTGCCGGCTGCGTCAGTAAGGCTGGAAAATCCCAACCAGTCGCGGTGGTATTCATTAAAATCCCCAAATACATGTATCTGGGCATTCGAGTCAAATAAGAGTGCTCTATCTATGCTTTCAGAGACAGAGTTTAGCAGAGTACAGTCCTGGGTCGTCGGAAGTGGTATAAGAAATATAAGTAACTGACGCTGCAGAGCCCTGGACCACCCACAGAAACCCACAGTGTCAGTCGGCTAAAAGAAGAGGTACAAAGGAGTGGTCTAAACTGGATGTAAAGCATCCTACCTGACTGAAGGCTCTACTCGACTCATAAATTAGGGTTCTACAGGGTGGGCCAAAATAAGGGTTCTATCTTTAAATTTGAATAACTTCCACAAAATAAAAGTTAAACTCACCAAACTTTATGTGTGTGTAGACTGACCCTTCCGAGATTTTTTGAAATAAACAAAACAAATTTTAGCCGAAAAACACTTCTTAAAACTGACAAAAACTAAAGTATTGTTTTTTACACTGTTTTGAGTTTTTTAAGCAAAAATAATGTTTTCTAAATGGGCGCCGTTGGCGGCTTCACACTCTTCGGCTCTTTTTAAAACATTTTCCATAACAGTTTGCAACATCTGAGGACTTATGGCTCTTATTTCTGCTTCAATATTTGCTTTCAGTTCCTCAATATTGTTTGGCTTATTGGCATAAACCTTTTCTTTGAGGTAACCCCATAAGAAGAAGTCAGGAGCTGTAAGGTCGGGTGATCGTGGAGGCCATTGAATTTCGCAACTGCGAGAGATAATCTGATTTCCAAATATACCCTGTAAAAGTGTAAGGGTATCTCTCGCAGTGTGTGCTGTGGCTCCATCCTGTTGGAACCACATCCTGTCAGGTTTGGCGGCAACCCACGGTTGCAAGAAATTTTGCAGCATTTCTCGGTAGCGGTCACCCGTTACTGTTACCTGATTTCCGGCATCGTCTTCAAAGAAATAGGGGCCAATTATCTCTTCAGCAGTAACGCCACACCACACCGTGCACTTGAGTGGATGTAATGTGTGCTGCTGAATTATCCTTGGGTTCTCCGTACCCCATATTCGGCAATTTTGTTTATTGATGAACCCATCAAGATGAAAATGGGCTTCATCCGACATTATTAGTTTTTTGAGAAAATCGGGATCATCATTGGCCAAATCCTGGAGTCGCATAGCGTACTCAAGTCTTTTTTCATTATCTCGAGGTTGAAGTTCTTGAACTAGCTGCACTTTATATGGAAAATATCCTCTTTCTCTTAGCATTCTCCGAAGTGGGCGTCGAGAAATGCCAAGTTCTTTTGATCTCCTCCTTGTGGATGTGGATGCATCCTCCTCCAAACTTCTCTCCAATTCCTCGAAATTTTGAGCTGTTCGTACAGTACGAGGCCTACCACTTCTCGCCATGTCGGATATTCCTTGTTGGTCCCTAAAACGAGCAATAATTCCTCGGATTGCTTTTGCCGAAGGAGAGTTTCTGGTGTTGTAATGACGCCTATAGATGAGTTGAGTCTCCGAAATCGACTCATTGGATTTAAAGTACCACTCTATTATGAGGGTACGTTCCTTAGGGCTAATATGGCTCATGCTTGCTTCGGAAGGGGTCCTTTACTTATTCTAAAAAAAAAAAAAAAAAATCAATAAATAAAAAAGTTATGAATTTTTAAAAATAGGACCCTTATTTTGGCCCACCCTGTATTATGGATCTTGCTTGCTGTGCAAACTTAGTGATTTCATCAAAATGATGACATCACATAAGAATAACGTCAAACATTAAAACAGAGGAGAGAGGGGGAGAGAAGGGAAAGAGAGGATAAGAACAGGGTATATTATGACATCACAATGACTTTGTGAAATCCTTTGATTTTGTAATTCTGGTAAAAACATGATTATTAAACAATATCAATGTTATTTAATAATATATACAACAAATACTGACCCAATGGGTCACAGGTGTCTAATTATTCATAAATTTCAGAGTAAAAAAAAGTTTTGCAGGGTGTTACAGTTTACAGGTAATCACCGAAGGAAAGTAGAATCTCATTGTGTGTGTGGAGGGGGGGGGGATTTATCGGATCTATAATAATACCCAACAAATACTGACCCAACGGATCACAGGTGGTCTAGCTATTTATACATATAAGAGTAAGAAAAACAACAACAAAAAAAAAACAAGTATTTATGCGTTTTAAAAAGAAATTAAAATACAGAACAAAAACGAAAGTAAAACGACTTCCGGAAACCATTGTTAGCCACCGACTAGTTTAATAAAACCTTCATTGTCTAAAGGGACACTGACTTTATAGCCGGTGTAGCCGAAATCCCTTATTTCTACGTTTTACATTTGAAATAAGGAATTTTACCGCTTCTATTCGGAATGGTCCTGTTATATCTAAATATTTTGCAGGGAGAAGGGGACTTGTCAGCACATGTTCCCCAACGATTACAGAGGGGAGGTGCAGACAGCGACGTTTGTCAAAAAATGGGTCAATAGGATGCTTGGCAGACAGTCAGCCCATGCATTGGCGTGGACGAAATACTCAACCAATCAGGTGAAGGAATGCTGTTGTTATATACAGAGTGGGAAAGTCGAAGCAAGAGGGAAAAAACACAAGGAGTCGATCTGGGGTCAGCTGCAAGAGAAAACGTCTCTGAAAAGATGTCTTCGCCCCAGAGAGGGGTCGAGCTTCGAGCAGAGTTAAGAGTGGACGCCCGCACAGGAGAACGTCCCGGACCGGTGAAGAGAGGACGCCTCTGAGAAGCAACCGCTCACCAAGCTGTCATATTCAGACAAGTTATCCAGAGAGGACGCCTCTGAGAACAGACCGCTCACCAAGCCGTCATATTCAGACAAGTTATCCAGAGAGGACGCCTCTGAGAATATACTGCTCACCAAGCCGTCATATTCAGACAAGTTATCCAGAGAGGACGCCTCTGAGAATCAACCGCTCACCAAGCCGTCAGATTCAGAAAACTTATCACCGCGCACAAATCAAAAATAAATAAATAGGATTTTGAAACCTAACGCGGAAGAAAGGCAGCGACATTTATTACGGCTGTATGCCGGTCACCTAAGAAAACCCTGACCAACAAAATTAATTACAACCAAACAGTCGATCAACGAACCAATCCAGCGTCGAGATTATGTATATCTCAGGACCCTAAAACAGCTCGTTGAAAGCGGACCACAGAATCCAAAATTCTATAAAATATCCTTCTCTCCGCCGTCAAAACAAAAAAGGTATGTGTTTACATATGAGGACAAAACAAAAAACATCAAAAAAAGAATTACTATATGAATTCGTCCTAAATCAACTTTCCTTTTGTTTATGTTCTGTCTTCTCATTTGTTTTCCTCAAATTTCATAAGAAAAAAAAGGGAAAAAGAACTTTACTATTTTTATTTCCATAAAGGCTATAAGCTTTTTAATTGAACTCGTTACGGTCTCTTCATAGGAACGCGTGAAAATAAGTTTAACAATTATAACCTTTGGGTTTCGACAAAATTATAACTTTGGTGTCAGGAAAAAGAACTTTCCTATTTCTATTTTCATAAAGGCTATAAGCCTTCATAAGTGCTACAAATGAACTTTTAATTCTGATCGACTTTCTCAGAATAACAGAAACCAACCTCTTTTAAATAAATAAATACTTGTTATGTACTGTTAATTTTGTCTTGGTTGTTTATATATATGTTTATAATTTGTGATAGGATGTGTATTCATTTTATGAAGTACGGGTTGATTTCTTTTCATCGGGTTTTTCAGCCTGTGCACATTTTACATTCGTGGCTGAACTATGTGTCGGTTACGTTCAGAGTCTTACTACAACAATTATAACATAGTTTATCATGATTATGATAATTAATTATTTTAATAATTTGAGGAATGGTCCGTGTAATTGAAATTCAGAAACCCTGCCCACGATTTCAGGAAAATGAAACTAAAACTCACGATTTTCTGGGAATTTCTCGGAAAGTTTTAAGTTTGTTAGTTTTTCAGTGCCCGTCATCGTTCGATTGAGTAGTTGTCAGTTTTGAGTTTGTTTTTCAAGATGTTCAACTCTAGATTTCGGGTAAGGAACCCATGGTTTCAAATAATTAACGTTGACGAATTGAATGCTCAAATAACTGAAGAAAACAATCGACGCAAATGTAAGCATCTTTTTTTTTTATTTTCAAAACTTTTTTTTAGTTCAATGATACAACAGGGGCGCAGTCAAAAACACTCTTTTTTTAGTTCAATGATACAACAGGGGCGCAGTCAAAAAACACTTTTTCTGTCGTCTAAGAGCCAAGAACACATTTAAAACTAAAAACTTTAATTCGATCCCCTAAAGTCCTTTCTTTTCGCCAGTTTATGATCATCAAAATCACTTTCACGTTCTTTTCGGTGCTTGTACAGAGAAACGTCCGTATTAAATTATCAATACAACAACAACAACACAAAACCAGTATTATATACGTACGCAGCAGATTTGAATAAGTTTCCTCACCAAAAAGTTGGAAAAATGATCGAGTAGAATTTTAATTAAAAATAAAAATCAGTTTCATCGTATTTTGTTATTACTTGTTAATATGAGTTATCTCCCCCTTAATTTCGTGTTTTCTGCTCGAATCAATCGCCGAACGCGATTAAACGATATAACACCCTGAAAGACCTGACAGCCCCCCCCCCTCCAAAAAAACCCCCTCAATTATTTTAGAATTTAAAGTAGGGGATTAGATTCGCATATAAATTTAACGTAAAATAATCCCCTATTTCCGGGTTATTCTAGCGTTTTAGGGCAGTAAACCAAAATCATTTGGTGCAAAATGCACAAGTAAAATATGACAGTTAAAAATAAAACTATTTGATATACTTACGTATCAGGCAAGATTTTTTATGTACACCAAAAATGACAGAAAACTATCCATTAGAATTTTATTAAAAAATGAAAATCATTAGTCTTACTTATATTTCCTATTCGACGTTGAAGCGACGCCATTATGCGGCTTTAAGCCAGTGCGTCGTAGAATCTTTCTTCTAATATTAAAACGCTATGCGATCTTGTGGTTAGGAGTTCGTTGACTCCAAATAGGAAATTAATGTTATTTTCTATTAAAATTCTACTCGATAATTTTCCATAATTTTTGGTGTACACTAATACTTTCAACTGATAAGTATATTCATAAGTTTTCCTGTTATTTTATTTTGAACTGCAATATTTCGCATGTGCATCAATCTAAATAAGCACCAAATGTTTTTTTGGCTATGGGAGATAACTTCTGTGCGTTTGTTTTTTTGGTGCTTCTGTGACAAAGTATCCGGGCCCCATGGGGATCGGGTACCCTGGTGACGCGCTAGAATGGTGGTGATGCTATGCCCTGCGTCGAGATGAAGTGAGATATAAAACTAGTATATATTGACGTAGAAACGAACTTATTCAAACGACAGGAACGAGGCGCCAGTTGGTCTCGTGGAATCATTTGGTGATTATAAAGATCGACGGTCTAAACAGTTTCTTCAAAGATTCGGATAAAATCAATGTATAAGCGATAATATATATATATATATATATATATATATATATATATATATATATATATATATATATTTATAAATAAATATTAATTATTTATTACATACAGACATCGATGTTTCATGCTAACGCAATCTTCAGTGCAGGAAGCTAATTCTGTACGAATTCCCGAAACAGTTTTTCATGGTAAACAACTGATGATCCCTTAAATAATGTTAAGACTAGCGTAAATTCTTGGGGTCAAACTAATATAGTGACTGTAAAAAGTTGATTGACTTATAAAAAAAGTGATTTTCTACCGAACGACTTGGGACTAAAGTGGGTTTTTTTGGGGGTTTTTTTCATATAGTTTTAATGGTTGAAAAACTTCCGAGTTCGAATGCAAAACGCGATAAACGCCATTATCAAAATTACGAAGCTATTACTATAAAACGTGTTGCATTTCAACACCCTACCATGCCATGGAATCCTGTTTTACAAAATATTATACCAGTACAATTCCTTTTTACTTTCGATTAAAATCAGCTTTTAGTCGAAGTGTAGATTTAATATATTTTACCTTTTTATTGTTTAATGTTTCAATTTAAACGGATTGGATTTATCGCGTTTTGCATTTGAACTCTTCATATATATATATATATATATACATATATATATATATTTATATATTTATATATATATATATATATATATATATATATATATATATATTTAATAACGTTTGGGAGTTAAAATCAATGTATTATTATGTAGTAATGGGGGGGGATGTTTTAATACCCTTTTCATCATTAGCGATACAAAAAAGAACATGGCGGCATCAGCCATACGAAAACCTGGATCGTAAATAATGAATCCAAGTAAAGTCTTGTAATGAATTAAAAAAATAATTTATTCAAACAATTTTGTTTCACAAGTTTTTTTATAGATAATTTGAAAACTTGTGTCATCTCAAGAAAAACAATTTCGACGCATTATACGAGAAGTCGCCATTTTTAGATAAAGATTCTACTCTGCTGGGAATTATTAAAATTGCTTTCTGGGAATTATTAAAATTGCTTTTTGGGAATTATAAAAATTGCTTTTTGGGAATTATTAAAGTTTCATTCTTGGATAATGAAAGTGCTTGTTTCGTTTCAGTTTAACTTCTTACATAATACAGTATTTCCGGTCCTGTAAGACTCCATTTTGTGAAAATCACGATTCTTGGAGCATTTTTACTTCTATTGTTTTTCTTCTGATAATATGTGTAATACTAAATAGATTTTAACTCGAAATGCTTCCTCAATCCTTAGTTAATAATATTTCAAAAAAATTTAAAAAAACAACGACAAAAAATCAACCTTAATCTATTTTTATTGCCTATACACAATATTTTGGCACTTCTGCAGATTAGGGATGGGCCAAAATTTATTTGTTTTCATTTTGAAAGAGCTCCAATAGTGTAAGGGGCTGACAACTCTCTTTTTCCCCCATTAACCCCTGAAGAGTCTTTCCGAACAAATTTTTGAATTGCATCCCGTTTAAAAAAACAAAAACAAGAGAAAAAAAATACAAGAGAAAAATTAATTTTTAAACGGTAAAAAAAAAAATCAAAAATGTGTTAAACCAAACACGATGACTTTTCAAATTTAAATTTTTAAACTGTTCGTTTTGAAACGAAAAATTTTCCTAAATTTTATTTTCTTCAATAAATGTTTTATTAATTAATTGGATTTGCATTACTAGTTTGGCTTAGATCAAAGTGTAGTATCTGTTCCGATGGATACTGCACCCCATAGACTGGTATTGTCTTGGCCTTCGGGGCTTGATTTACGCCTGTCTATGGGTCTGTCCTGTGCAGTTCTAGGAGGTCCACCCTCCCAAGCTTCGCCTCCCCTCTTTGGGGAGGAGTAAGTTTATTGCTTACTGCCTGAGGCGCCCCTACCGGAGAATGCCGACAAGGCTGCCCAGGCAATTTTTAATGGCCAGAGTGCTCACCTCTCGAGCGCTGGCTTTTCAAACCCCACTATCCCGACCCGACCTTGGGTCACATCTTACTTGTGGGAGTAAGATAAAACTGGCCTTGTGCCTAACTCCTGGAGAGGAGTAAATAAATACTTTTTATTTAAAAAAAATTCATATTTTCTATTTATGTACTTAAAAGTGAAACAAAAAGAGAGTTCGTAGAATTTGGTATATTTGGATTACTGTTCTCATCTTGGGTGTTTTTATCACAACGTTTCGGCCGATGTAACCTCCAATCTTCTTTAGGTGTACTTTGTCGAAATCGGGAATCTAAGTGACAGTCATCTGAAGGTTCAATCCTCAGTGCTGGCTATACGAAGAATTACGAATTACTGAAGACTTCTTCCCAGTCATGACAGATGGAACGAGAGCATGCTACCCCCGTTGATTTAATTAAGGGTTCCGTTCGAAATTCCGTCCAGATTCCCGATTTCGACAAAGTACACCTGAAGAAGGTCGGAGGTTACATCGGCCGAAACGTTGTGATATAAACACCCAAGATGAGAACAGTAGTCCGAATATACCTAATTCTACACATTATCAAGCCTCATCTAAAAAATTCCGAAGCAGAAAAAGAGAGTTGTCTATTGGAGCTCTTCTAAAATGAAAACAAATAAATTTCAACCCGTCCCTAATCTGCAGAAGTGCCAAATTTTCCTTTAACGTGGCTCCGATTAGTGTGGATTGTCCCATCATTGGGATCCACAATATTATACATGTGATTTACCACACTATAATTAGGCGGGTAAATGTTGATTTTTACAAAATGGCGTCTGTATTTACACATTTCAAACATATTTTTCTTCAGATTACACGATTAATACTGAATAGATTTTAACTCGAAATGATTTCTCAATCCTCATGTAATAATAATAAAAAACAACAACAGAAAACCATTTTTATAATTTTATAATTTTCATAATTATTTATCGCATTCTGTTTAGACATACGTCTAATCATGAACCCATTTTCTTTGATCTATAAAGCTTAAAAAAGTATTTTCTTTGGTCTGTCACACTTAACTTTTAAATAGCATTTTCCTTGGTCTGTCACACTTAACTTTTAAATAGCATTTTCTTTGGTCTGTCATACTTAACTTTAAATAGCATTTTCTTTGGTCTGTCACACTTAACTTTAAAATAGCATTTTCTTTGGTCTGTCATGCTTAACTTTTAAATAGCATTTTCTTTGGTCTGTCACACTTAACTTTTAAATAGCATTTTCTTTGGTCTGTCACACTTAACTATTAAATAGCATTTTCTTTGGTCTGTCACACTTAACTTTTAAATAGCATTTTCTTTGGTCTGTCACACTTTTAAATAGCATTTTCTTTGGTCTGTCAAACTTAACTTTTAAATAGCATTTTCTTTGGTCTGTCATGCTTAACTTTTAAATAGCATTTTCTTTGGTCTGTCACACTTTTAAATAGCATTTTCTTTGGTCTGTCAAACTTAAGGTTTAAATAGCATTTTCTTTGGTCTGTCACACATAATTTTAAATAGCATTTTCTTTGGTCTGTCACACTTAACTATTAAATAGCATTTTATTTGGTCTGTCACACTTAACTTTTAAATAGCATTTTCTTTGGTCTGTCACCCTTAACTTTTAAATAGCATTTTCTTTGATCTGTCATGCTTAACTTTTAAATAGCATTTTCTTTGGTCTGTCACACGTAACATTTAAATGGCATTTTCTTTGGTCTGTCACACTTAACTATTAAATAGCATTTTCTTTGGTCTGTCACACATAACTTTTAAATAGCTTTTCTTTGGTCTGTCATGCTTAACTTTTAAATAGCATTTTCTTTGGTCTGTCACACTTAACTTTAAAATAGCATTTTCTTTAGCCTGTCACACTTTTAAATAGCATTTTCTTCGGTCTGTCACACTTAACATTTAAATAGCATTTTCTTTAGTCTGTCACACATAATTTTAAATAGCATTTTCTTTGGTCTGTCACACTTAACTATTAAATAGCATTTTATTTGGTCTGTCACACTTAACTTTTAAATAGCATTTTCTTTGGTCTGTCACCCTTAACTTTTAAATAGCATTTTCTTTGATCTGTCATGCTTAACTTTTAAATAGCATTTTCTTTGGTCTGTCATACTTAACTATTAAATAGCATTTTATTTGGTCTGTCACACTTAACTTTTAAATAGCATTTTCTTTGGTCTGTTACACTTAACTTTTAAATAGCATTTTCTTTGGTCTGTCATGCTTAACTTTTAAATAGCATTTTCTTTGGTCTGTCATACTTAACTTTTAAATAGCATTTTCTTTGGTCTGTCTCTTATACTTAAGTTTTAAATAGCATTTTCATTAGTCTGCCATGCTTAACTTTTAAATAGCATTTTCTTTGGTCTGTCACACTTAACCATTAAATAACATTTTCTTTGGTCTGTCTCTTATACTTAAGTTTTAAATAGCATTTTCATTAGTCTGTCATGCTTAACTTTTAAATAGCATTTTCTTTGGTCTGTCACACTTAACCATTAAATAGCATTTTCTTTGGTCTGTCACACTTAACTTTTAAATAGCATTTTATTTGGTCTGTCATGCTTAACTATTAAATAGCATTTTCTTTGGTCTGTCACACTTAACATTTAAATGGCATTTTCTTTGGTCTGTCACACTTAACTATTAAATAGCATTTTCTTTGGTCTGTCACACATAACTTTTAAATAGCATTTTCTTTGGTCTGTCATGCTTAACTTTTAAATAGCATTTTCTTTGGTCTGTCATGCTTAACTTTTAAATAGCATTTTCTTTGGTCTGTCTCTTAAACTTAAGTTTTAAATAGCATTTTCATTAGTCTGTCATGCTTAACTTTTAAATAGCATTTTCTTTGGTCTGTCACACTTTTAAATAGCATTTTCTTTGGTCTGTCACACTTAACTTTTAAATAGCATTTTCTTTGGTCTGTCATGCTTAACTATTAAATAGCATTTTCTTTGGTCTGTCATGCTTAACTTTTAAATAGCATTTTCTTTTGTCTGTCATGCTTAACTTTTAAATAGCATTTTCTTTGGTCTGTCACACTTAACTTTAAAATAGCATTTTCTTTAGCCTGTCACACTTTTAAATAGCATTTTCTTCGGTCTGTCACACTTAACATTTAAATAGCATTTTCTTTGGTCTGTCACACATAATTTTAAATAGCATTTTCTTTGGTCTGTCACACTTAACTATTAAATAGCATTTTATTTGGTCTGTCACACTTAACTTTTAAATAGCATTTTCTTTGGTCTGTCACACTTAACTTTTAAATAGCATTTTCTTTGATCTGTCATGCTTAACTTTTAAATAGCATTTTCTTTGGTCAGTCATACTTAACTTTTAAATAGCATTTTCTTTGGTCTGTCATACTTAACTATTAAATAGCATTTTCTTTGGTCTGTCATGCTTAACTTTTAAATAGCATTTTCTTTGGTCTGTCATACTTAACTTTTAAATAGCATTTTCTTTGGTCTGTCTCTTATACTTAAGTTTTAAATAGCATTTTCTTTGGTCTGTCATGCTTAACTTTTAAATAGCATTTTCTTTGGTCTGTCACACTTAACCATTAAATAACATTTTCTTTGGTCTGTCTCTTATACTTAAGTTTTAAATAGCATTTTCATTAGTCTGTCATGCTTAACTATTAAATAGCATTTTCTTTGGTCTGTCACACTTAACCATTAAATAGCATTTTCTTTGGTCTGTCACACTTTACTTTTAAATAGCATTTTATTTGGTCTGTCCTGCTTAACTATTAAATAGCATTTTCTTTGGTCTGTCACACTTAACATTTAAATGGCATTTTCTTTGGTCTGTCACACTTAACTATTAAATAGCATTTTCTTTGGTCTGTCACACATAACTTTTAAATAGCATTTTCTTTGATCTGTCATGCTTAACTTTTAAATAGCATTTTCTTTGGTCTGTCACACATAACTTTTAAATAGCATTTTCTTTGGTCTGTCATGCTTAACTTTTAAATAGCATTTTCTTTGGTCTGTCTCTTAAACTTAAGTTTCAAATAGCATTTTCATTAGTCTGTCATGCTTAACTTTTAAATAGCATTTTCTTTGGTCTGTCACACTTAACTATTAAATAGCATTTTCTTTGGTCTGTCACACTTAACTTTTAAATAGCATTTTCTTTGGTCTGTCACACTTTTAAATAGCATTTTCTTTGGTCTGTCAAACTAAACTTTTAAATAGCATTTTCTTTTGTCTGTCATGCTTAACTTTTAAATAGCATTTTCTTTGGTCTGTCACACTTTTAAATAGCATTTTCTTTGGTCTGTCAAACTTAAGGTTTAAATAGCATTTTCTTTGGTCTGTCACACTTAACTTTTAAATAGCATTTTCTTTGGTCTGTCATGCTTAACTATTAAATAGCATTTTCTTTGGTCTGTCACACTTAACATTTAAATGGCATTTTCTTTGGTCTGTCACACTTAACTATTAAATAGCATTTTCTTTGGTCTGTCACACATAACTTTTAAATAGCTTTTCTTTGGTCTGTCATGCTTAACTTTTAAATAGCATTTTCTTTGGTCTGTCATGCTTAACTTTTAAATAGCATTTTCTTTGGTCTGTCACTCTTAACTTTAAAATAGCATTTTCTTTAGCCTGTCACACTTTTAAATAGCATTTTCTTCGGTCTGTCACACTTAACATTTAAATAGCATTTTCTTTGGTCTGTCACACATAATTTTAAATAGCATTTTCTTTGGTCTGTCACACTTAACTATTAAATAGCATTTTATTTGGTCTGTCACACTCAACTTTTAAATAGCATTTTCTTTGGTCTGTCACACTTAACTTTTAAATAGCATTTTCTTTGGTCAGTCATACTTAACTTTTAAATAGCATTTTCTTTGGTCTGTCACACTTAACTTTTAAATAGCATTTTCTTTGGTCTGTCACACTTAACTATTAAATAGCATTTTATTTGGTCTGTCACACTTAACTTTTAAATAGCATTTTATTTGGTCTGTCACACTTAACTTTTAAATAGCATTTTCTTTGGTCTGTTACACTTAACTATTAAATAGCATTTTCTTTGGTCTGTTACACTTAACTATTAAATAGCATTTTCTTTGGTCTGTTACACTTAACTATTAAATAGCATTTTCTTTGGTCTGTCACACTTAACTATTAAATAGCATTTTATTTGGTCTGTCACACTTAACTTTTAAATAGCATTTTCTTTGGTCTGTTACACTTAACTTTTAAATAGCATTTTCTTTGGTCTGTCATGCTTAACTTTTAAATAGCATTTTCTTTGGTCTGTCATACTTAACTTTTAAATAGCATTTTCTTTGATCTGTCTCTTATACTTAAGTTTTAGATAGCATTTTCATTAGTCTGTCATGCTTAACTTTTAAATAGCATTTTCTTTGGTCTGTCACACTTAACCATTAAATAGCATTTTCTTTGGTCTGTCACACTTAACTTTTAAATAGCATTTTCTTTGGTCTGTCACACATAACTTTTAAATAGCATTTTCTTTGGTCTGTCATGCTTAACTTTTAAATAGCATTTTCTTTGGTCTGTCTCTTAAACTTAAGTTTCAAATAGCATTTTCATTAGTCTGTCATGCTTAACTTTTAAATAGCATTTTCTTTGGTCTGTCACACTTAACTATTAAATAGCATTTTCTTTGGTCTGTCACACTTAACTTTTAAATAGCATTTTCTTTGGTCTGTCACACTTTTAAATAGCATTTTCTTTGGTCTGTCAAACTAAACTTTTAAATAGCATTTTCTTTTGTCTGTCATGCTTAACTTTTAAATAGCATTTTCTTTGGTCTGTCACACTTTTAAATAGCATTTTCTTTGGTCTGTCAAACTTAAGGTTTAAATAGCATTTTCTTTGGTCTGTCACACTTAACTTTTAAATAGCATTTTCTTTGGTCTGTCATGCTTAACTATTAAATAGCATTTTCTTTGGTCTGTCACACTTAACATTTAAATGGCATTTTCTTTGGTCTGTCACACTTAACTATTAAATAGCATTTTCTTTGGTCTGTCACACATAACTTTTAAATAGCTTTTCTTTGGTCTGTCATGCTTAACTTTTAAATAGCATTTTCTTTGGTCTGTCATGCTTAACTTTTAAATAGCATTTTCTTTGGTCTGTCACACTTAACTTTAAAATAGCATTTTCTTTAGCCTGTCACACTTTTAAATAGCATTTTCTTCGGTCTGTCACACTTAACATTTAAATAGCATTTTCTTTGGTCTGTCACACTTAACTATTAAATAGCATTTTATTTGGTCTGTCACACTTAACTTTTAAATAGCATTTTCTTTGGTCTGTCACACTTAACTTTTAAATAGCATTTTCTTTGGTCAGTCATACTTAACTTTTAAATAGCATTTTCTTTGGTCTGTCACACTTAACTTTTAAATAGCATTTTCTTTGGTCTGTCACACTTAACTATTAAATAGCATTTTATTTGGTCTGTCACACTTAACTTTTAAATAGCATTTTATTTGGTCTGTCACACTTAACTTTTAAATAGCATTTTCTTTGGTCTGTTACACTTAACTATTAAATAGCATTTTCTTTGGTCTGTTACACTTAACTATTAAATAGCATTTTCTTTGGTCTGTTACACTTAACTATTAAATAGCATTTTCTTTGGTCTGTCACACTTAACTATTAAATAGCATTTTATTTGGTCTGTCACACTTAACTTTTAAATAGCATTTTCTTTGGTCTGTTACACTTAACTTTTAAATAGCATTTTCTTTGGTCTGTCATGCTTAACTTTTAAATAGCATTTTCTTTGGTCTGTCATACTTAACTTTTAAATAGCATTTTCTTTGATCTGTCTCTTATACTTAAGTTTTAGATAGCATTTTCATTAGTCTGTCATGCTTAACTTTTAAATAGCATTTTCTTTGGTCTGTCACACTTAACCATTAAATAACATTTTCTTTGGTCTGTCTCTTATACTTAAGTTTTAAATAGCATTTTCATTAGTCTGTCATGCTTAACTTTTAAATAGCATTTTCTTTGGTCTGTCACACTTAACCATTAAATAGCATTTTCTTTGGTCTGTCACACTTAACTTTTAAATAGCATTTTATTTGGTCTGTCATGCTTAACTATTAAATAGCATTTTCTTTGGTCTGTCACACTTAACATTTAAATGGCATTTTCTTTGGTCTGTCATGCTTAACTTTTAAATAGCATTTTCTTTGGTCTGTCTCTTAAACTTAAGTTTTAAATAGCATTTTCATTAGTCTGCCATGCTTGAGTTTGAAAATAGCATTTTCTTTGGTCTGAATAAAAATGTCTTGTTTCGAAAATGGGATCTTCTGAAATTTTATTCATTTTAATAAAAACAATACATTTTTTTTTCAAATTTCTAAAAAAAGATTAGGATACGAAAACAATGTTTTAAAAACTGGGTCTATATCCCTCTTCTTACAAAATTAGCATTTAACCGCACTTACACAAATTGACTTTCTTTGGAACCGCAAGACACTGAACGTATTTGACGGAAAAGCTTCTGATCTTAGTTTTTAACATCAGTTAGACATTTATTACACTGATAAAATGAGGAAAAAGAAGAGAAAACTGTCGTCTTTTGAAAATGTGATCTTATCCTAAAAGCTAAGCTTAAAATAATTAAATTTTATTCGTTTTAACAAAAAAGAAAAAAATACATTGTCATTTGTTTTTTCAAATTTCTAAAATAAATTATCATACGAAGGCAATGTTTTAAAAAATCTGTTCATATTCTTCTTTATTTATTTATATATATATATATTTATGTATTTTGTAGTCGAGCGCATGCGGAATCTGTTATTGGGTCTTCCAACTGATAATATTGATGAACCTATAATTCAAGCACCAACTTCAAGGCCATATTCAACTCAAGGTAATTTTTTTTATATAATGGGTAGAAATTATGTATTATTTTAATTATTCAGACTACTATTCTCATCTTGATTGTTAATTTCACAACGTTTCGGCCGATGTAACTTCCAAAATTTCTTTGGTTTCATTTTTTAAAACTTGGCAATCTTTAGGTCCAACTCAGGAACCGAAACAGAATTTCGAACACTACCCAAAAACTCACCAAAATTTGTCTATCATTTAAATGTAATGTGAACAAACATTTTGCTGCCCAGTGCCCAACTCACCATCCTAGTTGTCCCCTAAAAATCTTACCCTTATCACAGTATCCCCTTCCACTTGTTTGGGGCGAATGAAAGTAAACAAAAATAAATAATAATGGAATACTTTTAGGAAAATGGTATGAGGATCCGCATCACTAAGGCCATCTAATGTGGCTACGATATGTCGATAATATATTCATACTCTGGCCTCATCCGGAGGATGTTCAATCATTCACGCTGCTGCAAAGGATAGTGGGCTCCCTTTACTGTGCTAGAAAACTTCTCACACCTGCCAGTATCCTATATCTCTACAAAGGCACCATCTGCCCATGCATGGAGTATTGTTGTTGCATCCGAACTTCTGCACCATACACCAGTCTCTCTTAGAAAAAGTCCAAAAAAGAATTGATAATGTCCCTTCCTATCCACCAAGCTTCAGCCCCTGTCCCATCGTCGCAATGTTGCATCCTTGTGTTTGTTTTACAAGTACTTCAATGGAATGTGCTCCGATGAACTTGTTGCTCTGGTGCCCCCTCGGTATAAATACACTCGACCAACCCGACAATCAGCTAAATCCCATCCATTCACTGTGGAGGTCCCCAAATGCCAGAGAGCCTTCTACTCCAATAGATTCTTTACTTGAACTGCCGGCCTTTGGAACTCCTTCCCTGCTCCTGTTTTCCCGACTGTACTGACATGCAGAAATTTAAATCTAATGTGAACTTATTTGACATGGATAGTGTGTAGGTTGTTCAAACTGCTGTGCACCATATTTTGTTGAGGTGACACTTTATTGATTCTGGTCTGGACTGGATTGCTAATATTTTGTGTTATTTCTTTATATATTGTGGGGATTCTTTTATTGCTTTTGATGAAAATATTTTTAACTCTCATCATTTGCTGAAAAATATATATTTTATTAATAAGGAAAGGTAGTTTGCTTGAAGCATTGTTTGTGGTATGTATATAAGGTGTGTTAGAAGGCTATTACAATGCGAGAAATGGAAAAAAATGGCGTTGAAGATTACGACAAACCAAGTATGATCTATTTATTTATTATTTATTCATTTATTTTATTTATTTCATGCACGGTCTTTTGAGGATTTGATACACAATCTATTTGATAAAGAGGGTTTTCCCTCGAAATATATTATGGAACACGGCCACACATATTAAATCACTGTGTAGAAGTTTCTTCTGATCAAGTAAGCTTTATTTATAAAAATTTTTTAAAAATTGAAAAATAAATAAACAAGTAAATAAGAAAATAGATAATACTTGGTTTGTCGTATTCTTCAACGCCATTTTTTTTTCCATTTCTCGCATTATAATGGTCTTCAAACACACCATATATATATTTTCTTCTATTTGTGTAATTTCAATTTGGAGCCGATTTTTGCACCAAAATATACAACTGCTTTTTTTATTAACATTTTTCTAGTGTTCAGATACTTTTAATAAAGAAAACAAACAGTCTCTGTTGATGTCTAAACTTATTGATTTCATACCAGTTGTCCCTGCTGCTTTGCCAGAGAAATTGCCTGATTTCGTCCTGGGTAGCATCAGTAATAGAAACATTGGTATTTTTGTGGACAAAGAAAGAGAAAGGAAAAGAGAAAGAGAGAGAGAGAGAGAGAGATGAATGCTTCACATTTAAAATTTGGAAAACCGTAACTCATATGCAGGATTATAACCGTGCTGCCCCTCGGCGATCATCAACCTCCAAAACGCAAGTGCTGTGGGTTTCTTCTTCGTCTGGCCACCTCACGGTTTTACAATTTGTATACAAAGCTAGTAACATATGCAGATACATTTGTGTCAGAGACGACTTGTTGAACACGGTTGTGTGTGTGTACATCATTGGGGCGTCATTAATATCTAATATTAATATCATATATGTATTCATATGTAATATTAATATCACATATAAATATCTAATATTAATGTTGTATTCATATGTAATATTAATATCTAATATTAATATTATATATGTATTCATATGTAATATTAATATCACATATAAATATCTAATATTAATGCTATATTCATATGTAATATTAATATCTAATATTAATGTCATAAATATAATATTAATATCTAATATTAATATCATATATGTATACATATATAATATTAATATTACATATTCATATCTAATATTAATGTCATATTCATATGTAATATTAATATCTAATATTAACATCTAATGTTAATGTCATATTAATAAATAATATGAATATCATAATAATATGTAATATTAACATTTTTCCATTCTTTATTATATATATATATATATATATATATATATATATATATATATATATATATATATATTATATATATAAGCATTATTAGTATTTTTGTTAAATAATTTGTCACTTCCGGATTTGTGCTTTGTTTTATTGTTTGAAATAGTTTTGCTGAATCATTATTTAATAATTAACTTCAGTTAAATGTTTGTTTCACAAATGCAATAATTTATATGTGTGTCATCTGCGTGTGTGTATGCATACATGTTGAAGTGCACCAAGAATCTGCTTTCTCTTCTGTAGGTGGCAATATCATACCAAAAACGATCAGCCAATCGGACCTTCTGGAACTGACATATTTAAAAACTAGCGATGCTGAATATCAAACTGTTTCGCAGCAATTTCTGTCGTCTTTAAATAGAACATCAAGAATTGTGTCCGTAAGTTGCACGATTTCTGCATTTTCGTCCATTCTGCACGCACGTCGACTGACGTTATCATTTTGCTCTGGGGATGTTTCTTTTTCTTGATGTCGTTCACGAAAAAGGAGACATAGAAAAGAAGGAAAGGTTTCATGTTATTTTTAGATCCACAAAGTGACATGAGAGAGTTAAACAAGAAAAAAGAAGAGAGAGAGAAAGAGAAAAAAAATCTTATTCTCTGGCATAGATATCTACAGAAGAGGGGGGGAAGGTAGCAGGTAGATATATATAAATATATAAATTGTTGGTGCTTATGCTGATGAGCAGCCCATTAAAAAATCATTTTTTTATAAAAACAATATTATATACTTATTCAGCGTTATCTTCTTACTCACTGTACAAAAAAGTAGAAAAAATTATCCACTAGAAATTTAATTACAAGTATTTTTCCATTCTGCGTATCATAACAGCGACTCGTTCACTAACCATCCATCTTGTTTCTTAAGAAGATTTCAGTTATCTGCCCTTGAAATCTTCTGAAGAAAGAAGATGGACGCTTACTGAACGAGTCGCAGAATGGAAAAATACTTGTAATTAAAGTTCTAGTGGATAATTTTTTCTACTTTTTTGTACAGTGAGTAAGAAGATAACACTGAATAAGTATATAATATTGTTTTTATAAAAAAATGATTTTTTAATGGGCCGCTCATCAGCATGAGCACCAAATCTTTCTTCAACCATGTCACCTTGTAAATTTGTAAATAACATGAAATCCCTATACTTTCTCCCTCTCCTTTTTACCTCCACCCTTTCTCTCTCATATCTATGTAATTTTTTTTAACGAATTTTAAAATGACATTGAAATACTATAATGAAAACTAGCATCCTATCTGTTGTGATGGGATAACCTGACTTCCCCATTCACGAAATAGATGGACTCGTCGGACTATAAGTACGACTACAGCGAGCAGTCGAGACATTCGAGTTAAGACACATTCTGTCTTACGTATTCTCTAGTCGGTCTGCCCTATTACATATTCTATATTCTGTTAACATATCTTGTATGTACAAGATATATATATATATATATGTATATATATATATATATATATGAAGTAGAGAACTAAAAGCGAACTTTTAGGAAAGGTAAAACCTATTGTGAAAAGTATACAGCTCAATATACCGGATAGAGCAGATAGATAGATAGAAGCATGAAAAGCGACGGAGGCAGATCTTTTTCAATTCAGTTGCTCAATGCAACGTATATTCCGCAAAAAAGCAATTAATTTTTGACACCGGATTTTTTTACAATCGGACACTTGCTTGCATTCGAGCAGCTTTATGCCTTGTTTTTTTCCCCACAATCTTTGTTTTACTTTTACAGATTTTAAATACCTTGCATTGAGCAACTGAATTGGAAAAAGATCTACCTCCGTGGCTTTTCTAATTCCTTTTCATCCTTCTATCTATCTATCTATCTATTTATCTATATATATATATATATATATATATATATATATATATATAAAAAAGTTAATAAAACTTAAATGCATTGTATGGCTTTCAAATTGCTTGTTATTTTTAATAACTAATATTTCCTATATAATCAATGCTTTCTAACGAGGACTACAACCACATTATTCAAATTGCACCGCCACGTGCCGTCCGGAAAAAAAAAAGACTCTCATTCGTTCATTTACATCGAACTGATAACACCAAAAAAAACAAGATGAGATCTAAAAGGAAAAAAAAAAAAAATGAAAGGTATTTTATATATCTTTATTTAATTCTGATGAAGAAGTATATCTTCGAAAATTCAATTGAAAAAAAAGTTAATAAAACTTAAATGCATTGTATGGCTTTCAAATTGCTTGTTATTTTTAATAACTAATATTTCATATATATATATATATATATATATATATATATATATGAAGCAATCCAACAAAAGATATAAGCGTCAACTAATATCTTATAATTAGTGAAACATCATGTATTTTTATATATTTGTGTATATAATTTTATATATTTTCAAAGCGTAATTTTATTGCCTGTAGTAGTATAACTGCGGTAATGGTCCTCTGAAGAGAAGAATTATCTTTGAAAACTCATGAGCTAAGGACTTAAGGATGCTTTGCATGAACTTTGAATTCTAATAAAATTTGATTGACACCTTATTTTATTACTTCATTTTATATTATAATATATATATATATATATATATATATATATATATATATATATATTAGGGGAGGTCGATTTTGAAACTGTAAATAATCGCTCTCGAAGAAAGTTGCCAAATAATGTCAAAAGTTACCACAAGAAATATTTTTCTTCAAAACTTTGTATTTATTTGAGCATTGCAACTTTAAGATCAAATAAATCGAGATTTTTTATCACTGCCAAGATTTCACCGGCAGATGTGTCGCCTTAAATTAAACCCGGGTTTTAACAAAAAAAAGTAATACATTACTTAATAATAAATATTTTAAAGTTTATTATTCCTTTTCTTAAGAAATTAAATGTACATATTCAAATTAAAAAGGAATAAAACACTATAATATTTAATGTTATATATAAATAATTATTTGTTTACATAGGCGTTTTATTTATTAGATATTTTTTATGGTATTCACCGGTTGAAAATTCAACGGGCGAATTTGAGTTCCCGTGTTGATTCTGTGTTTTGTAAACACTGTTTACACATTTAATTATCACAAATATATATTGAATTGTCGAGCGCTGGCTTATCTAATCCCACTTTCCCGACCTTTTGTCACACCTTACCTTGTGGGAGTTAGATAAATAAAAACTACTTCAGCCAGGGGTTTTTACCCCACCAAATAAACCGGTATCGTCCGGGCCTTTGGGTCTGGATTTACGCCCGTCTATTGGGGCTTGTCCGTCCTGTGCAATTCTAGGAGGTGCACCCTCCCAGGCTTTGCCTTCCCTCTTTGGGGAGGAGTAAGTTTATTGCTAACTGTCTGAGGCGCCCCTACAGGGGAATGCCGACGGGGCTGCCCAGTCAATTTTTTAATGGCCACAGTGCTCACCTCTATAGCGCAGGCTTATCTAATCCCACTTTCCTGACCTTGTGTCACATCTTACCTTGTTGGAGGTAGATAAATAAAACTATTTCAGCCAGGGGTTTTTACCCCACCTAAAATATATGTATTGGAGTTGATGGGAGAATGGATAAGGACATATTGATGTATAAGGAAATTGTGGATGAAAATAGACAGAGAATTATGAAAAAAACTAAGGGACCAGAACACCATTTAACTTTTACAAAAGAAACACCATGTGAAAGTAAATATCTGACACATAGAGTTCTTCCTAATAGTGGTGCAACAGGTGCTGTTCATGCAGATCAAGTGGTGGATGTTTTGCATGAATTCCACAGTGAGAACAGTATCAAGGCTATACTTGTTGACAACACTAATACCAACACAGGTTGCGAAGGTGGAATGGTTGCAATTTTAGAAAAAAAACTTTTTTTAAATCTTCACACAATTGGTTGCTCTTTGTATCATAATGAACTACCTTTCAGAGCCCTTTTTAAAAACATAGATGGTTGCACAAAGGGCCCTACAACATTCAGTAGCCCTCTGGGGAAATTATGCTCAAATGATTGCCATGATTTACCCCAAATATCATTTTCCACTATTAGCAATCCTCTAGAGTCAATTTTTAAAATTGATGAAATACATGATCTTAGTTCTGACCAAAGACTCCTTTATGAATACACAGTAGGTATTTCTAGAGGTAAGGTTGACTCTAGATATGCCTCCTGGAATATTGGTCCTTTAAACCAAGCAAGATGGTTAACTTTGGCCATCAGGCTCATGTGTTTATGGACTCGTGGTGCATACCCACAAAGGCACACAACAAAACTACACTATGTAGTAAATTTTATTGTAAATGTGTATGCCACTTCTTGGTTTGAAATTAAAAGAAATAGTAAATTCCACAATCAGTATGATCCAGAGGATTAAGGAGCAGCCTCAGGAAATCCAAGATATCACATTTAGAAATATACAATGTAATACATTTTGTTTACTGCCTGAAAACTTTCTATATTCCATGGTTAAATCTGAGGAGATTGAAGTAAGAGAAGAAGCTTTAAAAATAATTTTGGCCATTAGGTAAGTAATATTTATTCATATATCTCTGACTCAATTATTTATTCCAATTTATAGAATGATTTTTAAAGATTTTATCTAATAGATAAGATTTTATTTAATAATTCAATTAATTAATTTGTTCTTTCAGGAGTGAGGAGTCAACCAGAAAAAGATTAAAAAGAATACTACCTATTAATTTTAATGCCACACATTGGACACAATTAATAGATTTAAAATTATGCGGCATTTTTGAACCACCAATGACAGATTTTACTGAATCTGAACTTCGAGAATCGTTGATGAATGGAACCAAGCTTGACTTGCCAGATTTGCCCTCACATTCTCAGGGTGTGGAACGGGCAGTTAAGTTAATAACAGAAGCTTCGCAAACTGTATATGGTTTTGAAGCAAGGCATCAACACATTACAGCCAAAGTTTTGAGTCAGAAATTGAGACCAGCATTTTTGTCTAAGGGGTCTTATATGGAGCAATTTGACTCTCTATATTAAGCTCCATTAAAATAGTGTTAGGTTTTTCCTTATTTCTTTGCTTGTTATATTTTCACTTATAACAGAAAAAAATCATTTTTTTAGGTATTCAAATATTACTGTTTAATTCATAACGTTAAAAGGTAGTTTACAAAAGCAGATACTGAAAATGAGGGGGGGGGCAAATTTTCAATTTGAAGATTTCTGTAATTCATATCATTTTTATAAAATAAAAGGACATTCCCTGATTTTAAATGCTAAAATTATTTGGTTTTCACACCAATATTCAAGCAAATCTTGCAAAAACGAGGAATTTTCAGTATATTCTTGTCTACGATCTTTGATACCAAACGCTCAAAAAAACGCTGAAGTTTTTGATCTAATTTTTTGCATGAGTATTTAATAAGTCTATATACAACTTTCGGTACGTGCCTTTTTTTAATATTAAAAAAAAAGTGTAAAATCGACCTACCCTAATATATATATACGGAAATAAACATATATTTATTTATTTTTTGGTACAGAAAAATTAGTACAATATTAATACCGGCTCTCTTCTGTTGTCATCTGTTTTGGAAATGTGTCACTCTCGTTTGGACTTAGCAATCCGTCTTTCTTCAGCTTATGTTGTCATCTGTTCTGGAAATGTGAAGTCACGTGTCACTCTCGTTTGGACGCGTTATTTGCTTAGAGTGTTATTTATGTTTGTTTAAATTTAGTGTAAGGAAGGTTTAATAAGGTGTAAAAAAAAAGGGGAAGGGTGAAAAGTAACAGTTGAGATTTAAATCGGGGAAGATTTATAGAGATATAAAAAAAATATTAAAAAATGAAAAATATTTCTATATAAATCCCGTGAGTCAATGTTTATGAATAGCGTATATTTGGCCGTTACTGTTTTGGGGTTTAATGATGTGTCTTCTAAAGTACATAGGGAGAGAGAATGGGTTTAAGGATTATACTTATGAAGAGATAAAAACGTTAAAAAAAGCCAACATTAAATTCAAGTTTAAATCCTGGATTAAAGGACTTTAAATCAATCCAAAAGGACTTTAAATAAAGATATTATCTGGGCGGTCTAAGGGCAGTAACTCTGCAGGGTTTTTGAATGATTTGTAGTCAGGATTTAACATTATTAACTCAGGTATAGTGAAGGCTTATGGGAGTAATAATATTGGTATACTGATTAAGACTGGTTTAGAAATAAGCCAGTCTTAATAAGTATACCAATATATACCCCCAAAACTTACACTCTAATTCTCAGTAGCCTCTTACGTTTACAGTGGCGGCCTGCCTTGTTTGGGGTGAAATGTGATAAATAAAAAATTGTTGTATTGTCTATGAGAAGTTTTTGGAATTTAATTTTTCGGAATGCCAGTAATGTTTAGTTTTTAGGTGCTGGACTATTGCGCTGGTGTCAGATAGTTTTATAGTGAACTGCCCTATTGTGACACTACCTGGGATTTGCATAGTGATAATGGTGGTAACATCGCCATGACCAATCTAGAAGCAGTCTATGGCATCACATTACTTCTGTATATTTTGTAAATACATACTCTTCTTGTTGTCTTATTTCTTTTCAGTTCAATTAAGGCCACAATAGATAGCTGCAGAGTAGGACGTCTCAAAGGAGTTGTAGTAGTAAAACCTATGTATATATTTTTTATTGTCACAAACTCAGTCTACCAAAGGAGATTTAAATTGATTTATGAGATTTTCCATATAAATTGGGGACCCTTGTACTTTTGGGTCCATCTGAAACCATAATTGCGGGTTGGATATCAAGTAAAGACTGTGATCTCTTAAATATTTTAATGAGATTTGGGCGGGACAGTTAAAATTATTGATCAGATCAATTGAGCATTGGAAAAAAAGACATTTTCATTGTTTAGAAAATTAATTTTAATGGCTTTTTTATATGTAAGGCTTCTCGGATATGTAGCTTTCGTTTGTTACTTTCATATTTTTATGTTGTTGTATTATCTACAAGAATTCCGTCGGAATTTAGAGGAAGAGCAGGTGTTGGGTCATTACACTGATGCGTAGTGAGACGTCTTATAGTAGTCAAGCTTACATATATATGTCCTTTCATTGGAGTCCAAGGCGAACGTCATAAACAAAGCTTACTTTATGGATGCAAATCCCCATTTCTTGTCTTCAGCTTTCTGTGCAATTTGATGATATGACAGAGTGAGGCGTTAAAGCTGCCTTCGTTCATTGGTTGCCCAAGTATGTCTAACAGCTCTTACGAGCTTGCTTTCGAATAGAGGCAATGAACATTTTCCAGCTATATTGAAAGATCATTTGGTTGAGAGAATGATTCCATTGTAAACAAGAACTAGACGGCATGTTTCATTTAAATTCATATACAAGGTTTGTCTTATCTAAAACTCTAGTCGATGGGGAATAATTGTTGGTGATGATGACCATTGGCGTTTTTAAAATGAGGTTTATTGCATTCCAACCAGCCAACATTTAGGACAAAAATAACTATGGAGGTGTCGCACAGCGACTTCAATTAATTACGTTTTCATTATAAAGTGTTAAATTTTATGTTATTCTTAAATCTAAAACAGGCTTAATCACCCACACTATTAATTATTAATTTCATAATAAATTGATACTACATTACAAATTTATATTTTAAATTTTATTTAAATTTTTTTAATATTTTTTAAAAATATTTAAAAAATATTTTTAAAATATTTAAAAAAATATTTTTTTAAACATTTAAAAAAATATATTAAAAAAATATTTTTTAAAATATTTCTAAAAATATTTTTAATTAAAATATTAATTAAAATTAATAAATATTAATAAATATTCTTCATTAATAAAATATTCATAAATAATTATGAACATTAATTATATAAATAAATAATAAATAAATTTATAGATTTCATAAATTTATAGACTTCATGAATAAATAATAAATAATTTATCATTATTTCATAAATAATTTTCATAAATAAATATAAATTTATAGATTTCATTAATTTATAGACTTCATAAATAATATAATATTAATCAAATTAATAAATATTAATAAATATTCTTCATTAATATATATTCAATATTAATAAAATATTAATTAAAATAATTAAATTAAATATTTTAAATTTTAAACTTTAAAAAAATATTTTTTAAATAAATATATCTTAAATATTTTCATATTATACCTTCAATATTAAATAACGATTTGTAGAGTTGCTCCCCTTAGACCGTTTTTACCGTTACTGTGATATACAAGATTTTTAAATGATTTTTTTAAATAATAAAACATTTTTAAACCAGCCAACATTTAGGACAAAAATATCCATGCACGTGTCGCACAGCGACTTCAATTAGTTAGTTTCTCGTTATAAAGTGTTGTGAACTTGAAGGGCTGATAATAATTAAGACAACACAGTGGTATATGTACAAGAGTGTATTTACAGAAGTACAGAATAGTATGTTACAGAAAGTCTGCGTCCGATACAGTAGCTAGGACTGCCACCAATGAATGCCGTCATGAATGCAAGGCACTTACAAAAACTACTTTACTTAAGAACTTGTCATTTTCTTTTCTGTTCAAGCACAAATTATATTTTCTTTTTCATCTAGATCGAAAAGATTACCAACAAATTCTTAAAAATCCAGTATGAAGCTCAACTTTCAAAGATCCAGACTTTAAATCAACAAGGAAAGAATGAGCGCATTCTTTGGCATGGAACCAAGGAAGATGTCGTCATAAAAATCTGTAATAATGGCTTTGATCGTGGTTATTGCGGAACAAATGGTAAGTCTTTTTACAACAGAATCCATGATTGTTGTGCTATGAATAAAGAAAGAACGGAAATTATGTGTACTTAGTTGTCTTGTAGCATTTTTGAACATAAGAAACAAATCTGAGCTGCCATAGCTTAAGTGCCGTTGTAGCACGGCCTCAAAGTATACCTATGAGTTCCTGTAAGATTAGCAAAGTGCATTGAGCTCCACTACCCTACCCTAACACAGCTTTAATAAACATCATGTTTTATTTGCAAAAACATAAATATGTGCTATGTTAGTTTAGGGTTAAATGTGTCCTTTGTTAGTTTAGGGTTAGGGTTAAATGTGTGCTTTGTTAGTTTAGGGTTAAATGTGTCCTTTGTTAGTTTAGGGTTAGGGTTAAATGTGTGCTTTGTTAGTTTAGGGTTAAATGTGTCCTTTGTTAGTTTAGGGTTAGGGTTAAATGTGTGCTTTGTTAGTTTAGGGTTAAATGTGTGCTTTGTTAGTTTAGGGTTAAATGTGTTCTTTGTTAGTTTAGGGTTAGACTTAAATGTGTTCTTTTTAAGGCAATTTTTGACAAAGTTAGAGAAATGTATTTCATTGGCTCAAAATTAAAAAAATTGTTTTTATCAATTCAAGCGAGTGTACATGTCGATCTATATGCGTAGAAACGATTTTAAGCATTTTTTTTGGCACCGAAGAGTAAACTTTTGTCGCTATATATCCAGTAATGTAACTCCAACTCTAATTCTTTAATTTTTTAAAGTTGAATTTTCCATTCCTCAGCTTACTTTAACCTCATGTGGAAAATGCCGTTTTTAATACTTTTTTGCAAAGAAATATTGTTGCATAACGTTAGAAATATGTTTTTTCTTTGCAGGGACTTGGCATGGCCAAGGCGTTTATTTTGCTACTCAATCGGAATACTCAGATCAAGATACATACACACCCCGGGACAGCAATGGCCGCAAACATATGTTCATGTGCCGTGTGGCAACTGGGGTGTATGTCCAGGGAACGCCAAACTTAAATGTTTTACCAACAAGGCCAAACAGTGTTTATACATATGATTCAGCTGTCAACAGAATAGGGGCACCTACAGTTTTCATAATCTTCAACGATGTGCAAGCTTATCCTGCATATCATATTACATACATATGAGTAAAAGGCGTGAAAAGACACACAAACACACATAAGTTTTCCTAATACACACATAAATTGTCACAAAATGGTTAATATGCTGTAAAACGTTTACCAAAATGACTGCATTCAGAATTAAATAACTCAAAAATGGTTGATATGCCGTAAAACTTTTACCAAAATGACTGCATTCAGAATTAAATTATTTGGAAAAGGGTTGTATGCCGTAAAAGAAAATGACAAAACCATAAACCATGAATAAATATTTGAATATATTAAGAACTTGAAACATAAAACTTTTATCAAAATGACTGCATTCATATATATATATATATATATATATATATATATATATATATAATGCTAATTTTAAAAAGATTCTATAAACATGTCTCATGTCCCCTCCCTCTCCCTCATGGTTTAAATTAACTCCGGCCACCACCAATGTTCGCTCTTACTCCTTCCACAGTTATTGTAAAGTTTTCCACCATCTCGATGAGCACATAGCTGATCTTATCATAAGCAACCTCTTTTGGCTTACATAACACTGGCTCCTTCCCCTCCTCCTCCCTAATAATCTTATAACTCCAACCGCCACCATCCCCCCCCCACTCTCTACTGTCAACTCAATTTCCAACTGCCACCATCTATTTGTATCTCATAATTTATTTTTTCATAAGCTATTTTTTCTAAGCTACGGCTTGCCACAACCTCTTTTTCAAACCTTTGGTACTTGTGCGTTGTGTTTTTTCCTTAGACCAATCGTCTTGAGGAAGTCTTGAAATAAAGACGAAACGTTGATGAATACATAAATAATATTTTTTAGTTTTCCTTTTTTTTTCAATTTTTCTCACATGCTTATATCCATTTTCCAAATTTTGAATTTTGGCTACTCCCCTGCCTACTTACTTATCTATGTAATTCCTCTGATAATAAAATTTCAATCTTTAAAAAGCCTGGCTTAAGAAAAAAAAAACATACTTTTATTGAATACATCTTGCATTGAACAACTGAAGATGAAATAGATTTGTCATTTTTACATTTTTTATATTTCTCTTTTTTCATTTATATATATATAATACAAATACTCACCCATTTTTTGTCTACAAGAAAATCTCTTCTCTTTTTAATTGGCACATGTTAGATTTCAATGAAATTGTTAAAAAAATCATATTTATACCATTCGCATTAATATTGATAAAATGCAAAAGGAACAAATGTATATTTTGTTTACGATGTATAAAATCGTAAAATGATAATAAATGCTTTTTCTTTTCTTTTTCGTTATTTATCGAAGATCTGCAACGTCGGGCACATTTTAATAATTTAAGATTTCTTCTTTTTGTTAGTTTTAAGTAACCTTTCCGCATTCCAGAAAAAATATCTACTTTTATTTTTATTGTTTTTTTATGAATAAAATCGTAAAATGATAATGAATGTTTTTTTCTTTTTCTTCATAATTTAAGTAAAAATAAAATGTTTGATAATTTTATTTAGGGTATTATAGTATGGCATTTAATACCTTAAATAAAATTATCAAACATTTTTTATACGATAACCACCAAAGATATGCGACAATATTTATATTTTATTTTATATTATATAGAATAACTTCAAACCCATCCCACTCTCTGCTCCAGTTAAATTAAGGTCACAATAACCCAGACACTAAATACCACCCCACCCAATTTCTTAAAATATCACCCGTTAGAATCCTCCCCTCCTCCTTTCCTTTCTTTGCTATATGCGAACCTCGTCTTCATTTCCCTCCCTCTTATCCATCCCCAATTTCCTGTTGTTGTTGAATTATAGAAATTTGAAGAGTGGATTCCAAAATGCCTGACGAGTTGACGTTTATTTTAAATGTTAATGAAACATAATATATTATGTAGCAAAATGGAATAAACCCATCAACAAAATATATATATATATATATATATATATATATATATATATATATATATATATATATATATATATATATATATAAGAATAGAAAGTGGACCATGGGTTTACTTTCGGCAGCCTCGTAACTCTTGCTTCCCGTATTTTGTCTTTAGTCAGAATCTATCCATCAAACACTTATTGATAAATAATACAGTTATTAATTTTGATTTGCCAGAAATTGTCCAAATTTCGGCCTGGCTGTGTATGAGAACAAGCCAAAAAATGAAAACGGCAATTTAGTAAGAAATATCAATAAACGTTTACAACAAATAATTAAATAATAAATATATTAATTTTCTGTGAGACTGCTACAAAAAATACAACCCATCTCGCTGCACAACTCCCCACTTAATATGCCCCCATAAATGACAGTAGCTCCTCAAGTCTCAGTGGCAATGTGCCTTGTTTAATGTGAATATAAGTAGAAATAACAAAAAAAAACTAAACCCGTGACCTGTGACGCGGTTCGACCCGTATTTGTTATACACAAACAGGACAAGTGTAATTAGACACACTTATCATTAATAACGAAAACTGCTGTCAGAAGGTCCTGATCGACCTAGGCGAGATGATAATGATTATTTTCCCTCTCTGATGAATTGTAAAATTAATCAGTTTTTCAACCACCGACCGCCATGGCAAATAACACCCTACCTGAGAGTCCAACGTTCAAACTCCTCAGCCTAACATTTACAGGTAACATGAATCGGAACAAATACAAAGAAGACATTGCCAAGGCTGTTGCAAAGAAAGTGGGCTCCATCTACCGTGTTAGAAAACTTCTCACACCTGACATTATCTTGTATATCTACAAAGCCACCATCTGCCCATGCATGGAGTATTGTTGTCACATTTGCGCTGGTGCACAATTCACTAGTCTCTCCCTCTTAGACACGGTCATAAAAAAGAGTCGCTAATCTAATAGGTCCCTCACTATCCATCTATCTCCAGCCCCTGTCCCATCGTCGCAATGTTGTACCCTTGTGCTTGTTTTAAAAGTACTTCAATGGAATGTGTTCCGACGAACTTGCTGCTGTGGTGCCCCCTCGATGTAAATACACTCGACCAACCCGACAATCAGCTAAGCCCCATCTATTCACTGTGGAGGTCCCCAGATGCTGGAAAGCCTTCTACTGCAATAGCTTTTTTCCTCGAGCTGCTGACCTTTGGAACTCCCTCCTTGCTCCCCGTTTCCCTCGACTGTACCTACATGCAGAAATTTAAAACTAATGTGAACAAGCATTTCACTGCACAGCTCCCAATCTAAGATGAACCCCAAAAAACTTTCACCCTAATTCTCAGTAGCTCCTTACGTCTACAGTGGCAGCTTGCCTTGTTTGGGATGAACTATGTTAAAAAAAAAGAAAAGAATTTTATTTGATTTTATAGGAAGAAGTCTATGGATAACTATATTGAAATGTTGTGAGAATAACACCCAAGATGAGAATAGACCGAACAATCCAAATAATACATATTATCATCAACCCTCATCTCAAAAATTCTGAAATATTCTATCAAATCGGTATGGACCCGAATAAGTACAAAAATGAAAACATCTTGACGCTCTTTCTAGTTCATAAATGCATCACACATTTTGAATTCTAACGACAATGGTTCAGTGGAAAAAAGAACAAAAACATTCTCTCCATCAATAAGAGCCATTGTTAAGATGCACCCGAAAAATATCGGAGGTTACATCGGCCGAAACGTTGTGAGAAAAAAACCCCAGCGTAGAGAACAATAGTCCGAACAATCCAAATACTACGTACATCGTTTTTATTGTTAAGAACAAAGTCCAAGTTTCCACAAAGAAAACTGAAGAATTAGAATAAAATCTTGCTTATGTAGGAAGAAATCTATCGATGACTATATTCGAGAATTCGACTGCCTTTACTTTATCACATAGATAGCTAGTATATATATATATATAAAGTAGTATGAAAATATATTTATAGCAAGTAAGCTACACAGAAACGTTTATGTTTCATTTCCAGGGTGAAATCATCAGGCTTACCTTATACAAGCTAATTAGCCTGATGATTTCTTCCAAGAATGAAATAAACATTTCTGTGTAGCTTACTTGCTATAAGTCTGTTGATATGACTATTTTTGAGAATTCGACTTTGGCTAGGAACAAAGTGTAGTATTTGTTCTGATAATACACTTCAACTTTTCTGTCTGCGGTCAGTACAGGAGAAATCCTTCTAGACTGAGGCAATTTAAATTTATTGCTCCAATCCAGAGTGTCCTTTTTGGGGAGCTGGATTTTCCCCACACTAAAACTCGACCTTTTGTCTAACTCTGCCCTCGTGGGAAGACAAGTAAATAGGGCTGACCCTACGGTGGAAAAAAGAAAAACATATGAACTTGATATAAAGCATAAAGTCTGGCAACAGCCCGCACGGAGAATGAAACGAAACGCAGTCGACAGAATTCAACAGAAGACAATCCAACTCTTCCAAGGAGTCTTCAGAATCTTTCATTCTCCAAAACTTCAATCGCTGTCGTCTCACTGACCGATGGTGACGTCACAAGAAAAAAAATAGCTGCCAAACGTTGGTTCTCACCACTGATCAAGGGGAGAGAACTCTGTTTAATCCCACTAGAGCAGTCATAAAGCGATCTTAGAAAGGGTAAATCGAAGGCGGGGAGGGGGGGGGGGGCTCCTGGGATTAATAATCCACAATGCGTATGTGTATATGCATGTGTGTGTACGTGTGTGTGTATCGATTTACTCCTCTCCAGGAGTTAGGCACAAGGCCAGTTTTTATCTTACTCCCACAAGTAAGATATGACCCAAGGTCGGGTCGGGAAAGTGGGGTTTAAAAATTGCCTGGGCAGCCCCGTCGGCATACTCCGGTAGGGGCACCTCAGTCAGTAAGCAATAAACTTACTCCTCCCCAAAGAGGGGAGGCGAAGCCTGGGAGGGTTGACCTCCTAGAACTGCACAGGACAGATCCATAGACCGGTGTAAATCAAGCCCCGAAGGCCAAGACAATACCAGTCTATGGGGTGTAGTATCCATCGGAACAGATACTACACTTTGTACGTGTGTGTGTAGATGAGTCATCCACCCCTGAAATAAAAAATGAACATTTCCATGACATACATAAAGGCAAGTTTAAAAACTGGAGAAAATAGAAGACGCTTAATATCGGTAGAAAAGAACCGCCTCCCTTTTCCCACGATCCATAATGTCTTTCTATTTATATGATTGTTATTACATCATTTATTTTTTACGTATATATGCACTTTAAGGTACCTCAGTTAAATTTTTTATTTATGTATTTTTATTGCTATATCTATCTATATCTTTTTTATATAATTTAAATAACCTTTTATTATTACTATTATTGTTATTACTATTATTGTTATTACTAATACTCATTTATAGTATATTAATTCATGGTGCTTGTTTTATCTTTAATTTAGAAGAGTAAAATAAAGGGGAGATAACTCTAGTTTACAACCACGCTTTATCTTAAAATGGATTTTAACACTCTGAACTTGCTAGATATTTTATGTTTAACCAGATATAATGCCAAACTAATAGACTTGAAAGCGCACAGATAAATTGCATTTTTTGTGTATTTTTTTATGTACAGGCTTATTATGAATTTCGGTTATCTCCCTTGAATAACTCGTAATGGAGGACGTATTTCCACGCTATTCGCTAAAATTAGTTTTTCTTTAATAAAATAAAAACTACTTGATTAATTTACATGCTTTTTGGTAAAGGATTTATTCAACCCGTGACAGGTTCGTACATCCAACAGATATTCCTCAGTTTGTTTTATTTAAAGTATCCGCTAAACTGTAAAAGCACCAAACGATGTTATCTATATGTCGCCATTTTTCGTATATTTTAAGTTTTCCGAAAGTTATCTTCTTTCCCTAATCAGTAAGCTGAAATGTCTAACGATACGTAAGATCGTTTTTTATTCTTATAATTTAATAAATATTGGATGAATTTGTGTATTTTTTTATGTATAATCTTATTTTCGGCTAATACGTAAGTACATAACAAAGTTTGGTAAATTTAGGGTGGCACTTTTACCCCCAGCCCAGGCCGCCCATCGCCGCCCAGTCCCCGGCGCGAGCATTTTGGCTCACGTGACTCAATCGTAGTCACTTATAAACAGACTATTCTTCCGTATTAACAATTAGCATGTATCCCACCTCCAATACATTTTTTTTGTTTATTAATTATTTACCTTACGAAATATAATGAAGATTGATGGATTTTTGCCCACCGCCGCCCACCGCCGCAAGCATTTTGGCTCACGTGACTCAATCATAGTTACTTATGAACAGAATATTCTTCCGTATTAACAATTAGCATGTATCCCACCCCCAATACATTTTTTTTGTATATTAATTATTTACCTTACGAAATAGAATGAAGATTGATGGATTTTTGCCAACCGCCGCCCAGCCCCCCCCCCCCGCGCCGCAAGCATTTTGGCTCACGTGACTCAATCATAGTTACTTATGAACAGAATATTCTTCCGTATTAACAATTAGCATGTATCCCACCTCCAATACATTTTTTTTGTATATTAATTATTTACCTTACGAAATAGAATGAAGATTGATGGATTTTTGCCAACCGCCGCCCCCCCCCCCCCCCGGCGCCAGCATTTTGGCTCACGTGACTCAATCGTAGTTACTTATGAACAGAATAGTCTTCCGTATTAACAATTAGCATGTATCCCACCCCCAATACATTTTTTTTGTATATTAATTATTTACCTTACGAAATAGAATGAAGATTGATGGATTTTTGCCAACCGCCGCCCAGCCCCCCCCCCCCCCCCCCGCCGCAAGCATTTTGGCTCACGTGACTCAATCATAGTTACTTATGAACAGAATATTCTTCCGTATTAACAATTAGCATGTATCCCACCTCCAATACATTTTTTTTGTATATTAATTATTTACCTTACGAAATAGAATGAAGATTGATGGATTTTTGCCAACCGCCGCTCAGCCCCCGGCGCCAGCATTTTGGCTCACGTGACTCAATCGTAGTCACTTATGAACAGAATAGTCTTCCGTATTAACAATTAGCATATATCCCCTCCAATACATTTCTTTTGTATATTAATTATTTACCTTACGAAATAGAATGAAGATTGATGGATTTTTGCCAACCGCCGCCCAGCCCCCCCCCCCCGGCGCCAGCATTTTGGCTCACGTGACTCAATCATAGTTACTTATGAACAGAATATTCTTCCGTATTAACAATTAGCATGTATCCCACCTCCAATACATTTTTTTTGTATATTAATTATTTACCTTACGAAATAGAATGAAGATTGATGGATTTTTGCCAACTGCCGCCCAGCCCCCCCGCCGCAAGCATTTTGGCTCACGTGACTCAATCATAGTTACTTATGAACAGAATATTCTTCCGTATTAACAATTAGCATGTATCCCACCCCCAATACATTTTTTTTGTATATTAATTATTTACCTTACGAAATAGAATGAAGATCTATGGATTTTTGCCAACTGCCGCCCAGCCCCCGGCGCAAGCATTTTGGCTCACGTGACTCAATCGTAGTCACTTATGAACAGAATAGTCTTCCGTATTAACAATTAGCATGTATCCCACCCCCAATACATTTTTTTTGTATATTAATTATTTACCTTACGAAATAGAATGAAGATTGATGGATTTTTGCCAACCGCCGCCCAGCCCCCCCCCCGGCGCCAGCATTTTGGCTCACGTGACTCAATCGTAGTCACTTATGAACAGAATAGTCTTCCGTATTAACAATTAGCATATATCCCCTCCAATACATTTCTTTTGTATATTAATTATTTACCTTACGAAATAGAATGAAGATTGATGGATTTTTGCCAACTGCCGCCCAGCCCCCGGCGCCAGCATTTTGGCTCACGTGACTCAATCGTAGTCACTTATGAACAGAATAGTCTTCCGTATTAACAATTAGCATATATCCCCTCCAATACATTTCTTTTGTTTATTAATTATTTACCTTACGAAATAGAATGAAGATTAATGGATTAATATACACACTTGACTTAATAATGACACATAGATTTTTCTCGGCCCTCAACCTAGAATCAGAGTGTAGATTTAGAGTTATGAATAAAATTAAATTTATCAACATTTTAGGGATATTTTAAGTAGATGGCCACTCGAGTATTGTGCTGACTGAAATGATTTTTCTCTAAGATTAGGATAGCCAAAAAAGAGTCATCCAAGACAGGACCAGCGACCCCAACACTTGATGACAGAGTGCCTAATTTGTCAAAATATATATTTTACATTTCTTCACAAATAAATAATCCAAAGTTTAGTATTCCACTGAAATTGTTAAAGGAAACCTTGGTTGATGTGGAATTCTTGGAACATACGGAAATAAATATGTAAAAAAATTGTTTACCGCTGAAATGTGTGTATATATGAATGTATATATTTGTGTGTATGTATATGTGTATGTACGTATGTGTATATATATATATGTGTGTATACATGCATATATGTATATATGTGCAGGTATATGTATGTGTATATATATGTGTGTACATGTATGTATATACATGCATATATGTATATATGTACAGATATATGTATGTATATATATGTGTGTGTATATATACTATATATATATGTATATGAGTGTATGTGCGTATATGTGTACGATTTCTCGACTGCTAACTATTCTGAACTTTTACCATTTACTCTGTCGTTCCTATTTAGTTGCCTTCCCACTAGGGCAGAGTTAGACACAAGGTTGGTTTTTAATCTGGAGAAAATGTAGCTCCCCAAAACGGGAACTCTGCATTGGAACAAAAATAAAATGCCTCAGTCTAGAATGACTTCTCCTTTATTGACCGAGGACAGAATAAAGTAAGTGCAACATTAGAACAGATACTGCAACACAAATTCAATTTTCACGAACGCGGTAACATATATATATATATTTATGAAAAATGTTATTATTTTAGATGTTAGTAGGGGGGATCACTTTCCTATATAAGTTATACGTAAAGGGATCACGTAGTTCTGGTCCACCGAATCTCACCTCTCTTATTTCGATTTCTAAAAAAAGTTTCTACTTTTTGGGACAAATTACATGTAACACCCCCCCCCCCTCTCCTAACATAATTTCTTTTCATAGCGGATATTTGTTGAGGCTGTTTACATGTAATTTGCCCCAAAAAGTAGAAACTTTTCTTTTAGGGGTCGAAATACGAAGAGATGCACTTCTATAAATGTACCATCTTTGTTTATAGTTATTTAGAAAAAAAAGGAGAAAAAATTTTTATTTTTAAATCACTAGTAAAAAAAAAAAAAAAAAAAAAAAAAAAAAACACCAAACAACGAAAATACAAACATACAAACCTTTAAACGAACCAAGAATTCTTGTGTTTGAATAAGTATTGCAAAAAGCGACAAAAATACACAATATTTTTTCTTTTTCATTTACAAAATATTGAAAATAATAAAAACAATAGCAACAACCAAAGAGAAAACAGCACTTGTGCATTTTAACATCCCCGGCAAATTAATTGTTTTGATTTTAGGAGAGTTCGTTAACAATGCCCCCCCCCCTCCTCATGTTAAGAATGGTTTTCTAAATTTACCGAGGATGTTAAAATGCACAAGTGCCGAGAAAACCTACAAATGGAACCTGTGGCCTCTTAAGTAAAAAGAAATCCCATAAATCTCTTTCGCGAGTCGCGAACCCTCTTTTGTGGGTGGGGGTGGGGTAATGAAGAGGAAAGGGGTCCGAGGACGTTTTGGTTTTCCTGGGAATCTTGGACGGATTGTAACTCCGGAAGAAGAAGAAAAAAAAGCAGCGAAGAAATACTCAACACGGAAGAGAAGGGCCAACATGTAGTTTTGTTTTTTTGTTTTTTGTTTTTTTTTGTTTTGGTTTTCGCGTTGTTGTCTTCGAATAATCAGCAGCAGCTACTCCAAGAAACTAGGGAGAGAGGAAGAGGGAGTGGGAGAGGGGAAGGAGGGAGTGGGAGAAGGTGGGGAAAGAGAGAAGGAGAGACAACAGAAAGGAGAGAGGCGGTGGCGGAAGGAGGAAGAGAGGGAAGGAGGGGAGAAAGAGTGAGAGGGAAAAGGAGTGGGGGAGAGTGTGGGGGGGGGGGAAGAAGAAGAGAGAAAAGATTTCATACCAATTTTATTCTAACATCATTTCAACAGAACCGGCCGATTTCCCTTCTTCCTTTTCCTTTCACATTTTTGAAGAAGTCAAAGGAAAACAAAAAGAAAAAAAAAGAAAACCAAAAAAAACTTTTCATTATTTGTATTTTTTATTCTTTTTGAGCGGAAAAACAAATCCAATTCTTTTTCTTCTCTTTTGCTCGGAATTTCTCTTCCTTTAAGTTTCTTTTTTTCTTTCTTTTTTACTTAAAAAAAAAAAAAAAAAAAAAGAACAAATTAAATTTTTCCTTCTTAAAACTTGGGTTGTAAATAAATTTTGATTTTCACACGAAATTCAGACACTTTGGATTGACTAAATTTTGCGATTTTGCAAAGAGAAATTCAGGAAAATATGAAGAAACCGAGAAATAAAAGATTTTATTTTTGTAAATTGTTCCCTTTGAAGAACAAAAACGGAATTACGAAAGCAACAATTTAATCACCAAACATCTTGTAAAAATGGATTGTTTACACAGAACCCAAAGCAGAATCAGGTAGGTTTGTTTTTTACTTATGTTTTTGAAATCTTTCTTTTCTTACGACCGTCTTTCATATAAGTAATTTTAAATACTTATTTTTATTTGTTCAAGTTGAAAAATCATCCTCAAGTTTGAATATTTGTTTGTTTGTTTGTTTTTTAAAAAGAAAAGATGTATTTCATTTTTCTTTATATATTTCTATCAAAAACGCGCAACAAAATCCATGTCCACACGGACTGACACCGCGCAGGCACGAGAAAAACATACACACACATAATTTATCTGTTGAAAACACAAATAAACATGTTTTGTTTTTTTTGTTGTTTTTTAAAATCTATTTTATACCCCCCCCCCTCCTTTTTGTTTTGGGAAGATATGATCAATAAAATAAAACTGATTCGCGTAGAAAATCTACTTCCCTCTTAAGTGCGCGAATCACAAAATAGCGCAAAAAAAAGACAGATTGCTTGTGATGCGCGTCGAACCACACACGCACACACACACGTGCACGCACATCTACACAATGATAATATTGTAGTAGTAGTAGTAGTAGTAGTAGTAATAATAATAATAAATAATAATAATAATAATAATAATAATAATAATAATAATAAACACTAGTGTGTACTACTGCTACACACACATTCGTTTTACACACGTTTTTTACAATTATATGACACACGCAGCCGTCTTTTCTTTATACACTAAAAGAAACAAAACGCAACACACTCCATAATTTTAGGTCACACTGACGTCACAGGTTTGCTGGCTGTTACGTTCAAAGAGTTAATAAACAGATGAACCATAGCCAAACAGAAAAATAACAGAAAATGAGATTTTTACTCGGCCCTCGGGCCACGATCAGAGTGTAATATCTGTTTTATCCGGTTTTCAGGAGGCCACCCTCCTTCCCAGGCATTACCTGCTCCGAAAAATGGGTTTATCATTGCCTGTCGCCTGAGGTGCTGACGGGGCCGACTAGGCAATTTTCATAGGTAACTAGTCAGAATACCCGTCCCAGGACGAGTAAAACAGTTTTGCACCACTTTTATGTCCCCATACGAAGATTGAAATTAAAATATCATTAATCAAATTTAATGTAAATCTGAAATATTTGAATTTTCACATTGGCGGTTGTGCCTATATTGTGCCCCTTAAAAACCCTTTCAAATACTCCAAAGAGACTGAAATTTGGAGACTATTGTTAAAATTTCACAAAAATCGGAAGTATTTGAATTTTCATGAAGGGTTTTTACCTCCTTTGTATAAAACTAAATTAAACTAAATATAGCCCACATTGAGACTCCTTACCCCTAGCAGTTGTGTTTGTTATATTACTAACGTATGGCTACAAATAAGAAACAGACAAACACGGGATGAATTGTAATATTCAATCATTCATTTTCTAATAATATTCGAAGAAAATGTTCCAAAATTCATAATGATCGGTTAATTAGTTTAGGAGTGAATCTTGCACCTCTTAATATAAAAAACATATACACATACCTAACTTTATATAAAGATACCGATTTGTGTTACATTGGGCCCTCGTGGAGAGGCCGGCAAATCCACGAATTACCTTTTCGTCGGCGACGGTTAGATTTGTTGGGTTTCGGGATGCCATCCTCCTAAGCATTACCCTCTCCTTTCTGAGACAGGGGGTGGGGGTTACTTCCCTTTCGCCTCCCTTGTTACGATATTTTATTGTATTGGCATTCGTCTGAGGCGCCCCAACCGGGCAATGCCGAAAGGGGTCCAATTCAGGCGATGTTTAGAGGGTGTTCCATATTTGCCTTGGCTGTTCTTGCAGTTCAAGAGGGCTAACCCACATTAAAGCCTTGTGTCACATCCGGCCCTCGCGGGGAATGGAGACAGGTGAATAGAAATACTGACTTTATTTAAGGTTCGCAAGAACAGGTAGTAGATTTCCTCCGTCACGGGAGACTACACAGATAAAGAGCAACAGTAGTTGGGCGGAAAGGGCGGGGTGGGGATGGAGTGGAGGGGGTGGAGGTATGTCTATGCACGCACCACTTGCAAAACGGAGACGAAATGAAATAGAAGCACGAAATATCGACACACACGAATTCGACACGTTTAAAAAAAAAAAAAAAACAAACATGAAAAACTCATTGAATCCAAATTTGTGCGATAAAGAAAGAAAAGAAAGAAAATAAGAAACCGACACATGAAAAGAAAATGCTCTTTCGAAAAATCAAAAACAAAAAAACGTGCACTTGTTGGATATTTTCTCGTTGTTTGTCCCCCCCCCCATCCCTCCACACACACGCACACCCATCCACACACGCACACACCCATCCACACACGCACACACGCACACACGCACACACGCACTATATTGCAGAGTACAAATCGGGTACTTGTAAATATTTAGCATTTTTTATTACTTCATCGCAATCCCATCATTCAATATTATGTCATTTTTGACGTTCGTGAAATCAAAACATCAAATTATTTTATTATCCAAGAAATCAGAGAGAGAGAGAAAGAGAGAGAGGGGGAGGCATACAGACAGAGTAGAAAAGGGAAAGAGAGAGAGCGATATATATATATATATATATATATATATATATATATATATATATATATATATATATATATATATATATATATATATATATATGAGAGAGAGAGAGGGTGCAAGAAAGGAGAGAAATAGATAGACAGAGAAAGAGAGAGAGAGAGGGTGCAAGAAAGGAGAGAAATAGATAGACAGAGAAAGAAAGAGAGAGAGAGAATGCAAGAAAGGAAAGAGAGAGAGAGAGGGGGGGGGAATCGATAGCAATCGTAAATAATTTGATTTTACGGATAATAGGAGATTATTACTTTATTTTTACTTAACACAAAAAAGCTTCTCTCTTTTTTTCGTGTGTATACATCAATCTCCATGGCTACTCATATTGGCCCGATAAAATCCGGTAACGAGTTACGATCACAGCCAAAAGTCGACAACACAATGAAACTCGGGTCCCTGAAACAAACAAAAAAACAAGCAAAACACTAAAACATACTTAATAATTTATTTATATTTGAGGTGGGGGGGGGGGGATCGAATCATTCCTGTCTCAAAGGTTAGGGTCAGGGTGTCAGAGACCCCCATCCCCTGTTTCTAACGTCATATGACGTGACAACCAAACGACTTATTTGCGACGTTTTTAAAAGGCCATAAATCAGCCGACAAAAACACACCCGATTGCAGACCAGAATGATTCTATAAAAATACCTTTTTTTCTTTACTGCTATTTTTATCTGTTTCCATTGTATATATTATTTTGTAAATTGTTTGTTTTTATTTATTTTTATTTTTTTGTCGTAATTATTGTTTTACACGGACAGTTTATTTGTTTTTGTAAATTAAAAATAATTTTTTTTTAATCCAACAATGTAAAAAACACTTCCTGATTTTAAACCAGGAAGTGCTTTTTCGTTTTCTGCTTCAGAAATCCGAGTTTAATTTTGTATGGTCGCTTTTCGGCTGTTGTAACTCGTTACCGGATTTTGCCGAACCAATATGGGCAGCCATGAGGGCTGATCAATATAAGCATAAACAAAACCAGAAACTACCGTACGTTTGTGTTTTTATTTTTGTGTGTTTTTTTATTTATCTTTTCCGCCAAAGCACAAGGAAGAGCAGATACTAGTTGGATTGCAAGCGTTAGGGGTGGATAGAGTAAGTTCAGAGAACTTCTATTACTAACCAGCAGAGCGTTACCACTGTCGACCAAGGGAAGAGTCAATCAGCCATGTGTACACAGCGTTGACAACAGTGCAGACCCACTTGCACCCATCATCTTGAACAACTTTGCAGACCCACTTGCAAATAACTCACTTCAACAACAGTGCAGACCCACTTGCACCCATCATCTTGAACAGCTTTGCAGACCCACTTGCAAATAACTCACTTCAACAACAGTGCAGACCCACTTGCACCCATCATCTTGAACAGATTTGCAGACCCATTTGCAAATAACTCACTTCAACAACTGTGCAGACCCACTTGCACCCATCATCTTGAACAGCTTTGTAGACCCACTTGCAAATAACTCACTTCAACAACAGTGCAGACCCACTTGCACCCATCATCTTGAACAGCTTTGCAGACCCACTTGCAAATAACTCACTTCAACAACAGTGCAGATTCACTTCTATCCGTCACTTCAAGGGTCGATCAATTATTTCTGCCACTGTAAACACCTGCCCAACATAACCTCGTCGACAGAAAACAGCTGTAATCTAGTTTTTATTTATCACCTCTCCAGGAGGTTAGACACAAGGTCAGGTGTGGGGTTGAAAAGCAAACGCACTAGGATTAGCGTGCTATGGCTCACAAAAAATGCGTGGGCAGACCCGTCGGAATTCCCTGGTAGGGCGGCCTAGGCGATTAACAATAAATTAACCCCTTTTCAAAGAGAAGGTAAAGCCTGGGAGGGTGGACTTCTTAAGACTGAATAGAATGATACCGCACCCTGATAGAGCATACCAGAAGAACCCACAACGGCTCACCCATGTCGGACTGATCGTCGTGGTTGACACGTTGTAAGTAGTCGGCTTAATAGGTGGTGACATCTCTTTCTTTCTCTTCTTTACTTAAGTTGTCGTCATGGTCGTAGTTAAGTTTCTCTGCCTTCCCCTTTCCTTTGTTTCTGTAATAGGGTAACATGATGATGATGATGATGATGATGATCACCACCATCATCATCATCATCATCATCAGCAGCAGCAGCAGCAGCAGCATCATGGATTTAAGAGAAAAAAGAACAAATAAAGACCTGGTCAAAGATAGGTTGGTTTGGAAGTTAATTTCTAAAAGCCGTCCAACACATGCCAGCATGTGAAAAGGACGTTAAACCGAATATGATGAGAAATGCGTAAGTCACGTAGAAGCGAGAAACACACAGACATACGCAGACACGCGAGAAGTGGTCACACAATTGTATCAATATAAGGATGTGCGTGTAAACCAAATAAAAAAGATGCTATTTTTCAATGGCCCCTATTCCATAATTGAACCGGAAATCGAGTTTTGAATTTATTCGAACTCAAACATGTCGGGGGGGGGGGGATTAATAACAAACACCTTGTTAATCACAACCATCTGTATAGTCAGGGAGAGAGAGAAAGAGGGGGAGGGGTAAAAAGAAGAGAGGGGGTGAGGGGAGGGGGGACGAGAACGGAAGGTGAGGGGAGTGGGAGAGGGGTAAGAGAAGAGAAAGGGGGAAGAGTGCAAGGAAGAAAGCGTGGCATTACCCCCCCACCCCCACCCCACACACACACACGGAAAAAATTTGTACCTGTTTGAATGTTTTTATCGATTGCGGATGGGCGAGGGAGGGGGGGGGAGACTGATGGCATCAATAATAATCGTTCTCTAAATCCAATTTGGATCGATTTTATCTTTGAATGGTAATCACTTCACCGGCATTTTCATTCTTCAATCTTGGATTTGCGAATGGACAGTCAGCCAGAGAGTGTGGGAGGAGGGAGAAACCGAGGGAGAGGGGAGGGGAGACTGAGAGATATAGTGGGGGGATGGGGAGACTGAGAGGTATAGTGAAAGAGGGGAGGGGAGAGAGATGAGAGACTGAAAAAGTGAGATGAGGGTATGATTAACGGGCGGACCATTATTCGACTAATTTATTATTTGCAAATATGTTCCTACAAGAAAACAGAACCAGAACAGGTGATGTTTCATAATATATATATGTATATATATATATATATATATATATATATATATATATATATGAGAGAGAGAGAGAGAGAGAATGAAAAGACACACTTGGAAGCGTTGATGAAATGGTAATAATAAGGAGAATATTTTGAAAAAATATTTTTAAAACCTGGACAACGCATTTATTTATGTTTTTTCAAATAAATTATTTATTTACTTTAAAAACTTGAGTACTTTCGGTGATATACACCCTTGTCAAAGTATATGCATATTTTTCTCTCTTCTTTTTTCGTTTAATCCGTCTTGATTGAGACATATTTATTGCAGTCAAGTTGAAATTCGCCTTGATGTTATCGACGATTGATGTTGATATGTCGCTGTGTGTAGCACGCGGTTACGTGAATAAGGTAGAATGAAAAGACACACTTGGAAACGTTGTTGAAATGGCAATAAGGAGAATATTTTGAAAACATATTTTGAAAACCTAGACAACGCATTTATTTATTTTTTTTAAAATAAATTATTTATTTACTTGATTCCGGTTTTTCCCGTTTTTTCGACCCTTTCGGTCTTTAATTGTTGTCTTTTGATAATGAAAGTTTTTCTTTCGAACATTTAAGATTACCTTTTGCCGAACTTTTTATTTACCAGACAGTATTTACTATTCTGGTACTTAATCAGTTTTTACGTGAAATATTAATAAATCGTTTTGAGATTCGTTTTCTCTCCTCGTTTGTTTCTGTTCACCCTCTCCACCTTCCGGCAACTACATCGCATTGCTACAGCCTCGGATTACAAACCTGCACTTATATATATATATATATATATATATATATATATATATATATATATATATATATATATATATATATATGAGAGACAGACAGACAGACAGGACAGAACATAAAGATGCTCGATATACGAGATAGAACAATTAAGAGATAAGAATAAAAATTGTTCTGTTTGTAATAAAAGAGAAAGAGTTCATATGTGAAGAATGTTCATACAGTACACAGGTGTGGAAGTCAGGCCGTGTGTAAGTAGTTACGTGTGTGGCGGCTGTAGCTATGCTGAATTCTTGGGTCTTCTTGTCAAAGTCGAACCCAGAGCCAGAGCCCCCGGGGGTGGGGGGAGTTCTGTTGCGTCCCAAGAGAGAAGTTTGGGAGTTGGTCCGAGTAACGTGGATGTGTTGTCAATCCTGTCTCATGGGAAAGAAAAGGTATTTATCTACCTCCCACAAAGTAAAATGTGACACAAGGTCGGAAAGTGAGATTTGATTGATAAGTCCGCACTCTAGAGGAAGAGAACCTATTACCTTTAAAAATTGCCTGATGGGGCGCCTCAGTTGATTAGCAATAAACTAACCCCTTCTCAAAGGGTGAGAAGGCAAAGCCTGGGAAGGTGGACCTCCTAGAACTGCACAGGACAAACCCATAGACCGGCATAAATCAAGCCCCGAAGGCCAAGACAATACCAGTCTATGGGGTGTAGTATCCATCGGAACAGATACTACACTTTGTTCCTGGCCAAAAGGCCTCAGTCACTGTCAACATAGACAACCAAAGAGGGGAGACAAAGCCTGGGAGGGTGGACCTCCTAGAACTGCACAGAACAGACCCATAGACCGGCGTAAATCAAGCCCCGAAGGCCAAGATAATACCAGTTTATGGGGTGTAGTATCCATCGGAACAGATACTACACTTTGTTCCTGGCCAAAAGGCTCATGGCAAAGAAAAGAGGAAGTAAATGCTGTGCGATCACTTTTATAATCTCTTGTGAGGTGTTCAGCTCGTATGAGAGATGGCACCTGATTGGGCAAGCCAGAAAGGAAGTTATATGCTTGCACCAATCAGTGCCAAGCTTATGAATTAAGTACAGATTCAAAATCGTAATGGCGGCTCGTTGTAGCCGTGTTGCATGCTGCTGCCGCTGCTACTGCTGCTGCTGATTTCACTTGTATCTCCGCTACAGTCACGTTTTTGTAGATGTTGATACATTGAGCTCGAGTTTCCAAGCACCCTTATCCTCGAGTGGTTTTTAGTCTTGATAAGTGGTGACTCATTAAAGGAAAGTAGAAAGTAGACCTTGGGTTTACTTTCGGCCGCCTCGTAACTCTCGCTTCCTTTTACTCCTCACATTCCATGAGTGATGTTTCTGACAAAGGGGGAAGAATCACTGTTCTGGGTCGGAATCTATCCATCTAACACTTATCGTTGGCTAGTTTTTGACCTTGAAGTAGTATTTGTTATTAGCTTTTACATTAAGTGGCTTCATGCTTTGTCTGGAGCGATTTCTATTAAAAAAAAAAAGATATAGATAGATGGATCAAATTCCTTTCTTCCTAAAACCAAATTTCCTTGAACATAGTTTCTTTCCCAAAACTTCCCATCTGTGGAACATATTACCACGAGACTACTTCCCTGCAGACCACAACATGGTCGTCTTCAAGTCCAATGTAAGCAAATACTTGTCGAGCTGTCCCCTTAACTAATCAAATTTTCTTCCATCCCATTCATCGCTTTCAATCCTCTCGTAGTATTCTTCATCGTCCAACTAACCCTAACCCATTAACCCGTATCCTCGAGTGGCTTCTAGCCTTTTAACCGGTGACTCATACGTACATAAAAATAAAAAATCGAACTTAATTAAAATGATGTGTGTGCGTGTATGCATATGTGTGAATGTGTATAGGTGTGTGACTCTGTGTGCATGCGTGTGTATGTGTGTGTGTGTGCATGTATGTGAATGTGTCTATATGTGTGCCTGTGTGTGTATGTGTGCACGCATGTATGTGTGTAATATCTTTGTGTATATGTGTATGTGTTTGTATGCATGTGCATATGTTTTTTTTTTCTTATCTTTTTGTTTTTGCTGGGGATGGGGTATCCTACCGGATGCCAAACATTAATCCGCTATTTATGACACTCCAGCCGAGAGATCTTTTTAAGATTCTAACCGTCCCTTTAAGTGCAATTGCTTGTATCTCTCCTGCACTCGGTTCATCGGGTATATTCGCCAGGTAGTATGCATGTATATGTGTGCATGTATGCATGTTTATATATGTGTGCGCACATGCGTGTTTGTGTACCTACATGTGTGTGTGCTTGTCTGCATATATATGTGTTTGTGTGTGTATGTGCGTGTGCCCGCATGTCTGTGTGTGTGAGCGCTCTTGTACGTATGTGTGTGCACAAAGTATACTGTGTATGTATGTGTGTGTGTATGTGTGTGCGTAATGTATACTGTGTTTATAATTGACTACCAATAACGGAGGCTTATTATAGCCGTTAGGAAACTCCCTGGCTTTAGGAGTTCCAAGAATCGATTTTCACTTTCGACTCCGCCAAGGAGGATGCACTCCTGGGGTCTGCCCCTCGCTTCCCTCAACCGAAAACGATGCTTTTCCCCACAAGCTATATTGGAAACCTGACAGAATGAAGCAGCAACTGGGTGACGGGTGGGGCGTTATCAGAGGTGGCTGACCGGGGTGGAGGGATAGCTAGGTTGGTTAGATGTGGAAGGATAGAAATAAACAACGCATCAATTTCTTGAATGGGGAAATACCATGGTCATCCCTATAACAGGCCAGGCAATCGTACAACTGGGTATTTTACTGGAGGCAATGTGAATTTTATAAGATAATCGCTATGAAATCCACCTGTTTCATTTGTTTCATGTTTTTTTTTAATGTTTTACATACCGAATAACATAAACCACAATGAGTTTTTTTGTTTTGTTTTTTTAAAACAAGACACATTCCAGTGAATTCTTTTTTTGTTTCTCAGGGAGCAGTCTACGATTGTTCAGGGAGTGATAGATTTGTTCTCTCAGTTAAAATTTTCCATAATTGTTGGTAAACAGGTTGTTGGTCTGTAGTTGCTTGGGATCGTTCCCTTTTCGGCATCTTTTTGTATTAGCGTTGCCATTCCTTTGGTCATCCACTCTGGTGCGTCTGTTTTGTGGATACATCCTGTCAGTTTCTGTGCTAGCCTTTCATGTAGGGTCGTGAATTTTTAAAACTAGTATGCATGTATTCCATTGTGGCCTGGTGCTTTCCAGTTTGCCATTTTCATTAGGGTTAGGGTTTAGGGTTAGGGTTGTCTTAATCGTTTCTTCATTAATTTCTGTTTCTGTCCCTTCTTCAAGTTCCTGTATTTTATCTTTCATGTAATTCAGCCATTTTGCATTTTTGTTGTGTTTTTGATTTTATTATGTTTACTCACTAGGAGTTCTCACACAGGCCGTCATCAGTGATTGCTCACTGATAATCACCAGTGGTGTTCCCTGGAGTCTGAGTGACAACAAGTCTCCCCAGATTTCCAGTGCTCTCCACCTCTTTCGATAAATAGGTACATGGTGGACATGGTTTTGGTATACGTAATACCGAAGGCGACAGGATCATGGAGTTCGCGATGGCCTACAACATGGTTGTAGGAAACTCTTGGTTCAAAAAGAGGGATAACACGGCTAGCTAGTTAACCAATCACATTCTTTGTTGTTCTCTCAGCCAATCGTTGGGCTTTCCACGAACAAAGGTGTGGTTAGTATATATATACAGGTGTATACGAGGCATGTCTAAAACGTATTCGACTTTAGGTCAGAAAAAATATTTCAAATACGTTACGGGGTGGAACCCTAATCCCCTTCAAAGTACGCCTCTTGTGCTTGCACACACTTAGCCCACCGATCCATCCACTGCCGGAAACACCTCTGGAAGTCTTCTTTTGGAATGGTGTTTATCTCCGCCGTCGCGTTCCCCATGATCTTTTTTTTTCGCACCCTCTCAACAACAGCTGCACTCCGAGCAGTTTAGGACCTGCCAAAACGCTGGTCACTCTCCGCTGATAAGCGGCCATTTTTAAATCAGTTGAACCACTCCTTAATTTTTGTTACATCCATCGCTTCTTCCCCAAACACCTGCTGAATCTAACAAGAAAGTATTCACTTAAAATGGATGACGTCATACAGAATAAATGGTAGCTTTTGGCAATTTAAACAAATAAAGCTCATTTTGTGATGTCATCCATCGTCAATAAATATAAATATAATTCTTTCTTGATAATAATAATTTCTTATCCGTTCTCTCTCCCTCCCTCCCTTCGCTCCCTCTCACCTTCTCTCCCCCCTTTCTTTCTATTTGTCCTCTCCCTCTCCCCTTTCGTCTCTCTATCCTCCCATTACTTCTCTTATCATTCACCTTTCGTGACGTCATCCAATGTGTACGGTTACAAACGAAGAAACAGGATAACAAGATCCACTAAGTTTTATAAGTATACTAGACCACCAGGAACCAGTAAGTTATGTTTTTATATATATTGTTAAATATCTTCCCCTTTCTCCCCCTCTTTATTCTTTCTCTCCCTCCTTCCTCCTCTCACCCCCTTCTTTCTCCCCTCTCTCTCTTTCTCTCTTCTTTCTCTCCCTCTTTCACCACTCTCTCTTCTTTCTCTCTCTCTTTCACCACTCTCTCTTCTTTCTCTTTCTCCCCCTCTTTCTCTTGTCTCTGTCTCCCTCCTTCCTCCTATCTCCCTTCTTTCTCTCCCCTCTCTCTCTTTTCTTCTTTCTCTCCCTCATTCACCCCTCTCTCTTCTTTCTCTCCCTCCCCCGCTCTCTCTTGTCTTTCTCTCCCTCCTTCCTCCTCTCTTCACTTCTTTCTCCCCTCTCTCTCTTCTTTCTCTCCCTCTTTCACCCCTCTCTCTTCTTTCTCTTCCTCCCCCCTCTTTCTCTTGTCTTTTTCTCCCCCCTTCTTTCTCCCCCCTTCTTTCTCTCCCCTCTTTCTCTCCCTCCTTCACCCCTCTCTCCCTTCTTTCTCCTCTCTCTCTCTCTTACGGATGATTATTTTCAAGAATTCATTCATTCTTTATGACATAATTATTAATGACTTTATCCATTTTCAAGTAAATATATATAGTGTGCACGGTGACAAGCACGCAAACCAAATATACAGAGTTCTATTTATTTTCCTCCCACAGCGGTAAGATGTGACACAAGGTCGGAAAGTGGGATTTGAAAAGCCAGCGCCCGAGAATGTGAGCACTCTGGCCTACAAAAATGCCTGAGCAGCCCCTTCAGCATTCCCTGGTAAGCAATAAACTTACTCCTCCCCAAAAAGGGGAGGCAAAACCTGGGAGGGTGGACCTCCTAGAACTGCACAGGACAAACCCACAAACTGGCGTAATCAAGACCCGAAGAGTTTATGTAGTATGCTAGACAAGCGGTGACCCGTTGGGTCAGTATTTGTTATATATATTATTAAATATAATAAGAGAAGGGATCAGAGTGTAGTATCTGTTCGGATGGATACTTCACCCTATACACCGGTATCGTTTTGGCCTTCAGGTCTTGATTCCGCCGGTCTGTGCGTTTTATCCTGTGCAGTTCTAGGAGGTCCACCCTCCCAAGCTTTGCCTCCCCTCTTTGGAGTGGAGTAAGTTTATCATTTACTGCCTGAGGCGCCCAGACATTTTTTGTAGGCCAGAGTGCTCATCTTCTCGGGCGCTGGCTTTTCAAATCCCACTTTCCAACCTTGTGTCACATCTTACCGCTGTGAGAGGTAGATAAATCCAAAGAAAAAAGAAAACTCACTTTTTTTTGTTCAAAACATTTTATCGTATTGTAAATTTATACGCTTTTACCTCCTTACTTACGTCATTAGTCTTTTGTGACGTCATCCAGTATTCATGGTGACAAGCAAAGAAACAATGAAACGAGATCCACAGAGTTTTAGTAGTATACTAGACGATCCGTGACCCGGTGATCAGTATTTTTATATTCCCTCCCTCTCACTCTTTTTCCTCTTCCTCTTTCTTTCTCACATACACAACCTCTCTCTCTCTTCTTCCTCCTCTTTCTTTTCCCTCTCTCTGTCCTACTCTTCTCCCTCTCTTTCATTATCTCTCTCTTTTCTCCTTTCTTTCTCTCTCACTCTTCTTCCTCCTCTTTCTTTCTCTTGCCGACTCTTTCTCCCTTTCATTTCCATCTCTTTTTTTCCTCATCCTCTCTCTCTCCTTTTCCCTCCTCTTTCTTTCTCTCTCTCTCTCTTTCCTCCCCTTTCCTTCTCTCTATCTTTTTCCCTCTTTCTTATTCCTCTCTCTCTTTCCTTCTCCCCCCATGCTTTGTTACGTCATTGACCCCCCCCCCCCCCTATCAGCATTGGAGTAAATCTCCGACAGTTTATGAATATTATTAAATCACCCAAAATCATCTTTCATCTGTCTTTTTTGTCGGATTTGGGGTGATTTCATTATGAGAAGCGACTTTGGTTAGAAGAAACTTGATTTAAATGCTATTTTAAATCCATATATATATATATATATATATATATATATATATATATATATATATATATATATATAAAAACACTGATGTCTGTAGGTAATAATAATTAATATTTATAAAATAATTGCAATCACTCTCTTATAAA